>JAAVTG010000581.1:0-600000 GCA_011947345.1 Phytophthora quininea | reverse complement strand
TGGCCGTTATTTACCCCGCGTATGAGGTATTATTCCGCGCTGCAAGTAACACAGACTATGAAGTAGTGGTGGTTCTCCTTCTTCCTATTGTTAAGCTCATTGTGAAAAACGTCGCATTTCGCTGCGTGACACACATGGAAGATATGATGCCGGAGGCCGTTATTTTTACTGTTGATTTCTTCAACGCATTGTATTTGGCGACTAGTATGGAAAATGCGTCTTCACATTCCACAGTGGCAATTATTATACTCCTTGATTTGGCCCAGACAAGTGTCACTCTTTACCGACTACATCGACGAACCTCTACGATGCTGACAAGAATGAAAAAGGCGACATGGGCTACTAAACGCCACAAGTATAATCTGCTCAACATGGCCTGCTACTTGTGCCGCTCCGCAGAAATGTTCAGGAAGCAAAGTCGTCAACGCGTCCGGATACGATCCTGTATCCCTCACTATTTGTCTGCAAATAGTCAGAATCTGATCAACCGGTTAGAAATCATTCCCTGTGATGTGAGTATTGATGCAAGGCGTCCCTCGTTGTTTCTTCGAGAATTCGAAGGAGACGAGGCGTCCGCATGGTCGAATCGTCGTGGAATAGTCGCTGGTGGGAACATAATTTGTGTAAAGCGTTTTCGATCCAAACTTGCAGATTCCAGGCGGAACGGCGATATTCTGCGAGAAACGCTGGAGATACTGTTCACAATCGAGAGTCTCGCTCTTAGCGCGAGCCTCGATGCTATGGTACCTCTCTTTTATGCCAACTTCCTGCTGGTGATGGTTCATCTTCCCAGTGCAAGATACCACACTGAACTCGAATCCGTCACCACAGACAATATTGGTGGGGTGGTTCATTCGGTTTTCCTGTTCGCATTAGTTCAGATCATAACGTTCTGGATGCTGGGTGCTGTCATTTACCGCAACTTCGGGACTCAAATATTGTATCACGTGGCATTCGTGCTGGAGACTCAAAGGGAACTCATCCAGAGCAAGTTAGTGACATGGGTACTCATGACGATGGCGTTCCGTGTGGTACACTTTGGTAAGTGGCTTGCCAAAACTAAAAGATGTGATATTTGGGAGACTAATTTGCATTTGCCCTCCGCCAGGTGTTGACTTTACGTTCCGGTTCTTGTGGCTTTCAAGATCCAACAAATAAGTTGTAATCTTGTTTTCGGGGAATGATAAATGATGCGCCAATAAGTTGAACAGAGCTTAATCCAGTGAATAACCATCGGTTATGGCTTCTGCAGTGGTCAAGCCGAAAGTACACGGATTTAGTTCCTTTTGTCCAAACAAAAATACATGAAGCACCGTGTGAAACCACCAAATCGGAAGAATTGCTGCCCCGTCATCACAAGTGCGCTAGGGACCCACTGACGGTGTCCAGGCTCCAGTGGTGCAGGATTGGGTAAAGGTCCGGGTTTCCTACTCTGATAGTGTCTCCGGAAGGTGTTGCTGGATGGATTGAAGCGCTGCATCAATGCCGCATCACAAAGTGTACGCGACTGACAATGGAGAAAGCCCGAACGAGATAGCAATCGCTACAAACGACCATGCATTCCTGTCTCGAAACAGTCTGGTTGAAGCAGACCTCATCTCCCGACCCCAAGGTGCGCCTCGCCTCTCAAGTAAGATGATCCTCCGATCGTGGCGACGTTTCTATCGCCGCACACTCCGGCCTCTTGCACGGTCCTACAAGCGATTATCATGGACAAGTCGGCAGACCGTCAATGTTTCCATCCGGCTTTATGCAGCAATGTATATTTTTTTATCGGTGCCATTCCGCATCGCTTTTTATTACAACCCTTTCACGCATTCAGAGGCGGCGAGGATACATCAGTGGACGCCAGAGCTGAGTATTTTTGTGGTGTTAGATGCTGTTGCAGACATTATTGGGTTGATCGAGTTCATCGGCTTTTATCACACGTGGAAGGATGCATTTTCACAACTCTCGGCATCAGTCAGCTTTGAATTGGGGAAAAAATTAACGCGAGATGCGAATCGACTCAAAACACCGAAAACCTTGCGGAGGAGCGCTTCATCCGCAGCAATCCAGCGTGGTAAAGCCAAGTGGACTCTTGCATCAATTCGGCCATTGTCGACGATACCCAGTGGTGGAGCTGACGACTCTATTTCGAATAGGAAATTCATGCTGATGCGCAATGCTCAATTTTTCCTGGAGATCGTTGGTATGCTGCCACTAGAGGTCATACCCTATGCATCGGGGGCCTACAATACTCTTCATTTGGTACGAATTGTTAAGTTATGTCGCTTGTACCGACTTCGGGGTGCATTGAGCGAATTGCCAACATCTACTCGGATCGCGCATGGGTACAACGCATTTCGTCTACAGGGATTGACACTCTGGTGTTTAATATTGGGGTATGTGCGGGGTTGTGTCACTGGATAGCTTGCGGATATATGCTGATTGCGCACGCTCAGTGTGGGGTATCTCTTGAGGCATGTCACGAAACTGAAGAAACAAGTTGGATCATACGAGATCATCTCATCGGAGCCTCGATTTCCCGCAAGTACTCGCGTGCAATATACTGGGCATCGAGGACGATGGTTCTACTGGGCTACAAAGACGTAACACCCGTGTCCAATGCGGAAACACTGTATGCTGTGGTTGCTATCCTTATCGGCGCACTTTTTGGGTCGTCTTTGCTGGCAACGTTCCTTTTCATTTTCCGATTTCGAAATGCAAGGTATGCAGCGTTTGCGACGCACGTGGACAACTCGCGCGAGTACATGCGCTCACAAAATATCCCTCGCTCGATACGGCAACAAGTCACGGCATATTTTAACTACGCCTGGACCACACATCACAGTCTTGACAGTGAAGAGGCGTTGCATCTTATGCCCCGACACCTGCAATCAAAAGTTGTTTCGATGCTCAAAGCCAGTCGTGTGAAACAAGTGTGCTTCTTGATGAAAGAAAGCGTCGAGTTTGTCAATTTGCTCGCCCTCGCGCTTGTACGCCGTGTGTATTCTCCAGGAGACCAAATTACCGAGCCAAAGTTTAACGCTCAGATGTTCTTCGTTATCAGAGGCAACGTCGTTTTATCCGCATTCGATGGATCCAATCCAAAAGAGTGCCAAACGGGAGATTTTTTGCCGATAGTTGCCTCCTTTTTCCTGAAAGATACGAAGAGAATGCTATGGCCAAGACATTCTGCGAGCTATATGTTCTCGCCAAAGCCAAATTTGACGAGGCGCTTACGCATTTTCATCGAGGCGATGAAACTGGTGCTCGCGCGCGGATGACAAGTATCCTAGAAAAGTATTCAACGCAAGTAAAGAAGACGAAAAACTTTTGGGGTTGCGCGACCACAGTTTGGGGAGTTCGCGCAGTGTGGGTAATGGCAATCAGTTGGGTGATATAAGACGCGGTATTAACTGGCGTCTTCCGGGGTCTCTTTTCCGTGTCTATTGGGATACTGCACGGTTGCTAGCGATTATCTACGTCGCGTTCGAGGTGCCTTTATTTTCCGTATTTATTGCCATGACTGATGACCAGAACATGTTTGTTGAGCAACCGGAGTTCGGTCTACGGTATGCAGTGACACTGTTTGTGGAGACATTTTTCGCCGCCGATCTCGTTTTACGTTCCCGGTGTTTTGCTTACCTGGACGAAAGTGTGATGCTTGAGGTAGAGCAACCAGACCTCATCTTTGCGGCGTACCGGCTAATGGTTTCTATCTTGACCTATTGTCGTGGATACCGGTTGGTACGGTCTTCGATTCTTTGTCGATCAATGTTGCCGGGGACGCCTATCACTTCTTCGTTTGCTTCGGCTGTTCAGGGTGCGCAAGGTGCCGAGCTTACTACGGGATATCAGCGACTTCCACAGTATCAGCTCCAAAACCTATCTTGTACTCTCCTGGTTTTAGGCGTCACGTTGATGCTGCACGTGGTTGGTTGTGTGTGGTTTGAAATGGCCTGGATTGCTCAAAGGACGCCATCTGAAAGTGTCAGTAACAATGCCATGTTAACACTTACGCATGATCAATGTCTACATGATGCCACGAACTTTCAAAACTGCAGCTGGGTGAAATTTGACTGTTATGGTAACGTTGGTGAATTATTTCCTCTCCAGGACCCGACCTCGACGTATTGGACGTCGTTTGCCTACCTGCGTTCAGTGTACTGGGCGATTGTGACTTTGACGGCTGTAGGATATGGAGACATCGTTGCGTACTCGACGGCTGAAAGTTATTTCGCTGCATTGTGGATTTTTGTTGGTGGAATCATTAACTTTGGCGTAGTGGGAGCGATGTCAAGTACAATTTCCAACGTCATGGCGACTCGACATCATCATATCGAGAAGCTCAACACAATCAGCAGCATTTTAGAGCGAATGGACATTTCTCAGAAGCTAAGTGGCGAAATTCGGCGCTTCTATCATCACCAGTTTGTAGAGCACAAGCACGCCTATGAGTCTCAGCTTCTCTCTCATTTGCCTGACCAGCTTTGTTACGAGATCTCTTCTTTGCTGCATTCAGAAGCTGTAAAAAGCGTACCCCTGTTTGATTCTGCGTCAACCGAGTTTCTTCACGAAGTGACCGGAAAATTTCGCCATCGCACTTACCAACACGGCGAGACCATTTGCCTCGAAGGTGATGTTTGCCGAGAGTTTTTGTACTACTACACAGCAGTAAGGTTAACGTGTTTTTCGCTTACGAAGAGTGCCGATACGCGCTCTTCACGAGGGTAACTCTTACGGCGTCAGCGAGTTCTTATTGCGTCGGTCATACAGTGCAACTCTCATCGCCGCCTCTCTGGTCCATACATCCGTCATGACCCGGGATCAGTTTGACGTTATTCAGCGGAAATTTGCGGATGATTTGGTTGATGTAAGGGAGGAAGCGCAAGCGGTGCTGAAAGAGGACCAAAAACGGATGCGCCGTGTCTTGCGCAACCTCGAAAATCTGAAAATGCAAACACACATGATGCACACAACAACACTTTTCTGCCAGCATGACAGCTCATTGACCCCTTCCAATGTGAGCCCCAAGAAGGATACGAAGAGCACGAAAATGACATCGCGCGATTTGGATGAGGTACGCGCTACGTTTACGAGCACCTGGAATGCAATCATTACATGCTGGAACATCTACAGCGCCTTCTTTATCATATTCCGCATTGGCTTCCACGCGCGTCTGCACTTTTCCGGCAGCATGAATACTGTTATCTGGGTTGCAGATCTAGCGTGCGATTTTTGCTTTGCGGTTGATATCTATCTGCGGCTGTTCTACTTCGGATGTCCGGATGCCGGTTTTGATAACTTAATGAGGCGCAACGAATTCGATGTACAATACCTTCGTAGCTCGACGTTCAAGTGGGACCTTGCCGCGTCATTGCCGCTGTATGCGCCTGTTCCAGGCAAACCACTGGTTGCCAGCCTTTGCCGTCTTCCGCGACTCATCCGCTGCGTCGATCTGTGGATTTACTTGGACGATATGATTGTGCAGATTCAGCAGCATTTCGCATCGCAGAATGTATCAGCTTACTTGAGTCCCATCCTTTTGATTATTCTCGTCATGGTCGCCCATTTTTCGGCTTGCATTTTCTTCATGATCTCGGATGATGAGTGCAAGCATGTTGACCGATGTTGGCTGCTACAAGATCATCTACTGCAAAAGTATCACCACGCGGTTCCTATGCTGTACGCGAAATCGTTCTACTGGGCCATCACAACGCTACTTCTTGTTGGCTCAGGTGAAATTGTTCCTCGTAATGCACCTGGCACGCTTTGGACAGGCTTCACCTGCCTTTGCTGTACATTCATTATTGGACACATTGTCGGTGAAATCTCGGAGCTCATTCTTGAACTCGGTAAGGAAACAAAGCAGTACAAAAGCCGCATCGCGAGCTTCGAAAGTTTTGCAAAGGAGCATAATCTACCTGGAGCTCTACGAGAGCGTGTCAGCTTCTTCTTCCGTTTGCAATTCGAGCATACCGAAGGTATTAGTCTGCACGAAGCTGTGCACGATTTGTCGGCCAATCTCCGTCTCAAGTTTATGCTGGAAATCTATTCTCCTTCCATCCAGTTGCTGCCTATTAGCCGACTCCTCACACCGTCGCAAATCAACAACTTGTCGCTGCGCCTCCAGTCCGAGCTTTTCATTCCGGGCGATAATATCTTAGTTGAGGGAACTTATGGAAATCGACTCTGCATACTACGCAAAGGGTTGGCCGCAGTGTTCTGGACTCGATCGGTCACAAGCGTAGCTGTCTTAATGGAGGGTGCGTTGTTTGGCGAGGTGGCATTTTTCCTATCGACACAACGAAGACTTGCTACAGTTCGTGCCACGGCGTCATGTGAGGTGCTTTACATCACCAAACATGACTGGCAAGAGCTGTGGACAACACACGGCGATTTATCAGAGACCCAGGTCCAGAAGCATGCACTACATGCCATTCTTACCTGGGTACAAGGTCGGTTGTCTCGATATCAACGCAGGAATTTGCATGCCGCCAACAAAGCCAAGGTCTTACTTATCGACCGCCAGACCAATCAATGGGCAACCCCACTAAATCCTCGAGCGCCGTCCACGCCATCGTCGACCCGATTTCTCGCAACCGCGAATAAATCAATTACCCAATCGTTTCTGGATTCCGAGGCGACTTTGATCGAGAAGAAAACCAAGTATCTGTTGGCGAAAATCGATACTCTCTCAGCTCAATTTCATCAGGCGTTAGCCGCATTGCATGTGCGACGGCGAGCCTCATCGATGGCTTCTCATCGTACTCGAACCAGTCTTTCGCAAGGTAGAAGTCGTGGCGCTGCCAGTGAGGCATTTCGTAGCTCAAGAGGTGACGTGCTCAGTAAGGACGACAGCTGCAGCGACATCCACTCGCTGCAGTTCATGTTCGATCTCAATCCAGTCAACAATGTTATGCGCGACTCGATGTCGAACGAGTCCGTCCGTCTCCTGGAAGTTGAGAGCTGGGCGCGGTTCAAAATTATTGCTGCAGCGCACCACACAATTGGCAGATTGTTGGACGAGCTCATTCCGCCGGTAGCCAGCACAACCTCAAGTCGCTCGAGCGGCCAAGTTGAACAACGGCCGTTCATTAAAACCAACCAAGAGCACTAGGTCGTGTAAAGCGCCAAGCCTCCTATTCCGCCCGCGTTGAACATTCTGCTCGTAGGGTGCAATTACAAATTTCGTCTACTTCCTCTTCAACGATCAGTCAAAAAGCTTTGAGAATCGAGAGTGCTGCTAAACTAGCAATGGTGGCAGAAAGCATCGGATTTAGTAGCGACAAAATACAGTCGGGGACACGGAGGCGATGTTCAGTGGTTATGCTGCCACTAGAGAGCCAACTGCAGCTCCAAAGTGCCGCAGGACTCAACATGGCCGGCAGAAATGATCAGCTCAAACGGAGCTACTCACTCCCGCTGTTTGAAAGCAGCTACTTTGAAGTTGTACGCCAGGAAGGAATCAAAAGCTTGAGAGAGGCAGACGGTCAGGTAGTGCGTGGTAGTATAGACTTTGCTATGATTCAGAGGTGTCAGCGCCCACAATACGCGACGCAACTCAAGCTGTACAATCAGTACCGACGGTGGAAATACTCGGGTCAGGGCGTCAAGATGGCATCTTTGCCGATTGCCAAGCACCTCAGTGATGTAAGACCGATGGAGTCATCGATGCGGCAGCTAATGGATTCAAATCGTCGATCGAGCAATGGCCAGCGGCCCTCTTTGCTAGGACTAATGTTTCAGTTGTCTAGCGACCACCCGCAGGCGATCGACCCTCGATCAAGAGATTTCATCAAGCGAATCAAGGAACTGGGAGAGTCTGGGACCTGGTCATGCTTGCGATCGCGATTTATCATTTGATCGTGACCCCATTCAAGTTGTGTTTTTCTCACGAGCTTACCGAGCTGTCTGGGGAGGAGCTTCGAGCGTGGTCTGGATTTGAGATTTTCCTCGACTTGTTGTGTGTGGTCGATGTTGGCTATAAGATCCGATATGCATCGCTCCAACGGCACAGCATAGGAACTGTTCTAGGGAACACGAGTCAAGGTGGTTTACGACACATTTTCTCGGCTAGTCCGGAGCTTCGTGCTGATGTTTTAGCGATGCTACCGCTGGAATCGCTACTTCTTGTCAGTGGTATCCGACTGTCGTCGGTTCACAAGACCCATCATGTTGACAAGACGATTGTTTCTTGGTGGACAACACGCTGGCTGCTGCGGATGAATCGTGTTCTGCTAACTCAGCGAATCGAAGCATTGTCGGAGCAGTTCTTTCAATACCTCGTCTACGAGCGCAAGCTTCGTGTCAGTGATGCGTCACTTTACTTCGTTCGGGGTTTGATGTCGTATCTGACATGGGACACCTTCTCGCCTGCATTTGGTTCGTGACAAGTGAAGTAGGGTTCTATCGTTACGGAGTTTCGTGGTTGTCGACGTCAGGAATGCTCACATACATCCCAAGTGGAGGTACAGCAAGTGAAGCCTCGACTCGAATGCTTTCTGAAAGCTCAACGATCTTCGATATTGATAGCGTTCCCTCGCGCGAAAGTATCTGCGGTCGCTCCTCTTCTCGATGGAATGCATCTCGACGCTCTTCAATGGAGACATTCTCTCGATGAACCCGTTGGAGCTCGTAGCCGAAATTATCATCACACTATGGAGTATTTACATTTACGGGGCACTGGTTGGTGCGCAAGGAGAGCTCCTGAATGCGCGTGCGAAGGGCGAGGCCGCTTTTGAACAGAGTCTTGGAGAGCTGCAGCATTATTTAGTGCAGAATGGCGTTGCCAAGAATCTCAAGAAACAAATCAAGGCTTACTACGCTCGAATATGGCGCCGCCAGAGGGGAGGAGGAGTTCGCAGCCGTCACGAATGTGTCACGGGGATTGTACGAAGACATCGTGCTGGCTACTCTTCGTAAATTTGCCGCTCGAGTGGTCGCCTTTCATACTTTCGAGGAGCACTTTTTACGTGGTCTTCTTGTATGTTTGCAGTACGTGGTTTGCTCGGAAGGTGAGGAGGTGACTGTGAAAGGAGACGTAGATCGTAGCATGTACTTTATTGCCCAGGGTCGCATTCTGATCAAGTTGGATGCTGGCGAATCGGTTCGCGAGCGCGGTGAGTTTTTCGGGGAGTTGGCGCTGCTGTACGGTATTTCTCGACTCGAAACATGCGTCGCTCTTAATCTTGCCGAGCTCTATCGATTAGATCATCAGCCGTACGAGAGCTTGCTGCGAGACTTCCCGAGTATCGGGAGCAGAACAAATTGGCGTGGACCCGTTCGAACACACCTGCGCCGGACCGCGCTGTGCTGGATCGCGTCGTGCGTAGCTTCCAGCGAGGTTTCAAGCGCAAGTTATCGTCTTTCCAGTTCCCCGATGGTGCTGTCGTGCCATCTCTTGATACCCAGGACGTTGTGGCGAACATGGAGCGCATTAATGCTGACCTGCCGCACTCGCACATTTACAAATTCATGATGGAGCTTCTGGCACAATTAAACCGCGTTGATCCACTGGAGGCGAGAGATATTGTGCTGCAGGGCCGCGCTGGAGCTCGCAAACACCTAAAGCTTTTGTTGGGCTTAATTACGTCTCGAGACGCCAGACAGTGCCGCGAGAGCCCGTGGCCATGCCTGAAGTGAACGAATTAGTGAGCACGTATCGCTGGGACCCCAATAACAATACGAACTCGACTGACACGGCGCGGAAGCGAAGCGAAGCGGCCTTGCTTGACAATCACAGCGATTCAAGTGAAGAAAAGCGCATGGATCGGACCACTCGCGCTTTTTCAAAGCAAGGCACGGTGATGAACGTGGTAAATGTCTAATAGAATGCTGCTGGTTCAGTTGGAGTGCTTGTTAGCTGCTTATCTGTTGACGCTTTCGAGCTCAAGCCAACGTATTTCGCGTCTGGGTCTGCTGTGACTGCAACTGGGACCGAAGTTGTTCGATTTCGGCCTGCATGTCGTCTGTAAGCCGCGCCCATTTCTTCATCTCGCGAGTGCTGACCTCGCTGAGCTTCTTGAGACTGACTTCTATGGCGGACCGCTCTTTTCGCATGGCAGTTCGTTCCTGTAGGAGCTGGTAGATCATCTGGTCTTTGATCCGCAACAGGCCTTCCAGGTCTGTATGCGCAGAAGACGGTTGCGAGGATGGCTGAGCAGGAGATGTAGACGATGTTGGTGGCGAGATGGGATCGCTCACTTCTGTCTGCTTCAACTTGGGCGGTCTTTCGATCTCCTTGTACTCCTTCATAGCTAAAGACAGCGCTTCTTCTTGGATATCGCCTGCTTGGTCGACAAATTTCTGCATCTCTAGCAGAGAAACATTCATGCTTCCTGCGCAAGACGAGGTCAGAATTTCTTTGGAACAAAGCGCTATCGACCTTACCTTTGTGTAGAAAGCGTCGTACAAAGCGAACGATTTCGTCCACTTTGTCCAGATCATCTTCCAATGTCTCGTATGTCTTCGCGGCGCTGTCCGTGTCGACATCGACCTCGTCGTCGCTGCTCAAATCATTGCCGAAAGTGGCGAAAGGATCTGTTCTCGGTCTCCGTCGATGATGCTTTGAGTCTGCCCAACGACTAGTTTTCGAGCGGTTCCGTTGCCGACTTGCCATCTCGTCTCGCAAGTACTTCATCTGCTGAACAATGTGTTCTCGTTGTTCTAGCAATTCTTCCTTGCAAATCTTTCGTAGCTTCCACAGCGCTGATCGATATTGCGCTCGTAGTGCCGTGCCATTCACAGGAACTTCGTCGTTGCCCGACGCAACATCCTGTAACGTAACACTATTCCGCACCGGTTCCTCCTTAATCGACCGCGGTGAAGCAGGAGCAGGAGCTGCCACCACGCCTCGATAATTGCTCTCCTCCACGAACGCTCGTAGTTGGGGCTTAAAGTCCGCAAAGAAGACGTGGAAATTGTCCATCGTAAGTGCTCCGCTGCGGTCCTTGTCGTACCTCGCGAACAATTGGCCTGCTTCGAACTCCGAGTTCTTTTCGGCGCGTTCGTAGCCGATCGGAATGCCGTTTGTTTCGGTCAGAGACAATGGTTGGCGGGACGCAGACGCTCCACTGGCGTAGTCCTGCAGCAGTTGGAGAAAGTCGAACCGAGTGAGTGCGCCGGTGCGACTGCGATCGTACCGACGGAACAGTTGGATGGCATCGGGATCGTGTGCGGGGGAGGCAGCGTCTGGATCGCAGCACCAGCGCCAGCAGCAGCCTCCGTCTTCTTCCTGGACGAGCTCTTGCGGTCTTTATCCCCGCTCTTGCGCTCCTTGTCCTTGCTGCGTGAACTCGCGTCACGACTGCTCTTCCTGATCTTCTTCTTGTCTGTAGCGGCAGTAGGCTTGGACGACGCCATGGCGTCCTCTTTCTCGTAAAAGTGCCGTCTCCGGTCTCTCCAGGTGTTACCAGACAGCAGTTGCAACCGACAAAACGTCTCACACGTCACAGATTTGACACACTTCAATCCGCACTTTATAGCGTATTGTTTTGTGTACTTGATAAAATACCCCGATAGAGTCGGAGCGATGTGCACAGTTCCTCTCCATTGCACACTTCCATCACAATCTCTTTGCAGGTCCCCAGTGAATTATCAAGGCGGCTCGGCAGGTAAAGGGGAGGCCGTGTCCGAAAGCCACGACTTGTCCTCATACAGCAGAGCGGAGCGCCTGGACGCAGCGGTGGAGCTGGCCGCGCGCCATGGGGCGACGACGGCGCGGACTGGTGGCTCTGAGTGTGCTGGGGTGGCCATCGCCCACTGCGCAGCGTTGGAGCCGCCCCGACGCCTCATTTCCTTCGACGAGGCTCACAGCATCGCTGCAGACGCCGAGGAGACGGCCAGGAGGCCGTGGGCGCGCTCGTGTCGAGCGTGGCGTCCACACTTTCAGGCGGCGAGACTTCGGAGACCGACGACGCGACGACTCCGGCGACGACGGCTCCGGTGTCGATCACCATTACGATTGGAGGATCAGGCACAGGGAGAGCAATGCAGACACAAGGACAAGCGAGGGTGGAGGATCAGAGACGTACTCTAGGACAGATGCGCCCACTGCGACTACGCGAGTGGCAAAGAGACCGACGACGACGACGCCAACAGCAACGACGATCAGGAGACAGAGGACGAGAGCGCCAACGACACCGTCGAGTAATTCAAGGCACGAGTCTACGTCAGGGGATGGAGCCGATTCGGCGGCACCGACGGTAGCGCCCGCACCAGCCACACAGAAGCCGACGACGTTGTCGTCAAGCACGCCGACGATTTCGTCTACTCCCGTGACGGAGTCCCCGTCTCAACGCAGGCTCCAGTTTCAGCACATTTCCCGAACGTCTCAGTGTCGACAGAGACCCCAGGGACGGTCGTGTCGACGACAACGCCAACAATACTGACACCGGATGCAGTCGACACATCAGCGACCACATCACCTGTTTCAGGGTCTGAGCAAACGACTCACAGCAGGACTGAAAACGATGGGACAGATGGACCAGCTACAGATGCTTCAGGCTCAACAGGTGCAGTGGTGATTCGCCCGGGCGAGAGCACCGTCATCCCGTTAACGAGTGCGCCACCAGCTTCCGAGGCGGTGAGCACCGGTGAATCCAGCGAGACTGCGGGCCAGGCCACGGAGGTGCCAGCTGCATGGTCACCATCTTCCGTTTCGAGTAGAAGTAATGACACGGTGCAGCCTGTGGACGGTGGTGGAGGGACTTCTGAAGGAACCACGCCAGGCTTGGTGCATGCCAGCTCGAGCATCGCAGAAAGCTCGGACGGGTCATCTCAGTCTCAATCGGAGTTATCCAAACACGATGACAAGAACAAGAAGAAGAAGAAGGGTAAGCACAGCAGCAGCGACGGTAGCTCCAGGTCAGACAACAACGGGAAGAGCGCAAGTGCCAGCAGTAACAACAGTGGCAGTAGCGGTCCCGGCGATGCCTATGGAATCCTCAACCCTGGCGGCGTTTCCGACGTCAACACTAGCTCAGCCACGTACTACAGCTTGGGCACCGGGTCGATCGTCGCGATCGTCGGTGTTATTGCCGGCATCATGGGCATCTTGGTGCTGTTCGTTGCCATCGGGCGCAAGAAATATTCCGACGAAGATGACGAGAGCCCGCTGCCATTCGGCTACGACATGCAGATCCGATCGGTTGCTCGACTCTCCCCGACCTTTATGCAGGAAGATTCGTTCATGGAGAGCGGCTACAACATCAACAACACGGCGCTCATGGTGCAACCGTTGACGCAATTCGATGCCGCGTCCTCGTCCGCCGGCGAGAGTGCGGACGAAGTACCATCGCTCCGTTACAACATGATGATGGCGCCAGGCGCAGAGGACACAAGTATTCGGAGTCGGGTGCCGTCCGTCCAAAGCTTCAGCGGCGACGGCATGGGCGTTCGCATGTCGACATTGTACTCGGGGTCGTCGTTGACCAGTGGCAGTGGCATCAGTGGATCTTGGAGCTCCGTGCTGGCGTCGGATACCGAGCGACAGCCGTCCCGCAACACGCGAGACACGACGCTCAGTGCCTGGTCGGCCGCAAATCTGTCGTCGTTCGGCAGCACCGCGAGCGGTGGCTCGGCGTTCCGCATGACTCGGTCGTCGTCGACCGATCTGCGTCACACAGGCGGCAGCGACCACCACGACTCGCAGTGGGCATCCCAATGGACAACAGGGTCGACGACGTCGACGTATCCGACCACGGCAGATGTCGAGTCCAACCGTAGTAACAAGAGCACCGAGGTGTGAGGCGTGGGCGTGTCGTTAGTGAAGTTTTTGTACATAGAGTGCGAGAAGTGACGTTAAGGGAGGCCGAGTCGGCAGGAAGCGACGGGATGGCTGGCTGGGAGCCGCGCCATTATATTATTTTGAGCTAAGCATCGTGATTCACCGTGTTGATGCACGTGTTTTGGATCGCGCCCTTTGACGCTGTTCGGCGGGCTTTCGGCGACAACTCTGCAGGTGCTCGAACGGTCTCGGCAGGTTACCAAAGTGTCCAACCGGACACGTCTCGCTGGACAACGTTGGTTGCTGGTGTTCATTGCTGTTGGTTGCTTTGGGACTACCGGACTAAGACGCTATCACTCTTTTCTTCATATCGATCGGAACACCTGTTGTTCGGCTCATGAGAGTCAAGGAATCGATTGCGGCAGAGTTTGCCGCTACTGGGGAGCGTTAATAGGTAACACTTTGCAAGAAGTTAGCGTCGACAACACACATACATAGTGTTGTTGGTCTTCCTTCAGTAGTATAGCTTCCGAGTTGGGAATCGCAAGTACAAAATCCATCTTGTTTCGATAATTACTCGTAGCAAGCGAAGAAACAAACAAATATCCATAGCTTTCTTCATGTTCTGTGAGTCAGCACTGCGCAGGACGTCTGCAAGGGCACAAGCAACCACAGGAGGAGCTCGACATCGACAACCTGCGGACGAAAGCGCAAGGAAAACACATTTTCAGTGCGCGTCCCCAGTCGCGCACTGAAAAGGTGATTAGCAAAATACTTGTCAATACGATCGATCGCTGCAAAGCAAGCAACGTGGGCCACGAGACCGATGCACAACTAACAGAATTCTATCGGTCGGATCCAGCCCAGCTAGAGCTCTCGAGGGCAACTTCCAGGCGACCAAGTTGCCCTTTGTCAGACAGTGCGGTTTCTAAAGAAATCAGGGGTACACTTTGGTACAGCCTCGAGGATCTCGAAGCGACGGAGAGCTCCTTGGTCCGAGCCACTCGCGGTCTCGCTGGCGCCGTCCCAAGACGGACGGAAACGCCGCCGCCGCATAACCGCCGCCAGAAACCAACTTCGCCACTGCGCGTCAAGTCACCAGCACCGTCGTCGCCCAGCCCGCCAGCATGTTCCGCAAGAAGACGGCGGGCCCCGTGCTCGAAGACAAGGTACCGTCATGGATCAGACTGCAAACCTTTTTCTTATATGTTATCCTGCATTCCAACTTCAGTTTTCTTAACCGATATTATCCTATCGTGCAGGCCCCAACCGATGCCATCTCGCCGGCGGCTCCGGTGGACGCGCCCAAGGAGCGACGCAGCTACTCGCTGGACGACTTTGACCTGCTCGCGACGCTCGGCACCGGCACGTTCGGCCGCGTGCGGCTCGTGCAGCTGCGCGGCGTGGGGTCCTACTGCGCGCTCAAGATTCTCAAGAAGAGCGAGATCCTGCGGCTGCAGCAGCTGCACCACATCAAGTGCGAGGTGGAGATCCTGAGCAAGATCCAGCACCCGTTCATCGTCAACTACCTGGGCCACTTCCAGGACGACCGACGGTTGTATCTCGTGCTCGAGTACGTACAAGGAGGCGAGCTCTTCTCGTACTTGAGGCGTCAGGGTCGCTTCCCTGATCACGTAGCCTGCTACTATGCGTCCCAATTGGTGCTGGCCATGGCCTATCTGCACGCGCAGCACATTATCTACCGGGACCTCAAGCCCGAGAACCTGCTGATCACGTCCGAGGGGTCGCTCAAGATCACCGACTTCGGCTTCGCGAAGATTGTCGAGGACAAGACCTGGACGCTGTGCGGCACGCCCGAATACCTCGCGCCCGAGATCATCCAGAGCAAAGGCCACGGCAAATCGGTGGACTGGTGGGCGCTCGGCGTGCTCATTTACGAGATGCTGGCCGGCTACCCGCCCTTCTACGACGAGAACCCGTTTGGCATCTATCAGAAGATCCTGGACGGCAAGGTGGACTTCCCCAAGCACATAGACTCCAAGGCGAAGGACCTCATCAAGAAACTCCTGTCGCAGGACCGCACCAAGCGACTCGGTACGGTGGTGATTTAGTGGTTTGTTGATGACGCAGAGCTAACATTATGGTGCTGGCAGGCTGCTTACGAGGCGGGTCAGAGGACGTGAAGAAGCATAAATATTTCGCCAAAGTGGACTGGGATGCTGTGCTCGCACGCTCGGAAACGCCACCGTATTTGCCGCCCGTCGGGGTCCCGGAGACCACACGCACTTTGACGAGTACCCGGACTCGCCCGTGGACGACTCGGTCGTCTTGTATGGCGAGGACAGGGCTGCTTTCGAAGTGTTTGACAAATTTTAAAGTGCGGCAAATGCATTTCCATGTCTTATGATGGCGAGTGTCAATTCGTAGCAGATCGGACTCCGTTGCCTCTGGACTGAACGAGTGACGTGACTTGGTCCGCCGTGGCTCTTCTAGTGAGGTTCTTCATGACACTTTTAGCAATGTGACGATGGCAGTACTACGTACTAGTAGTACGTCGATCAAAGGCAGCACGTTCGAGCTGCTATCACTCCCGCGTTCTTCTAGTCGTTCTTGTTCGGGTTGATCGCGCGCAGCAACCGCGCTGCTTGCTCCTCGACGCTTGCAGCCATTTCGTCTGTTGCTGCTGTCGAGACTTGTGCCGGCACACGATATACCGTCACATTCCCGATCGAGTCTCCTACAACTAGTACGGGTGCTTTCGGAGCAAACGCAATGGCGGTGCATTCGAGCGGCACTTCCACCATCGTCTGCGTTGTAGCTGCTGGGTTTGCAGTGTTTGCGTCTGTAAATGCGTCGTCGTCCGGGCCCTTTGGGGTGCCATCTCTCGAGCTTGTCGTGGTCGGCAAGAGATCGTTGTCTGTAGCTTGAGGCACCGGCGTAGCGACTGCAATGTACTTCTTGGGGAAGTGTCGGACGATGGGGTCGAGTGTGGATTGAGCGAGGTCCCATAATTCAATTCGACCATCAACTGCTACGGCCGCGAATACAGCCGCATCACTCGGACTCCATGAAGCACTCAGCACAGCTTGAGCGAGATCCACCGAGTGGAAAGTCAGCACTGCATCGCCATGTGCATCGGCCTGATGCCAAAGCTTAAGACTCCAGTCGCCAGAACACGACAAGAACAGGTCGTTGCAAAATGGAGACACGAGTAGCTGATACACGGGACCGGTGTGCCCAATGTACGTCTGCAGATACTGCTCATTGTACGAGACCGAGCACTTGTGCACAAGACCATCTTCAGTTCCGACGAAGTAGACGGACGGGTCGCCGCGACTCGCAAACGCTAAACACCGACCGCTTGCCTGTCGAGAAATGACGCCGTCATTTCCGACGCCCACAGCTCCTGCATTGGCGCCGGCAGCAGCCGTGCCAGCTCCTCCAAGCAGAGGGTTCGGAGCTCGCTTGAGGGTCATTAGATCGCTGAAGCTCAGTCCCTTTTGAGACTCCATTCTACCACGCGACCATCGCTGGAAATGCTCACAACACTTTCACTTCCACCTCGAGCTACCCACCGCACTTGCCACACTGCATCGAGATGTTTCCCACTCATACCAGAGCTTGTTGCAACTGGCATGTTTGGCTTTACCGAGGGTTCTTCGTGACTACTTGCTGACGTGGCGGAGCTAGATGTAGGCGCACTAGAAGCTGCAGAGGTGGTGCTATCATCTTTCCGAGTATCGTAGATAGCCACAACACCGTCCGCAAAACCGACAGCTAGTAGATACGGATGTGCTGTACTGAAATCGATGGACGTGGCGCTGGCTGGTAGGTGGTAAATCCGCTCGGGGAATTCAGGATTTGTCAGGGACCAAAAGAGCACCAAACCGGTATTCTCTTCATCCGTGCTCGCTGTCGAGGAAGCTGCGGCAGATACGGCAGCATTTTGAGCAGGTCTGGAAACTGGACTACCTGCACCTGGAGTTGCAGCAGCAGCAGCACCATTGGCAGTGGCTGTAGGTGCCGTGGATTCATTGGGATTGAACGGCTCTGGACGAGCATACGAGACCGCCAGCAGATCTTGATTTGCTGTATTCCATGCAAGACACAACACAGTGCGGTCCTGGGTGAACTCGCAACGAAAAGCCCACAGCTGCTCAAGCTGTTCCGCGTCACTCAACTCATCTGAAGTCAAGTTGGAAGGAGTGCCGAGAGTCGTAGGGAAACCCATACCCAGAGCTGGTACCACTGCGCTGAGTGGTTCCTGCGATGGTGTTGGAGCACAAGAGTCGGGAAATCTCGATAACGTACGTGCTGTTGATGGTATACATTCTGCTGCACGGCTCGCTCGACGATGTTGGCTGTCAGTAGCAGAGATGTCGAGCCCAACACGTGCGTTGTGCGCTGGCGTGAAATGATCTCACCGATGTCAACGTTGGTGTTTGCACGCGCGTAGACACTGTTTGGTTTGCCGTCGCCACTTCCACCGGCAGGTCCTCCACTCAGCACTCCACGTGATGCATTTGCCACACTCATTCCCAGTTGTGAATTGGTGGCAACGCTACCAGAGCTAGCTCCTTCGCCTGCTGCTGCAGCCAGGAAGTCTTGGGAAGCCCGGTCGACAAATTGCCGCTGCTTTGCTCGCCAAGCACCACAGACGCGTTGGAATTCCCGGAAGCTACGCCAACCACAGCAGTCGATCGCTGGCTGTCGAACATCCGAGACTTTTGACTGTACGCGTAGCTCTGACCATGCTTGTCTCTAGTCTTGCGGTTTGGTCGTGACGAGTGGTGCTGTCGTGCTCGAAGATCCTCCACGATATCACCGTCTACATCCAACACACATCCAGGAGATGCAAGCGTAGCTCCGACTATCTCTTCTACCTGCTGCTTAAGCTGCACGTTTCCGACATTTCCACCTCCACCACTTTCAGCTGTTGAGGGAGCTACTGCTGAATTATTTCCATCGCTTGGGTCTTTCGATTGGCCTTCTGTGGACGTTGCTGCAGATTGACTCTGCACCTGTGCGTCTGCACTTGGTGCGGGACCACCAACTCCGACCTCGTCGGTCTCAGCGTTCGTATCTTCCTCAATCTTGCTGCAGTCGTAGATATCCCAGTCAGTAGCTACACAAGCCGCATCGCGCGTAGCAGGAGGAGCTGTCATGACCTCTTTCGCCTTCGACGCAAGCTGCAGCGTCTGTGCTCGTCCTTCTACGAATTTGTCGCTACCTTTCTTCTGCGCACACGCCGTTTGGTAGCGTTTGTTTCTTGCCACTACAGCCGCATGATTTGGCGCATCTTGGGCCACGCAGACACTGCGAAGCTCCAGTAGCACCTCCGTCGCAGTCTCTCCAAGCTTTACAGTCACAGGCATTCGTCGTCCACGAGATGGCACTACTCCCATCGCAACACTCGCTTTTCGTGGGGTAACGCCTTCTACAGTCGTCCCTGCAGCTCCAGCGAGGATCTACCGCATCATCTTTGCCGTCTTCATTGTCTTCTGTGTCCGCTGAACCAAGTGGCGGAGCCACTCGAGAATTATCGTCCTCCTCTTGATTCGAAGGTGGGGCCGATGGATGGTCTGGACTCGGTCTCACATCCTTTCGAGGACCTCTACTCGACATGTTGCCTCCTGTTCCAATAACCGAGGAAGAACTCTCATTGTCCGAGTCATTGTCGGCAGAAGACGACGACGCGTGGCTAAATATCACACTGGCATTCATCACGGAAGCTCCAGCATGGGATGGCTGTCCATGGGAGAATTTGGATCGATTGCCTTTACTTCCTTTACCTTTGCCTCGATCGTAGTTCCCACTCGGTGTCGTTGGCTTGATGCGACTTACCAGCAGTGACTGCGGCGTGACATCCACACCGTCCAGATACACGCGAGTAGAATGACCTGAACCGTGCCCGGAAGCTCCTCCATTGACGTTGGCGACGCTCCCATTGACCCGGCGACTGGAATTCGACACCGCAGACGCACCAATGATCCGTGAGCGACCTGTAGCATCTCGTTTACTGCCACGAACTTGCTTGGAGCTGCTTCCGATGGGTATCTTGGCGCTTGATGGCGACGCCATGGAAACGGAGCTGCGTCCTCTGAAGATTTGAGCGAAATAGACAAGTGAACCGGCGCGACGAGTCCAAACTTGAATCGCTTCGCTGCATTTGGTTCGACATACTTTCCATGCGGTTGGATCGGGCGGCTACGTGAACGATCTCGGAGCTTCGGTCTAAACGAATTGGCGAGGGATCTCTTTCTCCCAGTTCTTCTCGAAGAAAACCTCGTCATCGAGATGCACCACCACCCGATCTTTGAGGAAGAAAGTGGTGGCGTCAGAAGCCAAGGAGCTATCAGTCTCCACCTCACCTTCCATGGCAGCACGGGGTGCTCGGAGTGGTTGATGCGCTCGAGTTCAAGGTTGTCGGTATGCGTAGCAGCTTCGACATCGTCAGCAAACTCAGCTAAGAGCTGCTTGTGGATGTCCTCGGAAGCTTCTCGTACGCAAGAGTGCGTTGGATACTAACACGAGGGTGAAGACACAGCGCATCAATCGTGTACGTCTTTACGGCCGTCTCCTCCATGGCGATCCCCTCGTCGACAAGCAGATCCTTACCTTGGTTTTCCTTGACCACAAGTTGCTGCACTGGTTCGGATTGATCCGTTTCCGACAACAGCAGCGTGAGCTTGCGTTTGAGCGGTAGAGCTTCACGCAGATTAATCGTGCGGTTCGAAGCACCCGCATCCACAGGGTAATCTTTCACGGGACAAGTGTCGGCGTTGTCAACTGGAGCTGGGCCATCAGGCAGCACTGGTAGCTTGACAAAGCTCGATTCAGCAAAGGAGACTGTGAGTTCTGACGGCTCGGGCGACGGCCAAACCATCGGCCAGTAGTTCGGCGTGAGAGACAGCACCAAAGTATGCCCGGCGCGCATGGTGTATGCACACGCGTTCAGCTGCCAACTCACGCGCATGTACTCGTCGGCAGGCATGTGTTTTAACTGCTCCAGCTTGTGCCCAAAGCGATGGCTCAAGTTCAGGACTCCACGTGTGATAAGCGTCGATTTCCCAGACGGCGAGACATCACTCAGGCGCGCCATCACAAGTGCTTGGGGCTTGTTCGACTTGACGTACAAGTTCATTTCGGGGCGTCCGACGATCTCAACGTCTTCACTCAACGTAGTGGACCATGTCGTGGCTACAGCATCTTCAGTTGCTTGATTCCCAGGCATGTCTTCACCTCCAAAGGACAGCCACTCGCCACTCCACGCTCCTTGCAGACTGTGTGAGCGAATCACTCGCTCATTTGCACTTGATGCCTCCTCCATGACTGTCAGCTTGAATTCGTCACTACTCGAGCAGTAAAACGTCACGAAGTTCTGCTGCAAGTCGTGAACGTTCTCTACAGCGCACCATTTGCCAGGATACTCAAGAATTCTCGCCGTCGGGTTCTCTATTGCGTCCTTCACATACATCTGCAGATCTGGGTAGTTCGCCGCCGACTCGTCCATGTTGCCGTTCAACGAGTGGTCCCACCACTGCCGACACAGTTCCAAGAAGCCGATCTGCGGACCTGGGGTTGCCTTGTTGGGCCAGTTGTGACTCCAGGGCCCAATAACTCCCTTGCGCTCACACTTCTCCATCCCTTTGACCATTCTCGCGACTCCGTTGAAATACCCGTCATTCCAGCCTCCAATCTCCAAGATCGGACACTTGACGGCGTCGTAGTCCTCACAGATCGATCCCTGTCGCCAGAACTCGTCTCTAGTCTGATGACTTAGCCACTCGTGCAGCCACGGACTTTGCTGCTCCAGTCTCTCCTGCCACTTTCGTTTCCATTCGTCCCCAACAGTTTCCGGCGCCATGGGCAGCGAGTTCAACGAGAACATGACGGTCGCCCAGCTCAGCGCTTCCGAGCCTAGAACTGCTCCCCCATGTAGTGGACGTCGTCCGCGTACCGGTCATCGATAGAGTAGAGTGACACCACTCCAGCAAGTCCTGGAGGGTGCATTGCTGCCAATTGCAGGCCGTTAAAACCGCCCCAGCTTTTCCCGAACACTCCTACCCGACCAGAGCTCCAGGGCTGGGAGGCCAGCCAGGCGATGACCTTGACCCCGTCCTGCAGCTCTTGCGGCGTGTACTCCCCGAGTAGTGACCCTCAGAATTACCGGAGCCGCGGATGTCCACGCGGGCCACGGCAAAGCCCTGCTGGGCCAGCCATAGGTGGTTGGAGAAGTCTCTCGTTGAAGTCCAGTCCGATTTGCGATACGGAATGTACTCAAACACCACGGACACCTTGGCACCGTCCAGCTGAGGCAGCCACAGCCGAGCGGACAAGCGGGTGTCGTCGTCCACGGGGATCCAGACGTTCTCGTGCACTTGGACATGCGTCATGCTGCTTGGAGATGCGTTTTTCAGCGGTCGAATTTGAAAATGAAACAAGTACTACGAGCTGATAAAGGCAGCACAGTTTCTAATTTAGAGCACGATGCGGACCTTCTTGCTGCCGGTGACGCGCTCGTCGCTGGCGTTCGCCTCCAGTGTTCTGCGCTTCTCGAGCGACAAGACCCAGTTCCTCATCTGCGCCAAGTCTCGGGACCTCGTGCGTCCACTGCGCGCCAATTCCCCGCTCTCCTGGCCGCTCACGAACACGATGCGGTCCCGGACTGGAGTCAATCTTCTGATCTGAAAGAAGCATTGGGGTCCTGTAATGGGGTCATTCTGGCTACTGCCACAGGACAAGAAATCTTCGAGGCACAAAACGAGTGGCTAGAGTGTGAGCGTGCGGTGGCAATTTCAGTACCCGACCACTTCAACGTGACCAAGTTGTCTTGGGCCGGTGGTCTCGTCGGAGCGCACTCTCCATCGACTGTTGGGAGGAACCACTTTGAATTGGAGCAGGAACTACTGCAGAAAGTCGGCGACAACCTCCAGGTTATAAGAGCTGCGGCTGGAATGGACGCCTTCCTCCACGGACGGCTCTTTGACATGGTGCGTGCCAGAACGCTGTCCATGAGTGTCAAGCGTGGGAGAATCGCGTTCGTGCATCCTCTGGACGTTGCAGAGACATTGAGTGCTTTACTTCAACAAGACAAATTGGCAGGCGGCGTGTACAATCTGACTGGGCCTGAAGCGTTGACGTTCCAAGATGTGGCGACACAATTAACAGAAGGGATCGAAGAGGAGGTCAAGTACTCGAATTTCCCGTTGTGGGCGGTGCAGCCTGCGCGTTGGGTTCGCGGTGTGCCTGGAGACAAAATTGAGGAGGAGATTGGTATCGTTCGAGCGTTGGAAGCGGGTGCGCAAGGAAATGTTGACACTGGTTTGATTGAGAAGTTATTGGGACGTGGACCCCGCTCCTTCCGAAGTTTTGTCACGGAGAACAAGAAGGCCTGGCCACGGATGGATCCTCTGTTCTAAGAGGAACTCTTGCTTGGATCGTGGTAGTTGTAGGAGTTGTGACGACAATAAGGATGAATGCACTAAGCTGCTGGGGGTCACGAAGCTGTCGTGAAGTTTCTGCTAAGCATCGATGCACCAGTGAACTCGACAACAAGGCCCCATCGCTATACGGGGCCAAATAAACGACACGATGGCATCATTCTCCATTCAGAAGAGCAGATGGCGCTGGGTGGACTGCATTACACTTTACTGCTATTGAAGGCAATGAGGCGGTTGCGATCTCCTTATCGAACGAGGGCAAACATCAACGTACGCACGCAAAGAATGGCAAGACAGCTCTGCATCTGACTGCACAACAGTGTAATCTCGGCATGATGTGCTTTCTACTTGGCCGTGGCGCTCTCACTAATATTTTTGGTAGTGGACGGAATTCGCCGCTCTTGCTGGCAGTGGAAGAAGGACATGAAGCCACGATATTGCTATTGCTACATCGTGGAACCAACGTTGGAAAACTTGAGATACTTCTCTCCGTACAGCGTGCTTCGCTGGCAATCTCAGCATTACTAGTCTTTTAGTTGCTCCCAGTAGATGCGCATCATGGCGTCGAAGCCAAACTTGATGGGCGAGATGTAGTTGGTCCAGACAAAGTGGACGGGCGTGTCGCTCGAGTTGACCAGGAGGCCGCCAAACAGCAGCATCGGCAGCAGGATGACCATCCCCACGGCGGTGGCCGGGTCCGCTCGACGGAAGAAGCACCCGATGGCGTAGGCGAGACCCACCGAGGCGGTTCGCACCAAGACCATGAACAGCAGCAGCAGGGCGAAGACGGCAGCGCCATGGCCGATGCCGATCATAAAGTAGGCCGGCACGAACACCACGACCGGCATGAGAATCTGCATGGGCAGGCCGCTCACGTTCTTGGCCAGGTACCACGAGAGCAAGTGGAAGAGACCGTTCTCGTACTCTCGACGCACCATGGAGATCTCGAGCGGCAGCGCTGCCAGTTGGATCTCGACTGCAGCAAAGATCTCATTCGACATGAAGTAGAAGAAGGCTCCGGTGAAGCTCTGGATGGCGCTCTGACCCATGCTCAGTTGCAGGTAGACGAGTCCCATCATGATACTCGCCACGAGAGACTGACCGAGTTCTGCGTGGAAGCGTGTGCGGTCCCGGTACAGACTCAGCACGTTGCGACTCAGCAGGACTTGGAGCTGGCCAGCGATCGTCAGCTGATCGTTTTTGAAGTTGCTTTGCTCGGTGGAGATATCCTGGTCTTGGTGTACCAATCTTCGGGTCTTCGATTGGCTGGTTGCGGTCCACGAAGTCTTCAGTCGCCCGACTCGAGCGACACCTTCGACGTCTGTGGCTTGATTCACCACCACAAGCTGGCGCATGAAGTAGTCGGTGGGGCTCACGTACGCTGGACAGTCATACCCGAGCGAGGAGAAGTACTCGACAGCATCCGATGCCAAGCCGTCGTACACACACGCGCCATCCGACAGCAGATAGAGCTGGTCGAAGAGGGCAAACAGCTCGGAGGACGGCTGGTGGATAGTTGTGATGACCGTCGCGCGCAATTTGCTGCAGCTGCCGCACCACAATCTCCGCCATGAAGCAGTCAAGCCCGGAGGTCGGCTCGTCCACGAACAGCAGCGACGGGTTTGTCAAGATCTCGGCGGCGAACGACACTCTCTTACGTTCACCGCCAGAGATGCCGCGCAAACTCGACCCGCCGATCATGGTGTCGCGTTATTTGACGAGGCCCAGCTCCTCCATGACTTCGTCCACGCGACGTTCGCATTGATCCAGCGGAAGGCGCTTGCCCATTCGGAGTCGAGCCTGGAACAGCCAGTGTTCGCGCACCGTGATGGTCTCGTAGAAGGCGTCGTCCTGTACGACGTACGAGGTCATGTGCTTGAGCTGCTTTGTCCACGGGCGTCCGTTGACTGTGATGCTGCCTTCCAGTCCTGGTTGGGAGGACTTGCGACCCGAGATGCAGTCCAGCAGTGTGCTCTTTCCGGCGCCCGAAGGCCCCATCATGACCAGCAGTTGGCCGGTCGAGCTGCTCCGCTCACGTCGTTCAAGATCGTCTTCTTGTCGTGGTGTTTGGTCGTCGGGTTCTTGGTCTCCACTGTCAGCGTCACGTGGCTCCGTTCGAGTGCACGAGTTGGTCATGCCAAGATGGACGAGTTGCAGGCAGCGACGTTGATCTTCGCAGACGACTTTTAAAAGCACGGCGTCGAGCTTTCGGCAGACCTGTTCGTTGCGTGTGCTTAGTTCATCTGTTTGATGCTTTGAATCTTGCGATGAAGACGTACATGTATTCGATAATGCTTACAACACAACGCATCGAATAAAGGTCAACAGCGCCACGAGGAGGAAAATCTTCATCGAATGATCTCCACGACACGCTCTGAGGCCACTCACACGGCGAACGATGGAAAGCAGTGAATACGCCAGTGCGCTGGCTTGGCGAACTGATCTCCAGCCAGCTGGACGCCGTCGTGACAATCCCCACGGCGATGCGGCTGAGAAGAAAATGAGCTTCTCGAGCCGCACCAACCCCACCCACTGATACAGCTAGGGAGTAATGAATCCCCAGCATCTCAGCAAGTTTGCAAGGATGCAGACGAGCGGAAGCAATGAGTTCCTCCGTCCACTCGTCACGGCAGCGCCGGCGTAAAGGTCTTCTGCACAGTCGTCTCATTTGTCACCGTCGTATCTGCCGGTAGCACGATATCGTGACAATTCCCACGGTGGTGCGGCCGAGAAGGAAATGATCTCCTCGAACCGCACCAGCCCGCCCACTGAGGCAGCCAGGGAGCAATGGGTCCCTGGCAGCTCAGCAAGTTTGTGGGGATGCAGACTAGAGGAGCAATGAGTCCCCGTCCACTCGTCACGACAACGCCGCTGCCGGTAGAAGACGTCTTCCTGCTCGTGCGGACGCCTCTTGTCGACATGGTAGGAGCGTGAGGGGAGATGGAGACCACGGCGTTCGCTGTAGCGACACACGACGCATGAATGTCGACGCCTTCTTCTCGTCCGTCGCAACACTCTCGGGAATTGACGGCGTGCAGTGACTGATGGAACCAAGTGCCACCATTTGCTGCACAACCTTCTTGAGTTCATCGCGCTCACAGTGGGCTGTGGTGACACGCGAGCCCAGCTCCTCCAGTTTCCTCGCCTGCTCGTCGTTGAGCTGGCACAGATGAGCGATCTCGTCCTCGAGCCGCTTCTTGGCAGCCGTGTACTCGATGTTTACTGCGTCTCCATCCTTCCTGTCGTTGATCTCCGAGCGCAAGTGCTCGACCTCGCGCTCAGCGTTCAACAACTGGGCCGACTTCTTGTCGAGCTCCCGTTGTACCTCTGCGAGTATGGCAGAGCTCGTGGCGTCGAGCGGGGGAGCAGGAAAGCTGCTGCTGTCGGTGGTGCAATTGCGCTGCTTGAGTAATTTGCTTTCCAGCGTCATCAGCTTCACCTTCAGGGTGTTCTTCTCGTCGATCACTTCTTCCAGCTTCTTGTTGGCGCTTACCAGTGGGCTGTTGTGGAAGCTCAGGTGCGTGGTCATCAGGTTGGCCATCTTGAGGGAGCAGGCCAGACGCACTTCTGCAAGCTTGGTCTTCAGCTCCGCCTCGGCTCTTTCGCCTGACAGCGCGCGAGCATTTGCAGCCTCGAGTTGAAGCTTCGTGACGGCAAGAGCGGACTCGGCTGACCGCAGCTCGTGCTCACGAGCCTCAAGCAACCCTCCAGCTCGGCACTGTGCCTAGTAGTCTCCGCAACTATCGCTTCGCTGCTGTCGTTCATCATCTGGTTCTGTAGCTCGTTATTGTCCGAGAGGAGTTGACCGTTCTCTTCGCGGGTTTCCGCTAGCATCTCATTAAGCTTCTTCACGCGGTCCTCCAGCAGTAAATTGGCCTTGACGACGCCGGAGTAGATCCCATGTGCCGCCTCCTTCGAGACAGAGCTCTCCTTCTGCGAAGCCTCGAGTTCTTCTCTCAATCGTTCGATCTCCTTTCGAGCCGTGTCCAGCTCAGACTCGAGCTCTGCCAAGTCCAGTTCATACGCCTCACTACTGAGCAGTGCGGAATCTTCATGTTCGGGCTCCTCCATATCTTCTTGACCCAAGAAGCTGCTTGTTTCCCAGACTTCAGCACCCAGCAACAGACCTGACGGGCAGCCGGTCGAGTACTCGTCATATGCGTTGTTGAGCACATCCTCCAGCTCCGCCTTGGGTTTGACGTTCTCGAGCTCGGTGTCGTTGAGTTGGTGCGTCATGGTTACGGCAGCAGGATCCTCGCAGTTCGCAGTGCCGCCGCCGCTCCGTGTGTGGTGCTCTTTGACGTGCGCCAACAGCTCCGTCTGTGGCAGCAGTTCCGCATCGGAGACTCGGGTATGGGTGAACCTGTTGCCGTCGGTGAGGGTGAAGGAGAGATGCATTTCCGCAAGCTCGGTCTTCAGCGCCGCCTCGGCTCTTTCGCTCGACAGCACGCGGGCAGTTGCGGCCTCCAGTTGTATCTTGGTGGTGGCAAGAGCGGACTCCGTCGACCTCAGCTCTTGTTGGCAAGACGCAAGCAGACCACTGAGCTTCAATATGTGCTCAGCAGTCTCGGTAAGAGTCACTTCGTCATTGATCGTCTGGTTCCGGAGCTCGTCGATCTCCCAGTGGAGTTGTCCATTTTCTTCAGCCGATTTCGCCAGCAGCTGATTGAGCTCCTTCACGCGGTCCTCCGCCACCAACCTAGCCTTGACGACGCCGGAGGAGGTCTCGATCTCACTCTGCGAAGCCTCGAGCTGCTCTCTCAAACGTTTGATCTCTTTTTAGCCGTGTCCAGCTCATACTCCAGCGCTGCCGACTGGCCAACTTCCACTCGATCTTCTTCAAGACTGGGAAGTGTAGACGCTTCATGCTCGGGCTCCTCCAGCGCTTCTCCACTCGAGCAGCTCGTTGCAGCACCTGACCAGTAAGCTCCCGAGTACTTTTTGTGTATTTGCGCTGCGCCGCCCAGCACTTCCTCCAGCAGCTGTCCCTTGGGTCTGCGGATCAAGCGCTGGAACTTGTCGACCAGCTCTGTCATGGTAACCACAGACAGATCCTCGCGGTTTGCAGTGTCGCTGCCGCTCTGCGCCGACGAATTGGTCGTGCCGGAAGCATCTGTAACTGCGCTCTGTAAGTCGAGCGCTCTCGTTTGCGGTCGCAAACTCTCCAAATGGTCGTACAGTGGATCTTCAGCGTGGTGTTCCACCACCAACTCCATCTGCGGCAGTATTTCCACGCCAGAGGCTTGGGGCTGGCTCTGCGTCCGGCCTCTAGCCTCAGCATCACCACTAGACGTGCCGACCACGCTCATGACTGCGTCGCCACTGCTGCTGCTGCTGCTGCTGCCGGAGCCAACAGCAGTGCCATGCGTGCTGGAACTGGTCGCCGCGCCAGACTCACTCGGGGCTCGCCGCATGTCTGTTGGGCGTCGCAGCTGCCGGCGTCGTCCTGCACGCAGCTCGCGAGTGCTGCCGTCTTGGCCTCGGCGGCCTCCACGACTTCACATCCAGCCAGCACCGCCTCCTCCTTCACCGTAGCGATGGCTGTCTCGATGGCGCCACTCCAAGCATCCCACGACGCTCCGTTCTTGGCCTGGAGCTTCCACTTGCACGCCCCCACTGCGACGGCAAAGCGGCGTTTGCAGTCGAACAACGACCGGAACTCCACGTGGGCCACCGTCGGGTCCAGGACGAGCTTGCCCCGGACGACGGCGCCAGTGATCCGGCGCCAAGTGCACACCAGCACGGGCACCTCAAAGCCGGCGGGATGCGGCTCCGAAGTGAGCTGCACCGCTGCCGCCCGCCTGCGTTAGGTACGAGTGTCAGTAATCAGTACCAGATAGTAATCCTACTAATCCCAAGACCCAAGATAACATCAGTCGGATCAGGACATGCAGGTCGGTACTTACCACACCTTGTGGCTGGTCTCCTTCTTCAGTCCTTCCTCGTACAGGATCGACATCCTGACCTCCTACTTGTTGTCTTTACGTTGGTATTCTTCTCGGCTCCACGGGCGCGAAAAGAAGAATGAGCGCGAAGTTTGGGCGCGAAACAAGGTGAGGTTTTACGTTCAAAACGTGAGGTTTTACGTTCAAAACGTGAGGTTTTATCAGGTTATCAGAACCTCCAAAACGTGGTAACACGATCGGATAATCCATGTATTGGTTGATAAAAGATCGCCTTCTCGGTCACCGATCGATG
Source organism: Phytophthora quininea (assembly GCA_011947345.1). Taxonomy (NCBI): domain Eukaryota; phylum Oomycota; class Peronosporomycetes; order Peronosporales; family Peronosporaceae; genus Phytophthora; species Phytophthora quininea. The sequence continues at coordinate 570,684 of JAAVTG010000581.1, read as the reverse complement.
TGGTTGCCTCAAGGAGGGCTACTTGGCCGAGTGCACGTTGATCCAGAGCGCGAGGAAGCCCAGCGCCCGGTACCAGACGTTGAGCAGCACCAGCAGCATCGCGTCCACTAGAACGGGTCGACCCGAGACGGTGTAGTTGGCCAGCACCTCGTCCCCTGTCCGCGCGATGCAGTTCTGCGCGGCCTGGTCGCACGGGATCTCGTCCACTTGCTCCCAGTAGATGCGCATCGTGGCGTCGAAGCCAAACTTGATGGGCGAGATGTAGTTGATCCAGACAAAGTGGACGGGCGTGTCGCTCGAGTTGACCAGGAGGCCGCCAAACAGCAGCATCGGCAGCAGGATGATCATCCCCACGGCGGTGGCCGGGTCCGCTCGACGGAAGAAGCACCCGGTGGCGTAGGCGAGACCCACCGAGGCGGTTCGCGCCAAGACCATAAACAGCAGCAGCAGGGCGAAGACGGCAGCGCCATGGCCGATGCCGATCATACAGTAGGCCGGCACGAACAACACGACCGGCATGAGAATCTGCATGGGCAGGTCGCTCACGTTCTTGGCCAGGTACCACGAGAGCAAGTGGAAGAGACCGTTCTCGTACTCGACGCACCATGGAGATCTCGAGCGGCAGTGCTGCCAGTTGGATCTCGACTGCAGCAAAGATCTCGTTCGACATGGAGTAGAAGAAGGCTCCGGTGAAGCTCTGGATGGCGCTCTGGCCCATGCTCAGCTGCAGGTAGACGAGTCCCATCATGATACTCGCCACGAGAGACTGACCGAGTTCTGCGTGGAAGCGTGTGCGGTCCCGGTACAGACTCAGCACGTTGCGACTCAGCAGGACTTGGAGCTGGCCAGCGATCGTCAGCTGATCGTTTTTGAAGTTGCTTTGCTCGGTGGAGATATCCTGGTCTTGGTGTACCAATCTTCGGGTCTTCGATTGGCTGGTTGCGGTCCACGAAGTCTTCAGTCGCCCGACTCGAGCGACACCTTCGACGTCTGTGGCTTGATTCACCACCACAAGCTGGCGCATGAAGTAGTCGGTGGGGCTCACGTACGCTGGACAGTCATACCCGAGCGAGGAGAAGTACCCGACAGCATCCGATGCCAAGCCGTCGTACACACGCGCCATCCGACAGCAGATAGAGCTGGTCGAAGAGGGCAAACAGCTCGGAGGACGGCTGGTGGATAGTTGTGATGACCGTCGCGCGCAATTTGCTGCAGCTGCCGCACCACAGTCTCCGCCATGAAGCTGTCAAGCCCGGAGGTCGGCTCGTCCACGAACAGCAGCGACGGGTTTGTCAAGATCTCGGCGGCGAACGACACTCTCTTACGTTCACCGCCAGAGATGCCGCGCAAACTCGACCCGCCGATCATGGTGTCGCGTTATTTGACGAGGCCCAGCTCCTCCATGACTTCGTCCACGCGACGTTCGCATTGATCCAGCGGAAGGCGCTTGCCCATTCGGAGTCGAGCCTGGAACAGCCAGTGTTCGCGCACCGTGATGGTTTCGTAGAAGGCGTCGTCCTGTACGACGTACGAGGTCATGTGCTTGAGCTGCTTTGTCCACGGGCGTCCGTTGACTGTGATGCTGCCTTCCAGTCCTGGTTGGGAGGATTTGCGACCCGAGATGCAGTCCAGCAGTGTGCTCTTTCCGGCGCCCGAAGGCCCCATCATGACCAGCAGTTGGCCGGTCGAGCTGCTCCGCTCACGTCGTTCAAGATCGTCTTCTTGTCGTGGTGTTTGGTCGTCGGGTTCTTGGTCTCCACTGTCAGCGTCACGTGGCTCCGTTCGAGTGCACGAGTTGGTCATGCCAAGATGGACGAGTTGCAGGCAGCGACGTTGATCTTCGCAGACGACTTTTAAAAGCACGGCGTCGAGCTTTCGGCAGACCTGTTCGTTGCGTGTGCTTAGTTCATCTGTTTGATGCTTTGAATCTTGCGATGAAGACGTACATGTATTCGATAATGCTTACAACACAACGCATCGAATAAAGGTCAACAGCGCCACGAGGAGGAAAATCTTCATCGAATGATCTCCACGACACGCTCTGAGGCCACTCACACGGCGAACGATGGAAAGCAGTGAATACGCCAGTGCGCTGGCTTGGCGAACTGATCTCCAGCCAGCTGGACGCCGTCGTGACAATCCCCACGGCGATGCGGCTGAGAAGAAAATGAGCTTCTCGAGCCGCACCAACCCCACCCACTGATACAGCTAGGGAGTAATGAATCCCCAGCATCTCAGCAAGTTTGCAAGGATGCAGACGAGCGGAAGCAATGAGTTCCTCCGTCCACTCGTCACGGCAGCGCCGGCGTAAAGGTCTTCTGCACAGTCGTCTCATTTGTCACCGTCGTATCTGCCGGTAGCACGATATCGTGACAATTCCCACGGTGGTGCGGCCGAGAAGGAAATGATCTCCTCGAACCGCACCAGCCCCGCCCACTGAGGCAGCCAGGGAGCAATGGGTCCCTGGCAGCTCAGCAAGTTTGTGGGGATGCAGACTAGAGGAGCAATGAGTCCCCGTCCACTCGTCACGACAACGCCGCTGCCGGTAGAAGACGTCTTCCTGCTCGTGCGGACGCCTCTTGTCGACATGGTAGGAGCGTGAGGGGAGATGGAGACCACGGCGTTCGCTGTAGCGACACACGACGCATGAATGTCGACGCCTTCTTCTCGTCCGTCGCAACACTCTCGGGAATTGACGGCGTGCAGTGACTGATGGAACCAAGTGCCACCATTTGCTGCACAACCTTCTTGAGTTCATCGCGCTCACAGTGGGCTGTGGTGACACGCGAGCCCAGCTCCTCCAGTTTCCTCGCCTGCTCGTCGTTGAGCTGGCACAGATGAGCGATCTCGTCCTCGAGCCGCTTCTTGGCAGCCGTGTACTCGATGTTTACTGCGTCTCCATCCTTCCTGTCGTTGATCTCCGAGCGCAAGTGCTCGACCTCGCGCTCAGCGTTCAACAACTGGGCCGACTTCTTGTCGAGCTCCCGTTGTACCTCTGCGAGTATGGCAGAGCTCGTGGCGTCGAGCGGGGAGCAGGAAAACTGCTGCTGTCGGTGGTGCAATTGCGCTGCTTGAGTAATTTGCTTTCCAGCGTCATCAGCTTCACCTTCAGGGTGTTCTTCTCGTCGATCACTTCTTCCAGCTTCTTGTTGGCGCTTACCAGTGGGCTGTTGTGGAAGCTCAGGTGCGTGGTCATCAGGTTGGCCATCTTGAGGGAGCAGGCCAGACGCACTTCTGCAAGCTTGGTCTTCAGCTCCGCCTCGGCTCTTTCGCCTGACAGCGCGCGAGCATTTGCAGCCTCGAGTTGAAGCTTCGTGACGGCAAGAGCGGACTCGGCTGACCGCAGCTCGTGCTCACGAGCCTCAAGCAACCCCTCCAGCTCGGCACTGTGCCTAGTAGTCTCCGCAACTATCGCTTCGCTGCTGTCGTTCATCATCTGGTTCTGTAGCTCGTTATTGTCCGAGAGGAGTTGACCGTTCTCTTCGCGGGTTTCCGCTAGCATCTCATTAAGCTTCTTCACGCGGTCCTCCAGCAGTAAATTGGCCTTGACGACGCCGGAGTAGATCCCATGTGCCGCCTCCTTCGAGACAGAGCTCTCCTTCTGCGAAGCCTCGAGTTCTTCTCTCAATCGTTCGATCTCCTTTCGAGCCGTGTCCAGCTCAGACTCGAGCTCTGCCAAGTCCAGTTCATACGCCTCACTACTGAGCAGTGCGGAATCTTCATGTTCGGGCTCCTCCATATCTTCTTGACCCAAGAAGCTGCTTGTTTCCCAGACTTCAGCACCCAGCAACAGACCTGACGGGCAGCCGGTCGAGTACTCGTCATATGCGTTGTTGAGCACATCCTCCAGCTCCGCCTTGGGTTTGACGTTCTCGAGCTCGGTGTCGTTGAGTTGGTCTGTCATGGTTACGGCAGCAGGATCCTCGCAGTTCGCAGTGCCGCCGCCGCTCCGTGTGTGGTGCTCTTTGACGTGCGCCAACAGCTCCGTCTGTGGCAGCAGTTCCGCATCGGAGACTCGGGTATGGGTGAACCTGTTGCCGTCGGTGAGGGTGAAGGAGAGATGCATTTCCGCAAGCTCGGTCTTCAGCGCCGCCTCGGCTCTTTCGCTCGACAGCACGCGGGCAGTTGCGGCCTCCAGTTGTATCTTGGTGGTGGCAAGAGCGGACTCCGTCGACCTCAGCTCTTGTTGGCAAGACGCAAGCAGACCACTGAGCTTCAATATGTGCTCAGCAGTCTCGGTAAGAGTCACTTCGTCATTGATCGTCTGGTTCCGGAGCTCGTCGATCTCCCAGTGGAGTTGTCCATTTTCTTCAGCCGATTTCGCCAGCAGCTGATTGAGCTCCTTCACGCGGTCCTCCGCCACCAACCTAGCCTTGACGACGCCGGAGGAGGTCTCGATCTCACTCTGCGAAGCCTCGAGCTGCTCTCTCAAACGTTTGATCTCTTTTTAGCCGTGTCCAGCTCATACTCCAGCGCTGCCGACTGGCCAACTTCCACTCGATCTTCTTCAAGACTGGGAAGTGTAGACGCTTCATGCTCGGGCTCCTCCAGCGCTTCTCCACTCGAGCAGCTCGTTGCAGCACCTGACCAGTAAGCTCCCGAGTACTTTTTGTGTATTTGCGCTGCGCCGCCCAGCACTTCCTCCAGCAGCTGTCCCTTGGGTCTGCGGATCAAGCGCTGGAACTTGTCGACCAGCTCTGTCATGGTAACCACAGACAGATCCTCGCGGTTTGCAGTGTCGCTGCCGCTCTGCGCCGACGAATTGGTCGTGCCGGAAGCATCTGTAACTGCGCTCTGTAAGTCGAGCGCTCTCGTTTGCGGTCGCAAACTCTCCAAATGGTCGTACAGTGGATCTTCAGCGTGGTGTTCCACCACCAACTCCATCTGCGGCAGTATTTCCACGCCAGAGGCTTGGGGCTGGCTCTGCGTCCGGCCTCTAGCCTCGGCATCACCACTAGACGTGCCGACCACGCTCATGACTGCGTCGCCACTGCTGCTGCTGCTGCTGCCGGAGCCAACAGCAGTGCCATGCGTGCTGGAACTGGTCGCCGCGCCAGACTCACTCGGGAGCTCGCCGCATGTCTGTTGGGCGTCGCAGCTGCCGGCGTCGTCCTGCACGCAGCTCGCGAGCGCTGCCGTCTTGGCCTCGGCGGCCTCCACGACTTCACATCCAGCCAGCACCGCCTCCTCCTTCACCGTAGCGATGGCTGTCTCGATGGCGCCACTCCAAGCATCCCACGATGCTCCGTTCTTGGCCTGGAGCTTCCACTTGCACGCCCCACTGCGACGGCAAAGCGGCGTTTGCAGTCGAACAACGACCGGAACTCCACGTGGGCCACCGTCGGGTCCAGGACGAGCTTGCCCCGGACGACGGCGCCAGTGATCCGGCGCCAAGTGCACACCAGCACGGGCACCTCAAAGCCGGCGGGATGCGGCTCCGAAGTGAGCTGCACCGCTGCCGCCCGCCTGCGTTAGGTACGAGTGTCAGTAATCAGTACCAGATAGTAATCCTACTAATCCCAAGACCCAAGATAACATCAGTCGGATCAGGACATGCAGGTCGGTACTTACCACACCTTGTGGCTGGTCTCCTTCTTCAGTCCTTCCTCGTACAGGATCGACATCCTGACCTCCTACTTGTTGTCTTTACGTTGGTATTCTTCTCGGCTCCACGGGCGCGAAAAGAAGAATGAGCGCGAAGTTTGGGCGCGAAACAAGGTGAGGTTTACGTTCAAAACGTGAGGTTTACGTTCAAAACGTGAGGTTTTATCAGGTTATCAGAACCTCCAAAACGTGGTAACACGATCGGATAATCCATGTATTGGTTGATAAAAGATCGCCTTCTCGGTCACCGATCGATGTGGTTGCCTCAGGAGGCTACTTGGCCGAGTGCACGTTGATCCAGAGCGCGAGGAAGCCCAGCGCCCGGTACCAGACGTTGAGCAGCACCAGCAGCATCGCGTCCACTAGAACGGGTCGACCCGAGACGGTGTAGTTGGCCAGCACCTCGTCCCCTGTCCGCGCGATGCAGTTCTGCGCGGCCTGGTCGCACGGGATCTCGTCCACTTGCTCCCAGTAGATGCGCATCGTGGCGTCGAAGCCAAACTTGATGGGCGAGATGTAGTTGATCCAGACAAAGTGGACGGGCGTGTCGCTCGAGTTGACCAGGAGGCCGCCAAACAGCAGCATCGGCAGCAGGATGATCATCCCCACGGCGGTGGCCGGGTCCGCTCGACGGAAGAAGCACCCGGTGGCGTAGGCGAGACCCACCGAGGCGGTTCGCGCCAAGACCATAAACAGCAGCAGCAGGGCGAAGACGGCAGCGCCATGGCCGATGCCGATCATACAGTAGGCCGACACGAACAACACGACCAGCATGAGAATCTGCATGGGCAGGTCGCTCACGTTCTTGGCCAGGTACCACGAGAGCAAGTGGAAGAGACCGTTCTCGTACTCTCGACGCACCATGGAGATCTCGAGAGGCAGCGCTTGGACCATGAGCTGGCCTGCGATTTTCATGTGATCGACTTTGAGGCGATCGTTTTGCATTGCTCGGTAGACCCAACCTGGTGTAGTCAAACTTGCGTCTTCACCTGGACTACTGTGGCTCGTGAAATCTTCAGCCGCTAGCGACATTTGTGGCTTTATCCATCAACACAAGCTGGCGCGTACGCTGGACAGTCATACCCGAGCGAGGAGAAGAACCCGACAATGTCCGATGCTTAGCAGTTTGACACTCATGCGCCATCGAATTACTGACCAAGAGCGCAAACCGCTCGGATGAGGGATGGTGCATGCCTGCGATGACCGTTGCTTGGCGTCACGCACAATTTGCTGCAGCTCTTCGCACCACCGAGGCTGGAGGTAAGCTCGTCGACGAACATTAGCGACGGGTTCGTGCTAGGTCGCGCCGCCGATCGATATTATACCGGCTTTTGACGAGGAGGTCTTCAGTCTGATAAGTTCGAATTCCGTCGCGTTGGCTCATGGTCACGTTGTTGGTCCCAGCAAAGGAAAAATGAGACTGGAAGGACGTCTTGGAGGTCACTAGTATCTGGATTCACCTTATTATTTTTGATGATGGACTGCTGCCGAGAAATTGCTCACTCTGGCCGTGGAAGTTATATTATAGCGCTGATGTGACGAAAAAGAGTGTGGCGCCTGTTCAAGTATCGCGACTACCCACTAAGATGAAGATATCGCAGCTCAAGTCTGCGTGAACTGCGTCGAATATTACCCCCACAGGTCTGCAAGATCGATCAACATGGGGAATAGAGTGTCGCTTCTTCGACTCGCGATGCGAGGGGACATGGGCAAGCTTAAAGCTGCTATCGAATCTGGCCAGTACGTCGACACACAAGATGAAAATGGCTGGACGCCTTTGCTATTTGCAGTGCGTGAAGGCCACGAGGGTGTTGTTCGCCTTCTTCTTCACTGTTCTGCGAACCCTAACCTGGCGAACAAGGCAAGGTGGACTCCATTAATGTGGGCTTGCTACAACGGACACGAGGAAATTGTAAAGATATTACTCGAGAAGGGCATCGATTTGAACGCCCAGAACGAGACAGGAGCAACATCGTTGATCCTCACAACTCAAAAGGTCACTCTCAAATTGCACGGCTACTGTTATCTCGAGGAGCGCTTGTGAACTTGGAAGACTCTGAAGGGATGACGCCATTGATGCATGCTACGGAGAGCGGACATTTCGATATGGTAAACATTTTCAGCGAAAAGATGGCCGATATGAATGTGCAGAACAAACAGGGCAAGTCAGCCATGCAGATTGCTCTAGGACAAGGCAACGCGGTCATTGTAAAATTTTACGGGAATATCAAGGTCGAAGTGTGGAGCGCAAACTATCGATCTGGGATGCAGTGCGAAGAGGTGAGTTGAACGAGGTGAAGGATGCGCTTGAAAATGGCGAGGACGTTGACGAAGAAGACAGCAAAAATACTCAAAAGGGCCTCGGCGCTGTCGTTGGTCATCTGATCTCTCACAAAGAGATGGAATGCCCGAGACAAGGCAGGTGAAACGCTTCTGTGCATTGCTGTTGGCCAAGGGAGCGTGGAAATTGTACGACTTTTGCTGGAGGGTGGAGCAAGTGTCGATTTTTGTGATACGAAGCAACTAACGCCACTATGGTATGCCGTTAATTGTGGCCATACAGACATTGTGCGTCTGCTGCTCGAGAACAAAGCAGACGTCGACGTTCATCACGAACTACAGCCAACCCCTTGTGTATTGCTGCTGATCGCGGTGATTTGGAAATGGTGCAAGTCTTGATTAACGCTGGAGCTGCCATGGATTTCCCAGAGGATAAAGAGCTTGGAGCGCTATTGTATGCCGCCGCTTCCGGACACATCGACGTCACGAAGTTTCTTTTGGAAAATAAAGCCAACGTTGATACGACTAATTCTCAAGGTCAATCTGCTCTCACTCTTGTGGCATCTAGTGGCAGGTTAGACATGGTGAGCATGTTACTGGATCATGGAGCCACAGTCGACTTCAAAGACGGGAACCAATTAACGCCTCTGCATCATGCCTGTGCCGCCGGTCAGGTGGAGATTGCGGAAGTTTTGCTGGAGAAAGGAGCAAACGCAAATGTTTTATCCAAAGATGGCCGAACTCCATTATTTCTGGCTGCGAAGCATGGACACTCAGTGGTTGCAGAAATACTTCTCAATAGTGGTGCAGAAACTGATTTGGCTGGTGGAGATATGCGAACACCATTGTGGGCAGCATGTGAAAGTGACAGGGATGAAATGATTGAGCTGCTACTGAGGAACAAGGCGAGTGTCAACGTTATTGACAAGGATGGCTGTCCCATGCTCGTAAGTTCGGTAATGCAGGGAAACTTACCATCTACTGTATACTTTTATCTCGTGGGGCTTCAATCGATTTGGCAGACATGAGAGGAATGACAGCATTGATGTACGCTGCTTCAACAGACCGAGAAGACGTAGTGCATTGCCTACTAGAAAATACTCCAGATGTGAATTTAACAGATCAGAATGGGATGACAGCATTGCAGCACGCGAAGTTGAATGGTACCACAGCGATCGCTTCAATTATCGAGACGTATCAGCAAAAGTGGCAAAGCTTACTGTTGGAAGCTTCAAAACGAGGAATTCGGATGAAGTTCGTAACGCTCTGGTCAAAAGACTGACGTTGATAGTCGAGATGGGAATGGAAGCACACCTTTATTGCTGGCAGCCACTAAAGGACATCTTAGCATTGTGAAGGTCCTTCTTGAACGGAATGCCAGCGTTGATGCGGCACAAAGTGATGGCATGACTGCGTTGATAATTGCAGCGTACCAAGGACACTTTGCGTTGGCTCAATTTCTACTCGATCGTGGAGCTACAGTAAATATTTTCGATCTGGACGGAATGTCACCGGTTCTACTCGCAGCCGAGAGAGAGCACTTGAAGTTGCTGCGCCTTTTGTTAGAGCACGGAGCCGACATCGACAAGTGTGACCCCCACGGTAAATCTGCTTTAACTCGAAGCGTTTTACGACATCACTTTAGAGCTGCTCATATTTTACTTGACTACGGAGCAAATGTGGATGTTGTTGATGAAATTGGGAAGACGCCTTTACAAATTGCCGCAGAACTTGGGTATGAAGAGATGGCGGCCTTGTTTGTGGAACGCGGTGCTGATATTGAAACTGTTGATGATAACGGAGCAACTCCACTGGGAGAAGCCGTGAAACACGGGAATGTTACTATCGTATGTCTGCTACTAGGAAATAAAGCTGATGTTGATATGCAAGACGCCGATGGTCGAACAGCTTTGATTATTGCTGTAGTTAACGATCGGATAGAAACTGTGGAGATACTACTGCAAGGCTCAGCGACAGTCAATTTGGCAGACATGAATGGGATGACAGCGTTGATGTGGGCGGTATCGTTGGGGCTCGTGGACATTGTGCACTTACTTGTGAAATACGGTGCAGATATACATTTACTAAACGGAAATAACCAAACGGCCCTACACATTGCCGAAGCCGGGGACAGACACGAAATTGTGAAGATTTTAGAAGAGCATGCTAAAGTTCCTATGACCCTTCTAGAAAGCGTCGAAAGGGGTGATGTGGATGAAGTGAAGGAGGCCCTACAAAGTACTAGAGATATCAATATTCGAGACGAACAAGGATGCACTGCATTAATGCTGGCTACTCGTAATAATTACACAGGCGTGGTGCATTTTCTTCTAGAACAAAATGCTAATGCCGATGCCCGAAACGCATTGGGGAAACTGCGCTTATCTACGCTGCGAATTGCAGCCTCTACGATAGTGCTAGAGTTCTCCTTGGCAATGCTGCGTCAGTCGACTTGGCTGATAACACCGGGAAAACACCGCTGATGTGGGCTGCTGTCATTCCAGGCTGTGGAGATATGATGACCTTGTTAATTGAGGGGAAGGCAAACTTGGAAACAGTGGATGAGAACGGGTGGGCGGCTCTGACCTACGCTGCCATTAACAACAATTGTATAGCAGCCTCGCTTCTGCTAGACCATGGTGCAGTGATTGATGCGTTGGATAATCACGGGATATCGCCGCTATCGTTTGCTTGTCAGAATGGTCATAAAGAAATGATTGTTTTATTGCTCGATCGGAAAGCCGAGATCAACACAAAGAGCACCTGGGGAGCGACACCATTATACTTTGCGGTGGAGAACAACCGATTTGAGATTGCATCCTTACTTCTCCAACGTGGGGCTGCCGTTGATGCCATTGAAGATCACCAACACCAACGCGCACCTTTGATGAAAGCAGCGCTTGATGGCAACGAGGCGATGGTTCGTCTTCTACTCAAGTGGAAAGCTATCATCACGGCACGAAGTCTATGTGGAGAAACCGTCCTCATGCATGCTGCTCAAGCTGGCTCATGTGGCGTCATCCGTGTACTCATCGATCGTGGGGTTGACATCGATCTACGCGATGATACTGGAAAGACTGCTCTCATACACGCTGCCTCTAAAGGCCATGTTGACGCTGTAAGTTTGTTACTTGATGAAGGTGCCAGAGCAGATATCAAATGCGGCAATGGATTTACGGCCCAAGATTGGGCAAGACAAAAGTTCAACTTGACGTCGTTGCTGTGTTTGATGCATATCATGGCAAACAAGAAGCAACAACAAGGATGCTGCATCAAGGAGCGTCAGAAGGTAGCATAAAAGAAGTGAAGGCTGCTTTGAAGAAAGGTGGCGACGTCGAGGTCGAAGATATCAACAAGAGAACGCCTCTCTTACTGGCTGTGGCGGGAAACCGCGTGAATATGGTGCAACTGCTGTTGGACTGCGGAGCAGATGTGAACGCGCAAGATATTACAGGACGGACTGCACTGAGCATCGCATCACAAGAAGGACACTTGGATATTGCTCATGTGCTTCTCCATTACCGTGCCAAAACTGATCTGGTGGGATCAACGTATTGGACACCACTAATGTTTGCTATCAAAGGGGACACAACGACATTGTTCATTTACTAACTCAGCACAACGGAGCCATTGACGCCCAAAATGATACTGGCCAGACGGCGTTATCAGTGGCAATTGGTAGCAACAATATTGGCGCTGTTCGATTGTTGCTAGAACTTAATGCCTCGGCGGACTTGTGTGATCGAAATCAAACGACACCACTGATGATTGCTGCAAGAGAATCCTCAGAAGAAATGATACGACTCCTGCTCGATGGTGAGATAGACATAAATGCTCAAGATGCACTCGGTGAAACAGCTTTGTTTTACTCGCTGCACTCAGGGCGTTGTAAGATTGCATCCTTGCTGTTGGATGATGGTGCTTCAATCGAGTTAATGAATATAAAAGGAGACACCGCTCATGAGAGCGTGTGAGCAAGGCCTCGAAGAAATAGTTCATCTTCTATTATCCAGAAATGCAAATGTTGCTGCTACCAACGCAGATGGGTCGACTGCTATCGCATATGCAGCAACTCACGGCCATACCAGTATGATGACGTGTCTGCTCGACCACGGTGCGGAAGCTGAATCACATGACGTGTTGGGAAATACTCCATTGATTTATGCTGCCAAAGGTGGATGGAAAGAGGCTGTTTCTCTCCTTCTTGATCATCACGCAGACGTTAATGCAAGCAATATAAGGGGAGATACAGCTCTGCGTTTCGCTGTGGATACAGGAGACTGCTCTGTCGCTTCATTGCTTCTTCAACGTGGAGCTTCATCGAATATGGTCGATGAAGGGAAAACGCCTCTGTTGATGAAGGCCATTCTTAACGAAAATCTCGAGATGGTTCAACTTCTCCTTGAGTGGAATGCAAATATCGATATTGCAGATGAAACTGGCGAGACGGCTTTAGTTGCTGCAGCCAAAGCTAATTTATGTGGTATCTTAGCTTTGTTGCTCGACGAAGGTGCTGACGTCGACTTGCGAGACAGTTTGGGGAAGACAGCTCTCATGTATGCAGTTGGTTGTGGACATATCGAGGCAATGCGCCTTCTTCTTGATGGTCACGCTGATTTGTACACGACATGCGGCAAGGGATTCACTGCGTTCGATATCGCGCAGCAGCAGGAAAATGCCGTTGCTATCGCCCTTCTTCATCAACGAGAGCGTGAGCTTTTCCAGATAAATAATATCGTGTTGGAGAGCGCATCTCAAGGCAATGTGGACAGAGTAAAAGCTGCTTTGGAAAAAGGTGGACGGGTCTCGAGTCGAAACGCAAACGGAGATACGCCACTTACTCTAGCTATTGCTAATAACCACGAGGAAACGGTTCACCTGTTGCTCAGCAAGAATGCTGACATCAATGCGCAGAATAACGACGGAGATACTGCTCTAAATATCGCTGTTCATCTCGGTCACGTGGATATTGTTCAGCTTCTTCTCGATTGCGGTGCCGCTGTCGACTTGACGAACAAGAAATGCTGGACTCCGCTACTTTTCGCAGCAGAAGGAGGATACAAAGAGATTCTCATGGCTCTAGTTTATCGTGGAGCTAAGATCGATTCGATGGATGATGAAGACGATTGTGCTTTACACAAAGCAGCACGACGTGGCCACTCAGAGCTCGTCCGATATTTATTGACCCTTGGAAGCTTTTGCGATGGATACGACCTAGATGAAAGCGGGCTTACAGATTTATTTGATGAAGAAGGAAAACTAACCGTTGACGTACGGAATCACGCGAGACGAACATCGTTGAGCGTAGCAGCCGAGCAGGACACACGGACGTGGTCAAAGCACTTTTGGAAGAGGGTGCTACGGTAGATTTGGCTGACGTTGCTAGTCGAACTCCACTTTTATCGCTGCTGAGCGAGGTCATGAAGATATTGTGTCTCTCTTACTGGAATACCGGAGCGACACAAACTTACAGAATAATGAAGGACGGACAGCAGTTGATGCCGCAATTGCACAAAATCACAAGCACACTGCAAACCTAATCAAAGAATACCAACGAGCACTTCACGAAACCGAGGCATCTCTTCTAAACGCTGCCTCGCATGGTGATCTGGATAGAGTTCGAGCTGCTTTGACGAGTGAATATTGTACCGGTATCGAAACACGAGATAAGGAGGGATGCACTGCGTTGTTGTTAGCTGCTCGCGGGGGTCACGAAGCTGTCGTGACGTTCCTGCTGAACGTTGACGCGCCAGTGGACTCAGCAACAAGATCTGGATTGACACCACTTCACGAGGCGGTAAAGCACAACCAGATCAACGTCGCTCGACTTCTCTTAGCTTTTAACGCAGACATTCACAAAGCAGATGACGCTGGATGGACCGCCTTATTATTTGCTGCCACCGAAGGCAACGAGGCGATTTGCGACCTCCTTATCGAACGAGGGGCCAACGTCAACGTACACGCCAAGAACGGCAAGACAGCTCTGCATCTGACTGCACAACAGTGTAATCTTGGCATGATGCGTTTTCTCCTCGACCGTGGCGCTCTCACTGATATTTTCGATAATGGACGGAATTCGCCGCTCTTGCTGGCGGTGGAGGAAGGCCATGAAGCTGCGGTGCTGATACTGCTACAGCGTGGTGCCAATGTTGATACTCAGTGCAGAACTGGAGATACGTCTCTCAGTAAAGCTTGCTTTGCAGGCAATCTCGGCATTGCTAGACTTTTGGTTGAACACAAGGCAACAGTGAACTTGGCAAATGCAAAAGGCTGGACACCGCTACTATTTGCCATGCAAAACGCACACGGCGATGTGGTGCGCTTCCTGATGGATAACAACGCGCAGTTGTGTGAAACCGAGTGAGGATGCAACTGAATTAAGTCCTTACTTAACCCAGAGTGAATGGACGTGCCAACAGTTTGAACAGCATAGAAGCAACACCTTCGTGTCGGTAGCGAATGATCAGCTTTAAGCGTGATCAATCTTTCTGCCCATTGATCGCCTGGACGGGGAGTGCTCAAGCAGGTAGCTGGTATCCGTCGGAAGCTCACTGCGCGTAAACAGCGAAACGATCACAGTCACAAGCGGAGGGATGATGAGCGTCACGATGAACGTGATCATGCTGTTCTGCGAGTAGAGACCCTCTGGCAGGACGAACCAGTTGAAACCGCCAACAAACTTGCCTTGCGCGATGACGCCGCAAATGAAGATAGTGATCAGGCCGGCAGCGCTTCCAGCAAGAGCGCCCGTACGCGTCGCACCCTTCCACGCGCCGAGAAGCATCGGGCCGACGGCGGCCGTGCACAGTAGATCAGCGATCAAGAACAGGTTCAAGATATCGTATTGGTGGTAGGCGATCACGACGGCCGGGACGTTAAGCAGAGCTGCAGGAATAACATTCCATCCGTTAACAACTACACAACAGCAACGAGGAGGAAACTCAGGTGAACTTACCGCAAATAATACGCGCGTACAGCAAGTTCAACTTTGGGAAGCACGCCGTAAGTTCACCAGCAATCCCGATCTGGATCGAGTCGCTCACGCCACTCGCCAGCATCGCGATGACAATGACAATGAGCACTTCCCAGCCGTGACCCATGTCCATTAGGATCGCGAAGAACAAGTCGCCATCCGGGTATGCAAGGTACGAAACCATGCCAGCCAGCGCAAGCGCCACTGTGAATGGAATAATGATGCAGCAAGCGTAGTAGGCGCCCTTGCGAACGGTGTCGTCGTCATATGCTGCAAACACACGCTGCCAGAAGCCCGTGAAGAAAAGGTTGGACGCAGTCACGGCGATCACCAGCGTCACGAGCGTCTCGAAGCCTGCAGTCGTGAACGCAGCCACATTGGTCCTCGACCACGCTCCATCAGGAATGGACACATGGAAGCACATGGCAATACAAACTGCAGCAAGCAGCACGATCACGCCAATGCCCTGCCACACGTCCGTGGCCAAACTGGCACGCAGTCCGCCGATCAAAAGGTACAGGTTCGTGAGCAGCACGACCGCCAAGATTGGGATGATCGGGTGGGCATTCGGCGACATCATGGTCGTCAACTGTGCAACGCACGTCAACTCCGACGCCAGCGAAATGAACTGGTAGAAGACGGCAATGAGCGCCACGTAGACCTGCATGGCGTAGCCGAAGCGCTGGTTGACCACGTCCGTCATCGTGACGTTGTCCCCGAAAGCAGCCCGAGTGTACGGACCCACATAGGCCAGCACCAACATGCCGCAGACTCCAGAGAGCGTGTAACCAATGACACCCCAGGAACCAGCGTCCACTCCGATCTGAGGGAAGGAGAAGAGCGTCCATGAGCCCATTCCAGCAGAGAAGAAACACCAGGCCAGACGTAGAGCAGTCGTCGAGTTCTTGGCGCTGCATTATCATCAAAATGTTTAGTAAAAAAGATATGCTAATAAAAAATAGTTTTACCTGACAAAGTTCTTGACATTGTTGATCTCCATCCGTCGACTGACGGCGATGGCGTAGGTGGCAACTGCCACCAACGTGGCGATCATGACGCCGTAGGTCACTCCGCTTGCGAGCATCTTGGTCCCTACAACCATAAATAAGATGAGATCTGTAACTATTTACATGAAGTACAACAAAATCCTACTTTGAAGATTTTCTTGGGAGTGGAAGAACAGGTCTTGAGGGAAATAGATACACACAGGAAGCGTCAACAACAAGAAGTCACAGCAGTCCCTCCGCCGGTACGAGCCGGATCAGGTTCTAAGGGTCTCATCTCAGCCGGTCAGCGCACGGAACTGGTCCGTGGCTGGCGTCGGCACCCTCGCTGCTTGAGCGTCAGTGGTGTCAACCCCAGAGGCAAAAATCAATTGGAAAACATATAATAAATACCGCTTGCCACTCTTGATCGAAATTCGGAAGTGAGCTTGTCGCGAGCCAGTCAAGAGGAGCGCAGTATACTAGAAGCAAGATACATGCAGATTCGAGGTTGTGATTGGCTGTTAAAAGGCGAGGTACCGCGATGGGCGAGCTCACTCAATCGAGAGCTACACTTGCACCAAGCCGAAGCTTGCCATTGCCTTTGCGATCCCTATCTACGTCTTTTTCCGAGCACCTTGAGCAGCAGCTGCTCGTTGTACTTGTCAGGGAAGTTCTCCTTAAACTTTTGGACGAATTTGCTGTAGGTGGCCCAATTCGGATGCGATCGCGGCAAGCTGGCGAGCCCCAGCCAGGCCTTCAGCGACGTTGGGGTCGCCCCACGCCGCATCAAGCTGCTGACAGTTCGATCCAGATTTTTCGCCAGATGCATTGTTGTTGCCATTGCAGGCACCGCTCGCTCTTCGGCCGCGGTGTTAACCCTCAGGAATCGTTTGTCACTCTCATCGATCGGGAAATCCGCAGCGCCGGCGCTTGCAAACAGTGTCGCTAGTGCCATGAGGATGACAATATGAAGACGCATACTTTTGAAGTTTGTGGTCGACGGATTTTAGCTCAAGTCGGAAAGTGTGAATTGCCGAATGGACCACGTACATATTGTGGTAGCAATATTGATAAGTGCACGTGATCCGTGATGTCCATGAACCCCATCGGGGCTCATGGGCATGACATGCGCCAACGCAGCATCTTTTCGCAGTGTTATTATAATCATCTACAACGAACCATCACGAGCGATTCAATTGCACCGTTTTATTTGGAAAACCGTTCACGCGATCGTGTATGACACCGCCTCAAAAGAGCCTACAAAACACTCTATGAATCATAGGCTGCGATACGTTGCAACAAACTCTTTAAAACAACGCACAACCTTTTCCAGCAGAACTGTGGCCATCGCATTCTCAAAATTGACACGCGAACCAAGTTCACGTTCATCTTCCCAATAGGACTCTGTCAAATTCCGCGAGGTCTGATCTTCTAGCGAACTTCCCGCTGGCAAGCGGTGAACTAAAAAATGCTGTGAAAACAAGGCCAAAGCTATTTTTCTTGAAACAACAACTACGACGGAATTTTTTGCTGTAGTTACTTGTCTTAAGTGCTTCTCAAAAGAATTCTGATTCTACGTTTCTTTGAGTCGCAACAAGATAGGCTTCTTCTTTGGCTTGAACGGGTGGGCCCAATATGCTCTATCTCCAGCACGCGGTGTTAAACAAGGGGATCCATTATCGCCGTTTTTGTTTGCACTCTCACTAGAACCACTGGGAAATCTCTTGCGAACCAATCAAGATCTCGGCATCGAAGTAAATGAGACGCTACGGATTCCTGTGGCGTTTTTTGCTGATGATACCGTTCTTCTCAAAAGGGAAGGCGTAATTGGTGAATCAACTGAAGATCGTAGACTGTTACTGCGTGGGATCTGGAGCGCAGCTGAACCACACCAAAAGCGTCATGATGAGTCTGAATAATAAGTGTCCAGCACCACGTTTGGACCCGCTTCGATCGTTGAAACGAGGCGAAACAACGCGCTACCTTGGCATACCTTTTGGAAATTTGGACACATCTGAAAAACTTGCGGCGCAGATCGATCAAAAGATGATTAAACGCTTGCAGCTCTGGAAAGGGCGAGCGCGTACTCTGCTTGGTCGAAGACTAATCGCTCAAGTTGAGATTTTGTCTATACTTTGGTACTTCACAACTGCGATGATAATTCCCACGCGATTTATAAAGCGATGGCAAGGAAAGATAAACCGCTACGTTCTATACAATCGCATTAGTGTCGGAAAAACGGCCGTCAGCATTGTACAAAAGGACTAGCGATGACACCGCAAAAATGGACGGAATCGGAGTCCCTGATGTAGCAACAGTAGTTCGCCGTCAGCACCTACAGCAGTTGCGGCATTTTGTGGTGACTACCAGTTCCAACTCAGACAGCAATGATAACGTGTGGTATCGACCAATGATGCATATAATCCAAACACGCTATGGGGAAATTGCTAGGCCACGATCCAGTGACTTTCTGTTTCAGGATCCACCTCGACCAGCGGTTGGAGAGCAACAATGATGTCACTGTGGTGGCGTCGAACTCTGCGCGATTGGGACAGAATAAATTGGCCACCGCGATCGTCGCTACAAGTCAGTAGACTCAAAAAGTGCAATTGGCATTGTACAGTCCAATATGGTGGAATAAGTCATCTGAATTCCATCTGTGGCACTCCAGAGAGTTAACACAAACTTCGACGCCATTGGGGTCAGGTACTACCAAGTTTGGCTGCTTATGTCGTGCACTTGCGGAGAAAAAGTTGGACTGTTTTGCCTATTTTCTAGACGAAAATCATTACTGGCCTTCATCGGCCGCGTCCTTCGCCAAAATATGTTCAACGCTTCACCCGATACTCGGATCTGAAGTTGTCCTTACGGATATTTTTCGTCTCTACAGACAGTTGAGAGAAGTTATGTCAAGAATTCTACCTCAATCTCATCCAGGAGAGATCCAAGCGGCAAATGCAACAAACACACCTCCAATTCACGGATTATCTGTGAGTAGTGCCAATATTACTACGCCAAGCGTACGATTCTTCCCAAAACTACGGGAAAAGGACTGGGGTAAGCTGCTTGAACAAGCGCCTGCGCTGGAGCACCATCCACTTGAGGATTTGGGATGTCCACGGCGACGTGTTCACCAAACGCTGTCAAAAGTACTAGCACTGCGAGGACTACTACTTCCAGTGGCTCATGATGTGATGTTACGACTATATTGCGGTGATATTACCGTTGGCTCGAGGCTATACTTCTTGAAATCACTGAACCCGACAATTCAGCAGTGTGTACGCGCTGGGTGCCAAGCGATTGAAACAGTACAGCATTGCTTCTTCATGTGCACATCGCTTACATCGATGTGGGAACACGTGTACAAACCCTGGCGTCGGGCGTTCAGAACTCGAATGACTTGGCGGCTTCTGCTCTTCCCCACAGCACAAGACCTGCGAGCAAGTTGGCGAGAAAATCATAAGGTACACCTTCTTCTGTGGAGAGTACACACGGCAATCATCTTCCATGCAACGTGGAGACTGCGAAATGGCATTCTCTTCAGGGAGGCCCCAACCGAAACTCCAAGCACCCCTGGGATGATGTGCTCCTTCAAAATGCACAGCCAATTCATCTACCAACACGCAGCCTCCATTACGACGAATCGGCAATACTGTCGATAATACGTCAATTGGGCTTCGAACCGCCAAAAACACTGATGCTGTCGCTCTAGAGCAACACACCATTTGGATTTCTCAACGATAAATCTGATGCTACGAGATAAAGCAGCTTAGACGAGAAATCCGTTAAACTGTTAATTAACTCATTTAATCTTTGGCTTGAACGTTCTCTTGAACTTGTTGGGGTTCTTTAGCTTGTACGCTTCTTTGAATTTGCTGTACGCCAGCCATCTCGGGTGGTTGCGAGGCAATTTTTGGAGTCCTAGCCACCGGTAGAACGTCTTGGGCGTATATCCATCGCGGACCGCCAGTTCGCCGGCTTCCCTCCAATTTTCGCCACTTTCTTACTGGTCGTCGCCATGGAAGGCAACGCTCGCTCTTCATCGTCGACCGCGTTTGTTTTAATGCCGCCGCTCTCTTCTCCTTTCTCAGTGTCCACTCTCAGGAATCGTCGGTCGCCCTTGTCACCATGGTGATCAAACTTCGCCATAGTGTTGGCTTGAGCACCTGCATCTCCGATCAAAGCAAGTGCGGCTACTGCTGCGAGGATGACAACATGGAGACGCATTGTGGTCTACGAGATCACACGGCTTGACTTGAGCGGATTGCGAAATAGGTCGGGTTTGTCGAGTACACATCGGAGCGGCATCGTTGATTGCGGTTTTTGTTGATGGGGCGTATTGATTCATGTACGAATCATGATGTGCACGGGCAGACATGGAGCGAGCAGCGCTGCCGATTGCTCGCAATGAGATCCGTCTGGGGTTTTCGACGCAGAAATCACCACGTAAAATACGCGAGACAAGGCCAGCTTAAATAACAAGAACGAACCCCATGATCACGTGTGAACCGCGTCAGGTAGTCAGTCTACTTACTCATTGTTCATCTGGTTTCTCTAGATTCTAACGATAGTACTCTACAGGAAAGCGATATTCTATCAGAACTGAATCCTCGCAATCAAGTTATCCTACGATATGCCAAACAACCCAATCAAGCACAACTTTCTCCACCTGAATCAACCACAAGACCGTCGTTCGTGCTCCTGGCCACCGCCGCGGCCATCGCATTCTCAACCATTGACACACTTTCCACTTCCTTTCTGGACAACTACAAATAATGCTTAACTGTTGTAAAGTATGCTGATCGCCACTGTTGGTGCTAGAAGAAGACTCACCAACCACTTCTTGGCAATTACGTCAAGTTTCTTGGTCAAGCTTTATTGTTGCTTGTTTGAATAATTCCACCGATTTCACCTCAGCACACATTTCAAACCATTTGATCTACGCGGTCTGCTGTTTTGCTGCGTAACCACTGCGCCACGTCGTCGTGTCCTCCTGATTCCGCATTGTGAAGAGCAGCACGGATTTCGTCAGCTGCCAACATTTCAACCGGCAGCAAATGCAATGCCGCGAGGTGTCCGTTGCCGTTGACGGCGAGACAGATCGCAAAGTAATACTTTCCAATTGCTGCGGCGCATTGTGCAGGAGGTTGCTGCTGCCCACAATGATCTTGTCCAACAGCAGCTTCACAATTTCTGCGTGTCCATTCTCTGAGGCACTATTCAAGTCCCAACCGCTGCAGGACTTTCAGTCCTGCAGCGTATCCAGCGAATTCAAACCGTGGTTGCTTGCCTCCATCAGATTTTCCGCGTCTTGAAGCGTGCAGCAGTAGCGAGTGCGAACTGGCTGCAGTCCTACCCAGCCTTCACCAAAAGCACCGTCACGAGATCACATTTTCCGTCCGCTGCAGCATTCATCAGAACACAACGAACTGTTCGCGGGTCAGCTTTATTTCGACGCGATCAACGTGAGCAGCGAATTCCAAAGCCTCACTCGCAGCATCAACGACACGAGGCACTCGCACTGCGTTGCTCGATCTTTATCGATTCACGATGCACAAGCGTTCGCACCACATCCACTCGACCTGCGTTCACCGCCTTGAACATCGTGCGCCTCAATTGGCTCCAAGTAGGACTCGATCAGAAACCCCACCACTTCCAAATGTCCATTTCCAGCTGCAGCGGTCAGGGCCTTGTCCGAGCACCGTTCACTCCGAGTCGCCTGCAACCACAACACAAGTCCGCAAGGTTTGCCTGAGAGGCTGCACCGTCCATCGTATCCTCCGTGGGCCTGAATCACCAGCTCGAGACAGCACTGTCGATGGTTTCAGGCATCACGAAGTCATTGATGCTCCAGCCCCTCCACGGCGACACTCAGCCGCATCGTCTCCATTGTACAGAAGATACCGAAAGCCGCGAATGCCAAATGGCGAGATTCGTCGCCGGCTTGTACAAAAGTAGCGTATTTTCTAGCAGGTCAATGATATTGATCTGCTCACACTCAGTAGGAGTGTGAACTCTTCTTGCATGGCAATACCATGGGCATCTTCAATCGTGCATGGATTACAAACTTCAAGCACTCGACGACTAACCAACCACTTGGCAAATCAAGTTAAAGGCGATGAAAGCGGAGATCTTCTAAAGGAAATGCAGCATGGTCGCTATTATTTTACACGAAATGCCAAAATGGAACTTGCTACGATAACGAGTGGTCTACAGTTGGGGACTTACTTATTCAGCTGGCACGCTCGCAGAGGAATCCGTCGCGAATCGAGCCGCGCGGGAAAATTTATACACGCTTCGCCTCGCCGCTTGGCCAGTCACATCCAGACTTCCTCCCTTGATAGAGCGCTGCATCACATCCCTGGCGTCTAATCGAAGGTGACAAGGTGTGAGTCCATGCTACTGAGAGCAATCGCAAAGGCCTGCACAGGTGTGAACGGATGAGCATAGTCCATCGAGTACACCTGGCGGTCCTGCGTGCGCCCGAACAGCATCAGCGTCTTGTCCATGTCGTCCGGGTGCGAAAGCAGGAAGTTCTTGACTGATGCCGCGGCCACACGACCACCGAAGTCCAAGCAGTACGCCTCCAACGACTCAATCCAGACAGGGGTTTGTTGATCAGGTGCAGAGCTCGCGCAGTGTCGGGGTTCTCGACTTGTGAGAGGATTGTGTCTTCCTTGTTGGCCGCCTGCCAGGGCTGTACCTGCCACGACGGAGCTCCGTTTACTGCGCTATCGACATCAACATTAGGAGCCACAAGCGGCAGAGCCACTCGCATCTGACGGGGGACTTGCCGAACGTAGCCGCATATTGCACCGCTCCAAGCTCTATGGCAGTCTCGCCAGTCGTGTCGAACATTGTGTACTGTGATCCCATGTAATTCTTCTCTAGCCGCGCAACTGGCACGGGCGTGTTCACCGGGATCGCGCCATCCTCATCCTGGTTGTTGGCATTCAAATTTGTTGCCAGGGAGATGACAAAGCTCACGGACATGTCGTACTGACGACGACGAACTGCCGTGCACAGCAACGTGTCGGTATCCTGTGTGTACAGCTCGTAGTTGCCTCCACCGCGGGTGCGGATGTAGCACTGCATCATTAACGACTGCGGGGGCGACGGCGCCATCAAGAACCGCAGCAAGAACGAGCTGTTCATCCTCGCCGTCTTGATTAGCAGCTGCCGAAGCGCC
This sequence comes from Phytophthora quininea, assembly GCA_011947345.1. NCBI lineage: Eukaryota > Oomycota > Peronosporomycetes > Peronosporales > Peronosporaceae > Phytophthora > Phytophthora quininea. Next base: position 547,652 of record JAAVTG010000581.1, on the reverse strand, counting down.
ACGTCTGCCGGCGGAGGGGTTCCACTGGAGCCTGGTCACATGTACTGACGTGGTCAGCCAGCGATGCCTTCTTCATCGTCTCGCTGCAGTACGGACAGTTGACTTTCATCTCGTTGGCCATGCGCTGCGCATGTCTGGACGCTGCCAACAACGAGAAGCCGATGCTCTCTCTGCACATGGGGCAAGACCCTCGCTCGCTCACCCACCGCTCGATGCACTCTTTGCAGAAGATCTGTCCGCAGCAAGTGGCCTCCGTCGCGTTCGTGAAGACTTCCTGGCAGATGGCGCACTCGAGCATCTTTCTCGTGTTCTCCAGCGCCTCCATCTGCTCATCCCTCGGGATCGGCTGCGGGGCCGGGTACGCCAATGTACTGACGAGGTTGCTGGCCGCTAGGGCGCTGGCTGCGGTGCGCTGTCCCAAGTGTCGGCTCTTGAGCGCCGAGTGGATCTCAAACAGCATGTCCACGACTTCCCCGACGCTGTGCTGCGTCTCCTGAGCGTCCTCCGGCTCTGGCATGGGCTCTGGCTCGTCCACTTCCATGTCTTGGTGCTCCTCCTCCTGGTTGTCCTCATCGTTAGGGAAGAATCTGTTGCGAGGCGTCGAAGCATCCTCCTCAATCGTCGAGAAGGCCGTCGAGTGTCGCTCGTTGATCTGCCGGTTGCGACTGGTGCCCAAGATGTCCACCAGCCCCTCTCCCTCGGCAAAGAAGGAGGACACTTCAATGTCCATGTCGAACCGCTTGTGTCTCGGCGTGACCCTCGGGCTGCTGCGCGGGGACAGCAGAATCAGTTCGGACAGGGTGCGCGTCCGGTGCATCTTGTTGCTGTGCTTGGGCTCTGTGACGACGCGCAGCCGCCGCTGGGCGAAGCGCGAGGCCGCGATGGGGGCGGCGTGCGCGTCGCCGCCCGTGGACGAGCTGCTGGGGCTGGGCTCGCCCGTCGAGAGGCTCGGCGTCGGCACGAACGTGGAGGTCATCTCTGTGCTGGCTTGGGGGTACGAAACGCGCAGAACACGACTCGCTGCAGTCGATACTTCCCTGTTTGGCCGAGGAACCGGGAAGTGCGCGAATCAACCTGTGCTAGAGTCCGGGGCTCGCTGTTTGGAGCGAAATCCGCAAATGACTGGGCGAGTCGCTCGCGCTGCACTGCAGTGTCCGGTTGTGAGGATGACGTGGACGGCAAAGATTGCAGCGCCAGGTGCGGCCAGTCGCGCAGCAATGCGGCAGTTATTTCCAATCGACGAGGCGATAGTGAAACCAAGTGAAACGCGTGACCTGGCCCCCTTTTCCTCGAGTGTCGTCACCACAGCTGGACTCTTCAAGCCCTGGGCACCGCCCCGGGCGATTTGTATGCGAAAGAGGCGACATGTCCTTGGTTGTGCCACACTGGGCCGCGGTTGTCTCCGCATCTTGGCGCGCGGTGTATGGAGGGCGCGGGCTGGGGAAGCCTCCGCGCCAGCAGGTTGTCCGGCTCGGAGGCACCAAACGTTTCGCGCGCAGCTAGGACAGTTTCAGTAGCCGCTCGCTCGGGCAGAGTCGTTGAGGCGGCGATGGCCACGCCCTTGGAAATCCAGGACCCTCGCGATGCACTGCTCGCACCAAACCATGATTCTGCTCGACTCTCCACGGCAAAAGGCAACACTTGCAGGTCATGTGGACACCGGCAGTTACCGACCTATCCATCGAAAAGGAACGATAAGAAGCGTATCCGGACAGAGAAATACAGTCGCCAAGCCATATCGACATTATCCGGTGGCCGCGCCAATCGCGGCGTGCAGCTTGGCCAGATCCTGTTCCCATTCCACGGGCCAGCTGGGCACGGTCATGCTGTGAGGCTGTGCGAGCAGCACCTCCTGCAGCCTCGGGTCCTGGTCGTCGGTCCACACGCGCTTGGCGAACGGCGTCAGCGCCGTCAATAGCTGCTCGACGCTGTCTCGGTGCGGCACTAGACAAGAGAAAGCGACTTCAACTTGCGGTCCAAAATGGTGCACGTCCAGCACCAGCGTCAAGTCCTTACCTAGCGCTTCTGCCGCCAGTCGAAGGGAAGACACCTGTCGTCGATCAGCTGCTGTCTCTTGCTGGAAAGCACTGCTGGCCGGCGGTAATGCGCCGGATGGACCGTGCAGAGCCTCCGCCTGCTCTTGTTGCTCTTGCTGCTGCAGTTGCCAGTGACTTGTGATCTTGGCCACGTCGGGCTGCACTCACGACCGCCTGCGAGCCGCACGCCTTGGTCAAGCTCTGCAGCGTCACGCCACACAGCGCACTGAGCACCAGCGGCGGCGCGTCGATGCTGGCAGCGATCGCGTGGCGGACCTGGATCACCACGCTCTTCAACTGAGACGGAGGCATGCACAGCACCAAAATGTCGCTCTCGCGGGCGAGGCGGGCGTTGTCGTAGTACCGAGGCACCTGCTGGAACATTGGCAATGCCGAGGAGCTTTCAGCACCTCGCAGCGCGGAATTCGATCCGGTTGACGTGTGGAGAGCGCGATGCTGTCGGCGCGATACCCCGTCCCCAACAGCGTCATGACCACGGTACAGCCCACGTGGCCGCCTCCGAGCACCCCACTCGAGGAGATTTTTGCCGGCGACAGCGCAGCACTTGGCACACGCGAGCACGAGGAGCAGAACTTGGTGCGAGATCTCCTCGATGGATAGCCTCCGGGTGTCATAGAGCTGTTGGACCTTGGGGGCCAGGCGAGAAGGGGCGAGCAGCTCGTCTCGGATCTTAAAGGTTTCTTGGCGCCCTTGTTGCTACCCCCGTGGGTGGCCGAGACGGTAGAGAATCGTGTGCACCCGAAGTGGAAGCAGTGAGCATGTTGGGCGACCAGTCGGTCGAGAACTCGATTGGATTGACGATACATTGGTGCTATGGTAGTATTGGAAAGCGGTCTGCTGCGGCAAAAGCGCAAGGTGGTCTTTGATCATCTGCGATTTGGTCGGCGCTGCCGCGTCTACGCGTTTTCGGCGATCTCCTCCGGAGACTCGGCTCGCTCTCTGACCGCTTGTAGCATTTCTGGGGTGTCAGACCAATGCGCCCGCGCCACAGTTCGTACAGCCGCAAGGGGTCCTCGTCGTTCATGGCGGACAGAAGATTCTTGGCCTTGTCTTGGTCGTTCAGTAGACCGAACCAATCGCCGCTCGGATACGCGATGCAAGCGGCGGCGTAGCGGTGACCGCCGTAGTGGCTTGAAATCCACAAGTTGACGGGCTTGTTGGCGTTGGACGACGCATTCTTGAGCCATTCCAGCAGCTCCGGGCCTTTGCATCCGCAACGTTCGTCCCGTGCGCCGTGGCCGCACACCATCATGTGGTAACCCTCGTCCAAAGGAGTATACTGCAGGTTCCTGAAAATGCAACACAACTGTTAGAATCTACGTGTTGGAGATGAAGCGATTCAATGCTCTCACTCTTCCTCCAGCAGCTCCAGCAAGTCAAAGTCTTGCTCGAACGACTTGGTCGTCAACGCCGCAACTACAATAAAAAAGTTTTCATCAGTATAGTGCCAAAACTCACACCACCATTGCACCGGTACTCACTCTTAGACGGTCCGACATTATGAACACGCACACGTTCAGGAAACACGAGGATGTCGTGTGTACCTTCCTCCTCGTCCTCCGTCTTCTCCACGTGCTGCACGACACTTCCAGCACAAGTCCCAGTGTATGGAATCGCCGCCGTCACCAGCAACGGACTCTTCTTGATGTTGCCATTGAAATACTGCGCCACCTCCTTGACGTACGCGCCGACGACGTGCTCGGGCGACATCTCGAGCTTGGCGGGCCACGACATGGGGTCCTTGCCTTGCGCTTCAACCACCACGTAGTGGCGCTTGTACGGCCGCACCGAGCCTTCAATGAATAGAGGTTCTTGCTGCGAGGCTCCTCCGTCAGCAGCGCGACGCTCCTTGCGCTTGGCCCGACGCTCGGCGATCTCCTCGGAGGTCAATCGCTTGCCCATTCGAGACGCCTCCGAACTGAAGAACACGACACAGCGGCCGTTGGACTGCGGGGTGATCAGCCGACGGCTGGAGACGGCACGCTTGGTGATGGACTTGGCGATGCGGTGCATGGCTGCGAGAAGAGCAATGAAGAAGTGAACCAGCAGAACATGGCATGACCGGCCACGCACTTGGCGGATGAGGAGCGGCTGGTGACAAAGAGTGTGGTTTGGGGAATAAACATTATGTGGCGGTAGAACCTTTACCGTCATTCTTCAGTAAGAAGCACAAAAGTGTACAATCCAGTGCCTTCCCCGCCTCACGATCTGCTTCAACACGGCAGGCGTTGTTCGTCAACCATGATGTCTGGAATGCCTTCCTGATGACCTCGATGTATCAGATAAAGCGTAGCAGTGTTGGTGCAGTTTGCAGGGGACGAATCGAAGTGTTTGAAGCGTATTGGCATTGCATCTCATTGCTATTGCTCTCCGTTCCGCTTCATTCCGTAGCCAAAGCTATCCACTCTCAGCAAGCTCCAGCTCAGTCAGTCTTGTCGATGGTTAGCGCGCCCCATTTCTTCCAAAAGAGGCGGCAGCCAAAGCTTCCTCAGAGGCTCTTGCGCGCTCTCAACTATTGCTCCGCTGCAGCGGGACCATAGTGCAGTTGGCGGAGAGGCGGTTGCCCTCTAAAAGGAGGCTCTCTGAAGTGGAACGGGAAGTTGCATCAACCGGAGCTTGTGTTCGCGTCTTCCTTTGAATCAGCGGACTTCTTGGCTTGCTCGTCTGGAATCGAAGCACTTGGCTGGCGGCGTCCATTTCCTCGACGAGCAGCTTTCGCTTTTCGGAATCAGTGGGCCATTTCGGTCTGCGGTTTGTCCGATCGAGTGCTGAAGAGCGCAGCATTGCAAACCTCGGTCTTCGCGTGTTGAGAGCTGGACTGAATCGTCGTCAGACGACGAGAGACGCTTGTGCCGGCGCGATACATGCTTTGAGCTTTGAGATACGAATTCGAAAGTGAGCGGTGCCTCAGGATACAGAAGAAAAATGCATGAGGATTATCATCGGAATAACGCCCCAGGATCAAGTGGTCAAACGGAGGTGATTATTCCTATTTCTCGGTTGAGCTCCTCGTTGGAACTCTACGACCACTCCAACAGAGTTCACCGAACGAAATACGATCGGTCTCGCCGTCAACGAAGCTCGGCAGTTGCTGCGTGTTGAAATGTTGGCACTTGACGATATTCGTTCTGCTCTTTACACCAAACAGATTCCCGGTCGGTCACTAGAAGCCAAGTCCGTTGCGAAACTTGACATAGTCGTCAAAAAGTGGTTGGTATTCGGGATGCGTGGGTTTCTTTCTGGCCTCTACGATAGAAATGCCTCGCTCAAACCAGTGCGTGAAGATGTCCTCAGCGTATTGCTTGTCCGTGAGCATCTTGTTGTGTCTCAGAGAAACTGGACATCCTCTCTTCGCCGTCGTCGGCATCAACGGGTGTGTAGGCCCGCAGAAGCTTACGATTCTCTTGTTTGGCGTTATTTGGTGTCCTCCAGATGTGCTCGGAATTGGAGAGCGCGTCAATGTTTGAGAATGGGATGGCCGCGGCGGTGGCCAGGAGCACGAACGACAGTCGCATGACCGATTCAGGTGGAGAAAGTTTTCTTGGTTGAGAAGTCTGGCCCATCGAAGGAAAACATGGAAGCAAGCATTCAGTTCCGTACATTATGATGTCCTTTTGCTTTAGAAAAACTCGCTAGCTTCTGCTAGACGTGGTGTCCGACGGGACTATGTGAGGGTACTTTGCTTGTTGAGACCATCAGACCAGCTCAGGCCCTGGTTCGTTCGTCTCAAGCTGGTAGTAAGTCTACACCATTTGCCGGTTGTTTTAATCCATTATACTCATCATAAAAAACACACACACCATTTGCAGGTCAAGATGAAGCTTTACATGTACTGATACCAAGCATGGTCGAAAGTCGTAGAAAATACGATGGCACTTTTTGCGATGAACAAAGACGCGATTTTTTTCAGGACTTGCAAGCGGGCCATGAATCTGTCCTGAGCAAGATGCAAACTTTGCTACGATCCTAGCTTCATCTCTCTCTCCCCTTTACAGTTAATCAACGTCTTTCTTCTCTTTTCCCCTCAGCAGCGAAGCAATGAATATGTTTGGCATATCGTAGGATAACTTGATTGCGAGGATTCAGTTCTGATAGAATACCGCTTTCCTGTAGAGTACTATCGTAGAACCTAGAGAAACAGATGAACAATGAGTCAGTAGACTGACTACCTGACGGTCCACACGTGGTCATGGGAGTTCTTGTTATTTAAGCTGGCCTTGTCTCGCGTATTTTACGTGGTGATTTCTGCGTTGAAAACCCAGACGGATCTCATTGCAAGCAATCGGCAGCGTTGCTCGGTCCATGTCTGCCCGTGCACATCACGATTCGTACATATATCAACACGCCCATCAGCAAAAACCGCAATCAACAAAGCCGCTCCGATGTGCACTCGACAAACCCGACCTATTTCGCAATCCGCTCGGTGGTGGGCAAGTCAAGCCGTGTGATCTCGTATACCACAATGCGTCTCCATGTTGTCGTCCTCGCAGCAGTAGCCGCACTTGCTTTGATCGGAGATGCAGGTGCTCAAGCCAGCGCTATGGCGAAGTTTGATCATCATGGTGGCAAGGGGCGACCGACGATTCCTGAGAGTGGACACCAAGAAAGAAGAAGTGAGCGGCGGCATTAAAACAAACGCGGTCGACGATGAAGAGCGAGCGTTGCCTTCCATGGCGACGACCAGTAAGAAAGTGGCGAAAATTGGAGGGAAGCCGGCGAACTGGCGGTCCGCGATGGATATACGCCCAAGACGTTGTACCGGTGGCTAGGACTCGAAAATTGCCTCGCAACCACCCGAGATGGCTGGCGTACAGCAAATTCAAAGAAGCGTACAAGCTAAAGAACCCCAACAAGTTCAAGAAATCATTCAAGCCAAAGAGGAAGCCTATCCTGTTGAAACTCAAGACGACCCGCAAACTCAAGGAAGCATAGAAGCAGGATAAACGTTAGGAGAAGCCCTTCAAAACAAGTAACTACAACAATTCAACCCGCTGAATATTCTATCGTGGCTGCTGTCGTAGTTGCTCTTGTCTTCGCAGTAAGAAACAGTGCTTATCGTGGCCTTGGAGAAAGTGGAGCAATTGATCAAGCACTAACCAAGATTGTCGCCGAAACGTTGGCAATATCTTGGAGTTTGTATGCAGTCGTAGGAAATTCGGCGGAGAAAACAACAACATTGCCAATGTTTGTACGTTCTTCGCAGTTTGGTTTGTATGCACGTTTTGATGAGATGCACATGAGCACGCTTTCGTCGCCGAAGATTCCGACACAAAGCCAGTTCACACGATTGGCTAAAATGTTAACTTTGCCAACGACAACTCAAGAACCAAAGTCACGCCCTCTCGCAGCAGATGAAGCCCTCAGCCCCCCACGAAGAGCTGTCATCCGCAGCCCTCAGTCACGAGCACGACCGTCACGACAAGAAGCCGCACCAAGAGCTCGTCACGCACGGAGGCCACCACGACAAGTAGCGACTCGTCACGCACGACGGCCACTACGACCAGAAGCCGCACCAAGCGCTCGTCATCAGTGGCGGCCGCCACGACCAGAAGCCGCACCAAATGCTCATCCTCCGCGAAGGCCACCACGGCGCCCAGTAGCAGCAAGAGCTCCGGCGCAACTACCATGATGCCCTCGACCGCGCGCAGTATGCACAGATCCTCGTCCTCGACAAGACGAGCGAAGGCAGCAACCACGGGCACGGAAATGGACGACAGAAGCTTAGCCTTGGTGGACCAGGAAACCAGCGCCAGCGACTTGGCTGCGATGCATTCGGATATGGATCACAGGAACCGCGCCACGGGCATGGAGGTCGAGGGAGCGATGCAGTTAAGCACGGACAGCAATAATTTGGACAGCGTAGTGGTTAATGGCAGCGCCATGTCGTCAACTGAAGAGTCTGGCCAACCACAAGACTACTGTGATCGAGTCGTTACTGCGCAAGATGTCAGGGATGCATGCGTGTCCTCCAAGACGCAGAGTGCCTACCGTGGCAGCTTGTGAGTGATATCGCGATGGATTAAGGAGCAAAAACAGGAAGCTGCTGCAGAGTTCTTTGACGGTAAGGGGCAGATTAACCTGGACAAGTTCACGGCCGCTGACTTCGAGGAGTTTTTGTTGGAGAAAAGGAAGTCTGTCAGCGTTGGTACCTTGAGTGGGTATCGAAGCGCGATGAAAGATTTATATCGCAGGAAGGAGAGGCCTTTACCTGTCGCCTACGAAAAAGGTTAGCCACTTTCTTTTCGGGTTTGAAGCGCATGGAAGCATCGAAGTTCCAATCGGGCTCGCCAAAAGAGTCTGGTAAAGACCCGCTGCCGTTCTCATTGTATCGTGAGCTGTGTAGATCTACTTTGACGCGTCAGGATGGTGGATTCGCGCATCTTTTCTTACGACTCAATGGAATTTGATGTGCAGGTCCGAGTCGGTCCAGACACTCTGCACGAACCACCTCACCATCCATGATGACAGTATCGGTTGCATGCTGTACAAAACGAAGACGAACCAGGAAGGCAACGGACCAAAAGATCCTCGTCACATGTACGCTAACGCTCTTAGCCCAGAAACTTGTTGGATTACATCGCTAGCTATCTACCTGGCATGTAGACCTACTCAACCGCCGGGACCAATTTTTCCTGGCTCTGAGCAAAAGTCTCGGTTCGGCAGCATTCTTCGCCAACTGATAAGTCAGTATAATCACCAAACACACTATGGAACGCACTCAATTCGCAAAGGTGTTGCCACGTTCGCGTGCAGTGGATCGACGGGAGGCCCATCTATTGCGAGCGTTTGTCTACGAGTAGGGTGGTCACTTGGCGGTGTCCAAGACCGCTATATCCGATACGAATCTGCCGGGGATCAGTACCTCGGCCGGGTCGTGGCTGGCCTGCCATTAAATCGTGCAGAATTTTCGCTATTGCCGCCCCATTTTGCAGACAACCAAGACCCGGTGGTTTGTGCGTGTGTCCGTCAAATGTATCCATCGCTGTACACAGTTAGCAGTCTTGGGGACATTCTGAAGCTGTGTGTAGCTACACTAGTCACCCACTCGGCCTACCTGCGGGAGACCTTACCACCATCACACCCACTGTTAGCTACGTCACTGTTCCGCAATGGCACGATGATCTGCAACCTTCAAGCTGCCTTGGTGGCAGGAGACTCACCGTGGATGAAATCCACTGGGATTCCACCGCACATTGAGCTCTACAAGCAACTGCAAGGTATTCAAAACTCTATTGACAGCTTGCCTCCTGTTCTTTTGGATGGAATGAGCGCTCTGATCGAAAAAAAGGGATCGCCGCTGGTAACATCACCAAAGACCTATTGGAATCTACAATTGAGTCTTTACTGGAGCGAGCTGGTTTAAGTAGTGGGAATGGCGCGAGAAATGTGGCAGCATCACCTTCAGCGGACCAAGGGTGGACCGATACAGCTCACTATTATGACGGAAAGTTTCATATGCTGCCGAAGACATTCGAATTCCCGAAGACTGGTGCGTTCGGAGCGTGGATGCTCTGGTGGTTCGGTGATAAAGCTAGAGGGTACCCACCATTAAAGCGTATCGGCACACACGACCTTCCTGATGAAAGTATGCGCAAGACGTTCTCAGATTGGACCAACCTGGTTCGCCGCATCGCTGATGTAGCAGCCGAGGCAGGCTGCAAGGTTTCATCGAGCATGACAGAAGAAGAGGCCGAGCGAGTTTTTACAGTAGGACTAGATCATCTGCCTTTATTACCATCGACTCGTAAGCGCAGAGTCTCGGAGCTGTCTGTCGGGACCACACTTCGACTAGCGCGAGAAGCCGCCAAGAAGAGCTCACGCAGCACGATCTCGTGATTGGGTATAATTCCACATCATCCAACCAATAGAAGGCTCAGCTCTAATGTCCGATCAATGTCCTACGTTTTTCCTAGATAAGTGAATTTAGGAAGTACTGCAGCTAGAAAAATGTGCTAATAACTTCTGAATGGTCGCGCTTGCTGTGACCATGTGATCTCGGGTGTGCGTTTAGCTTTACCGACCTGAGTTGCTATGCCAGCTTTGGGGCACCGCTTCAGAAGCGAAAGTTGTTAACGCAGAAATACTTCGCGTGGCATCCAATTTTGCTGTTCAAAAACACCAAGAAAACCGCTCGTTCTACTGGTAGCGTTCGACTCATTCACTGCGATCGTACCGAAAGATTTCCTCACGTGATGCTTTTTCTGTTGTGCTTGCACGAAACTCACAAACCCTTACGGGTGAATGCTTCTATGGTGGGAAACCTCCACGACCACTGCTCAGAGCAGATTTTTGGTTGGAGCTGCACATCATAATTCGAGTGCCCCACCGACACAGCCGTTCCCCGTGTAATTGACAAACCCGACCTATTTCTTAAGTCACGAGGTCTCGCCGACGATTATGCGTCTTCATGTCGTCCTCGTAGCAGTAGCCACGCTGTCTCTGATCGATGATGCAGGTGCCCAAGGCCACGGCGACAACGGCGGCCGACGATTCCTGGTGAATATTGAAGAGGAAGGAGAGAGTAGTGGCATCGGAACCATCGACGACGACGACGAAGAGAGAGCATCTTTGCCTTCCATGGCAACATCGTCGACGAAACGGAAGAAACTCATCAAGGAAACGAACATAAAAGTAGACCAACTGCTTGGGGTTGGAGCCGCCCCGAAGGACCTGTATTTCGGTATGAATCTGGCCAACTTGCCGCGATCGCATTCGAAGTGGCTCCTCTACAGCAAATTTATCAAGAAGTACAAGGCCCAGTCCCCAGAGAAGTACAACACCCTGCTTCGAAAAGTTCTCAAGAAAGAAAAAATAGACGACGACCTGCTGCGAAAAATTATTGGCGATTAGTGTCGTCCTTGGTGCCGGGAGTCTTCAAGGGAGTCTCTTAGGCCTGACCCCACCTTTTTCCGCCGTGGACGATGATTTCGGGGCATGTTCAAGCAGGTAGCCGCCATCATTCGGTTGGGCTTCTGTCGTAGGCATGGCCAGCGAGACTACCACCGTCGTGATCGGCGGAATAATGAGCGCCACGGTGAACTTGATCATGCTGTTCTCTCAGAGTAGAAGCCCTCGGGGACGACGAACCAGTTGAAGCCGCGAACAGATTTCCCTGGATAATGACGCTGCAGATGAAGATGGTGACGAGACCCGCAGCACAGCCAGCCAATGCACCGACCCGAGTCGCTGGCTTCCACATGCACAGCAGCATCGGCCCGACCGCAGACGAGCACACCAAGTCAGCGATCAGGAACAGGTTCAAAATGTTGTATTGGTGGTAGGCGATCACGACGGCAGGCACATTGAGCAGAGCTACAAGCAACACAGAAAATTAGCATGCCCAACAGTACCGGTCGAATGGATTTAAACTTACCGCAGATGATACGCGCGTGCAGCAAGTTTAGCTTGGGAAGACCGCAGTCAGCTCGCCGACAATTCCCAACTGGAGCGAATCCGCCGCACCACTTGACATCATGGCGATGACGATGATGATCAGCACTTCCCAGCCATGCCCCATGTCCATCAGAATAGCGAAGAAGTACACGCCATCGGGATACGCCAAGTAGGAAACCATGCCGGCGATAGCGAGCGCCACCGTGAAGAGGACCATGATGACACAGCAAATGTACACCGCTTTGCGAACGGTGGCGTCGTCGTGGGCAGCAAATACTCGCTGCCAAAAGCTTGTGAAGAAGAGCTCGTTGGCTGACACAGCGATCACCAGAATCACGAGCGTCTCGAAGCCATCAACGGTGAAGGCAGCGACGTTGGTCTTCGACCAGGCACCGTCGGGAATGGAGACGTGGAAGCACATGGCGACGCACACAGCGGCGACCAAAATCACAGCACCGATGCCTTGCCAGACGTCTGTGGCCAAACTGGCACGCAGACCACCGACCAAGAGATAGACGTTCGTAAGCAGCACGACCACCAGCAGCGGGACGATCGGATATGCGTTAGGCGACATCATGACTGTGAGCTGCACCACACACGTCAACTCAGACGCTAGCGAGATGAACTGGCTGAAGACAGCGATCAGCGCCACGTAGGCCTGCATGACGTAGCCAAAGCGCTTCGAGATGACCTCCGTCATGGTGAGATTGTCGCCAATGGCCGACCGCATGTAAGGGCCGGCAAAACCCAAAGCCAACATAGCTGACGCGCACGAGAGGGCGTACCCGATGACGCCCCACGATCCAGCATCGACTCCAATCTCCGGGAAGGTGAACAGAGCCGACGACCCCATTCCAGCAGCAAAGAAGCACCAGGCTAGACGCAGAGCACTCGTCGAGTTCTTGGCACTAAGGAAAAATAATGTTAAGATGAGAAAATATACTGATCATAGCAACATCATTGTGGCCATACCTGACGAAGTCCTTGATGCTGGTGACGTCCGTCGTTCGACTGACGATGGCGGCGTAGATGGCCACGGCAGTCAACGTGGCGATCATGACGCCGTAGGTGACTCCACTTGCTAACATCGTAAGCTAGCCAACAAATTTGTCGATATCTGACACCTTTGACGTGAATTTGGAAGTGAGATCTCTGCGATCCAGTCAAACGAACTCGCTCAAATAGAGTTTTCGCGCACATCACAAAGCAACTTGCACCGCACCGAGGTTTACAGTCGGATGACAGGACAATTGGCAAGGCCTCTGGATGAGTCAATTATTCTGCACATCAACTTCCCCGTCAAAATGTTTGCCGATACCCGTACAAACTCCAACCTAACAAAAATCCCGTTCCCGTCCAGCTTCAAGCCCAGTTTTTATAGCAGCAACTCCGGTATCCCCGTCTAGTCCATAATCGCAAATGCCCACGTCACTGCTACGGATATTTACCTGTCTTTCATTACTGTCAACACAAACTGATGCTCGTTGGGTTGCCGAGGATGTCTAGACAGCCTCTCATTGTCAACGACGCGATACCAGTTTCAAGAAAATCGAATGGAATTGTAGTAACACTGATCAGGACTGCGACAAAGGCACAAGTGAGCTCGTGCAAACATAACCCGACATTTTTAACCCGCAAGTTCATTTTTCCAGGTAAACTCTATCAGTTCCCACTGCGTTAATTTTTTGTGTGATATCCACCGAATGACAGAGAATACTCAGAGGTTTGAAATAGCTGTACTTGTAGTTGCTTGTCTTAAGTGCTTCTCAAAACTTTTTCTGCTTTTACGATTCCCTGAATTTGCGGTTCATCTTGAGTCTCAATAAGCGAGGTTTCTTTGGCTTGAAAGATCTCTTGAATTTTTCGGGTTCTTTAGCTTGTACGCCTCCTTGAATTTGCTGTACATCAGCCATTTCGGGTGGTTGCGAGGCAATTTTTCGAGTCCTAGCCACCGGTAGAACGTCGTGGGCGTAAATCTCTCGCGGACCGCCAGTTCGCCTCCCTCCTCCAATTTTCGCCCGCTTCTTACTAGTCGTCGCCATGGGAGGTAACGCTCGCTCTTCGTCATCGACCGAGTTGATTTTAATATCGCCACTCCTTCCTCCTTGCCGGTGTCCTCTCAGCAATCGTCGGTCGCCGTTGCCATCGGGAACAGTAAATTTCGCCATCGTTGGCTCGAGCACCTGCATCTCCGATCACAGCAAGTGTTGCGGTTGCTAATAGGATGACAACATGAAGTCGCATTGTGCTCGACAACTTCCCGTAGTTTGACAGGTACCCCACGGCACGAATCGAGAAATACGTCGGGCTTGTGGGTTTGTCGAGTCCTCAACGGGACGGCTACAGATTACGATATTACTTCTAAGTATTTTGTTTAAGTAAGTGCTGATGTAGCAGCACCTACGCCAGATACTACTAACTTAGCCGCTGCGAGCGGAGCGATTTTCATGACGAGGCTTCTTTTGCCTATACGTTTGCCTGAATTTGCTGTTGATCAACAAGCTTGGGTCTCTTCGCGCAGTTTTGTTACCGTAGGTTCGACATCCATTGCAGTTTCCGATTCTGTCGTCCGCAGAAAGCGTCGGGGATTCTTCGACAACTACGTGTACTTGTAGACACAAAAGCTTGCACCTGTAAATTGGAAACACAGGTAAAAAAGCATTATGAAATTGGCTATTATTTTTCCTGCGGGCTGGGATGCACCGTAGCTGTCGGAACTCGAATGGGACCGAAGAAGAAGACATTCTTACGCAGTCATGGCCCGGACGGCCGCTTCATTCCGTCAAATGGCGACTTTGAAGCTGCGCGCGCCGTCACTTCCTCTGCCAAGTTGACGAGGGAGGAGAAGCGCGCGAGAAAGCAAGACACCTGGAGCAAGCGAACGCTCGAAATCGCCGCATTCACGAACACAGTCGTGGGGTCAAAAGTACTGACGAAGAGGAGAAGGACGAGGACGAGGCTGCTGCAGACCATGAGTACGAGAAGTGCACACATCGCTGCGGAATGAGAACTCGGACAGTTTTGACGCTTTTGACGCGTTGGATATGTCGTCGGTATTTCCTGTGCAATTCACGGGACTATTTGCCAGAATCGAGCGACGGAATCTCCTCAACCCAATTGCTACGGGGACCACCACCGCCACCACCACCACTACATTCCTCCTGACCGACGATGGAGACGCCTCCTGTGCTTCTGACGGCGCTGCTGCTGATTCCAACCAAGTTGCAGACCCTCCCCACGTCTCGCAGCTCATCTCGGACTTCCTGCTGCCCAGGACGATCGACGCTGCCGCCTACCTGGACCTCCAGCTGATAGTGCAGATCTACGGCCACTGTCGTCCGTGGACGGTCGACGCCATGAACGGCGCTGCCGACAGAGGGAGAGTGGACATCCTCAAGTGGCTGCGTACAAACCGCAGGGAAGGCTGCTCCACGAAGGCTCTGAACGGAGCTGCCGCCAACGGCCACTTGGACGCTGTCCAGTGGCTGCTCAAGAGGTACCAACACCACTGCAATTCAGGGAAGCTCTGCAACTTGCTGCAGCTAATGGCCACGCCCACGTTGTCCAAGTTCTGTGGGAAA
The DNA here is from genome assembly GCA_011947345.1 of Phytophthora quininea. NCBI lineage: Eukaryota > Oomycota > Peronosporomycetes > Peronosporales > Peronosporaceae > Phytophthora > Phytophthora quininea. The sequence continues at coordinate 532,621 of JAAVTG010000581.1, read as the reverse complement.
GGTTCCAGGACAGATTCGCTCTGCCTCCCGCTCTGAAGGCTGCGGCAAGAAACAACCACGTCGCTGTGGTCATGACGATGATTCCGTGGGTGTTCAACCCAACCGGAGAGTCCTTGTCGATTCGGAACGCGCTGTACGAGGCTGCGGAGAATGGACACGTCGAGACGGTGGCGCTGTTGCTGGGGGAGAGTGGCGAGCTGGACGACGTGACAGGGCTGATGGAGAGGGCTGCTACTGGAGGCCACGCCGGAGTGGTTCGGATGTTGCTGGGGTTGGGGACGTCCAAGGACAATGGTCGAGTTTTGGTCGCCGCAGCGGCAAATGGCCACGCTCAATTGTGCGGTTGCTGCTTCCTGAGGTTGGCACAGATTCCGACGCGGTCGAGAACGCGCTGGGAGCTGCTACGATGAATGGTCATGCTGCTGTGGTGGAGGTGCTACTTCTTGATACAACACCAAGTAGACTTGGCTCTGCGTTGATCAAAGCAGCAATGTGTAACCAAGTGGAGATCGTGAAGCTGCTGCTAGAGACCACGAAGAAGCAGCCGTGGGGAAAGTCTTTGGGGCACGATATCCACTGCGCGTTGGAGGCGGCGGCCGTCAATTCTAACGACGCAATTGTTGGGCTGCTGGATGAATGGGATCTGCGTCCGATTGAAGGTCATTTGCCAGCTAAACCCGACACGGTATTGCGACCGGGATGGCTCTACGAAGATTAATAAGGTGGAGATGCCGGGATCAACTGGAGTCGACGCAGAAGCAGGTATGAAAGGAGACTCCACCTCTAACGTCCTCAGAAATCGTTGGGAATAATCGGCGCCTTCTTCCTCTTCTTGAATTGTTGGTGCTGCTTCGAGGTCAACTGCTGCAATGTTGTTGATTGCTGTCATGGTAGCCAAGGTGACAAGACAAGCGAGGCGTAGCAGCATGCTTTAAATGGAGCGTGCTTTAGCGACTGAACTGGATTTGCTGTTGGGAAGAGCAACACTTACGAGATTACGAGATTTACGAGTTTATGCAGACCGGGAATGGATGATCGTCGCTCGAAAGATGCAAAACAGCACGTACTGCAAGATGGCAGGTTCAAATGCTGTTGGAAGGCGAGAATGAGCACTTGCAACGACTTCTTGATTGAACGCGTGCCAGACAGTGCAGCATTGCAAACCTCGGTCTTCGCGTGTTGAGAGCTGGACTGAATCGTCGTCAGACGACGAGAGACGCTTGTGCCGGCGCGATACATGCTTTGAGCTTTGAGATACGAATTCGAAAGTGAGCGGTGCCTCAGGATACAGAAGAAAAATGCATGAGGATTATCATCGGAATAACGCCCCAGGATCAAGTGGTCAAACGGAGGTGATTATTCCTATTTCTCGGTTGAGCTCCTCGTTGGAACTCTACGACCACTCCAACAGAGTTCACCGAACGAAATACGATCGGTCTCGCCGTCAACGAAGCTCGGCAGTTGCTGCGTGTTGAAATTGTAATGAACTCTTGAGGTCCTCCCGTTCCTGGAGTAGCCGCTAGCTCGTGTGCTGACCCTGCGTTGGATCCGATGGGCCGTCCGTCACTAACTTCAACACCGTTAACAACTACTGGCCGACAGAGAACCAACTGGGCTCCCTGCGCCGGTGCGTGCCCTGGCCGACACTGCCACCTATTTATTATCCTTTCTCGACAACAACTGTCCTGCCTGCTCTCAACCTTGCAGCCCTTGGCACCTCGCGAAGCGAACTCCTGCACGCCTGTCCTTACCACTTGGAACACACTGGCCCCTTACATCGCAGTACGGAGACTCGAAGACACACTGGTCTCCTCCCGTTCGTTCGGTCCACGCTAGCACCGTTCTGCACAGCCACCGCTGGCATCAACAACACCAACCGTCCTTCCTGCCTGCACGTCACCTTGCAGTCCTTGACAGTATCAATTGCCGCAACACCGGTCACGGGTCGGTCGACTATTCCCGCTTCAGAGTCCACCGTCGAGACTACCACCGTCGAGACTACCACCGTCGTTCACTGTTGGCTTCCAACTACTGCTTCCGTCTGACGTCCACCGTTGTCACCACCGTCTGACGTCCACCGTTGTCACCACCGTCGACGTCCACCGAGTCCTTACATCCGATGTCCACCGATAACTTCCTGCTTGCTGTCGTCGGTTGCCGCACTTCTGTCGTCACCTTCTGCTGCTTGCCCTTGTCGCTGCCGATTCGAGACTACTTGCTCACGTTGCTACGCATTCGACACTTGTTCTCGTCGCCGCCGATTCGAGACTTGTCCTCGTCGCCGCCGATTGGAGACTGCCTGTTCTCGTCGCTGCCGATTCGAGACTGCCAGATCTCGTTGCTCAAACCCAACGTGACCTTTACCATCGGTCGCCCCCAAGTCGCAACCGCCCAACAATTATTGATTATCGTTTAGACGCATCTCGGTGTCGCTGCCACCAGGTCTATTACAAAATGTTGGCACTTGACGATATTCGTTCCGCTCTTTACACCAAACAGATTTAAAGTTGCGCTGAATTGTTTGCTAGCAATAGTAAAGTTATACGTTTTGGATAAGCTCACTGCTTGTCTCCCGGTCGGTCACTAGAAGCCAAGTCCGTTGCGAAACTTGACATAGTCGTCAAAAAGTGGTAGGTACTCGGGATGCGTGGGTTTCTTTCTGGCCTCTACGATAGAAATGCCTCGCTCAAACCAGTGCGTGAAGACGTCCTCAGCGTATTGCTTGTCCGTGAGCATCTTGTTGTGTCTCAAAGAAACTGGAAATCCTCTCTTCGTCGTCGTCGGCATCAACGGTGTGTAGGCCCGCAGAAGCTTACGATTCTCTTGTTTGGCGTTATTTGGTGTCCTCCAGATGTGCTCGGAATTGGAGAGCGCGTCAATGTTTGAGAATGGGATGGCCGCGGCGGTGGCCAGGAGCACGAACGACAGTCGCATGGCCGATTCAGGTGGAGAAAGTTTTGCTTGGTTGAGAAGTCTGGCCCATCGAAGGAAAACATGGAAGCAAGCATTCAGTTCCGTACATTATGATGTCCTTTTGCTTTAGAAAAACTCGCTAGCTTCTGCTAGACGTGGTGTCCGACGGGACTATGTGAGGGTACTTTGCTTGTTGAGACCATCAGACCAGCTCAGGCCCTGGTTCGTTCGTCTCAAGCTGGTAGTAAGTCTACACCATTTGCCGGTTATTTTAATCCATTATACTCATCATAAAAACACACACACCATTTGCAGGTCAAGATGAAGCTTTACATGTACTGATACCAAGCATGGTGCAAAAGTCGTAGAAAATACGATGGCACTTTTTGCGATGAACAAAGACGCGATTTTTTTCAGGACTTGCAAGCGGGCCATGAATCTGTCCTGAGCAAGATGCAAACTTTGCTACGATCCTAGCTTCATCTCTCTCTCCCCTTTACAGTTAATCAACGTCTTTCTTCTTCTCTTTTCCCCTCAGCAGCGAAGCAATGAAAACGCTTGATTGTGAGGATCCAGTTCCGATAGAATATCGCTTTCCTGTACATATGGTCCATATGCTAATGGAGTACTATCGTAGAATCTAGAGTAACAGATGATAATGAGTCAATAGACTGACTACCTGACGGTTCACACGTGATCATGGGGGTCCTTGTTATTTAAGCTGGCCTTGTCTGGCATATTTTACTTCTGCGTTGTGGAGTTCTTGTTATTTTAGCTGGCCTTGTCTCGCGTATTTACGTGGTGATTTCTGCATTGAACCCCAGACGGATCTTATTGCGAGCAATCTGCAGCGTTGCTCGGTCCATGTCTGCCCGTGCACATCACGATTCGTATGCCCCATCAACAAAAATCGCAATCAACAAAGCCGCTCCGATGTGCACTCGACAAACCCGACCTATTTCGCAATCCGCTCGGTGGTGGGCAAGTCAAGCCGTGTGATCGTAGACCACAATGCGTCTCCATGTTGTCGTCCTCGCAGCAGTAGCCGCACTTGCTTTGATCGGAGATGCAGGTGCTCAAGCCAGCGCTATGGCGAAGTTTGATCATCATGGTGACAAGGGCGACCGACGATTCCTGAGAGTGGACACTGAGAAAGAAGAAGAGAGCGGCGGCATTAAAACAAACGCGGTCGACGACGAAGAGCGAGTGATGCCTTCCATGGCGACGTCCAGCAAGAAAGTGGCGAAAATTGGAGAGGAGTCAGCCGTAGCAGCGCTCCGTTGGAGGTATACGCCGAGGACGTACTTCCGAGTGCTAGAACTCGAAAATTTGCCTCGTACCGACCCCAAATGGCTGATGTATAGCAAATTCAAAGAAGCGTACAAGCTAAAGAACCCCAAAAAGTTCAAGAAATCATTCAAGCCAAAGAGGGAGCCTATCCTGGTGAAACTCAAGACGACCCACAAACTCAAGGAAGCATAGAAGCAGGATAAACGTTAGGAGAAGCCCTTCAAAACAAGTAACTGCAACAATTCAACCGTGCAATAGTTTCCCCGTCGACACTTCAGGTGGCGACAGAGGCGAGTTTGGTGCAGGTGCTGAGAGGGAAACGTCAGTGAAGGGCTCGCCACGGAACTCACGGCTGCTTGTCCGATCCTACTGTGAGGATGTGACGCTTACACTTTCGCGGGCACTCAGCAAAGCTGTTCCTCATTTTGCGCCAAAGAACCCCAAATGCGAATAGTTTCACGAAAGCTCTCCATTTTGCGAAAACCCCGTTCACCCTTGAAAACGACAAACCCGACCTATTTCTTAAGTCACGGAGTCTCGCCGAAGATTATACGTCTTCTTGTCGTCCTCGTAGCAGTAGCCACGCCGTGGTTTGTGGGTTTGTCGAGTGCTCAAGCTCAACGGGACGGCTACAGATTACGATATTACTTCTAAGTATTTTGTTTAAGTAAGTGCTGATGTAGCAGCAGGGCTTCCCCTACGCCAGATACTACTAACTTAGCTGCTGCGAGCGGAGCGATTTTCATGACGAGGCTTCTTTTGCCTATACGTTTGCCTGAATTTGAATTTGCTGTTGATCAACAAGCTTGGGTCTCTTCGCGCAGTTTTGTTACCGTAGGTTCGACATCCATTGCAGTTTCCGATTCTGTCGTCCGCAGAAAGCGTCGGGGATTCTTCGACAACTACGTGTACTTGTAGACACAAAAGCTTGCACCTGTAAATTGGAAACACAGGTAAAAAAGCATTATGAAATTGGCTATTATTTTTCCTGCGGGCTGGGATGCACCGTAGCTGTCGGAACTCGAATGGGACCGAAGAAGAAGACATTCTTACGCAGTCATGGCCCGGACGGCCGCTTCATTCCGTCAAATGACGACTTTGAAGCTGCGCGCGCCGTCACTTCCTCTGCCAAGTTGACGAGGGAGGAGAAGCGCGCGAGAAAGCAAGACACCTGGAGCAAGCGAACGCTCGAAATCGCCGCATTCACGAACACAGTCGTGGGGTCAAAAGTACTGACGAAGAGGAGAAGGACGAGGACGAGGCTGCTGCAGACCATGAGTACGAGAAGTGCACACATCGCTGCGGAATGAGAACTCGGACAGTTTTGACGCTTTTGACGCGTTGGATATGTCGTCGGTATTTCCTGTGCAATTCACGGGACTATTTGCTAGAATCGAGCGACGGAATCTCCTCAACCCAATTGCTACGGGGACCACCACCGCCACCACCACCACTACATTCCTCCTGACCGACGATGGAGACGCCTCCTGTGCTTCTGACGGCGCTGCTGCTGATTCCAACCAAGTTGCAGACCCTCCCCACGTCTCGCAGCTCATCTCGGACTTCCTGCTGCCCAGGACGATCGACGCTGCCGCCTACCTGGACCTCCAGCTGATGGTGCAGATCTACGGCCACTGTCGTCCGTGGACGGTCGACGCCATGAACGGCGCTGCCGACAGAGGGAGAGTGGACATCCTCAAGTGGCTGCGTACAAACCGCAGGGAAGGCTGCTCCACGAAGGCTCTGAACGGAGCTGCCGCCAACGGCCACTTGGACGCTGTCCAGTGGCTGCTCAAGAGGTACCAACACCACTGCAATTCAGGGAAGCTCTGCAACTTGCTGCAGCTAATGGCCACGCCCACGTTGTCCAAGTTCTGTGGGAAAGGTTCCAGGACAGATTCGCTCTGCCTCCCGCTCTGAAGGCTGCGGCAAGAAACAACCACGTCGCTGTGGTCATGACGATGATTCCGTGGGTGTTCAACCCAACCGGAGAGTCCTTGTCGATTCGGAACGCGCTGTACGAGGCTGCGGAGAATGGACACGTCGAGACGGTGGCGCTGTTGCTGGGGAGAGTGGCGAGCTGGACGACGTGACAGGGCTGATGGAGAGGGCTGCTACTGGAGGCCACGCCGGAGTGGTTCGGATGTTGCTGGGGTTGGGGACGTCCAAGGACAATGGTCGAGTTTTGGTCGCCGCAGCGGCAAATGGCCACGCTCAATTGTGCGGTTGCTGCTTCCTGAGGTTGGCACAGATTCCGACGCGGTCGAGAACGCGCTGGGAGCTGCTACGATGAATGGTCATGCTGCTGTGGTGGAGGTGCTACTTCTTGATACAACACCAAGTAGACTTGGCTCTGCGCTGATCAAAGCAGCAATGTGTAACCAAGTGGAGATCGTGAAGCTGCTGCTAGAGACCATGAAGAAGCAGCCGTGGGGGAGTCTTTGGGGCACGATATCCACTGCGCGTTGGAGGCGGCGGCCGTCAATTCTAACGACGCAATTGTTGGGCTGCTGGATGAATGGGATCTGCGTCCGGTTGAAGGTCATTTGCCAGCTAAACCCGACACAGTGTAGCTGGACGTGGTGCTGTAGCCCGACATGGTAATCTCTGCATGAGGATGGTGTCACAAGTGCTAGCGACAGGTTGTCGTTGTCATGCTGACTATCAAGTGGGGAAGCTTCTTGCGCGATCTTGCAGTATCACATGAGTCGAGTCGCTGTACATTGCTCGCTCGGCCAAGGTACAGCTAAGTTAATGTGGTAAATTTGAGGCAATGAGTGCCGTTGAAGCGTCTAGAGGTGTTGACCAGTGTGATGTGCCATCCATATAGGGTAGGAAAAAGGTCAATTTATGACTGTCGACATGGGCTTGGTGCCAGTTGCTCTCCAGCGCGTGCACAAATCTCACCCGCCAGTGTGGCTGGCTGAGTCGCAGAAAGTCTCATTTGCGAATTCGTCTCGAGAGACTCAAGAGCTCCGCAAGAACCAAACCAAGAGCCTACTTCCCACGGTCTCCGTTCCGGTACTTACCCCTCCTCTCTTTGATCCATTTTTTGCCTCCGGTTGGGGTTTGTAAAGACTGACGTGCAACCAGCGAGGGTGCCGATGCCAGTCATGGACGAGTTCCATGCGCTGACCGGCTGAGATTAGACCCTTAGAACCTGATCCGGTTCATACCGGCGGAGGGACTGCTGTGGTTTCTGTTGTGTTGACGTTTGTGATGTCTCTCGATGTGCTATCCGCGGTGCTGTCGTCTCCAGATCTAAAGTACGTGTTCAATCTGCTCTCATAGTTCCAACTTGACTAATATTTGATTCATCCGAGAACTATAGCCCAACATGCTAGCAAGTGGAGTCACCTACGGCGTCATGATCGCCACTTTGACTGCCGTGGCCATCTACGCCGTCATCGTCAGTCGAACGATGGACGTCACCAGCATCAAGAACTTCGTCAGGTATGGCCACAATGATGTTGCTATGATCAGTATATTTTCTCATCTTAACATTATTTTTCCTTAGTGCCAAGAACTCGACGAGTGCTCTGCGTCTAGCCTGGTGCTTCTTTGCTGCTGGAATGGGGTCGTCGGCTCTGTTCACCTTCCCGGAGATTGGAGTCGATGCTGGATCGTGGGGCGTCATCGGGTACGCCCTCTCGTGCGCGTCAGCTATGTTGGCTTTGGGTTTTGCCGGCCCTTACATGCGGTCGGCCATTGGCGACAATCTCACCATGACGGAGGTCATCTCGAAGCGCTTTGGCTACGTCATGCAGGCCTACGTGGCGCTGATCGCTGTCTTCAGCCAGTTCATCTCGCTAGCGTCTGAGTTGACGTGTGTGGTGCAGCTCACAGTCATGATGTCGCCTAACGCACATCCGATCGTCCCGCTGCTGGTGGTCGTGCTGCTTACGAACGTCTATCTCTTGGTCGGTGGTCTGCGTGCCAGTTTGGCCACAGACGTCTGGCAAGGCATCGGTGCTGTGATTTTGGTCGCCGCTGTGTGCGTCGCCATGTGCTTCCACGTCTCCATTCCCGACGGTGCCTGGTCGAAGACCAACGTCGCTGCCTTCACCGTTGATGGCTTCGAGACGCTCGTGACTCTGGTGATCGCTGTGTCAGCCAACGAGCTCTTCTTCACAAGCTTTTGGCAGCGAGTGTTTGCTGCCCACGACGACGCCACCGTTCGCAAAGCGGTGTACATTTGCTGTGTCATCATGGTCCTCTTCACGGTGGCGCTCGCTATCGCCGGCATGGTTTCCTACTTGGCGTATCCCGACGGCGTGTACTTCTTCGCTATTCTGATGGACATGGGGCATGGCTGGGAAGTGCTGATCATCATCGTCATCGCCATGATGTCAAGTGGTGCGGCGGATTCGCTCCAGTTGGGAATTGTCGGCGAGCTGACTGCGGTCTTCCCTAAGCTAAACTTGCTGCACGCGCGTATCATCTGCGGTAAGTTTAAATCCATTCGACCGGTACTGTTGGGCATGCTAATTTTCTGTGTTGCTTGTAGCTCTGCTCAATGTGCCTGCCGTCGTGATCGCCTACCACCAATACAACATTTTGAACCTGTTCCTGATCGCTGACTTGGTGTGCTCGTCTGCGGTCGGGCCGATGCTGCTGTGCATGTGGAAGCCAGCGACTCGAGTTGGTGCATTGGCTGGCTGTGCTGCGGGTCTCGTCACCATCTTCATCTGCGGCGTCATTGCGCAAGGCAAATTTGTCGGCGGCTTTAACTGGTTCGTGTTGCCCGAGGGTCTTTACTCGCAGAGCAGCATGATCACCTTCATCGTGGCGCTCATTATTCCGCCGATCGTGACGGTGATTGTTTCATTGGCCATGGGTGCAGATGAAAACCAACCGACGGATGGAAGCTACCTGCTTGAGCACTCTCCGGTGCAATCGAGCAAGATGGAGAAGGAAGATGAGCAGGACTAAGGAAATGGCCTGGACTCGAGGACCGGATTCAATTCTGTTCAATACAGTCGGCTCGTAATTCAAGCTTGCATTTGTTGGAAGTGCACTAGCGGTGCGCACTTTAAGGCGTCGACGCCAGAGTAGTAACTCACGGTAGAGCATGTCGAGGGTTCTAGAAGGAATAGTCAGTACAATTGGTGCTAGGAGAGCCAGGGGCAGGAAATTCTCAGTTCAAGATTGGTACAGCCACTGAGGAGGCCATGGCGGGGACCGAAACGCGTCTGGCACGCGTTCAATCAAGAAGTCGTTGCAAGTGCTCATTCTCGCCTTCCAACAGCATTTGAACCTGCCATCTTGCAGTACGTGCTGTTTTGCATCTTTCGAGCGACGATCATCCATTCCCGGTCTGCATAAACTCGTAAATCTCGTAATCTCGTAAGCGTTGCTCTTCCCAACAGCAAATCCAGTTCAGTCGCTAAAGCACGCTCCATTTAAAGCATGCTGCTACGCCTCGCTTGTCTTGTCACCTTGGCTACCATGACAGCAATCAACAACATTGCAGCAGTTGACCTCGAAGCAGCACCAACAATTCAAGAAGAGGAAGAAGGCGCCGATTATTCCCAACGATTTCTGAGGACGTCAGAGGTGGAGTCTGCGGTGGACGAAACTCCACGCACGCCAATCAAGACGACGAAGAGCGAGCACTACCGTCAATGACGAAGGGCGATCGCCCTTTGATGCTACGTGCGGAAGCTGCCGCCAATGCCGGGGTTGCTAAAGGAGCTACCCCGAAAGTGCTCTTCCGGGGTTCAAACTCAAAGACTTTGCCGCGTGATGACCCGAAATGGCTGCTCTACAGCAAATTCAAGAAAGTATACAAGCTCAAGAACCCTAAAAATTCAAGAGGCATTTCCACCCCAAGATGACCAGCGGCTTGAAAAGACTCAACAATAACACTTTACCACGGGAGTCGTTCTCAATTTGCAGCCTTCGACTCACTTGAGACCTGAAACCACCGCCCCCAACCCGCCTTCGTAAAGATGCCAGCGAGCACTCCCATGCGAGAGTTTTCTGGCTATGAAGACACGAACCGCCCAAGTCCCCGTCTCCGACTTTGAGTGTTCCCATGGACGTCGAAGCCGAGCGGGAACCTGCTCACGGACCACCTGATGCAGCCCCTCACGACCAGCGTCGCCAACGCGAAACTCCCCGAAACGCCCCCTCCGCTGAAGGCATCTCCATCGGTGTACTCCTTAGAGGAGGACGAGAGTTCCGCCAGGATGGACGTGGCCACGAGGAAGACCAACCAGGCAATGTAGCTGCTGATGAGGACTGCCTTGACCTCATTAGAGAAGCCTACGCGAAAGGTGTCATCGACCCAGACCAACTGTTAAAATTAGCGGAAAATGCCCAACCGAGTCCTGTTCGAGATGCGCTATTCAGCGTTCGAGCTACGTTCGCGGGCAATCTGCAAACGTTGTCACGTCCCAAGATCATCGCCAACCTAAAGTTGATAGACGACAACTCCGTCGTTCGTCAACTGCTTGAAGAACACGCGATAGTGTACCTCCACAAGTTGCCGAGAAACCAAATCATGTTTCAGGTCGACTCGAAAGAGGCGAGAAAGAAGTTGGAAGGACAAAAGTGCCTGCTCTTCGGGAAGATTCTGGAGTTTGAGAAATGCGACCCTCTGTCCGACGACTACTTCATCGACATCATGGGTATTCACAGCCAATCCACGGCGAGGAAGATTTTCCAAGCCCTGGTGTACATGGGTTGCAGACCTCTGTACTACAACGCCACCTTTCTCGGTCACACGACTCAGGTGTCCTCCGGAATCCTGAGATTTTTCGTGGCAGGCCGCACCTGTCCGAAAGCTTTGCTGGTCAAAGGAATTGTGTGCAACCAGATTCTTTTAGACGGAACGATGTATGCAGCGAAAGGGAAGGACGTGCCGCCTCAGTTCTATCACTTGCAGCCAAATAAGATCTCCCCGCAATGTATTGACATGAGCGAGCTACCATTCCGAGCTACGAAAAATAACACTACTACTACCAGCGACCGCGCCCCACAACATCACCACTTGGGTAACAAACGCTCCCGCGAACCTGTGCTTTCCTCTCCAACGTCGAAAGTCACCAGTGAGCCCGATCTCTTTCATCAAAACAGAGAAGACCCAGAGGAACATCAGCTCGACCTATCGATCGACTTTTCTGTCACGGATGTCTCGGCGCCTTCAAGTCCGACACAATCAGTGGATGAAGCGTTTAAAAGTCCCCCGAAGCGTCTGCAAAGTAGGCGTTCCTGCCCCCTCCAACTCCGTCCGCGGAAACCTGGCATTCCCTAATTTCTGGAACCATCTTGCCGATATTGAGACAGAGGTTGAATGCCGCACAATCAGCGATAGGGAATCTGTCGACAAAGGCTTCCAACTGTTGGTGAAGAGAGTGGAGCCATCCGAACAAGTCACCAACAGTGGTGAGTTTTCCTTTACCATGAAAAGAAAAAAGGCAAGGCTAAACTGTCAACGAACCCAGTACTGTTACGTGAGCTGATTCCAGCGATGAAAACCGACATTGAGGAGTCACTACAGACCTTCACTCGCGATAATGAAGACCTTCCAGAAGCGATAACCAGAAAAGACTCTAGACTACTGTCCACGTCGCCCAACGCGGAAGATATCTGGAAGCAAATAGCCAAAAACCGACTAGCCTTCTCGCTGAAGCTATCGAAGCTAATGCGCCAGAAGTCGACTTTGATTGATGAATTTGCCAGCATACACCTGTGGTACAGATGCATTCAGGTGTCCACGTCAAAGCGTGGAGCAAATTTTAGCAAGAAGTGGATGGAAATCACTGGCATGGACCTACCAAAACGCGGAGCGATTTCATGGGAATTATAGGCCCACTTGCGACCAAATTTGGCAACCCCAACAACCTGCTCGAGAGGTCTAAGGCGCTTGCATTCTTTGAGCTACTGTTGTTGACTGTGGCTCCAGTCTTTTCAACAAGGATTACTGGATTCAAAAGCTCGCAAACTCTCACGTTCCTTGGATTCCTGCAGCCGACGTTCGTCTACTCCACCCCAACGTACTCCTAGCCCTGCTGCGAGCACCGATTGGAGGAAAAATATTGGAGCAATTAGCTACTCAAGAGTGGGAAAACAGCATCATGACAACGCTAGTCCTTCTTCGAAGTGAAGAAGACTGGTTCCCCAACGATACGGCTGTACTTCGATTGACGCGTGATGGCAATCAGCTCAACCTAGAAGCTGGGTCACTTCCGATAGATTGCTAAGAACACAAAACGTTGGAACAACGTTAACATCTTGACCGTCAACACTAACGGGTTGAAGAAAAACGGTCACTTACTGATATCCAAAACACTTTCAAACTACCATGTAAGCTGCGTTCAAGAAACCAAGTTTAAAGACATGCACCACCTCGCAAAATTTCGGTTTTTATTACAAGCATCGTTCCTCAACAAATGCTTTGTGAGCGACAATAACGCCAGTCAACCAACGACAACACTACCACGAAGTGGAGGTGTAGCAACGATACTTCATAGCGACTTCCCGGGCTTCGAAACCGCGACAGAAATGAAAGACATGACGATACCTGGGAGGTATTTAGTTGTCCGAGTCACAGTAGCAGATAAGAACCTGTTCATCCATAACGTGTACGCCCCCGTCGACCCTCAAGACAACCGCAGGTTTTACGAAAGCCTCGCTAATCGACAATTTACCAACGAGGACACCCACTGGATCCTTGGTGATCTCAACGCAACTTTAGATCCAATCACTGACTCTGCTGTAGCGACATCCAGACATTCGCATACAAGGCAGGTTTTGCTAGAGTGGATGACAAATCTTCGTGTCGTGGACTGCTGGAGAATACACCACCCTCAGACTCGGGTATACACTGGTCCTCCACCACGAAAAAATCGACTAGACTATTGCTTAATCTCCGATCACTTCATGACTCGGTTCTATGGGTCTGCTCGGTACTTTCAAGCACCCCACTCGGGCGATCACCTGGCACATAGTGTTCGTCTCAGCGATAAACCCAGAGCCAGAGGTACAGGATACTGGAGACTTCCGTACCGAATGCTAGATTGTCCTTTGGTGAAACAAGCAATTACGACAGAAGCGATGATTTTTCTAGATGAAGCAAAACACGCATCCAATCCGGGATTGGCTTGGGAAGGGTGGAAAAGACGAATTCGCAGTCAATTACAGTCCCTGCAAATTGTGATGCAACAACAACAAGACCAAGGGCTCCGCTCTGCGAGTGAACAATATGAACTGTATATGCGAGCGTTTGTGGATAATCCCACAAATTTGACAGAACAACAATACCTGTCAGCGAAGGCGCAATATTTGGAACGTAAAGACCATGTGCTTAGACTGCAACAAGACTCGAGTTTCGATTTTCACGCATCCCAAATGGAGCATTCATCGAGTGCTTTTTTCGTCGCCCACAGGAATTACTCCGGTCAGTACCGATTACTGAAGTGAACATGCCAACTGGTGAAGTGTCGATTGATCCTCATGAAGTTGAAGAAGGCTTTCGAAGTCACTGGGGAACAATATTCGCCGATCCATATAGTCCTTCAGACCACACCTTCGTTGACGACGTTAAGCAAATTACTCTATTAGACACGATCCATAATCCGATCGACGAGGAAACAGCGGCGTCACTTGACGATCCAATCACACCCATAGAATTGGCGGAAGCGATCAAGCACATGAAGGGAAGTTCCGCTCCAGGGCCAGATGGCCTAACGGCGGCCTTTTATCAGGTCGCTCCCGACGTATTTGCTGAAATTCTTACCATAGTTTTCACGTATCAACTGGAACGAGGGATACTTCTGCCATCTCAACGTAAATCATGTGTTACACTGCTACACAAGAAAGGAAGTCGAAGTGACCCTGGCAATTATCGTCCAATCTCGTTGATGCAGGTAGACGTAAAAATTCTCTCCAAAACATTGGCATATCGCCTACAACAAATTTTACCCAAGATTATACACGCAGACCAGAAAGGTTTCGTAAAAGGCCGGCTCCTCCATCACCAAATTCGATCGATGGCCGATCTCCAACATCTAGCTACAATAACGAACTCGCCAGCTCTCGCTCTGTTCTTGGACTTCGAAAAAGCGTATGACCGAGTGAATTGGTCATATTTATTCCGCGTGCTGAAAAAGTTTGGATTTAAGCACCACTTTATCTCGTGGATCAAAATGCTTTACAATAAGCCAGTAGCTTCACTCCTTCTGAATGGGTGCCTCCTCGATCCATTGCAAGTCACAAGAGGTGTTAAACAAGGCGATCCACTCTCATCGCTCTTGTTCCTACTGTGCATCGAACCTCTCGGAAATTTAATTCGCTCAAAACCCCACCTCGGGATGCGAGCCTCGAACAACCACCAGGTCACGGGACTTTACTTCGCAGACGATTCAACGCTAATTGCTAGCGACGAGACTGGCACTCGCCAACAACTGGAGCTCGTTCGAATTTATTGTGATGGATCTGGAGCAAGATTAAATCTTCACAAATCAGCGCTCATGGCGTTGAATAAACAAGGGCGCTGTCCCCAATTTACCGGTGTCCGTTGTCTTCAAGAAGGGGACATTGTAAAATATCTTGGCATCCCATTTGGACAACAAGTTACAGACGACGGATTATTGGCAGAGCTCAACACGAGGTTTTATCGCCGCTTCGTTGTCTGGGGACGCAGGGCAAGGACAATGCGGGGCCGACTCCTCCTGGTTAATACGTTGATACTTTCTACGTTATGGCATTATACACCACATCTTACGGTGCCAAAACTTTGCGTCCGAAGATGGCAACGCATGGTGAACAAGTTTGTGTTATCCAGGAAGCACGACGCCGAATCCAACTTTTTCAACTCGCTCCCGCAAAATTACTGTACCAGCAAAAGGGCTTGGAGGGCTCCAGATCCCTTTCATTCAAAGCCAGCTTAATGTGCAACGTCTCCAACTATTGCAGCAATTTACCCAGCAAATGCTATCAGAGAGCAAGGAACCGTGGCCTGCGATCGCTTCAACATTCCTTACTCAATTAACACCGTTACTGCCATCAACTCAACCACTCAGCTTTCTCGACTTATCTCCCAGACGCTACAAATATCTATTAAACAAAGAAGCCCTTTCCTCTTGGTGGAGAGAAACGTGGAGAGTATGGCACTTAACGCACTGGCCAAACCACGGCCCCCAACAACAATACATATCAACACTGCTGCGAGCACCATTGTGGATGACAAAAATACCGACCTCCACTACCAATCTCGTTCAGGACATCTTCGTTGCCTGCTGGCAGTTGCTGAACCAGCTAGAAGCTTCAGGCTACAATTGGCGCGGCGAGCTTGTTACGAATGTTTGGCGGATATTCACGATGAGCACGGCTGGCCCTCGAAGGAGGAATTTCTGAGGCAAAACTTGGACCCCAGCTCAAATCTCTACCCCATCTGCCAGCAAAAAGACTACTAGGCGCCACATACAGAGAACTGACCCAAATACTTCAGCGGGTTACAGCCACGCAAGAGCTCTCTCCACCCGCCTCGTTATTCGTACCAGCAGCTGGTGTTAAGGTAGCAGAAAAATACTATGCCTTCCCTACGATACGAAAGCGGGCTCTCCAAAAATATTCGAACAGCCAACCTTACAGCTCGATGAACACCCGATCCGTCGAGACCTTCAAACGACAACAACAGACGTAAAAATATCTGGAGTTCAGTCGAGAACACCGTCAGGAACTGCTGCCGGTCTACGACGACCTCCAGATGCGAGTCGCATTCCGACTACTTCCAGTGAAATCCAGACTTTGGTTCCTGTTGAAACATGACCCCTTAGCTCAACAATGTCAGCTCCCAGCGTGCTCGTCGATTGAGACTTCACAACATCTCTTCTTGGAATGTCCTCCCTCAGCGGCAATATGGTCCTTGATTTGGTCTGATTGGGAGATATTTTTCGTCGGACCACTCACATGGACCTTGGTTGTACTCCCGCACAAACTCCGAGTCGTACAACATTGGAAGCAACACCGGGACATATTAATTATTCTCTGGAATATGCTAAGATGCACAGTTCTCCACCATCGCTGGACTGAGCGCAACAAGATATGCTTTGAAGACGGCAGTCCAGAACCCAAAACGACAGCTCTGGCCGCGATATATGCAACATTTGGAGCACACGTCCGCAGAGGCCTTAGAACCGCAGACAGTAATCTACACGAGCAGTATCACACCATTCTGCGCCAACTAAAGCAAACATCACACTTCGGCAACTTCATCAACTGCAACCCAGAACTATTTCGCCTCCGACACGTTCAACTTCACAGTACCCAACGCACTGGCGTTGTATTCCAGACCTTAGTAGATTAGATTTAACACCGCAGATTGAGAACTCACAAATAATCGGTAATCGAAGCCCCCCACGGGAGTCACCATAGACCATCTGAGTGGAATTTGACCGAGTCCTCGTTCGTAACCCGATCTTAACCCCCGGGCAACTCGGGTGCTTCTTTCATACCTGCTTCTGCGTCGACTCCAGTTGATCCCGGCATCTCCACCTTATTAATCTTCGTAGAGCCATCCCGGTCGCAATACCGTGTCGGGTTTAGCTGGCAAATGACCTTCAACCGGACGCAGATCCCATTCATCCAGCAGCCCAACAATTGCGTCGTTAGAATTGACGGCCGCCGCCTCCAACGCGCAGTGGATATCGTGCCCCAAAGACTCCCCACGGCTGCTTCTTCATGGTCTCTAGCAGCAGCTTCACGATCTCCACTTGGTTACACATTGCTGCTTTGATCAGCGCAGAGCCAAGTCTACTTGGTGTTGTATCAAGAAGTAGCACCTCCACCACAGCAGCATGACCATTCATCGTAGCAGCTCCCAGCGCGTTCTCGACCGCGTCGGAATCTGTGCCAACCTCAGGAAGCAGCAATCGCACAATTGGAGCGCGGCCATTTGCCGCTGCGGCGACCAAAACTCGACCATTGTCCTTGGACGTCCCCAACCCCAGCAACATCCGAACCACTCCGGCGTGGCCTCCAGTAGCAGCCCTCTCCATCAGCCCTGTCACGTCGTCCAGCTCGCCACTCTCCCCCAGCAACAGCGCCACCGTCTCGACGTGTCCATTCTCCGCAGCCTCGTACAGCGCGTTCCGAATCGACAAGGACTCTCCGGTTGGGTTGAACACCCACGGAATCATCGTCATGACCACAGCGACGTGGTTGTTTCTTGCCGCAGCCTTCAGAGCGGGAGGCAGAGCGAATCTGTCCTGGAACCTTTCCCACAGAACTTGGACAACGTGGGCGTGGCCATTAGCTGCAGCAAGTTGCAGAGCTTCCCTGAATTGCAGTGGTGTTGGTACCTCTTGAGCAGCCACTGGACAGCGTCCAAGTGGCCGTTGGCGGCAGCTCCGTTCAGAGCCTTCGTGGAGCAGCCTTCCCTGCGGTTTGTACGCAGCCACTTGAGGATGTCCACTCTCCCTCTGTCGGCAGCGCCGTTCATGGCGTCGACCGTCCACGGACGACAGTGGCCGTAGATCTGCACCATCAGCTGGAGGTCCAGGTAGGCGGCAGCGTCGATCGTCCTGGGCAGCAGGAAGTCCGAGATGAGCTGCGAGACGTGGGGAGGGTCTGCAACTTGGTTGGAATCAGCAGCAGCGCCGTCAGAAGCACAGGAGGCGTCTCCATCGTCGGTCAGGAGGAATGTAGTGGTGGTGGTGGCGGTGGTGGTCCCCGTAGCAATTGGGTTGAGGAGATTCCGTCGCTCGATTCTAGCAAATAGTCCCGTGAATTGCACAGGAAATACCGACGACATATCCAACGCGTCAAAAGCGTCAAAACTGTCCGAGTTCTCATTCCGCAGCGATGTGTGCACTTCTCGTACTCATGGTCTGCAGCAGCCTCGTCCTCGTCCTTCTCCTCTTCGTCAGTACTTTTGACCCCACGACTGTGTTCGTGAATGCGGCGATTTCGAGCGTTCGCTTGCTCCAGGTGTCTTGCTTTCTCGCGCGCTTCTCCTCCCTCGTCAACTTGGCAGAGGAAGTGACGGCGCGCGCAGCTTCAAAGTCGTCATTTGACGGAATGAAGCGGCCGTCCGGGCCATGACTGCGTAAGAATGTCTTCTTCTTCGGTCCCATTCGAGTTCCGACAGCTACGGTGCGTTCCAGCCCGCAGGAAAAATAATAGCCAATTTCATAATGTTTTTTTACCTGTGTTTCCAATTTACAGGTGCAAGCTTTTGTGTCTACAAGTACACGTAGTTGTCGAAGAATCCCCGACGCTTTCTGCGGACGACAGAATCGGAAACTGCAATGGATGTCGAACCTACGGTAACAAAACTGCGCGAAGAGACCCAAGCTTGTTGATCAACAGCAAATTCAAATTCAGGCAAACGTATAGGCAAAAGAAGCCTCGTCATGAAAATCGCTCCGCTCGCAGCAGCTAAGTTAGTAGTATCTGGCGTAGGGAAGCCCTGCTGCTACATCAGCACTTACTTAAACAAAATACTTAGAAGTAATATCGTAATCTGTAGCCGTCCCGTTGAGCTTGAGCACTCGACAAACCCACAAACCACGGCGTGGCTACTGCTACGAGGACGACAAGAAGACGTATAATCTTCGGCGAGACTCCGTGACTTAAGAAATAGGTCGGGTTTGTCGTTTTCAAGGGTGAACGGGGTTTTCGCAAAATGGAGAGCTTTCGTGAAACTATTCGCATTTGGGGTTCTTTGGCGCAAAATGAGGAACAGCTTTGCTGAGTGCCCGCGAAAGTGTAAGCGTCACATCCTCACAGTAGGATCGGACAAGCAGCCGTGAGTTCCGTGGCGAGCCCTTCACTGACGTTTCCCTCTCAGCACCTGCACCAAACTCGCCTCTGTCGCCACCTGAAGTGTCGACGGGGAAACTATTGCACGGTTGAATTGTTGCAGTTACTTGTTTTGAAGGGCTTCTCCTAACGTTTATCCTGCTTCTATGCTTCCTTGAGTTTGTGGGTCGTCTTGAGTTTCACCAGGATAGGCTCCCTCTTTGGCTTGAATGATTTCTTGAACTTTTTGGGGTTCTTTAGCTTGTACGCTTCTTTGAATTTGCTATACATCAGCCATTTGGGGTCGGTACGAGGCAAATTTTCGAGTTCTAGCACTCGGAAGTACGTCCTCGGCGTATACCTCCAACGGAGCGCTGCTACGGCTGACTCCTCTCAATTTTCGCCACTTTCTTGCTGGACGTCGCCATGGAAGGCATCACTCGCTCTTCGTCGTCGACCGCGTTTGTTTTAATGCCGCCGCTCTCTTCTTCTTTCTCAGTGTCCACTCTCAGGAATCGTCGGTCGCCCTTGTCACCATGATGATCAAACTTCGCCATAGCGCTGGCTTGAGCACCTGCATCTCCGATCAAAGCAAGTGCGGCTACTGCTGCGAGGACGACAACATGGAGACGCATTGTGGTCTACGATCACACGGCTTGACTTGCCCACCACCGAGCGGATTGCGAAATAGGTCGGGTTTGTCGAGTGCACATCGGAGCGGCTTTGTTGATTGCGATTTTTGTTGATGGGGCATACGAATATGATGTGTACGAGCAGACATGGACCGAGCAACGCTGCAGATTGCTCGCAATAAGATCCGTCTGGGGTTCAATGCAGAAATCACCACGTAAATACGCGAGACAAGGCCAGCTAAAATAACAAGAACTCCACAACGCAGAAGTAAAATATGCCAGACAAGGCCAGCTTAAATAACAAGGACCCCCATGATCACGTGTGAACCGTCAGGTAGTCAGTCTATTGACTCATTATCATCTGTTACTCTAGATTCTACGATAGTACTCCATTAGCATATGGACCATATGTACAGGAAAGCGATATTCTATCGGAACTGGATCCTCACAATCAAGCGTTTTCATTGCTTCGCTGCTGAGGGGAAAAGAAAGAAGAAAGGCGTTGGTTAACTGTAAAGGGGAGAGAGAGATGAAGCTAGGATCGTAGCAAAGTTTGCATCTTGCTCAGGACAGATTCATGGCCCGCTTGCAAGTCCTGAAAAAAAATCGCGTCTTTGTTCATCGCAAAAAGTGCCATCGTATTTTCTACGACTTTTGCACCATGCTTGGTATCAGTACATGTAAAGCTTCATCTTGACCTGCAAATGGTGTGTGTGTTTTTATGATGAGTATAATGGATTAAAATAACCGGCAAATGGTGTAGACTTACTACCAGCTTGAGACGAACGAACCAGGGCCTGAGCTGGTCTGATGGTCTCAACAAGCAAAGTACCCTCACATAGTCCCGTCGGACACCACGTCTAGCAGAAGCTAGCGAGTTTTTCTAAAGCAAAAGGACATCATAATGTACGGAACTGAATGCTTGCTTCCATGTTTTCCTTCGATGGGCCAGACTTCTCAACCAAGCAAAACTTTCTCCACCTGAATCGGCCATGCGACTGTCGTTCGTGCTCCTGGCCACCGCCGCGGCCATCCCATTCTCAAACATTGACGCGCTCTCCAATTCCGAGCACATCTGGAGGACACCAAATAACGCCAAACAAGAGAATCGTAAGCTTCTGCGGGCCTACACACCGTTGATGCCGACGACGACGAAGAGAGGATTTCCAGTTTCTTTGAGACACAACAAGATGCTCACGGACAAGCAATACGCTGAGGACGTCTTCACGCACTGGTTTGAGCGAGGCATTTCTATCGTAGAGGCCAGAAAGAAACCCACGCATCCCGAGTACCTACCACTTTTTGACGACTATGTCAAGTTTCGCAACGGACTTGGCTTCTAGTGACCGACCGGGAGACAAGCAGTGAGCTTATCCAAAACGTATAACTTTACTATTGCTAGCAAACAATTCAGCGCAACTTTAAATCTGTTTGGTGTAAAGAGCGGAACGAATATCGTCAAGTGCCAACATTTTGTAATAGACCTGGTGGCAGCGACACCGAGATGCGTCTAAACGATAATCAATAATTGTTGGGCGGTTGCGACTTGGGGGCGACCGATGGTAAAGGTCACGTTGGGTTTGAGCAACGAGATCTGGCAGTCTCGAATCGGCAGCGACGAGAACAGGCAGTCTCCAATCGGCGGCGACGAGGACAAGTCTCGAATCGGCGGCGACGAGAACAAGTGTCGAATGCGTAGCAACGTGAGCAAGTAGTCTCGAATCGGCAGCGACAAGGGCAAGCAGCAGAAGGTGACGACAGAAGTGCGGCAACCGACGACAGCAAGCAGGAAGTTATCGGTGGACATCGGATGTAAGGACTCGGTGGACGTCGACGGTGGTGACAACGGTGGACGTCAGACGGTGGTGACAACGGTGGACGTCAGACGGAAGCAGTAGTTGGAAGCCAACAGTGAACGACGGTGGTAGTCTCGACGGTGGTAGTCTCGACGGTGGACTCTGAAGCGGGAATAGTCGACCGACCCGTGACCGGTGTTGCGGCAATTGATACTGTCAAGGACTGCAAGGTGACGTGCAGGCAGGAAGGACGGTTGGTGTTGTTGATGCCAGCGGTGGCTGTGCAGAACGGTGCTAGCGTGGACCGAACGAACGGGAGGAGACCAGTGTGTCTTCGAGTCTCCGTACTGCGATGTAAGGGGCCAGTGTGTTCCAAGTGGTAAGGACAGGCGTGCAGGAGTTCGCTTCGCGAGGTGCCAAGGGCTGCAAGGTTGAGAGCAGGCAGGACAGTTGTTGTCGAGAAAGGATAATAAATAGGTGGCAGTGTCGGCCAGGGCACGCACCGGCGCAGGGAGCCCAGTTGGTTCTCTGTCGGCCAGTAGTTGTTAACGGTGTTGAAGTTAGTGACGGACGGCCCATCGGATCCAACGCAGGGTCAGCACACGAGCTAGCGGCTACTCCAGGAACGGGAGGACCTCAAGAGTTCATTACATGGTGGTCATACAGGGGCTGTTTTAAAGTTGAAGCGTTTGGCGTGTTGACGATGCTGACAAGAGGAATGTTGATGACCGTGGACGATGAGAAGTTGTAGAACAATGTGGTTGTCAGAAGTACCGGCAACTCCAACAGTTGGTACGCCGAGATAGGCCAAGAACAGCCGCAGGAGTCGATAGAAGCCGGGTCATTTCGGGTTTGACGCCGACGACCGGAAGTGCAATGAGAAATGGCTTGAAGGTGGTGGATGACAGACGCGAACCTGCATCGAGTTGACTGGTTAGGTGTCGTTGGAGTTGTGAGGCATGTGGAAGAAGGGATCCCTTTGGTGAATCCGACGGTCAGATCATGGTGTTGAAGGCTAGCGATTTCCTGCTTGTGAAGAGTGAGGGGAGGTGCCCCGAGTCTTAGCCGAACGTTGCGAAGTAAGGGACGATGTCACTGAGATGTCGTGCGCCAGTGTGCGCCAGTGCCCAAGTGACCAGGCGGGCTATACCGACAGCGATCGGTGGCGGTCAGTGTACTGCAACACACTCAGTAAGAAGTAGGGCAATCTCGCAAAGTTTTTGATGCACATGGCGGCGGAATTGGATTTCGGCCTTGCTGTTTGTGATACCGACAGTGTTGACAATGGCGACTCCGTTGGTGGATGGTAATGATGGTGGTGACGATGCCGTCCGACAGTCACGAAGTGAGGATGGCGCGTTGCGTGATTACGGCTACCGGTACTCGTGGCAGGAACGACGACAGTAGTGGAGATCCTGGTGATGGTGGTGGTGATAGCACTCCGCCTAAGGAAAGTGAGAAGACAGAGGACGGTAGTAACAAGGGACGCCCAACGTCTGAGGAAGGCGAGAGTCCAGCAGTTGCAGGATCGACGTTGACCTGTGCGAGGAAGACGGCATTGGCAGTGATGATCTGGTGACGTATGTCATCGAAATCACGGTGGTGTTGAGAATCGACGGTTGAGGGCCGTCGATGTTAAGATGTTGAGAAATGGCACGAGTGGAGGCTGGCAGAACCAGCAAAGCTCTGTGTTGTTGACGATCGACGTGGAGTGGAGGCTGGCAGAACCAGCAAAACTCTGTGTTGTTGACGATCGACGTGGGGTGGAGGCTGGCAGAACCAGCAAAGCTAAGAGTTATTGAGGTCAGGCGGCTGACGAGCTGTCTAGATCACGTGTTGGACGGAGCAAGCAGTCGACGGGCTGTTTTGCTCTTGTCATTGACAGGCGATCGAGGATCGTCGAGTTCGTGTTGAAGTCCGACGGCGTCTAGTCGTCGTGATCCCAATAGAACTGTTCTACCGCTGTGTCTGGTGACTTTCCAGAATACGAATTCACGGTCTCGTATAGATTGGTGCCAACCGGCCGGTGAAGACGAACGAACTATTGGCGAGGAAATAGTTGTGGTGGACGTGGAGTCCCGCCTGTCGACGGCAGGAGTTCATAGTTACCGAAGGAAGAACGTTGAGGAAGCTGTAGTAGTTGGCGCAGAATCACGACTGCCGACGACGAAAAGGGCCAAACGGATGCTCGTCAAGGAAGCGGTGGCAGTTGACTCACGGCTATCGACGAAAAACAAATTCCTGGCCATGCCCAAAAGAACGGCTTCCAGATCGAACGTCACAGTGAATCGTAGTCGCGAGGTTCAGGTGACGCGCTTGGAGTTGATTGGAACACCTACAGTAGGTGATCTACCCGACAACGGAATCGGTATTGCGAGGAAGTGACAACTGTGAGTGCACTGCCTGGTGTGACGGTCACCCTCACAACCAAACGGACGGCAAGAGAGGCGAGCTGTAGATGCACGACGGGCAGTAGTTGATGTGTCGATGAATGCAGTGGATGCTACAGCGGCAGAAGGGTAACTGGAAAGACTTTGGCGACGATGATGACAGCAGTTATGAGCACGTGTTGACGAGGGATATCATGGTGATCCAGTATATCGAGACGGTGATGGCGAGTAGACATACGCTGTTCATGGACAAACACGGGAAGGGCCGTGGAAGACCCTTCATTTGAGGAAGGCGTGTAATAGACCTGGTGGCAGCGACACCGAGATGCGTCTAAACGATAATCAATAATTGTTGGGCGGTTGCGACTTGGGGGCGACCGATGGTAAAGGTCACGTTGGGTTTGAGCAACGAGATCTGGCAGTCTCGAATCGGCAGCGACGAGAACAGGCAGTCTCCAATCGGCGGCGACGAGGACAAGTCTCGAATCGGCGGCGACGAGAACAAGTGTCGAATGCGTAGCAACGTGAGCAAGTAGTCTCGAATCGGCAGCGACAAGGGCAAGCAGCAGAAGGTGACGACAGAAGTGCGGCAACCGACGACAGCAAGCAGGAAGTTATCGGTGGACATCGGATGTAAGGACTCGGTGGACGTCGACGGTGGTGACAACGGTGGACGTCAGACGGTGGTGACAACGGTGGACGTCAGACGGAAGCAGTAGTTGGAAGCCAACAGTGAACGACGGTGGTAGTCTCGACGGTGGTAGTCTCGACGGTGGACTCTGAAGCGGGAATAGTCGACCGACCCGTGACCGGTGTTGCGGCAATTGATACTGTCAAGGACTGCAAGGTGACGTGCAGGCAGGAAGGACGGTTGGTGTTGTTGATGCCAGCGGTGGCTGTGCAGAACGGTGCTAGCGTGGACCGAACGAACGGGAGGAGACCAGTGTGTCTTCGAGTCTCCGTACTGCGATGTAAGGGGCCAGTGTGTTCCAAGTGGTAAGGACAGGCGTGCAGGAGTTCGCTTCGCGAGGTGCCAAGGGCTGCAAGGTTGAGAGCAGGCAGGACAGTTGTTGTCGAGAAAGGATAATAAATAGGTGGCAGTGTCGGCCAGGGCACGCACCGGCGCAGGGAGCCCAGTTGGTTCTCTGTCGGCCAGTAGTTGTTAACGGTGTTGAAGTTAGTGACGGACGGCCCATCGGATCCAACGCAGGGTCAGCACACGAGCTAGCGGCTACTCCAGGAACGGGAGGACCTCAAGAGTTCATTACAATTTCAACACGCAGCAACTGCCGAGCTTCGTTGACGGCGAGACCGATCGTATTTCGTTCGGTGAACTCTGTTGGAGTGGTCGTAGAGTTCCAACGAGGAGCTCAACCGAGAAATAGGAATAATCACCTCCGTTTGACCACTTGATCCTGGGGCGTTATTCCGATGATAATCCTCATGCATTTTTCTTCTGTATCCTGAGGCACCGCTCACTTTCGAATTCGTATCTCAAAGCTCAAAGCATGTATCGCGCCGGCACAAGCGGCTCTCGTCGTCTGACGACAATTCAGTCCAGCTCTCAACACGCGAAGACCGAGGTTTGCAATGCTGCACTGTCTGGCACGCGTTCAATCAAGAAGTCGTTGCAAGTGCTCATTCTCGCCTTCCAACAGCATTTGAACCTGCCATCTTGCAGTACGTGCTGTTTTGCATCTTCGAGCGACGATCATCCATTCCCGGTCTGCATAAACTCGTAAAACTCGTAATCTCGTAAACCCATAAACTCGTAAGCGTTGCTCTTCCCAACAGCAAATCCAGTTCAGTCGCTAAAGCACGCTCCATTTAAAGCATGCTGCTACGCCTCGCTTGTCTTGTCACCTTGGCTGCCATGACAGCAATCAACAACATTGCAGCAGTTGACCTCGAAGCAGCACCAACAATTCAAGAAGAGGAAGAAGGCGCCGATTATTCCCAACGATTTCTGAGGACGTCAGAGGTGGAGTCTGCGGTGGACGAAACCTCCACGCACGCCAATCAAGACGACAAAGAGCGAGCACTACCGTCAATGACGAAGGGCGATCGCCCTTTGATGCTACGTGCGGAAGCTGCCGCCAATGCCGGGGTTGCTAAAGGAGCTACCCCGAAAGTGCTCTTCCGGGGGTTCAAACTCAAAGACTTGCCGCGTGATGACCCGAAATGGCTGCTCTACAGCAAATTCAAGAAAGTATACAAGCTCAAGAACCCTAAAAATTCAAGAGGCATTTCCACCCCAAGATGACCAGCGGCTTGAAAAAGACTCAACAATAACACTTTACCACGGGAGTCACCATAGACCATCTGAGTTGAATTTGACCGAGTCCTCGTTCGTAACCCGATCTTAACCCCGGGCAACTCGGGTGCTTCTCTCATACCTGCTTCTGCGTCGACTCCAGTTGATCCCGGCATCTCCACCTTATTAATCTTCGTAGAGCCTATCCCGGTCGCACTACCGTGTCGGGTTTAGCTGGCAAATGACCTTCAATCGGACGCAGATGCCATTCATCCAGCAGCCCAACAATTGCGTCGTTAGAATTGACAGCCGCCGCCTCCAACGCGCAGTGGATATCGTGCCCCAAAGACTCCCCACGGCTGCTTCTTCATGGTCTCTAGCAGCAGCTTCACGATCTCCACTTGGTTACACATTGCTGCGTTGATCAGCGCAGAGCCAAGTCTACTTGGTGTTGTATCAAGAAGTAGCACCTCCACCACAGCAGCATGACCATTCATCGTAGCAGCTCCCAGAGCGTTCTCGACCGCGTCGGAATCTGTGTCAACCTCAGGAAGCAGCAATCGCACAATTGGAGCGCGGCCATTTGCCGCTGCGGCGACCAAAACTCGACCATTGTCCTTGGACGTCCCCAACCCCAGCAACATCCGAACCACTCCGGCGTGGCCTCCAGTAGCAGCCCTCTCCATCAGCCCTGTCACGTCGTCCAGCTCGCCACTCTCCCCAGCAACAGCGCCACCGTCTCGACGTGTCCATTCTGCGCAGCCTCGTACAGCGCGTTCCGAATCGACAAGGACTCTCCGGTTGGGTTGAACACCCACGGAATCATCGTCATGACCACAGCGACGTGGTTGTTTCTTGCCGCAGCCTTCAGAGCGGGAGGCAGAGCGAATCTGTCCTGGAACCTTTCCCACAGAACTTGGACAACGTGGGCGTGGCCATTAGCTGCAGCAAGTTGCAGAGCTTCCCTGAATTGCAGTGGTGTTGGTACCTCTTGAGCAGCCACTGGACAGCGTCCAAGTGGCCGTTGGCGGCAGCTCCGTTCAGAGCCTTCGTGGAGCAGCCTTCCCTGCGGTTTGTACGCAGCCACTTGAGGATGTCCACTCTCCCTCTGTCGGCAGCGCCGTTCATGGCGTCGACCGTCCACGGACGACAGTGGCCGTAGATCTGCACCATCAGCTGGAGGTCCAGGTAGGCGGCAGCGTCGATCGTCCTGGGCAGCAGGAAGTCCGAGATGAGCTGCGAGACGTGGGGAGGGTCTGCAACTTGGTTGGAATCAGCAGCCGCGCCGTCAGAAGCACAGGGGCGTCTCCATCGTCGGTCAGGAGGAATGTAGTGGTGGTGGTGGCGGTGGTGGTCCCCGTAGCAATTGGGTTGAGGAAATTCCGTCGTTCGATTCTGGCAAATAATCCCGTGAATTGCACAGGAAATACCGACGACATACCCAACGCGTCAAAAGCGTCAAAACTGCCCGGGTTCTCATTCCGCAGCGATGTGTGCACTTCTCGTACTCATGGTCTGCAGCAGCCTCGTGCTCGTCCTTCTCCTCTTCGTCGGTGCATTGACCCACCACGACTTTCATGTAGCGGTCTTGGACGCGCCGTGGCTGACGGAACTCGAGCATGGAGTCGAAGAAAGTTATGGTCTTGACAGCCGCTTCATCTCGACAAGGCAACTGATGACCAGCACGGTGTATCGTTGGTTCTCTCAAAAGACGCAATACACATTCAGACGTCCCCCAAAGAAGGCTGCGCTTGGACTAGCCAAGAATGAAGCGCGCGTTGAAGGCGGCGACTTGCAAGGTGCGCTGTTGCGTCGGACGACGTGCGCAGCAGTTGGGCGGCGTGCCGGTGACGCGTAGCACAGCCTACGGCGGCTGCTCTGAGAAGCTCTAACCCCATCCTTATATTATGTGCGTAGCTCGCATGCACAGTGGACAAGACATGGCAGGCGAGCTGCTGCACATGCCGTTTTGCGCAGCTTCGACCAAGCCGCTCCAGCTCTCGCCAAGGCAACCATGACGGGCATACAAGCAGGTCGCCCCACTGACAGGGACCAAGCTCGCCTTTCCGGAGAAGAGTCGTGGGCGTATTGTGACGCAGCCGTTTTATCCAGCGCGCACGTTGCCGGTGCGGACGACTGGAGATGCAATCATGGTGCCAACATCGAGAGCTTGTCGCTTCCGTCAGAACTTGTCGCCAAAGCGGCGATTGGCAAAGCGACGACTTTCGGTGCGCTCGTCCGACTGCAAAATGGGATCAATTGGGTCGTCACCAAGCGCTACTCCGAATTTCGATGTCTGCACGGAGTCCTCAAGTCGAGCCTGTGCATCCAAGAGCAAATAAGACACCTGACATTCCCCAAGAAATTCTGGCTACTTCTTCGTAGGTCGAGAGCGATCGAAATGTGCCGGCATGCTCGAGGCTTACCTGACGGGACTTCTGACGATCACGCCGCTCCCTCGTCGTGAACTCGACGACTTCTTCCAAGTGGATGCTCAAATCCAAGAGTACGAGCGGAACTGACAAAACCCGGCCGTGTCGTCGGTCAGTAATCGCCTTGAGCTGGGGTTCATTGCCCGTAGCACGGTCACGTTGAGTGACAAGCCCTTCTGCTCCGGCGCGTTTGGAAAGATCTACCTGGGGAAGTATTGGGATGCTGGCGTCGTTGTAAAGTGCATTGAAATCAAGTCGACCAGCGACTGGGATAATTTCCTTCGCGAGGCGGAGGTCTGGTATGTTGCGAGTCGACATCCGAACATCGTCCCGTTCTTCGGAGAATGCGACGATGGATCGCCGTGCTTCTTGGTGTGCAAGCCCATGGCGTATAAATCTCTCCCTGAGTATTTGCGCGAGCGAAAGCGGCACGACCAGCATCTTTCAGGTGGAGATGAATCGTCGATTGCCGAGACCAGTCGCCTCAGAGCATGGCACGCGTTGCTTGATGTGACGCATGGGATCAAGTTCTTGCATGGCAACGGGATCGTTCACGGCGACCTGAAGGGCAACAACATTCTCGTTGATGGCGATACCGCAATGATCACGGACTTTGGGATGAGTTTCTTCGTTTCGCGAAGTCAGCCGAAGTTCGAGAAGGTTGGAGCACATCGATATCGAGCACCAGAGTTTACGACTCTCGGGCCGTCATTCGAGGCAGATATATTTTCGTTGGGGATGGTTTTTGTGGAGGCGATTTCAGGTCGGCCACCATGGGCGTCAATTGACGATGATAACGCGGTTTGGCGTCATGTGCAGGAGGGTGCGTTCCTGCAACAGCCAGGGAATATGACAGACGGGGAATGGGCGTTAATACGAGGCATGTGCGCGTTTGATCCGTCCGAGCAAATGACGCTCGAGGAGGTGGACAATCAAGTCGGCGAGTTTGCTGGCGTGGCGAACGAGCAAGACCAGTTCGATCGAGTTCTCCGTGATAATACTTTCGACTCTCGATCATAATCGCCGTCGCCAAGGATGCAAGCAAGCTCTGAAGCTTTTTTAGGTGTAAATGTAGCTGAAATGAACCGTGTAAACTTGCAAGCTCTGATGGTGTCGGTGGCACCCCCAGCAGCGTTCTCCAAAGGTGTTCGGTAACATTGAACGTCGACGAGCAGACAAGAGCTGGGCCAGTCACGGTCGAACCGATTCCTCGACGCGAGTTGTGCAATTTTTTCAATTGCACTCGCAGATGAAAGACTTCTAATGGTGGTCCTGGTTGACACTACTGACAGTAACTGTTGGGCCGACAGCGTCTGCCCCACGACGACACCTCAACGCATTGGAGGCGTTTCACTTCGCACGTCTGGTATGGAGAGCACGTCTCGAGACGAAAGGATGCCGGTGTTGCGACGTTGCGATGGATTGCACCAAGAAGCTCTTGCAGCTCGAACATCCCTATGGTCTGGCCGGGTCACAATCTCCGTTAGTAATTTCAGACACGCACTGCGGTTGCTTGACCTGCTTGACCGCAAGCGTAGCAGAGACCAGCTTCCGACGTCGCTATGTCCGCTCGCGTGCCCTCTGTCAATTCGTTGGCGTCGGTGCCTTTGCCCTGGGACCTCCTCGAGCTCACTTTCCAATTCGCTCGGATTCGTCTACAGCATCTCTACATCTTTGCGGACAGCAAACATGTACACCGTCGCCCTTCTGCTCGCTCTTTCGGCGCTGTACGCGCAGACCCAAGCCACCGACTACGCCGGCGGTTGGATCAACTCGACCTCGTCGTCAGGCGAATGCGTCGACATTTGTTCGGCACCCAGCGCGACGTGCTTGACGAAGGACCCGACGTGTCTGGCCAAGCAGAAGGTGCCTGGGGACTTTGACTACCTGGTACTGGAGCAGCTCTTTGTGCCGCAGTTCTGCCGCGACCTGCTTGTCGGAGTCGACTCGACCATCTCGCACCAGAACGTCGACGTCTACCCGAACGGCACGGTCTGCGTGGCCGACCGTGTCAAAAGCGAGCTGACGATCCACGGGCTGTGGCCCAACTATGACGACGGCTACGTGAGCTGCTGCAACCCGAGCAACAGCGTCGAGAACGATCCTTACGATGCCGATCAATTCGTCGCCAACCAGAAGACGCTGCTCGCTGAAATGGGGGACAAGTGGGTCGACGCCACGACCGACTCGACCTACGACTCGCTGTGCGAGATCTACGACCACGAATTCCAGAAGCACGGACTCTGCTATGCTGCCCAAGGAGCGGACCTCGAGGCTGCGGCGGTCACCTACTTCCAGGCGACTTTGAACACGGCCGATCGACTGAGCGCCGCCACCGAGCAGATCGCCAAGTGGGCGGCTCTCGAGACGCCCGAGACGACGTTGGCCGAGATTCAGGCACTGTATGACCACCAGGTGATCGTGCTGTGCTCGGCTGTGGACGGCGACAACCAGCTTTCGGTCATCCGCACGTGCTACGACAAGCCCAGCGACATTGGCAGCGACGGCCCCACGACCCAGATCGACTGCGCCAATGCCACAGCCACGTCGACTTTCTCGGTGTGCTCTGGTGACAAGCCGATCACGCTGCTGCCGTACGTGGCACCGGGGTCGGACAACAGCTCCAGTTCTGGTAGCACCGGCACGTCGACCTCTGCACCGACCACGGCCCCGACGTCGGAACCTACCAGCCCTCTCATGTACTGCCAGGACTAGTTGAGCTAGTTACTGTAGAAGCAGCGTATCAATTGCAATAAAGACGCCCCGTTTTGGGCTGCTCGGAAGATTTATCCCGCTCCGTGCTCCGTACTGTCAAGACGAGTGGACGCTGTTCGAAGCCACAGATTGCTTTCGCTCGTTGGCGAGCACTCTTGAACGTCTCGAATTATTGTCGTGAGGGTATAAGGTGGAGTAGTATTCCTCATGCCACATCGAATCATGAGTCTGCACACGTGAACCGATGCAAAGAAATATTTGCCCCAGTACTTAAATTCGAATCGAAATAATAAAATCAACAACACATTAACTTATGGAACGCGGGAAGCCTCTTACAACTTCGTCTGGGGATATTCTGCTGCACTTGCAATCGTCCTTGCCTTCAGTCTCCAAACTCCAGCGCTTCAAGACACACAAAACTCCCTTCGTCAGCTAAATACCAGCGAACTGTTCCCCCAATGTGTCAAGCTCCTGATCAAAGCCATCAATCAGTTCCTGAGCTTCGGCCACACTGGCATCGTCTGTCTTATTAGCGTATTGCTCCAGGAAGGTCTTGAATCGAGTGTCAAAATCCTGCACCTCGTCCACTATCGTCTGCGGCACAGCGTCGCCCTGGAGATCCACTTGGAATTGGATTCGGACGATCCTCTCGAGGATTTCTTCACTGGCGTCTCGAAGGTCTCCCTCCTTCATCTCTCCGCAGAGATCCACCGTGTCGCTCAATTGGCTGATGATGGCAGGACGCACAAAGATGAGGGACGTGTTGGAGTGGGGAGGCTCTGCGTAGAACTCGTCAGAGTAATCTTCATCTTCTGGGGACGTATCTTTTAGAGACTCTTGATCTTTTAGCAGCTCGCGATCGTGGATGGGCGATCCTCCGTCTGCACTCGACGGTCGTTCCGTTAGAAAGAGTGGCTCGGTCTTGAAAACGTCCACGGGAAGGTCCTCTTCAGCCGATGAAAAGTTGCAGCCCATTCTTGGGGGTCTGTTACGCAGAACGCTAAAGTCAGAATGAGGTCGTCGATGAGACCGCACCTACGCTTTAGTTGTTATCATGATGTCATTCACCAGGGGTTTATTTGAATGATAGAAGGCGGTACACACCTTGGTTGAATGGAACAGGTCAGTATATGAGGAATGCAATGCCATCCTGGCGTACGAGCTGAAAACGAAGTATCTTTTGTGATAAGATACACTGGTGTAGCTGTGCGGCAGATGATATGCTACATGGACCTCACAAATGGACCATTCGACGAAGAGAGCCGAGCGCGAGAGATACAAATTCATGGCAAGGTTCAAAATCAGATCAAAGGTCTTGAAGGTGCTTTCGCCGTCTCCATCTTGTCAGCTTTTCCATATCACTCCAATTATCCGGCGATCCCCACCGCAGGCCCAATGATCACGTAA
The DNA here is from genome assembly GCA_011947345.1 of Phytophthora quininea. Classification (NCBI taxonomy): domain Eukaryota; phylum Oomycota; class Peronosporomycetes; order Peronosporales; family Peronosporaceae; genus Phytophthora; species Phytophthora quininea. The sequence goes on along the minus strand of JAAVTG010000581.1, from coordinate 500,044 downwards.
CGTCGCTCTTCCACAAGAACTCGTGGCCATTTGCAGCTGTCGCTGGCAAGTTCCTCCTACCCTCAAGACGCCTAGCCAAAGGTCTTCTTGACTCACGAAGGATGCTTGAGCAAAATCTCCGTAAGTCTCCGTTGGCCACTTGTTGCAGCAGTATAGAAAGCCTCATTCCGATCATACAAATGACTCTTGCTGAAGTACCTCAACTACCTCGACGTAACCACTTTTAACTGAATTTTCCAAAATACTTCCTGCAAGGGAAGCGTTGCATTGGTCCACAAAACGCCGAGTTATCCCAACGCACTGAAGCAGCGCCGCCAGTTGCAGATTTGACAGAAGCCGCTTACGTGAACCACTTGGCTGTAAACAGCTTTGCCATCTCAATGTTTTGCTTCCAAACCGCCGATAGCAGACCCGCCCGGAATTTCTTCCTCTGATCACAACCCTTTAAATGTTTTTGCTCGTAGAAAAGAAAACTTTTCTCTGAATTGGGACGGCCGCGAACTTGAAGATGTGGTCCAGTTCTCTGCGCGGAGAAGCAGAGCCTCTTCTTTTCCTCTGCAATCGGTCGTTAGACGGGGACAACACACTGATAAATGCGGCCTTGCATGCCATCGAAAGGTGGGTAAGCGTCCTTCCAATCGCTTCCTGGTGGTACTGTCTAAACTGGGCAAAATAGCTTTCGTAGAATTCGTCTGGGGCCAGAATCTCGAGATATTCCATCGTCCGGTTGGTTCTCAGAACGTCAAGGAGCGCCTTTAGCTCATTTCCAATGCTTGCTCTTTTCTTGTCGATCCTCGGAGGTTCTGCCGGATTCGGATTTCACCCAAAAGCACACTTGGATACGGAGTCAGCAAAATTACCTAGTGCTTTTGCAAGCAGCCCAATATCGTTCAAGTGACAGTTCAAGTGAGGCAATGGCTGACCCGAATCGTGGTAGTAGCTAAAATTCAACCGCACTTCTGCGACGAAGCCTCCACACAACGATAGTTCTTGGAGCTTCGGACAGCTCTGGAGAACGTCGCTTTCATCAATTTCCACGTGGGGGCCGTCAAGCGTCAACGCCTTTCAACTGCTGTCAGAAAATGTGGGAGACCTTCAGAAATTCAAGAACGAGAGAGAGCAATCCGCCGTCACAAACACGACCGTCGCCAATTCCTTTGTCAAATAAATAAAAAAATACCAGAAAATCTCGCTGCATAAGGCATCGGCCGTAGCCAGGAACCAGCGCATTCACACACTTGCTTTCTCCGTCGTCGCCAAACGTTCGCACGCAAGGGATCGTCTTGTCCACAGTGATCGGTGCAGTGTTCATTATCGGCTGCTCGTCATGACTAAACTGCCAAAAGATCGGACACGCAGCCCATAAAGTCGCGTCTGCATCGCAGAGAGCCGCTCGGAACTGTTGTCGAGGATCGCTTTTTCGTCTCTTTGATCACGTTCTCGGACCTCCAGATATTATGCAAAATCTCCACCGGATCCACCTCAACATCCACCGAGCGGAAGCCCACAAACACCGGAACGGAGACCTCTACACCCTGTTAGTCTGGCGTAAGGGTTCTGTCCAGCACTGCAATCCTTCCCAAAGCATCGAGATAGTCTTGACTCGGGCAGTGGATGCCACACAACTGAACCAAGACCGAGTCGAAGCTGCGATCTCGAACTGTAAAGTTCCTGGACAGGTCCACATACTGACTGAGACTGGGAGCTCGAATTCTTCTTCTCCTTCTACACCCAGTTTGGTCTCACAGTGCTGTGTCAGTAGATATCTCCACCCTGCATAATCCGCATGATCCACCGCTGCCAGTAACACCAGAGCCTCTTTGACCTTATGAGACTTTACTGGAAGATCGCTCCTCCTCGTCTGTGAAGTGGTAGGCTTCTCCTTCTGGGATGCCTGCCCAACGTGACGGCAGTCTCACTTCCAGACTGCGGCGGTGGTAGTTCCAGTAGTCGTCATCGTACTCGAGGTCCCCGTAGCAGATTTTGTGCTTGAGCAGTTCCCAACAAGAACCCCCACCGCTGCTCCATTTTCGACCAACCACCTGGAAATCTCAAGATGGGGAGTGGCTAGTCGTACCCCGTGCAAAAACTAAAGCAGCAAACAAGTTCGAGTGTTGATGTTTGATGGTGGGATGCGGGTCACGTTGAGTGCAGGAAGGGAGTGTTGTAGCAGTCACGTTTGTAGTGTGTTTTGCCGACCATCCATCGCTACAGAATTGACGAGAGGAAGTTACGGGATGTTAGACTCCTTCGCCAGCACGTAAAGTGGTGCATCTCACTGGTGGTGTACGTCACGTACTACGTGTATACATGGATTAGTTGTGGTTCGAGTCTTTTACCTCCGTTCAGATTGTGAACTTTGCCCCCGGCTCTCGTTGTCGACACACATACCGCGTGTGACCACGAGTCTCATTTTGCAATCTTCCTTCTACCTCTCAAGACGACCGTCATGCGACTCCATTTCCTCGTCGTGGTAGCAATCTCTACGCTTATCTCAAGTACCGACGTCGTCACGGCCAAGTCGATCAAACGCTCTGCGATCTCATCCGATAAAGAGCCCCGTGCCCAAACTCGAAGGTCCTTGAGAACTGAAAAGATGGTCACCGACGAAGATGAAGAGCGAGTTTTCCTGGAGAAGCTCAAATCCTTCGCTGGAACCCAGTCGGAGAAGTTATCGAAGACATTATCCAGGTCCAAATCGGCAAAATCGGTGGGCAAGGCGACGCAGGCAGAGCTGGAGAGCGCAGCAAAGTTGATGAAGACCGTTAAATTGTCCAAACTGCCCAAGAATCTGCAAAAGGAGATCAAGTCGAATATTCTGTTCAACCTCGAGGACCGCAAGCGGCCAGCAACACTATACCTGGAGCTGAAATTGTCGTCCTTGCCGCGGAGTGACCCCAAGTGGACCGAGTACAGCGAATACGTCAAGGCGCACAAGCTAGCGTTCCCACATGAGTACAAGCAAGGGTTCAAGAGAAATCCGTTCCCTCCGTACAGTCTGAAAAACATGGATGAGTAAGAAATTCGCGTCGTCGGAGCTCTCACTCGCTATTATAATTCGAGATAGAGATACTAGAGAGGGATTGCAGTTGAAAGCGAGATCATCCTACCGGCAGTAACGAGTACAATAGACTGATTTTCGCAAACTTGACAGCTGAAATTCGAGCTTATCAAGCCCGATTTCTTGCGTCAGAGGTACCCTTTCGACACTATCAGTGAGTACGACAACTTACACGCGAGGGATTTCCCGAAATACCACTGAGGAGGGCTTCTTCACCACTGATTTGGGCTAGCTCACCTCCCCCACTGATACGGGCTAAATCACCAATGCTCGAATGCAGGAACGCTATATTGTCAAAATAGCTATCAATGTACTGCCAAAATAGCTATCGTTTTGGAGTGCTCATTGTAAAAGAAGCCACCACCCCGCGACGAATATCTTCAAGAACTTCTCGTCAATGGACGCCGATAGCCACCCCATCGACAGACCTCCTGGCCTCGCAGCATTGATCAAACGAATCGGCCAAAAGAGTCTTTCAGCCGGTGATTCCATTTCGTACTACGTACCGTGTACCGCAATCGCACCACAATGGCTTCATCGCGCTCAAGTTCTTCGCGATAATAATTCATACATTCGATGAACGATAAGCGGTTGCCCTGCAGCAATAGAGTTTGCTCTGTGGGCTCGTACACAGATGCCTAGATGCAGCAGTACGTTCGGCTCTGACGACTTGCTTGCACGTGGCCAACCGCATCTTCACCACAACTATTGTAGTCAGGTACAAATGAAGGTACTATCGAATCGCGCTATTGCTGGATTGAACAATACTTTGGGTCCTGAACCCTTTTGGCGAAAAAGGCCTTCCTGGTGTTGAATGCAGTCTATTCACATGGTGCTAACGGCCAGCGCACTTTTTGGTAATTTAGCCCACACACGTAGGAAATCGAATTGATTAACTGTTTAGCGGATTTCTCGTCTTAAGGTGATAAGCTATCTATCCGTGAGAGTTACGTTCGTGTCGTCCACATGTGGTGCATCGGTTCCGGGATATTATTTTCTGGCGGATCAAAGCCAAGTTGTTGCAGCATGTGGACCACAGTAGCGCGGTTGCAATGAAGCTCATGTGCGTGTTGGTAGAGGAATTGGTAGTGCATCTTGAACGAATTCAGCAGATTGAGAATATTTAGCACTTCAGCTGTCGTTCCCTGGAAATGAATGTCGTTCCTGAGCCGCCATGTTGCGTGAAACACTATCGCTGTGTAGATCCTCCTTAGAAGTATCAGTTCTTTGTGCTCACTTCTCCAGTTCCTACGGAGGTCTTGCAATATTGGGAAGAGCAGCAACCTCCAGCTTAGATCGACGCAAAGAGCGTCGACTACCGGCTCCATAGTTCGCTCCACATTGGTTCTAATGACGGGCACGTGAAAAACGGTGTTCTACCGTTTCGATCTCCTGGCATTCCGGGCGAACGCAGTTTTGGATGGTAGGATTTAGTTCTTTGAGGAAGTATAGTCGTGAGCCGACTGTGAGGTCTCCGAAGCACTTCGTACTATCACATCATGAATTACCGGCAGTAGATATCCACGTAGAGAAATCACACGGGACTTTAGCTCACACACGTGATGCAGCGGTCCAAATCAGTGATACTTACCACCTTTACTCCAGTTGCTGCTAGTCGACTTTGGTCATCATCACGTGGCTCGAATCAACACAACATCCAGCCAGTCAGAGTGCACATCCCAAAATTGTCAACCGTATTGAGGTATAAAGGCGCCATTGATAATTACTGCGATCGGCATTCGTCGTCGGTCGTTTCTCCAGGAGTTTGATTTGAACTTCACAGTCAAACGCAGCCAGCGCATGCGATGCAGCTTCTGTCCATGAAAACAATATCGATACACGCGTGGAAATCTGCTTTCAAAATGTAGTATTTCCATCTGCAGCAGCTCTCCGGTGGATAACGCACATACCGATAGCTGACTTGAGCGTCTTTAGCAGCTGTTTGATGGCAAACCTTTGGTCCTGTAGGAATAACAACAGGAGTAGTACTGGAACTTCTCACACGGCCTTTGCGCCCGACCAAACTCTGGGATTTGCTGCCCGAATTCCTTCCTTGCAAAGGCTCAGTCAGAAATTATCGGCGTCTCGACCAGGTACAGAAAGCAATGCGCGTTCATCTGTTTCTGATGGCAGTGGGGGTGGTGGTGGCGTTGCTTTCAAGCGAAAATGTGGCCGTGGCTACTACCGCTACGGAACGGAGCGAAGTTCCGACGGCGATTTCAACTATCGAGGCACTGCAAACGCAGCGACTTCTGCGATCGAACAAGGACGACGAGGAGCGGATAATCTCCGCCGGGCCCTTTGAGGTGATCGCCAAGTATTGGGCCAAGTGGAGGTTGGAGAGCACCATCTCCAGCCGCGTCAACGAGTACCTGGAAAGCAACATCATGCCGTGGATGCTCTTCCGGAACCTCAAACTTTCCACCAAGCCGCGCGACCACGTCGACTGGATCGTGTACAGCAGGTTTAAGGTGCAGTACAAGCTCAACCACCCCAAGAAGTTCGCATAGTTGGGCTGGTAGAAGTTGTAGTGCAGAGTAACCAGAACATAGGGGTCGTATATTTTCTAGTACGCCGGTTGATTACACAGGAAGGTGGCGGAGGGCCTTAAATGGCCAAGTGGATCGCTTGTACGCTCGAGAGAGAAATCTTGCGCTTCAGTTTGCTGCTTACCTCGAAACTATTAAAGAAGTAGACGTTTACCTCCTTTTGCTGCTTCTTGAGCACTTTGGCCATCCCTGCATTGTCCAGTTCCGTTTTCGTCACCTTGCTATTTCGACCTTGTCAGTGGTCTTTAGTCTTGCCAGGGCCCTTTCCTTCGCGTCTTGCATGGGTTTTCCTAATTGCAAGAATCGCGGAGACTTGAGTTCTGCAAACTGTCGGGTGGAAGAATGTTGGGGTTGACTGCCAGGCTTACAATTTGAATTCCGACTGCTAGCAAGAGGAACCGCATAGCCACGAAGATGCAATTGAAGCGGTAGAATGGGCAATTCCTGCTGTGCGCTGTACACCATTCGTCCATCGTAGACAATGTCTACTCGCTTACGGGGCAACCTCAACTATGCTGTAAGACAGCATAGTTGAGGTTGCCCTGTAAGCGACGTTGACGAGCATGGTCTACGATGGACTTTCAATGCATTCGTAAGATAGAATTTTCAAAATTGCCCGCCAAAACAAAAGATCCACACAGCGATGCTGGCCTCTCTTCCGCTACTTGTCGTATCTCAAGCGCTGCCTTGCTCGCTGCAGAGTCTCCCCACATCGTCAGACAAGTCAGCGACTTCCTCAAAACCAACTCCATCGACAGCGCCGTCTACAACGACCTCAAACGCGTCATGAAAACCCATGGCCACTCCCGTCCCCGTACTTTCCGTTGTATGGACGGAGCCGCTGCTAAAGTCCAGTCAACTCTATTGGAAAATTTCATTCCGAGCGAAGTGAAGGGTGCTCCAGTGCAACCTTCGCGCAAGCCGCAGCTAATAACCACATCAGAGTGTTTAAGTGGCTGGAGGAAACCTACCCAACTGTTTGTTAGCCCGGACAAGTTTTGCTCAAAGCTGCTGCTGATGGCATTATGTGGGCAGTCAAATTGACGAAAAGTAGACTCACGGATGTACAGCAAGACTTAAGACACCTCGAGAGAGCGCTAGGAGACGCCGCAGCTAATGGCCACTTGAAAGTGACAAAAGTGCTGGTGGCGGAGCTTATGGGAACGAACTGGGCACAGCGTGCGTTTAAAAATGCATTGTTTGAAGCTGTTCTCCATAGATGCTCGCAGGTGTACAAGTTCCTCTACCACTACATCGAGGACACAACATTCGTGGATATGGACTTGTTGATGATGGACGCAGCAATCAAAGGCCATCGGGACACTATCGAATGGATCGCAGAAGTAGGCTGTCGAGATCGCAGCTGCGACGCCAAAGTGCTCTGAATGTGGCGACTGAGAAGGGAGATATAGCAGCTCAAACCTCTAATTGAAGACGAGGATATCGAGGTAAATGACGAGAGCCGGATTCGAGCTTTCGCCGCTGCTGCAGAAAATGGCTGCATTGATCGGCGAAGCTGCTGCTGGAAGGGCCTGCCTGCAGGACGGAGCACGTGCTCCAAAAGGCTGTGGGGCAAAACCACTCGGAGGTTGTAAAACTCTTGCTTAATTTCAACAGGATCAACAGAAGTTGGCACGACCGGCGTACCAACCAAATAAATTGGAGGTGCACGTCATAGGTTTCATTTTGTTTTTATTGCTGTCTTGCAAGTTTCCAAACAGTTCTTTACGCTAGTCGGCGCTTCTTGCAGCTGACATCATTACGATGCTCCGAAATCGTTACAGCGTAGGGCAACTAGGCTGGATCGCACGTGGACGTAGTAATTCCGTCACATCCTGCAGGCCTGCGTTATTGGCGCATCGAACGCGGCGGAGATAGCAGGTCGGTCACTTTTATCCAGCAGCATCTTCACATCGGCAGCTACCCTGATCTCGTCAATTTCGTGCAGTAGCTACTCGACCACATTGGCAAAGCCGCTGGCTGCAGCATTTTCACTATGCGTGGGATGGCAGCTGGATCGCTTTTCTGTAGAAGTAGCTCGAGCATTTCGACCTTGGCCCTTTGGTGTGGTTGTCTTCACAGCGCGTTCCGCATGTCTTAGTCCACCAGATCAAGGCTTCAATCGCAGTCGCCAAAGCCTTTTCCTGAGAAGAAGAGTCACTCTTCTGGACCAGCAACTTGAGAATCTCGAGGCTGCTACATGCCACAGATTTTGTTAGTACAGCGCCGATATCAGCCGCTTCACGTTTCTCCATCAATCGCTATACGCTTCTAACACGCTGAGGTAACACCGCGGCTGCTTATCCAACCTTGAGAGGCAGTTCAACCACCAACACCTCACACCAACCCAGAGCTTGCATCCTTCCCTTTGGAGTATCTCTCAGAGATAGCATACACCATCGATTTCGTCATTCCTTGCACTAATTCTTCTTTCATGCGATAGTAGCGTCTTACGATCTGCCCCAGCTCGTCATCGCTGTTTCCTGGACCTCCAGGTGAATGACTTGCCACCATTTCACATGGGTCCTTCTGAGCAGCAATTTTCTATGCAGGGTTAGATACATTTGCGCTCGTCCCTTAGCTAGTACTTGCATCACTTCCACGTGGTCGTTTTGAGGAGCAGTAGCTAGTGCCTTGTACCCAATGTGGTCGTCACACTCCTCGGCTAGAATCTTCGTCGTGACATAGAACTCGAAAGTTTTGGCAGACTTAAGCTCAAGCAGCACCTCCACAACCTCCAAGTGGCGGTCCCTGAGCCAAAATTATTGCCACAGTGAGGAGCAAGGAGCTTTACCACATCCACTGAACCACTCGAAGCTGCCAGATATAGGGCTTCATCTCGGAGCGAATCGTTGTGTTTCAAGTAAACCTCCATCTCAGTCGTCTCATTGATTGTGTCACAAACTTCACCAACTTGCAGCGCGGAATAATAAGCGTCTGCGTCGACCGAGGTGCGCTTGTGTAGCAATAGCTTCACCATGTCACTCCAATTTTTCGTTTTGCTGCTGCCCTCCACTGCATCGTTAATATTTACGAAAATGCGGTCCTTGAGCAGCGCTGTCCTTGCATCAATGTGGTCATTTTCCGTAGCAACCGCTAGGGCATTAGCGATACCGCGACGGCTGCACTTCGTTCTAAGAAGTGATATGACTTCAGCGTGTCCTGCTGCAGCAGCGTCGATTAGAGCGATGTCAAAGTAGCGAATATCGATACGAATCCGAGTATCAGCATTAACTAGAAGAAATTCCAGCATTCCCACTGCCTGTTTGCTGCAGCAGCAACCACAGCCTCTCCGTTATTGTAAGATGCAGAAAAGAGCAACTCCACGATAGCAACGTGCCCACCACGAGCTGCGGCACAGAAGACTTTCTCTAACCAAAATTCATCGACTCTTCTTTAGAGGTATCTTACCACCTCTAAGTGGCCGTGAAACGCGGCGCTACGGGTGGCAGGCTCGGGACAAACTATGCTGCTGATACTTTTCATCCAGCCGCTTCAATACTTCAAGGTGGTTACAGGTTGCTGCCCCGTAGCAGTCTTCGCTGTGGTGTTGATACAGCCAAGGTCGAGACGATCCATGAACTTCAATCACGCGCTGTAGAGCATTGTAAACAGGGCTGTCAATCGTCTTGGGCTTGACAAAATTACTGATCACTTGAGAGATGCGAGGAATGCTCTACAGGCTGCTTGGAAGCAGCAAGGGCACGATCCGTAGAGGAGGAGAACTCTCCAATTTAGGTCTATCTTTTTGATATCAATATCTTATCTTTCATTTTGCGAAAGGACGAACCTCGACTTAGAAGGAATGGACACCAAGACCAAACCGTTGGGCAGTATCTCTCGCGAGGACTTACAACACACTTTACACACGCACTTCCATGCGTCTCGAGGCGGCAAACCTGTTTCTAGTAGCAATCCAAGCGCTTCAACTGCAATCGGGTCTCGGAAACAAGTTTTCAGCTTCATCCAAGTGCAGAAGCCCAAGAATGTGACAGAAAACAAGAGACTGTTCGGCCATGGAGCCAACGCCGTCAAGTACTTTGTACTGTGCGTCACAATTCAGGACTCGAGTGCGAAAGAGGCTGCGACGTTGGAATTGCACTATGTGCAGCTGCTGAGCAACTTGTCGGTGGAAGTTCGACAGTCGTGGGGGTTGGAGGGTTTGGACACAATCGAATACAACGGCATTGGGCCGGATAAAAACAGAGGAGCGTTCGCCCTATTCTTCACCGAAGAGACAATATCCTGGCAGTGGCTCGTGGATGCGAGAGAGAATGCCACTGCAATGCACGAGTTTCTGTGGAGTTTGTGTGCGCTCTCGGTGCAGAATCATGTAAGGTGGAAAATGGTTTGTCCAATGAACCCCTTACTGATGATGTTTTGGTTAGAATTCGCTGCCCAGACTGGTGCGGATAAACGTGGAAGAGCTCCACGAGACGGCGATAAAACTCAGCCTGCGGAAGACGTACGACCTGGATGTGGATCTACTCACAGCCGTGGTGCGTTAATCTTTTCTTTATGTTTTATGGCATTATTGTTGACGTTTTTATTATATGGAGACTGCGACGAAAAAGAGCGGAGCTAACGAAGATAATGGAGCAAATGCTGGAGGGGATGCTAGTGATCCAACGAAGGCGGCGGATAGTTCAGGTATTGACGTGTCGGGTCTGCGTCTAGCTTCGCCTGAAAGCAACGAGGCGTTGCAGTTGCTGGATAATGTTGATTGGAACGAGGTGCAGCTGTCGACGGTAGAGGATGATCTGCGCAAGAAACTTCGCGTCCTAGAAGATGAAAATATTACTTTCTTGCTGTCGTTGGATAGCGAAGCGGCTGTGATTCCACTGCCTACAGCAAATGCAAGCAAAATTGCTGCTTCCAAGAGTTCGTCCGTAGATAAAATCCTTCAGGCGATTGATGCCGTCCAGCAGCGTATCAATGCGATTCAGGAGTGGACAAGCGAGTCTGACGAATATCTCGGTCAGACCTCGAGCAGTATGAAGCACTTTGAGTCACTCAACAACCAATTGGAGATGCATTTCAAGAACAGTGTGGCGTTGGAGCAAGTGTTGGCAAAATTGGTGGCCCAAGTGGAGATTCCTCGTGAACAGATGAAGATTTTCCTGTCCCCAGTTGATATTTTCCCCGGGGATGTTGGTAGTAGCAGCGCCAGTATTTTGAACGATCGAAGTGCTGCCAATAACGATGCAGGACGCGAAGTTGGAGTTGCTGAACGATTAAGAGCAGCCATTGCAGCCACTGCAGCAGTTGACCAGGCGATAAAGTCCACGCAGACCTTTCCGGCGAGTGAGATGATTGCGTTTCGAACACGAGGCGACGAATTGACCAAGCTGGCAGCAACGTTTGGTGACAAGTTGAGCGGGTCTTTCGATACATTCTTACAGAGGAAAATCAAACAGTTTGGCGCATTTGAAGGATCTAGTGAAGCCCGTGCACGAGACCGTCGTGAACCTTCATCTGTTCCTTCAGTACCGGAATCTCGTTTTAGTCGGATGAAATCGGCGTTTGAAGGCGACACTGAAGACGTGAATTGGGGCTTCTCAAACGAGTCTCTGCATGGAATTCTCATTGACTACCAATCTTTGTTTTCCCACGTAAACTCATTAGACCCGCGCGTGATGGCGACAATCAGGCAGACGTACAGCAAGCAGCTGTCGGGGGTCTACAATTCCCACGTCCAGACACTCTTCCGGTACCTCAAAGACAAATTGCCTCGACCGTCCAAGCACCATTTCCACAAGCCAACGTCGATTCAATCGCGAGGAATCTACATCTCCTCTTCTCTATTCAGCGTCGGAGATACAATGTGTGCAGCTCCGTTGATGCAACAGGCTATGGACCACTTGACTCCGCTCATCCTCAACGAGCAGAAGTTAATTGGTCGACTATTTTTCCCTGGAGGGGCAGATCGTGGCGGCAGACACGAAATGGGGAATTGACGCTCATGATGGAAGGGGTTTTCGACAAGCTGCTCAAGAGAATGAACGAGTTTGGCGAAGCTGCTGGAATTCGCAATATTCTAGATGCGCTAGCACTGGTTGGCCTTGTCAGTGGGAAATTGGAAGAATACCGACAGCAAAGCGCTTTCCTTTTCAACACCATGGTGAGCTTCCAACTCCAGACGAAGCGAATGCTGATCAAGTTTACGGAAGCACAAGTGAGTTATCAACAGATTTTTCCTTCTGGGTTTGATCACTCACAGGTTTCATTGCAGGAGTCTTGGATCAGCTCACAGAATGTCGACACGAAAATGGCTGGCGTGCTGTCACCGGTGAAGAAAGTTGTGGTACGAGACATCTCGGCAGGTTGGCTTTGACTCCTCTTACTCGTCTCTTGTGTGTTTAGAATATGCTTGCGCGGATGGAGGAGAGCGTCGCTGGAAAGAGTGATGATACGACGCTCGTTTCCATCTACAACATGATTGTGCCTGCTCTGATGCAGTGGGTCGATAAAATCGCAGACACGAGGCCCAAATATGCGCCATTGACACGACTTGGTAGGTGGCCTACTTGCATTCTTCATGCGCTAACCATAGGTGTGTGCTACCTGTTTCTACAGAGAATTATTTCTTCCTCAGTGACAACCTGAAAGCGATCAATCCGTCAAAGGAGTTGCCGCTCGCTCAATACGCTGCCAAAGCCCACAGCAGATACACAGAAAATTTGCAGCTTTATGTGGCTTCTGTCTGGGAGTACGCCTTCAAGCAGCTTGTGGTACGCAGAACTTGCCGTTGAACTTTTGAAGGCAGTGGCTCATTCTGCTCGTGTCTTATTCCAGCCTTTGGTCGCATCGATCGAGGCATTGATGACAACAGTCCCAGCATCGGAAATACAATATCATTCGGCACGTCAAGAAGTCCGTCGGGTACTTGACGCTACTGCGAACACGGTTAGTGCAACAATTTCCACGTATACGTCAGTTGTAGTACCTGTAACAGAGGTTTTGCTGTTCCTGCTGCTGCAGTTCGAAAAGTCTGTCCGTGTCATGCATGAGCGCATGAAGAAACACTTTCGAGAGAATCCCAAGATGTTACCAAGCGTGTGGCAGCAACTTGTATCGTACGGGAGCGCTCGCCTGGCAGTGTATGCGCTGGTAGCTGGAGATTGCTATCAGTTACGCCTTGAACCATCCCCGAACGTGGATTGGAAATGCTGAACAAGTTCGCGTTTACCGGTTAATCTCGGCGAGAGCCTGAATGTGGACTCTCTTCAATGCTACGTCGTATGAGTTTACTCTTGCTTCCTCTTCGTCCCTGAGTTCGCCACTCCATTTGTTGCAGGGAACGTCCAAGCTACAAGCGAAAGAGTGTGGACGGCCACGTAGATGCAGCAAATGTAAGGTAATACCAAAAGATTGGAACGAAGGACGAAGCTGTCAACAGCGTTCGATAAGCTGGTCGCGATATCTGCACGGCAACAGAAATGAATAAAGTGAAGCAAATTCAGCAGTGAAAGCTCAGAGCTTACCCTGTCGGCTCCAGTTTAGCAGCACGAGAAGCACAAGAGGGGATGACATTAACAGCCAAAGTCCGTTCCAAATGTTCTTGGCCAACGGTACAGTACTGAAGGGAACAACGCGAGAGAAGTGGGTCATGGGAATAGCACAGAAGAGAGCCATCGGGTAGTTGAGGATCCCAAGGATGCAATGTCCGTAGCTGTGCCAAAATGCAAAGAGTTAGATGAAAACACACACACACACTTTAGCTAAAGAAGAAGCAAGCCACGTACACAAGCAGCGCCATAGCGAGGAACTTGACAGCACGCCAACCCGAGTCAGGCTTCGGGATATCATCAACCGAGGTGACGCTATCGATTTGAGTAGACTGAACATTGTTCTCCGCTGCTGCAGCTGCAGCTTCATCTCCCTTCTTCAGTTCCTTCTTTGCCTGTTCAGCTTCGTACGAAGTAATTTTCATCCGCCAGTCGTAGACTTGAACGCAACCAGAGAACCCCGTTATGGAACGCAGCGCAGGTACTACGACTAGCACAACCAATACTTGCACGACCGAAATGATTGCAGCCAGTACCCACCACCGCGTAGTAGGAAGGGCATTTCCGTTGGCTGATCCAAGTAATGCAATGGGCGTCGTGAAATTTTGCTGAGGAACACCAATAACACCGCACTGAGAGCTTCGACCACCAGGAATACCGTCAACGCGAAAGCAACGCGCATCCCAGACATTTGGTTGGGCAATTTCAACAAATGTGCGATTGCCGGAGAGATAGCGAGAGCCACAGTGTAATAATACTCGCCGACAGACACGAAAGTGGCTGTGTTTGGCAGCACATAAAGGAAGAATGACTGATGCAATTTCTCCTCCAGGTTGCTGAGGGCACGCACCACCATTTCAATCGATCGAAGAACCTCACGCGCCGCAAGTTGCTGGTCGTTCGAGCCCGCTCTCTTGGTCAACGATAATGTGATGCTGTCGATGTTGTAGCTGATGAAGTTCGCGTGTGGGCCAGAAGGACCCGACGCCAGTGTCGTCATAAAGTGAAGCATTCCCTTGAGGTTTGATAGATAATCTCGTGCTTTTTGCTTAATCTCCAGCGGTCCATACCTTTCGGTAAGCTCCGTAGCGATTGAAACTGCAGTTGTGACGTAACTTGCACTGCCTCCGTGCAGCTCGGTGTCCGCACGATCGAGGATTGTCGGGATGTGATGCTCACGGAATGAACGGACAGCAGTATTTACAAGATCGAGGTTCGGAAGTTGACCATTCATACCTGCAGTGTAGATCCCGACAGAGTCCACGTTGTGAGAGTAAATCATCGTCTCCAAATTCACGGCAGCACGAATGACACCAGCTCGCATCGGCAGCACTCCTTGCAATCCACTCTCCACAGGATCTAAATGATAGGCTTGCAACCACGCTTCAGTTCCAGGTGCATATCCATCACTGCCGTCCAAAACACCGTCTGCACCATCCAAAAACATAATGATAAATTAAAATACAATAATAATAATTTCAGTGCTGCCATCTCACCGTCCGCTGCTAGAAGAATCACGTCCTTCGCCAGCCACTTGGCTCTTGCCAAATATTTTAACAAGGCCAGTCCCAGCGATAAGCCCGAGTAGTCACCACTCTCCGAACCAACATTTCGATAGTGCGTCACCAGCACAATCGCCTCCTAAAAGCATAAATAAAATTCAGAAGTGCAATAAAATAATTGAATAAGAAATAATTGTACAGTACCTTTCCGTCCGCTAATGGCGACGCACGAAGAATGCCATACACGTTTTGTCTGGCAGGTGAATTCACGTCCGTCTGGAAGCTTTGCGTGTAAGTTTCCACATCTAGATCGCGCATTTGAGTCCCAATCCAGTCCACAACTTGGGAACAATTTTCTCCACATCCAGTTGGTGGTACATTCAGCATCTCAACCATATTTTGGTGTAGATTCCTGGCTGCATTGGCTTCCTGGTGGTTGGCTCTCGCTTCCATGAGGTCAATAAGTAGCGCATTCTCCGACATGTAGGTGCCTCTGCACTTGAGCTCCCCGTCGTAACAGTCACTGCAGGATGCAGGAACAGCCAAATGACGCCTAGAGTATATGTTCCCCAACTGTAAGCAGGGAAAGGAAGATATTTAGCAATAAAATAGACACGACAACGCAGGCAAAAAGCAACGTATTCACCATAGAGACAAGCAATGCTTGGACACGTAGCCCCGCAGACGCAGCAGTGCGCGCCGAGCTTTACTTGGCGGCTTCGGCTTCGTCATTTTGTAAAAAATGTTTTGCTACTAAATAATACATGTACCCAAACCATTTTATGCATACACATTTGTTCAACTTCAACTTCTTGGACTATTTACAAAAAGATAACGATGCTGCACCAGCGATCTACCACCATCGACAGCGCTTTTCGTAGCCGGTGCCATGTGAAGTGGCTGGATGATCACCAAACCCAGGTCGTAGACATCGTCAGGCTCACAAATCGCTACAGCAGCGTTAACAATCTCACTCCACAGCAGGCAGCGGACGCTATCTGGCCTGCTGATTCAAATAACCTGGAAGAAGTAGAGCCGTCATCAGTTTAATATCAACGAGGTCGTTTGTGGTGCGCCGAAAGCATCCAAGAAGAACAACAGAAGGCAAACAGAAGGCAAACAGAAGGCGTTCATATTGTTTCCATCACCTTGAACATTTTAATTAATTAAATGTGCGGCAGGCTTTCCGAGACAAGCAAAATGCCAATGGCGTGTAATCGTAATCGTGTCTTGCCGCGGAGCAACTCAATAAAATACAACGCTCTTCTTCACTGGTTTCGACGAATGTCTCGAAATCAGGATAACCGTGCACGCTTGTTGTTAAGAAATCGCACAATCTGGTTGAGGCCGTGCTGCTCCAGCACTGCTTCCATGTTTCTAGTACCGATAGTCCCCACTGATACCTGTTCATGTCCGAGATGTAGACGTAAATACTGAATCATGTCGGCGCGATTAATTTCCGCAGCAACCTTGAGGGCCACCATCCTGGCGTAGCGATCGCTGGATTCGGTAAGAGTCTTTACCAGGTCAAGATAACCCGTCTTTGCAGCGTACACAAGGACATTTCCAACGCTACCACTATCGTTCTTTGCTGCAAAGTATTTGGCGGCTTGAGCGTCCTGGGCCTTCACAGCTGCAAGTAAACCGACGAAGGGGTCGATTTGGATTGTTTCCAGACCAACGTCTACACACGCTTCCAGCATACACTTGACGACTCTCGGACTGCTACCTGTATTCACTGCAGCATTCCGCAACGCATCACCGAAAATTTCCGGCTTGCATCGATCCGCCAGCAGTTTCACAATGTCTGCATAGCCAGCTTCCACCGCGGCCAAAAGCACACGACTCAGCATGGCTTTCTTATCGTCATCACTCGAGACAGCATCGACCAAAAGTACTCAAGAAGGAGCTGAACCATCTCGAGTGTAGTGGCAGCAAGCCATCGGAGCAGTGCGACTGCAACGGACGCTGTGTCCGTTGCACGATGCATAAGTAGCACCAACCGAAACCACTACAGAGTAGTTATCGGGTAGTGCATGTAAGAGAACAGAATTCAACAAGCCTTCGAGTTCTCAAGCAAGCGTCGGAAGACACTACATCGAGCTGGTCGTTTGCGACCGCGTTTTGCAACAGTAAGCCCATGAAGTGTTCTCCCGCGTGCCTTTCAAGTAGAAGCCGGGTCGAGTCAACGTCGTTGCTTTCGGTCGCAGTTTTCAGAGCTTCGTAGATCGCGAACTCGGAGCATTTATCGATCAGCAAATTCACCACATCCACGTGTCCCTTCGCGCCATGTTTCAACGCAGGACCACAATACGCCGACAGTAACCCCTCGCTGCATCTTTCCATAGCAAACTGAAGAACTTCCACTCGCCCATTCGTTGCTGCAGCTTCAAACGCCGCATGCATGAACTCGTGTGTCCCTCTCAACAAGATCCTCACGATCTCCACGTGTCCATTGGCTGCTGCCGCTTTCAGCGCCGCAATCTCTGCGTCTCGGTTCGTATACACTTGGGAAAGGATCCTCCTCAGGAGTTTGGTCACCTTATCGTGTCCATTTCCTGCTGCAGCAACGAACGCTTCCACGACGTGGCAGTCCATTGCTGTTGCTGTGGATCCTTCAGACCGATTCGCATGTAACCATTTCACAACTTTGAGGTGGCCCTTTAGCGCTCCAGAGTCCATGGCGTCCTTAGATCCAAACTTCGGGTAGACTTGATGCATCCACTTGATAATTTCCAGGTGTCCATTCGTAGCAGCATATTCCAGGGTTCGTGTCGAGAAAGGCCCCAATATCTTCTCATGGAGATATTTTAACATTTCCAGATGACCAGCATTCGCAGCGCTTTCAGCTTTTTCACCTTGGCAATATTCGGACTTGTACTCAAAGGAAGGCAGTCTCAGCAAGTACTGCGCAACGTCCAAGTGGCCTTCTCAGACAGCTTCATCGAAAGCTTTGTTCACTGAAGACGAATCCACGTTGGCATTTTCTACAAGCCATTTGCTCAAGTTCAATTGACCTCCTTTAGCTGCGCTGGTCAACGTCCAATCCTCATCGGGAAAAGCTTCACGAGCCAGTGAACCACCTGGAATTGAAAGTTATGTATTGGATGTCGGCGGACTTCTTCACGAATAGCACCCGAGGTTTGAGCGAATAGAGCCACCGCAGCACTGGCATTTCGACCTTCTTGGCGATTGCACTCAATGTGGTCCAGTCAACAGCTGTGGGATATCTCTTGTAAAGCTCTTTCAACAAATTCAATTCGCGCATGAACCATCGCCCATCGGTAGTGCCGCAGCTTCTCGTGGTAGATGAGGCTTCGGCTCTGCCCCACAGCTCGAAGAACAAGTGCGCCTTGCCTTGCCGGAGCACATCCAACTGTGCAAGTCGAGACACACAGTCCACGTAATCGGTCGTTGAGTAGTTGCTGGATATGCGGAAGGCCTTCGACACAGGAGTGTTCGCGACATACAACTTTCACACTTGTGAGCCTCAACGCGGTCTCCATGATCTCTGAAATCGGTAATGAATCGACATGAGGTGACGGTGACGGGATTATTTGACTCACCAAACCTTCACACCTTCACCTACATACCTCAGCTACTATACACAGAGTCGGCGGTGTCATCGCGAAATGTGGATCTCTTCGAGAGAACTCTGTCCACATAGTGCAATATTGTAGTGATGTATTACCTTGCGATCCAAAAGTTGCAGTTTGAAAGAAGCCGGTCACTTTCGGATACGCCAGGTGGCGAGCACTTGACACCTGCGATGATCGTACGTTGGAGCGAGCTGCTCGTCGATCAATTGACTAATCTTGCCCGTAGTGCTACGTCTGTCGCTCAGAGTCCACTTCCAGCTTCGGGTTTTCCATCCGCCCGGGGTTGGAAGCCGACGGTAAGTGCAAGTTCGAGGCTGTCGACGTCACTGTCGGAAAAGCAGCGTATGTTGCTGGAGTTCGAGATGGAGATTTAGTGGAAGCAGTGCAGCTCTGGTCCGAGACTGGAGAGCGAGTGTGGAAAGCAGACCCAGAAACGCTGAACAAGCTGAAAGACGCGAGGTTTCATACGTTGGTCCTGCTGTCCGTGAAGAAAACTGAGTCATTGAGTCAGCCGGAGGAGAACCACTTGCGGTGGAGAAGCAAGTGCGTCAACATGATCATGGTGAGCAGTAGAAGGGTGTGTCCAAGAGAAACTTGTTGTTGCTTACGAGTGATTGCGCTAGGATCATTTGACGGCAACAGAGAAGCTCGGATTGCTTCCTGCTCAAGTGTTGAAGTGGGATGCGGATCATCCACCGCCCCAGCCAGTCAAGAAGAAGCCCCAGGGAATGGCAGACTCGGCAGCTGACACTAAACAAGAAGCAACAGTGGCAGGCCGGACGAGGACAAAACGACGAACAGGCAAACAAGCTGGAACTCGCAGTAAGAAGGCCAAGCGCAGTGTTAGCGTTCAGCCGGAGCCCAACGAAAACGATCAGCAACGAATCAATATCTGCGAAGTGAGTGCGGAGAAGGCTTTCGACTGCAGA
Source organism: Phytophthora quininea (assembly GCA_011947345.1). Lineage (NCBI taxonomy): Eukaryota > Oomycota > Peronosporomycetes > Peronosporales > Peronosporaceae > Phytophthora > Phytophthora quininea. The sequence goes on along the minus strand of JAAVTG010000581.1, from coordinate 480,896 downwards.
ATGGAGCTGCAGGAAGATTCCTTTGACTACGAACCCGAGTCGCCTCAACTGGAAATCGGTAGCCCACAAAACCCCAGTGCAGCAACTACGGTGCAAGTTTTGTTGCGCCTGATCCAAAACCCGGATGAGCAAGTGTTGTCGTTGCAATGGATTTCCTTGTTTGGCATCCCGGTTAAGAAGTTTTGCGAACAAAAGTCTCTCGTGGAGTTCGGCAAGACGTTGGAAGACGCAGTACACATGCTGAGGCAGATTCCAACACTATCAAGTCAAACTGCATCAGAAATCCACACTATTGTGGAGCGGATCGCAAACGCTATTGAACAGTTGACAATAGATGGCGACTCAAGCGTAGATATTGTAAGTGTATTGCTACTTGCATTATTTCCTGGCGTTGTGATCGCTCTGATTGTACTGTTTGAGTGTGTGTGTGTGAAGGTACCGTCTAAGAGAGAAATGGATCAGGTAGCCAATGAGATCGCAGCCAAGAAGATGTTGATACAAGAACAGGATTGTGCAGCCCAACGACGAACCGACAGAGAAGTACGCTACATTGAGTATATTGACTGCGTCACACGTAACTTCTCGGCTCACATCAAGCGCGCGATGGCGCTTCAAGAAGCAGTGGCCATTTTGAATTCCGCGCGAGAAATTTCTGTGCCAGGAGTTGCGGGCATTGGAGTGGTTGGTGAAATGGCATCACCTACTCAAGAACCGGGAGAGTGTGCTGCAATGAAGGAGGAAGTGACCAAGCAAGCGGCGACACTCATGAAAGGTGGCGCTACCGAGGCATCTGGGATTATGGCCTCCCTCCACGTATGGTACTCTCGCAATCCTGTTATAGTCAAGTCGCGACAAGTCCTTGAGAAGAGAATGCTGGAGCATCAATTGATGGCGCTTGAACGCATGGCTGCAGGCTTCAACGACGAACACAAGCAGGTAAAAACGAGGTATTTTCTTTTGCTTTAGGTTCATTCGGACTTATGATGATGTTTGTTTTCATTGTTTCCCATTTAGTTCGTTTTCGATCAATTGATACACGAAACTCAAGATAGTTTCGCCACACATTGGACAATTGACGGCAAGGATTTGTGTGACGCGCTCCAGTCTGTTGTCTCCTCGCTGACTATGCGCAAAAGCAACATGGATGCTGACCTAACCTATCTCGCCGAGATGCTGGAACGATGCCGTGATACTTACAGTGAAAGCCAAGAAGCGGATGTGGTATCCAGACAGGAACAAATCAAGACATTGCAAACAGAGATTCAAGGCCAGATCGAGGGTTTACTTCGCTCGCAAAAGGAGTTATGGGAAGGCACCACCGATGTTCTCCCAACCTCACTCAAGCACGACATCAGCCACTGCTACAGCAAAATGTGCGAATTGTGGACGGTCAGCGGACATCACCCACTTTGGGAGGACCTTTGATAGGGGGCGTTTGGTCCACTTCGCAAAAGCTCTGTGGCCTTCGTAACATTTTAATTTCTGGATCTGGAGGAAAGGAAACACAACTTCAACTATCCAGCTAATCAACACGTTTGGTTGTCTTTTTCAACGTTCTGCCGCCGTCCGTCACCCCTGCTTAGAAATGAAGTACACAACAGAAAGGATTAGCAGGGACAAATAACGAGTCGCTGGAATTTCTTGATTCCGTGGTGCCGGGTTCTGCGTCGCAAAATCTAGTACCGCGACCTCGCGTTTGAACACGACGTGTGGAGTATCCGCAAACGAAGTCTGCAGGTGGAGCTCCCGTCGCATCGGAGGGAACTCAAAAAGATGAGGGCTACGACTTCGACGAGGGTGCTGAACGGGACTTCCAAAGGCAATTCACAATGGCTCGAGAGGCGCTGGCCCAGTTAGCTGCTGTGGCACATGGCCCCACTTTTGAATCGGATTTGATCCATCTGCGGTACTCGACAACATTAAAACCACAGCCAAGAAGAGCTGTTCCTCGGGGTGATCTGAAGGGAGGATACATGCAACAGCCTCCACATCGGTCTCCATCATCGAGCGAATTGGATTAAACACGACGGACGCCATTATTGAAATCGCTCTAGTCCTCTTCGAAAAGAGGACCAACCACACTCTGGAAGTTGTCTAGTTGCATCAGAATCTTCTTGGTATTCTTGTTCTGACATCAAGGAATGCAAAACGAAGGATTCGTATTTGCTGTGGTGCCGTTAGTGCTTTGTCTTTCAAAATTCGCGTGGGTGACGATCCTTCAAGCCGTGTTCGGGAGCACTTACATAAGTGTTTCAAAAGCTCACCAAAACATTTCTTCCAAAGCGCTCTGTCCACAAAATCTCCAATAGTGATATTCTCGCGAACATGAAATCTTGACACAATAACTGGCTAAAACCCTTCCTGTCTCCGGGATAACCAGGTTGCCATGGTAGTCACTGATAATTGGATCCAAACGAAACGAGCACCGCAGTGTCCCACGACCCACTGGAACTGGCATCTGCGCCGAACCAAAGTTCACATGAACAGGAATCATGATCTCGATGCCTGGTGCGTTTGCGTCAATGGTCTCGTCCATCCTCGCAATCAGTGAACTCGGAACACCTTGTGGTCGTGTTGCCGAACAAGAGGCGACTTTAATTTCTGGAGCTCCTATCATTTCGCAAGTTGATCAAGAGTTCGCCGTCGGGGCTCTCAGTGCGATCATATTGGAGGAGAGTGTACCGTTCACGAGAACGTTTAGTGATGATGAAGAGATCCGCTGGGTGAACGCACTCGTTCCTGGCTACGGCCATTGCCTTGTGCAGTGAGACTTCTTGATATCAACCAAAATTCCCGTCGAGGCTGAGAATGACAAATTGATGGAGCTCACGCTTAACTTCCACAGGCATTCGTCTTCCATCTCTGACGGATTTCCGACGCTTTTAGCGGCTACTGGTCTCGTTGAAATCGCTTACTCTTGATGGACCACGAGTTGAGATTGCACTGAACGTCATTCTTCAAAGCTGTCCCAACTTAAAGGAGCTCGCGCTCGGTGGAGATAAAGTTAAATTGCGATTGAACTTCAGTGAATACCACGATCTCGCTCGGGCTGCCACTCCCGTCGATCAACTGCAATACGAACGACATCGGTTTGCTTGCATGAAAGCTAAGCGACCGACCCGGCTAACGATACCACGCGCTGTGATCGGTTTAGACTCGGCACAGAAGGACAGGCATAATAATTGACACACAACAAGGCTCTCGTAGTGGCGAATCTGAATGCGCTCTCGACAAGCTGAAGAGAAACCGGACGATGAATTTTATGGAGGTTGCAGTGCCGGTGCCGCTTTATGAGGTATATTTCGACAGCTTGAGAAAACACCACCACGAGGCAATCAGCAGAAAGCTGAGATCTCTCTCGAGAGAAGGTAAGATCGCATTCCTGAGCGTCGCATTGGACTCACCTACGTCTGGTCTAACAAAGAAGAGGAAGCATGCCGGATTGCAACTAAGATCGAGAATGGAGCTTGATTGGTTTACGATCGCAAATGTGTTCGAGTTCGCAGCTACGATGTACGTTCTGCTAAACTAGTACGGATGGTAGTCGTGGTATCCTTGGTATCCGCCGTAGCTGTCATAGCTGTCGTTGCCGTCATCACTGTCACAGCCGCCGCCGCCGCCACCGCCACCGCCGTAGCCACCACCGCTATCATAGCCGTCGCCACTGTCATAGCCATTGCCACCGTCATAGCCACCATCACTGTAATCATCATCCGGCGGCGCGGAATAATCCCCAGGGTGCTGCTGATACCCACCCCAGGGCGCTTCTTCTTTCTTGGGCCACGCAGCTTCTTCTGTCTTCACCGCCTTCGTCGCAGGGCTCTTTCTCGCCGCCATCGCCATTAGATGCTTTGGCACAGATTTCACTCCAGTCACCACAGGTTTCTTGACCGGTTTCTTTCTCGCTGCAGCCGGCTTCTTGGCCACCGAGTTCTTAGGACTCGCCGTCTTTTCGCAGGCTTCGTGGCAGTAGCTTTCTTCTTGGTGCTGGTTGCCTTCTTGGAGTCGGTAACCTTTTTCGCGTTCCCCGTCTTCTTGGGGTTGACCGATTTTTGACGACGATCGTTTTGACGACCACCTTCTTCTCGTAGTAAACGTCCTCCTCCTTCTTCTTGCTCTTGGGCTGGTACGCGTAGACGTTCTCCTTGATCTTGTCGTATTTTTCCTTGGTAAAATACGGCAGCACCAGCAGCGCACGCGAGCTCTGGAACGGCCTCAGTTGCACGATTTTCTTGGCCGTCTCGGCGCGGATCTTGAGCGCCCTGCGTAGAGACTCCTCCGAGCAAGAGTTCAAGTCCACTTTCGCCATCACTTCCTCAACTGAGCCAACGGCTTTTCAAAAGCGTACCAATCCGTCGGTACATTTGCATTTGACTTGTTCTTTGAATGGTCAAGTGCAACATTCGCCTAAAAGATGTGCAAGGACCAGGAACCTGCGCCGCTGGCCGCCTCTGCGGCGCTTCCTGCGGCCATCCAGGCGCTGCCGCACGTTGTACAATCCATCAGTGATCTGTTACTACCCGACACCATCGATGCCGCCGTCTACAACAACCTCCAGCGAGTGGTCAAAGCGCACGGAGACTTCCGTCGATGGACCCACAAAGCAATGGACGGCGCCGCCGCCAGAGGACGCCTGGACGTGCTCAACTACCTACTAACCAGCAGAAAAGAAGGCTGCTCTCCAGACGCCATGAACTCTGCGGCCGCCAACGGTCACTTAAAAGTAGTAAACCTTTTGTACAGATGCTGTCGCGAGAGCTGCCACGTCGTGGAAGCGTTCGTTGCTGCAGCAGGAAATGGACACGATATGGTGACCAAACTCCTGAGGAGGATCCTTTCCCAGGTGTATACGAACCGAGACGCAGAGATTGCGGCGCTGAAAGCGGCAGCAGCCAATGGACACGTGGAGATCGTGAGGATCTTGTTGAGAGGGACACACGAGTTCATGCATGCGGCGTTTGAAGCTGCAGCAACGAATGGGCGAGTGGAAGTTCTTCAGTTTGCTATGGAAAGATGCAGCGAGGGGTTACTGTCGGCGTATTGTGGTCCTGCGTTGAAACATGGCGCGAAGGGACACGTGGATGTGGTGAATTTGCTGATCGATAAATGCTCCGAGTTCGCGATCTACGAAGCTCTGAAAACTGCGACCGAAAGCAACGACGTCGACTCGACCCGGCTTCTACTTGAAAGGCACGCGGGAGAACACTTCATGGGCTTACTGTTGCAAAACGCGGTCGCAAACGACCAGCTCGAGATGGTTCAGCTCCTTCTTGAGTACTTTTTGGTCGATGCTGTCTCGAGTGACGACGATAAGAAAGCCATGTTGAGTCGTATGCTTTTGGCCGCGGTGGAAGCTGGCTATGCAGACATTGTGAAACTGCTGGCGGATCGATGCAAGCCGGAAATTTTCGGTGATGCGTTGCGGAATGCTGCAGTGAATACAGGTAGCAGTCCGAGAGTCGTCAAGTGTATGCTGGAAGCGTGCGTAGACGTGGGTCTGGAAACAATCCAAATCGACCCCTTCGTCGGTTTACTTGCAGCTGTGAAGGCCCAGGACGCTCAAGCCGCCAAATACTTCGCAGCTAAGAACGATTGTGGTCGTGTTGGCTATTTTTGGCTGATGCAGTTACCGGTGGCTGTCTCGACCTGGTGAAAGTTCTTACTGAATTCAGCAATTCCGATTTCAGCCCGGACGCTTTGATCAGGGCGGCAAAAACGGATCAGCATGATATTCTTCTCTATTTACTGCAGTATTGTGATCAGAAAAGTATCAAACTGGCCTTGGCGAAGGCTGCTGATAGTGGGAAACTGGAAACAGTGAAGGTGTTGTTTGACACGTTGGAATCTTCTTCACCTCGCCAGATGAACGTGGCGGGTAGTCGACGAGCTGCTGTGAAACGTGGTTACAATCCCGCCGCAAACGTGCTGTCGGAAGGAGGGGCAAATGCACTTATAGCTGCGGCAAGTCGAGGCCATTTGGAAGTGGTCGAATCTCTACAGGTACGCTGCCGCCCCTGCGACATAAGAGCTGCGAGAGAGGTTGCCCACCAGCACGGACACAGCGAGATTGCGCAGTTTCTTAACAGCAAGCGTGCACGACTACCTTGATTTACGATGTTTAAATACTTGAGGGTTACACTAGTTATTCTATTTGCGTAACCATCCATTTTCGAGAGGGATGAGCGACGATATGGCCGACTACGAGGCCAAGCGGCAGCGCCGGGTTGAGGAGAACAAGCAGAAGCTGCTAGCGCTGAACATTCCGTCGATCCCTCGTCCCGTACGACACCCGATCTCCCGCAAGACCCGAGATGCGACGCCACTACATCCAGTCAGACGATCGCTGCGAATTCGTAACCAAGAATCATCGGAACCCCATCAGATGAAGTTGAAACAAGAAGAAGAAGATACGTTTCCTATACAAAAAGCAAGCGCGCGAAAGTGGAGCCCCGCCAGAGTTGAATCTCCCCACTACAAACATTGCGGAATCGTTTCCGACTGGCAAGAAACAACATGTTTCCAGCAGTCAACTAGAAATCGAGTTGGACAAATTCCACTCGAAATGTTTGGGGACGCAGCTATTGCCCATGGGCAAGCAAACTGTGATGCAGGCGCTGTGTCGACCAGGATACATGGCAAAGTTCTCCAAGATGAGTGGAGTGCAACCATGGAGAAATGCGGTGGTGTTATTTGTGAATGTTGAGAGTGATTCACCCTACGACAATGTGTTTCGACAAGAGCAAGTGGATGGGGAGACTGCAGTTCACTTTCAGTGGTTCGGACAAGGGCGATGGAATGATGAATCGCCGATGGTGTTACGTCTGAGGAAGATGCAACGAGGAGACGAACGACTCTGTTTTGATGACTCGTACCACGACAAAGTGGATGAAAAGAAGTTGGAAAGGAACCGTTGCTACTTTTCCTACGACACTCTCAGGTATTTTGCAGGTATCGGTTGCAATTGTTTGTAGTTTCTAACAGATACTTTTACAATATCAACAGGGTCCGTACATCTACTGCGGTCGGCTTGGATATCTGGGCTACCGACCATTGTCAAAGCCGTTGGAGTTTCGTTGGCAGCTCTTGGACGTGGGATCATTAGAGTGGGAAAAATTCGTGAGCTGCTGGCCGCGTCTGATCCGTCAAAGAAGATGGACGGCGTTTCTGCAAAATGATGTTGATACCGAATGCCGTGCTCCGAACGTGTGCTGTGTGGGAAGCAACTTGATGTGGCTCTTTTGGGAAGTCTGTGTCTGCCTATCTACGGCGAGTACTATTCGTGGCGATCTGCAATAACCAGCTATATAACGACATTGTTGCATTATCTGCTGCGGGCATTATGCTTCAAGGTGTATAGTACTATGATCGTTCCCTATCCACGAGGGCCCCCAGCCTCCAGCTACACCCACTTGCCCCGATCCAACGATACCCGAGATTGTAACCACATGGAAAAACAAGGTATCTCATTCATGGGCGAAATTACACCTTGGTCCCCGGTGTGAGAAATACCTTGAGAGAGCTCTAGCGCTAGAAGAATACACTCGGAAGTCATCTCTATTACAGGCCATCATTGTGTGTGCTTTAACGCCATTACCGCGATTTTTATTCGGACACTGGAGACGTTGCCGATTCAGAGCCCAGCAGAGGGGTGGCGGCTACTGGATACGTGGCTTTGCTCTGACGGCAAGTATCGCGAATAATGTTATTGTGCACGCTCGGTTCATGGTACAAGGATGTGGTGTTTCCAACAACTTTTAAGGCTAGTGGTGGGATTGGCAACACTGGAGACAATTGTGAGCATGATGGTGGCAGCGTGGGTTTGGTTCCCGATTCCATTTGTTCATCTTACAATGGTCCCTCCATTCTACCCGATGTTTTGTGTATTGTTCTACATTATTGTCGGAGCTGCTGTCATACGTGAGATGCTGCAACATCCTGCTGAGATTTTCCTGAACTTTGTAAGTGCTCAGTAGACGATGGCCGTCTTTTATCCTGTGTACCAAGTTTGTTTCATACCACAAGAGCAAACTACCAAGTATTCGTAGTTCTCTTGCTTCCAGTTATAAAGTGGATCGTCAAGTACATGGACATGCTTTGCGTGAGCCACATGGAAGATATCATGCCGGAGGCTGTCATTTTCTCAGTCGACTTCTTCCACGCCCTGTATCTATCCACCAGCGTAGAGAACACGTCTTCGACATTGACCATTGTGCTTATTGTGCTGATCGATAGCGTTCGAGCTTGCAGAGTGTTGTATTGACTCCATGGAGAAGCAGATGGGATTTTGATAGTGATAAATCGGGTTGCAGGCGGTGATGTAAACCTACTCAGCGGTGTCCGTCGCATTTGTGATCAACAGAACCTGTTCCACAAAGCCGGCAGCATCTACGTATTCACTCGTGCTACCACTACAAATTAGCCGACGAGTATGGTCAGGTCTTGGACAACCTAGAGCAAATTGAAAAGGGTACTCGCGCCCGTAGAATGCCCGCACTTCAAAGCCGGGAACCTTTGAAAGTTGCTCCCGGAGCCCATGACAATGATCCGAATTGAATCCATCGAGTCGTAATTGCACGGACAAGAACGATGATATCTCCAACACTCGCCGGCCTGCAACCCAAACTGGGGCGAGACCAGAATTCAACAGTTCGAAGTTCTGAAGAAGTCGCTGGAGATGTTGTTCATGACTGTGTATTGCTGGGATCGTATCTCGAAACGTTTGTCCCTTTATTCTAGCCGGTTATGTGGTCGTGGTTTTGCATCTACCTCTAGCGAAGTATCATACCGAGATGGTCGGCCCCGTGCTGTTTGTCTTCGTTGGCTCGACTTCCCTCAAGTTCGTCTGGCTTAGAAAATCGTATAAAGTTTAGTAAAAAAATGGCTTCAACTCGAGGGTTACACTATGTTTTCTATTGCGTAACCATCCATTTTCGAAAGGGATGAGCGACGACTACGAAGCCAAGCGGCAGCGCCGGATCCAAGAGAACAAGGAGATGCTGCAGTCTCTCGACATGCCGTCGATCCCTCGCTCTGTTCGAGCTCCTCCACGTAAAGTACAAGAGAAAACTATGGCCCCAGTGAGGAGATCCAGCCGAGTTCAAGGGATACAGGAAAAGCGTCGCGCTCTGCAGGAACAAGAGCGAGAGGAAGAGGAAAAGCAAATGGAAATGGCCACAAAAGCTAAACTTGAGAAGAAACTGAAGAGAAAACAACAACAAGAACAGAAGAGGATCAAACAGGAGCAGGAGCACAAGAGAGTGGAGCTGCAACTGCTGAGGAAGCAGAAAGAGGAGGAACTGAGACGACAAGCAGAGCTGGAGACGATGCAGAAACGCCAACGGCAAGAGAGAAATCGGATTTTGCAGCTGCAGCGACAAGAGAATCAGAAGGCGGAGGAGAAGCAGGTGACTCAAGAGGAGCGAGACGCGATCGTCCAGATGCAGCTGGACTGGCTCACGGAGAATCAAAAGCGGGAGGAATTGAAAAAGCAGGCGCTGCAATTACAAGGGAATTCAAATGAAAGTATCGCTCCCAGTCAGGAGAAGCAGCAAATGCAGATGCCCGAGGTAGTTCAGCAACATGTCGAGTTTGACCAAAGCGGATTGAGCGACGTGACGTGGGAACAGATTTTCATTTTATAAGAAGAGCTGTATATTTGCATCACAATCGAGAACTTTTGCATTTGCAGAATTGCGTTACCAGCCGCCATGGGCGACGGCGAAATGAATGAGTATGAGGCCAAGCGGCTGCGTCGCATGGAGGAGAACCGCAAGATGCTGCTGTCTCTCAACATCCCAAAGATCCCTCGTCCAGCTCGTCCCCAGCCTCGCCCTGTAGTCAAGATAAACACGGAGCCGGTGAGGAGGTCCAAGAGAGTCCAAGTAATGGACAACAAGCGACGCACAGGCAGTCGTGGACAGGGAAGGAGACGACGACGACAGGAGGAGGACGCAGAGATGCTCAGATTTAAGCGGGAGGTGGAGAGACGGAAGCATCGACAGGAAAACAGGGACCTGACGCTTGAGAGAGCGCGAAGACAGCAGGTCCGAAACGACCGCAAGAAGGCTGAGGAAGTGCAGAGGGAGTGGGAAGTACATCAAGAAGAAAAAATGATAAGAGAGGAGTACAGTCAAAACGTCAATTACAACCGGAGAGGGAGACGACGAACGAGTCGCTACTGCGTAAGAAACGTGGTAGAAATGTGAAGAGTGAAAGGGAACTGCTGCTGGAAGAGATCATGCGCAAGCATCGCCCTGTGCTCAACCTTCCTCCTGCGTATTTGTTGCAACTTCAAAGCTCCCGGGGCAGAAAGGAGAAGCAGCTGAGTGCGCTGCTGGATATCGATTTTGAAGCCTTCCATTGGCGTTGCTTAGGACGACAACTGCTTCCTATCGGCAAGAAATATGTGATGCAGGAGCTGTGCTCGGACGACTACGAGATTGAGTACTCCAACAATGCTATAGAGCCGTGGAAAAACGCCATGGTGATTTTTGTAGATGGAGAAAGCGAGCTGACGGACAAGAATTTGTTTCGCCAAGAGGTTCTTGGTGGCCGTAAAGCTGTGTACTTTCAGTGGTTTGGTCGGAATGGACGACAAGATCTATCTCCGGCCATCGTGCAGCGGCTAAAAGGGATTCAGAAAGGAGACGAGCGTCTTCAGTTCGACGAGTCTTATTGGCACGGAGATGAAAGCGATTCTAATCAACTACTGTTATTCCTCCGCCATACTAAGGTACGCATCCATCTCCGCTCAGTGCTGTCGTGGTGGAAAGAGTCTCATTTGTGTGACTTTTTTCGTCAGGGCCCACATCTCTATTGCGGACGACTTGGTTATCTCGGCTACAGAGCGTCGTCACTCGAATTCCGATGGCAGCTTCTTGATGTCGATTCATTCGACTGGAACAGAATGCACGATGTATTGACGTCTTGAGCGTGACCCAAAATCGATTCCTGGCACAGGTTACAGTAATTATCCCTGAAAGAGGACCCCATTAAGATGACCGAGTCGCCGCCGCTGCTGCTCGTCTGCCGGGCGCTTCCTCCACAGCTGCAGAGTCTTCCGCACGTCTCCCATCTCGTCAGCGACCTGCTCAAGCCCGCCACCATCGACCGCGCCGTCTACAACAAACTAAAGCGCGTGCTAAAAGTCCACGGAGCTTCTCGTCCCTACACTGTTGGAGCTGCTGCTCGCGGACATTTGGACATCCTTAAAAGGCTTTGTAGAGAGGAACCGAAGGCAGCTCGACTGCAGCCTTCACTGGTGCGACGGTCATCTGTATGTTGGCGAATGGCTAAGGAGATACCACCCTGGCCAGTGTGACTTAGTTGAAACAATGAAAGGAGCTGCAGCTAGCAATCAGTTGAGAGTGATCAGCTTCTTCTTCTTGACCGCCAGCAGAGCTGCGATCACCGCTGCAGTGGCGGCTGGAGGCAGTGGAATTGCTCTACGATGATCTCGTTAATTCAAGAGTAGATTGTATCTCTGCTGCAGTGAACGGCCATGTCAACGTGCTACATTTTTTATTGGGAACGGACGCGGGAGATTTATTCACTTTGATTCCAAGCTGGAGCCAGCTGTCGTGCGTGGTCACCTTGGCGTCGTTCGCCTGCTGATCGAGCGAGCAACCAAGTAGGATATGAAGAAGGCTCTTGTAGCTGCGGCTGGGAGGGGTAACACCGCCGTGATGGAATTGCTACCTTAGCAATATGACCCGACACTGTGCCAACACGTGATGCTCGACGCAGTTAAATCAATCTTTGGGGTCTAGTGAACCCGCTTGTGCACCGCAATGATTCTGCAATGAGGTCGACAGGTGCTGTGAGGAATACAATGATGGTGAAGCTATGGCGTAACTCAGTCCAGCCTTGTCTTCACGCCGTCCTTACGGCAGCTGCGACCTGGGGACGCGTCGATATGATGAAACTTTTACTGGATCGATCTCTAGCTAGTAACTTCGGTGGTGCATTGGACTTTGCAGTACAAAATAGTCGAGTGGAGATCGTGAAAGCAATTGTTCAAGTTTACGACGCATGGAATGTTAGTGACAATAGCTTCATCTTCTGCTTGGAGATGGCATTGATAAGCGCGACAAGGAGAGGGCACATAGATCTTGTAGAAATACTTGCCACTAGATGTGGTGAAATCACAGTTGGAGACACCATGAGGCAATTCAACTCGAGTAGTTCGGAGCAGTTGGCGGCGATTCTTGCCAAATACTGGTGGCAGTGGATGGCCGGCTTGAAATCGCCAAGATGCAGATGGAAAGCTTGGACAAAGGGCGCATGAATGGAGCCTAGTAGCGATAGCATCGGCTGGAAAGCTTGAGACGGCGAAGCTGTTCGTGGAAGAATGTGCTAACGATTCGTTCCACACGATTTTCTCGAATGCTGTTGCTAAAGGACTAGTTGAGTCGGCGAAGCACCTGGTCCATCGTGTCGGTGCGCGCAGTGTCGATGCTGCGCTCAAAGTTGCGAAGGAAGAGTTGACCTACTGATAGACCGTTGCGATTCTGCTGCACTGCTGTTTGCATTGGATACTGCGATCAAACAGAGATTGCGATTGCTCGTTTGCTGCGTAGGAAAAGAGCTCGCGTTGAGTGAAGAAGGGAGCAACAACTATTTGAGAAGAATGAAATGTTTGTTCGTGGACACTTCAACACGTTTGGCTACTGAGACCATGTACCCTTCCAGTCGCCAACATGCTCGACAACACTCAGGACGAAGCGAAGCGCGAGCGTCTGCGCCGCAAGCGGCAACGCGCTCACGGTCTTTTATGGTTTGGGTGTAGTTGTGGTCTTGCTTGGCATAAGTGCAGGAATATTTAATGAGAGCAACTTGCGTCGGTTCTCCTCCATGCGACGTTGGCGCTTGGCCTCGTAGGCGTTCCCATTCATCGTTTCTTGGCCAGTATTGTCAATACCCATAATGGTCGCGAGTAGTACCGGTGATATGACATCTTGAACAGACTCGTGTCGTATTGCAGCTGGACTAACTTGAGTTTCCTCGAGGGTTACACGCTCTTTCGATATAGTCGTTTGACCCTCCTGTTTCTTCAGCTCTTGGTCTTCTAGTTGTCGATTCCTGGCATGGGCGTTCTGCTTCCTGGGCGGAGGTCCAAGCAACTGGACTCGTTGAGCAAGAAACGTCAATTGGAAATGGAAGAACTCGAGAAACGAGAGAGATTTGGAGAGGCCTGATCCACAGGGGAAGAAAGAGCCTCCGGAGAACCCATTCCGACGTCGACTGAGAGAGTTCCAGGAGCAGGAACCTAAGAAACAGCGAGTGGAGACGATTATACTGCTCCAACGAGCGCAGAGAGTCCTACTAGTTAAAGCAAAAGCAATCGGGCGGCAGGAGATGCTGCGAGTGATGCAGGGCAACCCGCCGCTGATCGACCTGCCGGCCTCGTACTTTTGTGTATCTACCAAGACGACAAAAGTATCCGTCCCGAGTTCTGTGGTGAATATCAACGTGGACGCCATTCACCAACGATGTCTCGGAACACACACCCTGCCAACAGGAAAGCAAGTTTGATGGAGGGACTGTGTCCGCTAGGCTACACTCTTCCTTATGAAGAGCGACGTGCAGCCCTGGAACAATGCAGTCTTGCTGTTTGCCCAGGAAGAAGATGATGTGAGTTATTTCGCACGAACGAGGTGGAAGGGAATCGAATGGCTCGTAGGGAAGCGTCTGCGAGATGTTCCTCCAGCCACGATGTGGCGACTGAAGCAGACGACGCGAGGACACCAATACTTGCGCTTGAACGACTCTTACTACTAAAGAACAGGACGTACCAGTGGGGAGCGTGGGCCCCACGATGCTGTTCGTGCAGCAGGACGACAAATAATTGCTGTTTGAGGATCAATCTCACTCTCTCATCCACCTTGTGGTGCAGGGTCCTTGTATTTACTGCGGACGACTCGGATACCTCGGGCACCACTCGCCATCTACAGTTCCAGGCGAGACCGCAAAGATCAGATGGCAACTCCTCGACATTGATGATTTTAGCTGGCACAAGGTCCGTGGTCTCCTCGTGAGTGCTCCGCAACATGTCCACCAGAAGGAGTAATTCGGCACGCGGTAAGTCGGACATGTGACGTTGAAATGGCTACTTGTTCGTACACATGTGGCACTGCTGTTCGATTGAACGACCGTGAGGAGCTCCTCGGCGACAGTCGTCAGAGCTTATCGCCCGCCACCACTTTGGTGTCCATGAATTCAGGCGTGTCAGCGCTATAGTGGCCAGGTGTCGCCGACGAAGGAGCTGGCGGTATTGCAATGTTGCGGGGGTGATTTTCAATGTAGAGCAGTGTTCAAGATGGACTCGGAGACTCAATGGCAGAGCTCGGCTCTGCTCTTCATCGTCGGCGGCTTCGCGCTGCTCGTGTCGGGCATCGTCGCCGCCATTATGATGCGGGTGTATATGTGGCGCCGTCGGATGTCGACCGCTTCGGCTGCTCCCACCAGACCCAGCTCCGACAGTGAACTTGCCTCGAACGACGGGGCCCTCATTGCGACGACTCTCACCGCGTTGGGGAGTCCACTAGCCGATGTCCCTGACGACACTACCAAGTCGCGCGTTCCAAGCGTCATCTTCGCTAGTCGTTGGGAACGGACGAAAAGTTTCGCCGCCAGAGTCTGCCGGTCGGGACTCTCTGTGTGGAGTTTGCTACGACAACGATTCGCCTGCAAGAGACGCAGTTCCTTGCCGACCAAGTTACGAGCTGGAGACTTCCGTGGCTCGGAGACGGTGGTCGACATCCCCACGCCGAGCGATTCCCACCTCCGCTCCCCTGCGACGCCCAATCCGTCGTGGAATTTCGCCAGCCAAAAGTCGGCCAAGTGCCAACTCGCTGTGTTCCGCTCGCCATCGTCCGAGTCGCCTGATGTCGGCATGATCTAACCGTTTAGAAGTGAAGATGAAAGTGTAGCGTGTCTTCAATCCAATTTATTGTCAAACAAGCACCATGGGAAAGGCAGATAAGTTACTTTGGTTGTCGGTGCTGCATCGCACACGACGCCTCTAACGCCTCGCGAAAGACTCTATGCACACAACTTGTCTCCTCCATCGGCGCCGTCTACAGCTTGGCAGCGGCAGCCTCGCGTTTGCTGATGACTTGGTCAGCCTGGATGGCAGTGATTGCCACCGTCATGACAATGTCCTTGACGGTCGTGCCACGACTCAAGTCGTTCACGGGCTTGCGAAGACCCTGCAGCATCGGACCCATCGCAATGCAACCCGTGCTCTGCTGGACAGCCTTGTACGTGTTGTTGCCCGTGTTCAGGTCCGGGAAGATCAGCACGTTCGCCTGGCCGCCCACCTTCGCGCCGCTCGGGATCGCCTTCAGCTTCGTCTTGGCGATCGACTCGTCCACGGCGGCGTCGTACTGGATCGGGCCGTAGATGTCCAGGTCGGGACGCATTTCCTGCGCCAGCTTGGTGGCCTCGCGCACCTTGTCGATGATGGGGCCCGAGTTGGAGTCTCCCGTGGCGTACGACAGCAGCGCCACCTTGGGGATCAGTCCAAACGCTTCGGCACTCTCAGCACTGGTGACGGCAATCTGAGCGAGGTCCTTCGGGTTGGGGTCGGTGTTGACGGCGCAGTCTCCGTAGATGCGGACGCCGTCCTCCAGACACATGAAGAAGACGCTAGAGACCAACGGACGCTCAGGCGTAGTCTTGATGAGCTGAAGAGCAGGGCGAATGGTGTTGGCCGTCGTGTGGCAAGCGCCTGAGACCATTCCGTCGGCGTCTCCCATCTCGACCATCATAGTACCGAAGCACGTCTCCTCCAGCACGGCGTCGCGAGCAGACTCACGGGTCACGCCCTTGTGTTTGCGCTTCTCGTAGTACGTGTCCACGTACTTCTCGAGCAAGTCGCTCTCAGCGGTGCGCACGATGTTGGCGCCCGACAGGTCCAAGTTGAGCGACTTGGCGTGGCGCTGGATGTCGTCCGGGTTGCCGAGGATCGTCACCTTGGACAGCTTCTGGCGCAGCACCTGGTCGGCAGCCTGCAGCACGCGAATGTCCTCGCCTTCAGTCAGCACAATGTGGCGCTGCACGGCGCGCGACTTGCTGAAGAGGAAGTGCTGGAACTGCTTGGGCGAGCGGTTGACCACCATTCCCTCGTCGAGCTCGCCGATCAGCAGCTCCTTCTCCACAAAGTCCTCGAAAAGCTGCTTGGAGCGGTCGATCTTGAGCTGGCTGGTAGGCAGAATGTCGGTTGACACCTTGGAGAACTTGTCGGCGGTCGTGAACGTGTCTTCCGGCACTGAGAAGATGGGGATGGAGAGACCGCTCTTGTCCAGTGCCTCCACGCCCTGCAGAATCTCCTGCGTGTTGCTGTGCGGGTAGCTGCCGTTGGTCAGCACAATGGCCGACACGTTGGGCAGCACGCCGGGGATGCGTGAAGCCATAAGTCCCAGCATCACATCCGAGCGGTCCGCCGACGTGATGACGAGCGCGCCGTCCTTATAGTTCTTGAGGTGGGCGAACAGGTCTTTGAGTGCGCTGGTGGCCACCACAGCCGAGGACACCACGACGTTGTTGGGGATGACCTTGGAGCCGAAGAGCTGCTTGGCGCCGAGCTGGTGGGTCACCTCGTTGAGACGCTTGGAGGCGATGAAGTCGTCCTTGGGCAGGAAGCCCAGGAATGGCAGGTCTTTGTCGGCCACCTTCGCTCGCAGAGCCGCACGTAGCGCCTTGGGGTCCTTGACGTTCACGCGGTTGGCGATGTTGCCGATGAAGTTGAGACCGGCGCCTTCGACCTGGTCCTGGTTGAGTGCCGTGCGGGACAAAATCTCTTCCAGCAGCTCACCGTTGGCATTGGACGACTCGTTAAAGTCGGAGATGGTCAACACGGGGGCGCCGATGGCCTTGGCGATGTCAACGTTGATCTTCCAGCTCATGGAGCTCTCGTGCTTGGAGATCTGCGAGCCCTCGATGATCATAAAGTCGTGGCCTTCCTTGCACTTCTCGAAGCGGTCGAGGATCTCCTCGACCAGGTCGTCCTCCTTGCCGTTGAGCCAGCTCTCGATGGCGCGCTCGCTGGTGACGCCGTAGAGTTCGTGCACGTCCTTGTTCAGGTCGAGCTGCTTCTTCATGACCTCGACGTGGTGGTCGGTCATGGAGGACTCGGGGCTGGGCTGGATGGGGCGGAAGTAGCCGACGCGCGTGAACTTTTGCTCCAACGTGTTGGCCAGGCCGATCAGCACGGGCGCCGTCTTCTTGGTCACCTCGGTGGAGGTCACGAACAGGTTGTTGATGGGCACTTTGCCCTGCGCGATGGCGGCGGCGGTCAGAGCTCGGCGTTGCGAATTGGTCGCGGCCATGGCGGTGTGACGTAGAGACTTGCGGAACGTCCACATCGTACGGGGGCGGAGAGGGGTCGTGGGCTTGGGGGCTTGGCAGCAAATCCAGAACTGACACAACCAGCGCCGCCGCGCGTGACACGACTGGGTGGTCGCGGCACTCACCATCCTCAGCGACTGCGCTTCAGTATGGGCGGCCTAACGGACCCTCGACACAAAGACGTGGGATTTTTCTGCTTGGTGTCGGCGGTCGGGCGGGCACTCATCGACGGACGTTCTGAGACAGCAAGAGCTCAAGAGCTCAAGACAACACGCAGGCACGCGGATAAGTTACTCTCGTGTTGGCGCTATGCGCGGCATTTTACCCATCACCGACTCGACAAACATGCAGACTCGCCACGTCCGTGGCAGCAGCGAGCTTCTCCTACAGGTCTGCATTGGATCCCTTCTTGGTCCACGTCATTCGCATTTGACCACTTTACTTCTTCTCGGCAGCTTCGCGTTTGAGAATGACCTGGTCAGCCTGGATGGCAGTGATCGCCACCGTCGTGACAATGTCCTTGACGGTCGCGCCACGACTCAAGTCGTTCACGGGCTTGCGAAGACCCTGCAGCATCGGACCCATCGCAATGCAACCCGTGCTCTGCTGGACGGCCTTGTACGTGTTGTTGCCCGTGTTCAGGTCCGGGAAGATCAGCACGTTCGCCTGGCCGCCCACCTTCGCGCCGCTCGGGATCGCCTTCAGCTTCGTCTTGGCGATCGACTCGTCCACGGCGGCGTCGTACTGGATCGGGCCGTAGATGTCCAGGTCGGGACGCATTTCCTGCGCCAGCTTGGTGGCCTCGCGCACCTTGTCGATGATGGGGCCCGAGTTGGAGTCTCCCGTGGCGTACGACAGCAGCGCCACTTTGGGGATCAGTCCAAACGCTTCGGCGCTTTCGGCACTGGTGACGGCAATCTGAGCCAAGTCGCTGGCGGTCGGATCCGTGTTGACGGCGCAGTCTCCGTAGATGCGGACGCCGTCCTCCAGACACATGAAGAAGATGCTGGAGACTAAAGGACGTTCAGGCGAGGTCTTAATGAGCTGCAACGCGGGTCGGATGGTGTTAGCCGTCGTGT
The DNA here is from genome assembly GCA_011947345.1 of Phytophthora quininea. NCBI lineage: Eukaryota > Oomycota > Peronosporomycetes > Peronosporales > Peronosporaceae > Phytophthora > Phytophthora quininea. Next base: position 462,468 of record JAAVTG010000581.1, on the reverse strand, counting down.
GGCAAGCGCCTGAGACCATTCCGTCGGCGTCTCCCATTTCCACCATCAAGGTGCCAAAGTATGTCTCGTCCTTGCAGAAATCGCGGGCGAGCTCCTTCGTCACGCCCTTGTGCTTCCGCTTCTGGTAGAAGTAGTCGACGTACCTCTCGTAAAGCTCGCTGTCGACCGGACGCACAATGTTTGCACGGGACAGATCCAAGTTGAGCGTCTTCGCGTGGAGGTGGATGTCATCCGGATCCCCAAGAATGGTGATCTCGGACAGATTCTGACGAAGCACTTGGTCGGCGGCCTGCAGCACGCGAATGTCCTCTCCCTCCGTCAGCACGATGTGGCGCTGCACAGCTCGAGACTTGTTGAAGATGAAGTGCTGGAAGTGCTTTGGCGAGCGGTTCACCACCATCCCCTGGTCTAGTTCACCGATGAGCATCTCCTTCTCCACACAGCTGTCGAAGAGCTGCTTGGATCGATCGATCTTGAGCTGACTCGACGGGAGAATGTCCGTGGCCACCTTTGCGAATCCGTCAGCAGTGTTGAAAGTATCCTTTGGCGTGGAGAAGATCGGTAGCGACAGACCAGTTTGATCCAGAGCTTCGACGCCCTTCAGAATCTCGTGCGTGTTGCTGTGTGGGTAGTTGCCGTTGCTGAGAATGATGGCCGAGATGTTGGGCAGAACTCCGGGAAGACGAGAGACCATCAAGCCCAGCATCAGGTCCGAGCGGTCTCCAGACGTGATGATCATCGCGCCATCCTTGTACTTTTTCAAGTGTGCGAACAAGTCCTTCAACGCACTAGCAGCTACCACAGCAGACGTCACAACGGTGTCGCTAGACACAGTCTTACCGAATAGCTGCGTGGCTCCCAGTTGGTGCACGACTTCGTTCAATCGCTTGGACGCGATCTGCTCGTCCATGGGCAGGAAGCCCAAGAAGCGAATGTCCTTCTCTCCGAGCTTTTCTTTCAGCTTTACGCGCAGCGCCGTCACGTCCTCTGTGCGGACGCGGTTCGAGATGGTTCCGAAGTAGTTGAGGCCTGCATCCTCCGCCTGGTCCTTCCCCATGACAGTCCTGGACACCATCTCCTCCAGTAGCTCGCCATTCGTGGCCGACGTCTCGCCAAAGTCTGTGACCATCAGCACAGGGGAGCCAATCGCTTTGGCGATGTCCACGTTGACCTTCCAGCTCATGGCGCTCTCGTGCTTGGAGATCTGCGAGCCTTCGATGATCATAAAGTCGTGGCCCTGGCGGCACTTCTCGTAGCGCTCCAGAATCTCCTCCACCAGGTCATCTCCCTGGCCGTTGAGCATGGCCTGCATGGCTCTCGTGCTCGTCACTCCGTAGAGCTCCGTGACGTCTTTGGACAGCTCCAGCTGCTTGTGCATCACCTCGACGTGGTGGTCGGCCATGGACGAGTCCGGACTGGGCTGGATGGGGCGGAAGTAGCCGACGTTCGAGAACTTTTGCTCCAACGTGTGGGCCAGGCCGATAAGCACTGGCGCCGTCTTGCGTGTCACCTCGGTGGACGTCACGTATAGATTCTCGATGGGCACTTTGCCCTGCTCGATGGCGGCGGCAGTCAGCGCACGACGATGGGGAACCCCACGGCAGCACGGCGGAAGGAGCGGCGGAGCGACCACATAGCAGGGGAGGGGCTGGGAAGGGGTCGAGACGTGCGCGCGAGACCGCAAAAAGCCAAGTGAGGGGATCTCCATGAAGCGACGTCAGTGACCATCACTCCATGTTGAAGCTGTTCACTTGGAGAATGCATGGGCGACAAAGATGCAACGGCAACGACGAGTTTCAGGTGTTGACTTGTGGGTCCTGCTGGCACCAGTTGGCAATGCCCCACGTCATGCGGCGACACGCAGTAGCTGGACACGGCTCGCGGGTCGGACTGGCAAAAGCTGAAGCATTTGCTTCAGTTCTGAGGTTGGCCTTCTTTCGCACTGCGAAAGCTGGCAAGCTTCGGTTTGGATGGCACGTGCATTGCTGTGCTAGCACAAGTTAAACGACGGCAACTTCACTCGCTGCAGCTTGCGCTTCCAGACTCGACCGTCGTCAGTTGATGGAGAAGCCGCCCAATAGCGACGGCGGCGGTGGATGCCTCGCCTTGATTTGCAACATGCCTGGCCTCAACTATCGTTGGATACGCAAGCACAATCCGAATAGCGGTTGAAGCAGTCCGGTGGTTTGTTCAGGCATGGATATCTCGTTCCAAGGCAACCTCGTACTGTATTCGTAATTACGTATCGGTGTCGCTTTGATAACCCAACGTCTTCATTGTCGTCCCTCCAAGCACCGCGGGTAGGCTGTAGCAACGTGTTGCTCAATCTTCAAATGCTAGCAACAATCTTGTCATCCTGTGTGAAGCAACCAATTCGTGCCTTCTCCAATACTGCACCGCCAAGAGAAATCCAGAAAGTTAAAGCGCCTTCAGTCCACTCGAGCTCTTTTGCAGCGCAGTAGCCGCACAACCTCTGCTTGACCAACTCTTTTCGCCATTTTCAACGCAAAGCGCAATGTGTCCGGATCGCAACGGTCTTTGAGAAGCTGCACAATATCGGCCTTCCCTCGATCAGCCGCCATGACGCAGGCAATCGGAATGGTACGCACGTCAGCTCGGCTAAGCAAGACAGACACCAATTCAGCATTTCCGTTCAAAACGGCGGTTCTCAGAGCCGCATCGACGCTGGAAGTACCCACTCGAGCCACAAGGTGTTTCGCTAGTCCAATAATATCGTTCGTAGCAGCATTTCTGAAGATCTTGTTGACCGTACTTCCCCACATTTCCCCAAAAGTTTCTCCATCGTCCCGATCTCGCCAGCTGACGCAAGTTTGCCCAAGCTTCGCGCAAGCGAATAGATATCCATGTATTTCATTAAGATCTCGGCAATTTCGAGCCGGCCTGGAATCGCTTTGAAGAAAACTCTCTCCAAATAGTATGAGTCGGTGTGTTTGGACAGAATCTGTAGCATTTCCATTGACCCAGTCGGTATAACTTTCGCCAATGTATCCGAAACCTTGAACGTATCGCATTTGCCGACGATCAGTTTGACGATCTCAACGTGGCCCTCCTTGCCAGCAACTTCCAATGCGGCATTCGCGGCGGGCCTCAGCCCTCCAACACTTGTATGATCACCATCCTGTCTTGAGGCGTAAATTGCGACGAGTACTTTTACGACCTCCACCTGGTTATTGAGTGCTGCCTCACGCAATGCACAGTCAATGGTATAAGACTCCGACCGTTCAACGAGAAGTCTCACTATGTCGTCACGGCCGCCTTTCGTAGCTGCGAGGGTGGCATTGTGAAGCCAAAGCTGGGCCGATTTATCCCATAATTTTGCGATCCATGATTGCGTCGGAGTATTTTTCGGCACAGCAGAATCGCAGTGTTCTACAAGCAGCTTAACCACACCCCAATGGTTCCCCTGAGCTGCTTTTCCAATCGCACGAAAGCTGTCTTCCCCGTTTAAGTTGCGCCTTCAAGCAGCACCTCCACTACGGCAGTGTGTCCACCCCTGCCGCACCAGCTAAAGCTAACTCGATCGCGTCCTTGCTGGCTCTCTTGATTAGCAACCGGACGACACCGATGTGACCCTTTTCAGCAGTTAGCTGCAGCAATTCAACATCGAGGTGCCTTCGGCTGGGATTCCCAGCTCGAAGAAGCAACTCTAGCACGTCGGCATGTCCGTTTGCAGCTGCAATCGTACACGCGTTGGGTATCCCGTACCCATAAGTCATCAGTAGAGCAACAGCTTCCAAGTGACCATGAGCAGCGGCAGCATATAACCCGACCTCCATCGCTTGGACATTGCCCGGAACACCTCTCTCCACTATCCGACGTAGACACTCGATCACAGTCAGCCGATTGTTCGCTGCGGCCTCCTGTATCGCTCCCCTGAAGTCACACCGATCCAAATAGTATCTACATAACCATCTGACTACAGCGAGGTGGCCGTTCGCAGCCGCACCAGTGAAGGCTGCAGTCGAGCAGCCTTCGGTTCTCTCTCTACGAAGCCTTTTAAGGACGTCCAGATGTCCTCGAGCAGCAGCTCCGTCCATGGCTCCGACAGTGTAGGGACGAGAAGCTCCGTGGACTTTTAGCACGCGCTTTAGTTTGTTGTAGACGGCGCGGTCGATGGTGGCGGGCTTGAGCAGGTCGCTGACGAGATGGGAGACGTGCGGAAGACTCTGCAGCTGTGAAGGAAGCGCCCGGGAGACGAGCAGCAGCGGCGGAGAATCGGCCATCTTCCGCTATGATCTACTTTTGACGAGTTGGAAGTGATGCAGAATATCGAATCCAAAATTATGTAAATTCGCAGCATTACATTGCTTCCGTGAGAAGCTCACATAATTCACGCGAGAAGACTGCGAACTTTAGTCCAGTTGAAAGCATCGACATCGAGAAGTTGCCAACGGAACTTGCCAGCGTGATGGCCAAGAGAACCCAGACGACCGCAATAAATATATGGACCCTGCAGAAAACAGCAGCGCTAAGATGTTAGAGACTCCATTTGAATGCCATCTATCGAAAGTCAATGCTTACCTTTCTGTGCTGGACAAAAAGCAGCATAGTTCCCGACAGTTCGTTCTTGTCGACCTTTTCCTCACGACACGGTGTGTCCAAGTGCAGCTGCTCGTCTCCCCGGTGCACTTGTTTCAGGCGCAACAGCACTGCCACCGGTGTCTCGTAAGACTGTTCTTCATTCCAGTCGAAATAAACCGCTTTTCTCCCAGCGACTTGATCCTCGACAAACACGTCCTCGTACGTTGTTTCGCTCATAAACAAAACGAGGGTATCACTCCACATCTGCACGTCGCTTTCAGCAACATACTCGGGGTGTAACCATTGGGACACAGCCCTTCCATGACAGCTTCCTTCCCGGTTGGAAGGATTTGCGTTCCGAGGAACCTCTCCTGAATAGCGTCCACATTGATCTTGAGCTTTGAGCTTGGCACTTGTTGTTTATCAGCCTCGTTTGAGAACAGACTAAAATACGTAGCCGGAAGATCAATGAGCGGTGGGTTTTTCATCATTGCGTGAAACAGCGCGGTTGTCTCGCTGTTTGCTTGCGCTTGGGCCTCTATCCGCTGCTTTTTCTGCCGTCTGTGCTTATCTTGTGACTTCAATCTCTTGGATTCCCGGACTTGCCTTTTTGGCCAGCGGATACATTATCCACACTATGTAAACCTTCACGTTGCGTCAAATCTATCACTTCCTGTTGTTGCTGATGCACCTTGCGCCTGGCCAAGGTATGTCGGTGCAGCACCTGAGCTTCCAGTCCGTCCCTCTTGTAAACCATTTCTAAAGTTTTAAATGCCACCATCGAAGCCCCTTGTTCCGAAAGCTGCTCCTTCAATCCTTGCCAATATTGCTGAGATTTCTCGTAGTCGTCATCGCTGGAGTCATCGACCGAGTCTGAGTCTTCGTCTCGGTTAACACGGCGCCTTTGGTCGTCTCTGCAGTCTTGCATTCGTCGCTGTAACACTTGCGCCTCCAATATTGTGTGCATCTCCGCACTTTGCCCAACTCGGGATAGATTCTTCAACTCCACAGCCCATTGCTTCTCTTCTTCGCCCTCTAACTTGTGCAATTTGTCCAGCGCCAGCATTTTCTTCTTTTGTAAGTAATCCCACCTCCGTTCATCGGCCTCCTCGTTTTCCAACTTCTCCAATTCATCCAACTCCGCTTTCACGCGTAGAAACTGACTCCGAGTCGACCTTCTCACAGGTTCGGTGTTGACGATCTTTTGGGTTGAGGCTTCGGCTTTGGACGTGTGAATGTGGGGATGTTCAAGGACAGCAGCACGCGCCGGTTCTGCTCAATACGTCTCTGACGCTTGGCCTCATATTCATTTTCGATCGCATCGTCTTCACTGTCTTCTGAGTTTGACACCCTGTCTTCCACTGAGTTCGAGTTAGTATCAACAGAAATTGACTGCTCATTTGCCGTGGATGGCACGTTTTCGCTTTCTGTCAGGTCGATAACTTCGAGGCGAGTCTCCACCGTTAGCGTTGGATCTGGTTGTTTGTCGGTAACTTGTTCACCATTTGCACGATTCTTCACCAGCAGCGTTCGAGTTTCCAGCTCCAGATGTTGAATCGCGTGACCAGTAGTCAGGAAATCCTCGCGACTCTGCTTTCCTGATTCTTGTGGCCGCAGCTCAATCTTCTCTTGCTCTAAGTCTTTGGCTGTCTCCCGCTCCATCGTCTCCGGGTCACGTACTTTATGCGTCGTAGCCTTCTCCGCGTTATTATCCAGTGAATTCTTCACAGCCCTTTCATCCTGCCCTCCATGCTTTAATACTTGCTGACGCAGCGTCATTTTCTGCTGCCGTTTCCGTCGCTCCACTACTAGCGCTGCCTCTGTCTGTTTCTGCTGCCTTCTGGATCTCCTCACAGGCTCAATCTTCTTCGCAACTTTCTTCTCCACAACTTGTCGTGGACGAGGCCTCTCCTCGAACTTTGGGATATTCAACTTGAGCAGCATTTTCTTGTTCTCCTCCATGCGACGCAAACGTTTGGCCTCGTACTGACATAGAGCAGATTTTTCCTCCATTGTAAAACCATCGACCTTCGCCTTTGTAGTATCCTGAACCGACTCCGAAACCTCAGCAGTTAAATCAATCGGTTCCGCAACCTCTTGAGTCTTTTCCTGAATCAATGATGATACCTCCTCCACACTTTCTGGTACTTTGAGCTCTTGATTCTGCTTAGCTTTTGCTCTGCAATCTCGACAGTTAGCTGCTGATGAATCTTCTTCAGCTCTTGTTGCTGCTGCTGCGATGCCAATTTCCTGGCCCTGGCGTTTTGCTTACGGCGTCGTCGCTTCTGGCGCAGTCGCTCGCGCTTCCCATCATCTACTCCCATAGTGTTTGCCATAGTATTTGACTGGCTATGAACTCCAGCATGTTTTCCCCAACCATTTTTTACCCTTAATTAATACAGTGAAGGAAATTCTCCCTATTTGTTCGCTTTGATCCATGCAAACTGGAAAGTAAAGTCGATACCTGTAGCAAAACTCGCTGCTTAGTATCAAATGCCTTCTTGCGAAAAGTGAAAAAAATGGATGTCGATGGTGCTTACCGAAGTGAACGAGTCGGAACGCCATGGTCATGAGGATCCAGCCGAACATTTTCGCTTGAATCTGCTTCCACTGCGTTTCCAAAACAAACGCCAACTGATAGATCGATTTCAAGCCTAAATGGCGGAATAGCAATGCCGAAATCAATCCGAAGGAGACGCACTCGACGCCGAAGTAGATGAACAGAGATTGCACTCGGCTGGCGACGTTCTCTCTGGTGAGACTTGCCAGGTCAGTGTGATATTTTGCATTGGGGAGATGAACCATCACGAGCAGAAATGCCGCGTACAACAAAGGCACGACTGCATCGAGGTAGGCGCCTATAACGAGGCACTCGCTCGTAAACAACACTTTCAGTGCATTCTGCAGCGCGTCCGGGTCTTGTAGCACGGTTGTGTAGCTGCTATCACGTTCCTCCTGGTGCTTTGTCGTTGCTCGTTTCATATCAAGTGGTGCTACTACACAATGATCTCGAAGATTGGGTCGAGTCCAAGACTTTGTGATTTTGCGACGGTCTTCAAAAGAAATGACTTTGTCCGAGATGACGCACTGCGCTGGCGATGTATGGCGTGTATTTACCGCGTTGAAGACTAGAATGCGAGGAATTCCTTCCAATCGATCCAAGAGAGTTTTGGCATCTGGAGATACGTTGTGTACGAGACAGGAACGAATTCGGGTTCTGTCACGGTTCTGCTTCTGGAATAAACGTGGTCGTTCGCAGAGGCAACGCACGGATTCGAGCAGGTCGCTAGAAGGTGACGCGGGATAAATCGTGTCGTTTACTTTGGACAAAATCTTTGCCGCTCGCTGATTGAGGCGGTACAAAGAAATTGTGGACTGGAAAATGTAGACGGCCACAATCGCGAGCACCACCAGGGTCGACGAAGCGCATTCCATACTTGTCGACAAGTAGAGCGCATTGAAAAAGTCAACCGAGAAGATCACAGCCTCTGGCACGCTGTCTTCCATGTGAGTCTTCGACAGCAAAAACATGTACTTGACGATCAACTTGAGCACTGGAAGCAAAAGGATCACCGACAGCTCGTACTTGGTTTTGGTTGCAGCGTGAAATAAAACTTGATAAGCTGGATAAACGACGGCCATCACTTGCTGGATGCTTGAGTACGTCATATACTGTTGGGACTCGGCCGAGTGCTTCCGCATTTCACGAACTACTGGCACGCCGACGACCACGTAGAAAAGCATGAACAGCACGGGATAGAATGGCGGTGCCATTGCCAACACCCCAAACGGAACCGGGAACCAAAACAAAGCTGCCATTCCAACAGCAAGAGAAGTCGTGATGATCGAAGTACACAGCACGATGGCGATAAACTGCCGTGTCGTGACAACACACCCAGGAACCATGTACATGGCGTGCACAATGAAATTGATAGCGACGATCACTGCCACGATAAATACTCGAACCCAAAAAGCGTAATTGAATGACCATCCGGCATTGGGGTCTTGCAGAGGCAACGATTCCTGCAGAAGAGCAAACAAAATCGCAGGTAATGGCGCCCCCACGCACACTAAAACTGCACGTGATAAGGGAGTATTGCGCGTGTACTCTTCCAGCGCGAGCACCCTCTCCACTGAATACTGTCCGCCTCGATAACTGAGATGAAGAACAGACCAAGACTTCAGTATTTTTGTCTCCACCCGGCCTTTCCTTCCTTGGATGGGCGCTCTTGCTCAACGTCGAGGTGCTGTCGTCATTAAGCTGGATTGGCGCGTGTTCGAACGGGACGATCATCCTGTGAGTGACATCAGCGCGGACCAGTAGTATTTATTTCGAGGTAGACGAGGTGGACAATAATATACCTCTGCGGACCAATGTTGATTTTTTGATCGACTAATAGTAGTTACCGAGATCACCTTCAAACAGTTTATAATAAGTAAAGTGCGCGCTGATCCAAACTCATCGTCGTGGTTTTCGGACGGCCTGACTTTTTTCACTACAGCTGGATCGATTTTCTAGCTCGACTTCCTGAGCCACTCAAACTCAAACGTAAAATCAATTTCAATTCAAAACATGCAACGCAATCGGTTAGAATGTTCCTTCTTAGCGTTGCCTTCCAAAGTGGACGACTCGAAACGCCATCATCAGGAGCACCCACCCGACCACCATATCTTGGATTTGCTGATAAACCACATCGTCAATGTCCGGTAAGTCAACACTGCAAGTAGCCCGAATGACACGATTTCGACACCAAAACCGATGGAAATTGATGCCAGCCTGTTCTGCAAATTTCGCGCGTAATACCCATGAGATCGGAATGATACTTGGCGTTGGGAGATGCACCATTGCCAGTAAGTAGAAGATGTAAAGAGGAGGTACGATCGCCTCGAAGATATTCAACACTTCGAGCGCTTTCTGCTGTACATCCACGCCACCCGAACAAGGCAAATCCGTCGTCGTTGGAGAAGGTGCCGTGCTGGTGGAAACGGCTGTTGTTGGCGTTTTGCCTCTCAAATTGTCAAACGAGGCCGTTCCGATGGATAAACCGCTCTGTAGAGCTGATGAGGTACGAGTTCCTTGGTGTTGCGACGCCCTGTGGTGCCGAATTGTTTCCAACTCGCTTAGCACTTCATGGGTCTCCATTGGCAAGTGATATGGACGGCATGAGCGAATTCGAATGACTTTCAGCTATTGTTTCCTGAATTGATCCACCCTCTCGCATAGGCGCCGTGTTGCACTGACCAGCGTATCATTACACCCCAGTAAACGATTAGTAGAAACAAACTTTGTTCGGTTGTGAAGGCGATGCAGAGCGCTGACGCACTGCGCTATGACTGCAACGGTTGAAGTCGAAGTTGTGCTTTCCACATTCGTGGATGTGTACAGCTCGTTGAACAAATCGACGGAGAAGATCACTGCTGCAGGCAAGAGATCATCCTTGTGCAATAAGCAACGTATGAAGATGTTTTTGATCACAAACTTCATGACAGGAAGCAAGATAATCACCGGCACCTCATAGCTGGAATGGCCTGCTGCACGGAACAGAGCTTGGTACAAACGATAAATGACGACCATGAATTGCTGCGCACTGATAAACTTCACGAATCGAAAGATCTCTCCAGAATGTTTTTGCAGTCGTCATGGCAAGCACTCGAAACCAGAACCAACATTTGTCAGCCCGGCCCAACGGTGACTTCTTGAAGAGGAACTAGTTCTTGCAAATTAACAACCGCAAACGCAGGCAGTGGCGTCGTTATGCAAGTCGCCATCGCTTGGATCAGAGAAGTGTTTCTTGTGTATTCATCCCGGGCGAGCGTCCTCTCGACGGAACATTGCCCTCATCATGAGTTGAGGTGCAGCGCCGACCACCCACTTGAAGCTTATTTGCTCCATGCATTTAAGCGCTTCCTCGTGCGGCTGGGTTTCGTCACGGGCAGGCTTGCATAACCTGAAGGTGGGTGGCCGGGATGCGGGACGATCATATTGCCTTAGTCTGGACGAAGCACTACATTTCAAGAATTGCAAACTATTTCAAGCAGTCTATGCTTGCTCGTCAATTCCGCGGCGAGGGCGTCCAGATAAGCTTTTCCTGCTGGGGTAAGCCTTGGCGTTGCTGTGTCCGACTAGTGAATTGAAGTTGGGAGTTGGAAGCGCAAAGCGACCGATGCCGCGCATGGGAGTCCTCTAGCCAAGCGCATCAAGCCTCCCAAGACACGCGAACCCTCGTCTGTGCAGTCCGATGCATCTCCGGCCGCGTCTTCACCGTCACCATCAGCGCCGACGCCTCCATCCACGACCTCAAGCGAGAAATCTACTCGGAGAACTCCTCGCAGCTCCAGCAGGCCGACGCTACAATGCTGGATTTGTACTCCACATAGCAATCCCCAGGAGGCTGGGCGTACCTGGATGAGAACGAGAGCTTGGATTGTTGCTGCGCAGCCACCACTCCACAATTCGTCGGCCATTATCAAAATCGATTATCGATGAAGAACTGTCAGGTTTTGCTGGGAGCAGCTCGACTTCACGGGTACGTAGTCTCTGCACGCGTTGGGCCAGAGAGTCCTCCCACGCGTAGTACTTCATGACGCGGACGCCGAGCAGCACCTCCGACGTGACTTTGACCCGCTCGTCGATGACCTCGAGCAGCTTCTTCTGCAGTCGTGCGATGCGGTCGCCTTGCTGGACGGAAATGGTCATGATGATGACGAGCACGGCCGCACCAGCGACGGCGGAGCGATTTTCGTCGTTGTCATCTCGTGCGATATTATGTCGGCGACTCGAGCCGAGCTTCCCGTCAGAGTCGGCGACGACCAGATCAGCACCAAGAGAACAAGGATGCTGAGAACCAGCATGGGTTTTGACTCGGAGGACAGAGCGGGGTCTTCCAGATCGTCGCTCAAACAAGTCCTACCAAAACGTCGACAGCAGTCAACGACAAGATGTTGTCCTTGAGAATTAAGCGTTGGGCGAGCCAGGAAAACCCTATCAACGACGTTCAGAAAGCGCTGGGACTGGCCAACCTCTCGGGGCCCGAATTCAACGCTGCTGCAAATTTCAATGTGTACGATAAGTACGTGAGCGATTTGGTCGCGCAGAGAGACCTGTCTGTGAGAGACGTCTCTGTAAAGCTGCGCTCAATGACCTGTCGGGAGCTGCATTGACTGGCAATCCGAACTACAAGTACTACGACGCATTCGCTTCGTGGTCCTTTTGTAGTTTTGCTGTTGTTGTCAAAACCTAGACTTACTTTGCAAACAGTACTGTATTCAACATGAAGATTGATATCGCTAACAAGCTCTGGTAGCTTCGGATATCACAACCGCGATTCACAATGTGTCGTCGATGAATCGCTCGCTCTCCTCGTAAGGACTCAGTGGCGAAGACGGCGCGATTGCGTAGGGGATTGCTGGGTGGCCGAGTCAGACTGAGTCGCCGACTGTTGAGTAGCGGAGTTTCCCGATTGAGTCGTCGGGGCTGCAGTCGTGGCAGCAGGGGCGTCACTCCGTGCTTGCTGTTAGGAGTCGAAGGGCTCGAAGGGCTCGACGGCGTCGAGGGGGTCGAGGGCGTCGAGGGCGTCGAGGGGTCGAGGGCGTCGAGGGCGTCGAGGGCGTCGAGGGCATCGAGGGCGTCGAGGGCGTCGAGGGCATCGAGGGCGTCGAGGGCGTAGCAGAGTCACCGCCTTCCGCGGAGTTGTCACAACACCAGTCCACTGGTTGGAGTTGTCGCCGCCTTGGCCCCAAGTCTTTGCTCACCGCCCTGACCCCAGGACTGCTGCTGGCCGGACAGGTCGCCGCTGGGGCATGGCGTAGTAGCCGAGTCGCCGCCGCCTTGGCCCCACGACTGCTGCCCTCCCTGACCCCAGGACTGTTGGTCACCGCCTTGGCCACCTCCTGACCCCAGGACTGCTGCTGGCCGGACAGGTCGCCGCTGGGGCATGGCGTAGTAGCCGAGTCGCCGCCGCCTTGGCCCCACGACTGCTGCCCTCCCTGACCCCAGGACTGTTGGTCACCGCCTTGGTCACCGCCTTGACCACCGCCCTGACCCCAGGACTGTTGGTCACCGCCTTGGCCACCGCCCTGACCCCAGGACTGCTGCTGGCCGGACAGGTCGCCGCTGGGGCATGGCGTAGTAGCCGAGTCGCCGCCGCCTTGGCCCCACGACTGCTGCCCTCCCTGACCCCAGGACTGTTGGTCACCGCCTTGGCCACCGCCCTGACCCCAGGACTGTTGGTCACCGCCTTGGCCACCGCCCTGACCCCAGGACTGTTGGTCACCGCCTTGGCCACCGCCCTGACCCCAGGACTGTTGGTCACCGCCTTGGCCACCGCCCTGACCCCACTGTCCAGTCTGGGTCGAGGTTTGTCCTTGTTGGGTCGCAGTGCCCGTCGACGTCTGGCCGGTCTGGGTCGTCGACGTTTGGCCACTCTGCGTGGTCGACGATTGCTGCTGCGCCGCGCCTCCGGTGGCTGTCGACGTGGTGACACCGCCGCCGGCGCCCAACTTACGAACAGCGGGGCCGGTAGCAGGTAACGAGGCGTCTGCGAACGAGCTGACCGCCACCGACACGACCGCCAGGTATGCAACGAGTTTGTTGAGGTTCATCTTGAGAATCCGCTTGAAGACGGGAGGAAAAGTCGCAGCGAGAGGTGTTGGAGTGCTGGGAAACGATGCTTGTGGTCGAAGCAAAGTAAATTGGAAAGTGAGCGATCCAAACCTGCGAGGCTAGCTCGAACAGCACGACGCAGGAGGTAGCACTCCGGCGATGCGCCCTGCACGGACACTACATTACCCGTGTCGATCAGCAAGATTCAGCCTCCGTCCAAAGGCACATGGGCAGCGCATCCAGCAGACAGATCGGTGAGATTGACCATCTGTACAGCCCCGATGCTCCATCAACACCCAGTCAAACGTGATGCATGGCATCATCGGGGGATTTATTGTTACTTATAAATTTTGGACTGAGTCGTACTTAAGCGAGTATTCGCAATTAAACGAGTGTACAAATTTCACGTTAACGAAGGTATAAAAAGCAAGTTGAAGTGATTGGAAGTGTATCTACACGGCGCCAACGCCGGCCGCAGGCCGGTATGCTCTCAACCGAGCGAAGCGAGGTGCTCCCCTTGGGGGAGGTAGAGGGGTCCTAGGGTTCACGCTAGCCCCGACATGGCACCTGCGTGGTATTGGGTTTAGGCTATTAGGGTGGAGTGGAAGCACTACGTGAAATATGACACTACCTAGGACTCGAACGCTGCCTGTGGTTTACGTTCCGTGTGCGCAGCACACGGCCGCAAACCCAGGACTGGTTCTTGTGAAAGCGTTATGAGAACATTTGCCACTGTTGCATTGCCGCTAATCACTTTGTAACCAATTTTTCGCTGAACAAGTAGCAAGAAATCAATAGCAAGGCATTGCCGCTGGTTACTTGTAACAAGTTTTCGCCGAAATAAGCAGCAAAAATTTGGTAGAGTAACAAGAAAACACTGCCTATCTTGCGCGCATATCAGTGATTGCCATCCTGCGCCAGGATGCAGCGCCGTCGGATAGCGCGGCGACATTATTTAGATTATACATCTACTGCTAGAGCTCTTGCCGACTGCAACAATCCACCATGTAAAATTGACAGCCAAGCGAGCCGCTTGCGAACTCACCAGCTGACTGTCACGGCCGCCTCCGGCTCGGCGCTCGAGGTCACTTACCGGTATCCTGGTGACCATCGCCAACTTTACATCTCGGCAAAGGCGCAACATGAACTGGGGGAACGAGAGCTTGAAGGCTGTCGAGGAACCCCTGAACGCCCCTCGCTTGCTGCCAACGAAGCGCATCGGCCACTACTTCCTTCTGACATCCCTCCGTTTGACTCGGGGTGGTGCATGTCGTTGCAGAAATGCAGTCTACATCGGCGAGAATCAGTTTCTCCAGCCTGGGAACGTCGCCATTGCTGTCGATGGTGGCTGTGCTGCCTAGCTCACTATCGACAGCTCTCCCGTTCGCAACAGTGCGCGCAGACGAAGATGACTACGATAGGGACGAGCGTATTCGAGAAGCGCTTGGGCTGGTTGCAAAGTGGGCGATTTCGGACACGGACTTCTCGCAGAAGCACCCGTACCAAGACGCCAAGTGGCTGGAATATAGTACTGACGGCAAGGCACGTGTCTTCATCGGCGACACGGTCACATGGTTAGATCTCTATGTGGCAAACAATGCTGCTGCCATGATTGCTATCGATGGCGCAAGCATTTACATCGAAGGCTTCGAGGAATCGGCCGACGGACTTACGCTGACCTTGTCAGTGGGGTCGTAAGCGTTGTGACTTGAAAAACTGTGAGGATGCCACCTAAGTGCTGAAAGGCGTCTCGACCGCTACTTTCATGTACTCCAAGTCCAAGGAATTGCTCCAAACGAAGACGGAGATAAGCAGCAGCTTTCGCTACAACAATCGTTGGCCAGAAGAACGAAAGATGCAAGAAAGCATGATTCCTGCGAGAGCATCGAGGACTCGGCCGGGACCAAACAAGTGTACGCCATGTGAGGATTCCCGGCACACCTGCGCGGGTCCGACTGGTACTATTCGCCATTCTGCAAGATGCCGACCAAGAGAGAAGCGGCCGCGCCGTCCTTGTCCTCCCTGACCAAGGTTAAGAAAGCCAAAGAAGCCGCCGAAGAAGACACACGCACGCTTGTCTGCGCCTTGCAAAGCCTGCCTGGCAAAACCACCACTGTCACCATTCGTGCCGACTTCCTGCTGCACAACCTCAAGTTCGACATCAAGCAGCAGCTCCTACAACGCACGGGCGCCTCTATCTCGGACGACATTGACGTCTACTCGACGCAACATTTCCCTGGAGGGTGGTCCCACCTCGACGAGAACAACAACCCAACAGGAATTCCAGAGCTCTACTCCATCGTCCCTATGGACTGCACACATCGCATTGGCCACTATTTCCCAGCGGACATTCCTACTGCGGACTCGGGCGTCGTGCACATTTTGGCGAAGGTGACGACGAGACCGTTAGTGACTAGCACTGCCAGAAGCCCGGTGACGAGTTTGCCCGACGACAAGCCCAGCCGCAAGGACGAGGACTCATCGGAGCAGTGGGAAGAGGAATTCGAGCGGTGCAATCGAGTCGAGTTCAAAAGGCGCTGGGGCTTGACGTGAACGGGTCAATCAAAGGGGCAGACTTCTCCCAGAGCCACCCGTACCAAGGAGCACAGTGGCTCAAGTACCAGCGCTGGTATAAAGGACGCTACTCGTGCGTGCTCATCGGCGACAAGCCGACGTGGCGCGACCTGTACCTTGCCTGCAACGAGGCAATTGTGACGCTGGAAGGCCGGGTGGCATGTTGCTTCGTTGAGTGCTGCTGGCATCAAGACCACGTCAAGACTTCAAGAGGGTGCTGAAGACTCGAGTATCATTGCTCTTTTTCTTTGTTTCATGCAAGTGTTAGTTTGACTCGAGGCTTCATCGTTGCTACAGTAGTAACCTGACTGACTGGTCAATTTGCCGAAGTTGAAGAGAAGTTGCCGTTGACGTGAGAGTGATGGTCCTGTTGCCGATCCAAGCTCTTCGCTGCCACTCCCGAATCTGCACGATGCCGAACAAGCGAACAGCAGCCACCCTCTCAAGAGAGGCCCGAAGCCCAAGCACACAACCACCCGTCGAGATCGAGGCGAACGCACTCTGGTGTGCGCTGTCAAAGGCCTCCCCTCGCATCTCCGTCGTCTCCATCCGCGCCGACGCCCCCATCGTCGCTCTCAAGAAGAAAATCTACGAAGCTAACACCACCGAATTTCAGGACATCACTGCCCCATGCTGGGTCTCTTCAGCACCAAACTCTTCCCTAGTGGGGAATGGGCTCACCGCGACACTGTGAACAACATCCAGGAGCTGCCTATTAAAGCATTCCTGTTCAGCCCGCATATGCAGTCAGATATCGAGCGATTCTACCGTATGAAGGACGCTCTTGATCTGACGGCGACCTGATCGATCCATGGCACCGACTTTTCCGAGCAACACGACTACCCTGGAGCTCAATGGCTCGAGTACGAGCACTACCCTGAAGAGGGCATCTCGCGGGTGTTCATCGGGGACAAGAAGACCTGGCGAGAGCTCTACGTGGCGTGCAACGAAGCTGTGCTCAGAGTGGAAGGCATGGTTTCAAGCCGCTTTGTTGAGGACTTCAGAAGACTGTCGGACGACACGCCGGACTTGGAAATCGGCACGTGAGGAGATCGCACTTCAACTGCTACACCTGCAGATGAAAGCGAGCCATGGCCTTGCTGCATACTTGCGTATTCAATCGAATGTCTTTGTTGGAGGCACATCGCCTTATTGCTCGCCACAACAGCGTCGGTGTCGACGTCGATAGTGCTCGACGATCTTGGTGCCTCCCGTTTCGTCAACACTTTCGTCCATTCTGGTGGTCCATACAAAACCCAAGTGAACGCGTTCGCGTGGAAATCCAAAGTTCAATCGCATTCCTCGATTCGCCGCGGACCGCGCACGTCTCACAAGTCGCAGCTTTCCACGATGACCAAGAAGGCCCCGACCGCCACCACGAGCAACGGCGCGCCCATGCCGCCCAACGGGCTCACGGCGTCGGCCACCGCTGGTCCCCGAGGCCCCATGGTGCTGCAGGACTTTGCCTTCATCGACCACATGGCGCACTTTGACCGCGAGCGCGTGCCGGAGCGCGTGGTGCACGCCAAGGGCGGCGGCGCCTTCGGCTACTTTGAGGTGACGCACGGAGACGTCGCCAAGTACTGCAGCGCCAAGCTGTTCAACCAGGTGGGCAAGCGAACGCCCGTGGCGGCGCGCTTCTCCACCGTCGGCGGAGAGCTGGGCAGTGCCGACACTGCACGCGACCCGAGAGGATTCGCTCTCAAATTCTACACGGAGGAAGGCAACTGGGACCTCGTGGGCAACAACACGCCCATCTTCTTCATCCGGGACCCCATTCTGTTCCCGAGCTTCATCCACACGCAGAAGCGTCTGCCCAGCACCCACCTCAAGGACGACGACATGATGTGGGACTTCTTCTCGCTGCGACCCGAGACGCTGCACCAACAGACCTTCCTGTTCGCAGACAGAGGCATCCCCGACGGCTTCCGCTTCATGAACGGCTACGGCAGCCACACGTTCGCCAATGTGAACGCCCAGGGACAGGTGACCTACGTCAAGTACCACTTCAAGACGGACCAGGGTATCCGTAACCTGCCGGTGGACAAGGCCGGTGTGCTGGCCAGCTCCGACCCGGACTACGCCATCCGCGACCTGTACGAGGCCATTGCTGACAAGCAGTACCCGTCCTGGACGCTGTACATCCAGGTGATGACCCCGAGCAGGCCGAGAAGGAGACCGTCAACCCGTTCGACGTGACCAAGATCTGGTCGCACAGCAAATACCCGCTCATTGAAGTGGGCCGCCTTGTGCTCAACCGCAACCCGAGCAACTACTTTGCCGAGATCGAGCAGATCGCCTTCTCGCCCTCGCACATGGTGCCGGGCATTGAGCCGTCGCCCGACAAGATGCTGCAGGGCCGCTTGTTCTCGTACCCGGACACTCAACGTCACCGTCTGGGCACCAACTACAACCAGATCCCAGTGAACCGTCCACTGAAAGAACCGCAGACGTACCAGCGCGACGGCTTCATGGCCATCAACGGCAACATGCATGGCGCGCCCAACTACTTCCCGAACAGCAAGAACGGCCCGCCGGAGGACTCGACCATCCGCTACCACACGTACAGCGGCAACCACGGCACGGTCAACAAATACTCGACCTACGACGACGACAACTTCTCTCAGGTCGGCGAGTTCTACCGCAAGACGCTGGACCTGGCGGCGCGCGAGCGTCTCACGGACAACATTGCCGGCTCGTTGGTGAACGCGTCGGAGCCCGTGCAGCAGCGCGCCATCGCCAACTTCACCAAGGTGGACCCGCACTACGGCCGGCGCGTGCAGGAGAAGGTGGCGGCGCTCGCAAAGCAGAAGCAGCACGCTGGACGCGCACCGCTGCCAGCTCCGTCCCAGCTGAGCCCGCCGCGCAAGCCGTTCGTGCCGGCGCCTCCGTCGGACGACCTGGCTCCGCGATTGTAAGTGGAAGGTGTTGGGTCGGCTGCTTGAAGGCCAGCCATGCAACCTTCTCGGTTGAGACGGTTGAAGCGCGACAGCAGGTGGACAGATCTCGGTAGTGAAGACTAGAGGAGATGGAGGACGTCCGCGCAGACAGCAGTTGCAGCTGCATGTTTTGAAGGAGAGAGAGCGTTTAACGAATTCATCATGTGAGGAACTCGAGACAACGTCTGTCGTTCGCCTTGAGCCTTCACGCAGTCTGTTCTTGGGCAGTCGCGCGTGGTTGCAGTGCCTTGAACAGATGTGCGCGTGAAAGTTCTTGCGGCAAAGCGTCCTGCTCACTGGTCGAGAGCATGCTGACTGGCCTGCGCTCCGCGTCGCTACAGGATTGGGCGTGGTCGTGCACTTGTGCAGCCGTGTGCAAAGTGAAAGCCGGACTTGCCTTTCGGTTACAAAGAGCAGCGTTCTGCTGGACTTGATCCTGCATATTGTCTGTCATGCTCCATCCAATCGACATGTATTTGCCAGTTTAAAATGGTCGGAGTATCATACAGCATATTTGCAGCCATATCCTCAAATCATGAAGGAAGCCGCCCCCAAGCAGCACTTCGTTCAGGGTTTAGTAGTAGAAGACATTTCGACTAAATCACTATAGTACTACTGAACAAATATAGTACTGTACTCATTCATGTTCAAGTATTACTGAGTCGTATTAGTACTATGTAGTACTACTTTATGTGTACCATACATTTTTAAATCAAACCCAGAATAAGTGGTGTGCTCAATTCCCTCTCTCTTGAACACCACGAACTTAGGCCCACTCGCAAGATCGCCTCCCACTTTGTTTCACTCAGTGGTGCCCACTGCCAACCTCGATAAGTATTCCTGAAGCCATTGGCAGAGGTGAATGTGCCTGTGAGCCACTTGATATGTTCGACCCGACTTCTGTTAGTAAGACAGCCACATGACGAAGTTTATTTTCTTAATGGACTTTGAGGGAATTCTATTGGGTGGCCGATTTTATTGTCGGCATTTAATTTTGAGCGAAACCGCGCGATTTAAACAATTACACTCGGCAAGGAACAATGGCGACGCCGCTTCGAGATCGCAGAACACGAGAAATACTTCTAAAACGATTTCGCAAAATGAATGCACTCGACTAGGTCGTCAAGACCGCAAAAAAGCCATATAATGACAGTACAAGAGAGATTTCGAGTTAACTGAGTTGATTGACGTACTTTTGTTGTTTTATCACTATGCAAGAAGAAATTCAGCCACGACCACAACGTCAAAAACATGGCAAGGTGGAATGTAGTAATACGTATTAATATTTTGCTGGGAATTTCAGTGATGCAGCACTATACCATAGATAAATGGCGTGTAGACATTTTGATATAGTATAATAGTAATATTTTGATTGTGGTATTACTACCTAGTACTTTTTCATTTTTACTACTAAACCCTGCTTCCGTCAAAGGCCGCATTCCCTACTTGTCGCCAGCTGCCCCGAGACTTTCGCTTCTTCGCCGAGAGCTCCATGGAGCCGACCCACCGCCGCACCGCCTCCGAGCTCGACATGCGCTCCATGCGCCGCATCAGCGACGCCCTGCTGCTCGCCCAGAACCGCGCGCGCCAGGCCACCGACCGCGCCAACCAGTACGAGCAGTACGTTCAGCCTGCATAGTTTTCTTTTCTTTTATCCCATATTTTATTTATTTATTTACTGTTCTACAGTCTACTGCGTCTCGTGGTGTCCCAAGTGAACGTCGGCCGTCTCCGCCTCGACTCGTTAGCAGACTACGAACTCTTGCGAGCTTCTCTGACGCCCAACACGATGCTGCTCAGCCCGCGACGACGCAGCGGCTCCTTCAGTTCGATGGACTCGGAGACGTCAGTGACGTCGTCAGTGGCCTGCCTTGACGACGGGACTAGGGACGTGCTGGCCAATTTAAATGCAAACATGGCGCGTCATGCGCACTACGTGGAGCAGCACATGACGATCCCCAAAGTCCATTGGACGCTCTGGAATCCTCGCGACGGATACTTTGCCCCCTTGCAATTGATGACGGGGCTCCTGGCGGGAGTCGTTGTGGGGATTACAATTACCAAGCATCTGCTGTACACGCAAAAGCAAGAGACACCATCGCTCTTTACCAAGTTGGCCAAGTGGTGCAGTCGACGAGCACCTGTACCTGGCACTCCGTGGCATTTGGTGCCGCTGCCGATTGACGACTACAGCTATCTGGTGCATCCTGCGACCGTCGAAGTGGCTTGATGGGGTTCTCGAGAGACGTGCTGCGAGGCGTAAAACTCTCCGCGTGCTGTGGCGCAACAGTATGATTTGATTTAGTTGATACAGAATACATGTACACTATTAGCCCGCCACGCTCGCGTTGAGGAGATCAAGTTTGCGTCTTCATCATGAGCAGAGCTTCATCAAGCGTCTGTGGTAGCCTTCCATCTTGTCGAGCTGGCAAATCTTCTTTGGATATTCCTCATCTTTGTCGCCGAAGTTGCTCACGATCTTGAGCCCGTACCGGTAGAACAAGGTGTTGAGTTTGGCTTTATATTATCTCTGTTGCTCTGACGCTAAGGCACTACTGCCTACCGCGCTGCTGCAAGTCTACTCCTCTAGGAAGAAACGCGTTCTGTGACGATAAAGCGCTGGAATGGCGAATCGCGCAGCTGAATGCCCAGCAAAAACGTGCTTGAATGCGTTGCAGCTCGAAAGATCTGGTGGCGGTGGCTGCTATCGACGAGCGCCAACCTGCCACGCTTCTCCGGGTACCGCAATCGCCTCCTTCAGACTCCGCTATCCGCCATTTTGCTGGGCTGTCACGTGCCTAGATCGAGAACTCGTTGAAAGTGCTCTTGTCCTTCTTGCCCTTGCCCTTCGCCTTGGCCTTCTCCTCACGCGCGATCCGCACAGCCGCCGGCTCTGCGGTTTTCTTCTTCTTGCCCTTGGCCTTCATAACGGCCTTGATATCCACCACTTCCGTCACGGTCTCCTCCTTGGCCGGCTTGACAGGCTTCTTTCCTTTTTCTTTTTCTTTTTGGAGGACGAGGACGCGTCGGTGGGGGCCTCGGGCTTCTTCTCCTGCTTCTTGGGCTCCTCCTTGGGCTTGTCTCGTCCGTCTTAATGCCGAGGTCGGCCAGCGCCGCCTCAAAGTCCTCCATCTCTTTCTGCTTCTTTTCCTTCTTGGACAATGTGCGCGTGGGCGTCACCGTCTTCTTGGGGCTGCGGCTACTACAGGTTTCTTGTCGTCCTCCTCTTCCTCCTCTTCGCTCTCTGACTCACTGTCTTCCTCCTCCTCCTCCTCTTCCTCTTCCTCTTCCTCGACCTCTTCTGTGGAACAGGCGCGGCGTGCGCCATCTCGTCGTCGCTGTCGTCGCCCCACGCAGACGTCGACGGGTTGTTGACGAACGACGCAAACATCTTGCTCTGCGGCTCGGCTGCCGTCTTTTCTTCCTCTTCTCGGGCTGCAGCGCTGTCAATAAGAGGCGTGATACATTCGATCTCTCATAAGATATTTCTTTACGGGTTTGTAGGTATTATATGGATGAGAGTTACGCACCCGAGAAAACGTTGCTCTGCGTGCTCATGTTCGTATGGGGCTGCTGCGGCGAAGGTACTAAGTAGCTAGCGATCAAAACGAGCTCCCCTTCCGGCGGATCTGGATCTGTCAACGAGTGGCGTTGGCTCAGTCAATCGCTTTGAGAAGGGGCCAAATCGGTTTCGACGGGGAATGCGTATTTCTGCCAATCACATTTTGACGAATCAAAACCGTGCGGTCGTAGGATGGGTACGGAGCTGACGTCGGCAGAGTAACTTTAGCCCTGGCTGTCGCGGCGCGCGCTATTCCTATCGCAGTCCCCGCGCTGCGCTCGTCGTCGCAACTCGTCCAAGACCAAGAGGGAAAAATAGCCGGCACCGGCCCGCCCCTCGAACGGCGTCACTGGTAAGCGGCCGCCGCTTTTGGTTTTCGCGTCTTATTTTGGCCCGCGCGCGGGTCTTTGAACGTTGTCAGTCGAGAACGCGCCGCCAGCCCGAGAGACCTCGCTGACTTGTGTGTGTCTGCCATGTCGCGATTGAAGGACGTCTACGGGGATCTCCGCAAGGAAATGACTGCGACGTTCGACCGCGCAGACATCGTGTCCGTCGTGAGCGGCGGCAAGGCCGGCTACGCCAACCTCAAGCACCTGAACGTGGGCTCGCCCGGCAGCGACGTCAGCGACCTCGGAGACACCGCCGACCTCGAAGAGCTACTGGCACAGGGCTCCAGTCAGGGACCACAGACCCATCCGGGTACGTTTCTTAGCTCTACAGCTCTATCGAGGTGATTTCACTGACGTTTGCTCTGTCTTTGGTTGCAGGTATTATTTGCTGCGCCATCTTCTCATTCTCCGGCTTCTTCCTGCTGCTGATTGTCGGGTGCATCGTGAGCAGCAACTCGCTATACATCAAGGTGCGGCCGCCGGAGGGCAAGCCCAAGTCGTCTCTGGCGACGAGCATTTTCCTGGCCGCGTTCTTGTACCTGTGCGTCTTCGGCACCAGCATCATGTACTTCCTGCGAGCGAGACGGGCACAGAAGGTGTATCAGCTCTCACTGGACGTGCACGCTGATTAGGCGGGCGCAGCTAGTTCTGGTGCGTGTTGAGCACTTGGCCCAGACGCACCAAATCTGTAGATTAGCTTGGATCTTAACAAGGAGAACGGAATCAACACGACCTCAGCAAAAGCACAACTCGGACTGTACTAGAGCAAGATGCAAGCATTCATTTCGAGCGGACGCACGGGAACCAACACCAGCAAGCCACGGTGACCCAGGAACCAACCCAACATACTGCGACAGATGCTGGTGTCTGCCCTTACATGCCAGCGAATAAATTAACTTCATCCTCCGTGTGCTGCGGCAGCCTGCTCGCCCCTTCGGTCTCCTTGTCACCACTGCTAGCTTCGACGCCCCCTCCCTGCCTCTCCGTCCCAAACGACCAACAAATTCTTTTCAAACGCTGCAGCTAACACCTGCTTTGCCGCTTGTTTGCGGGCCTTCTTCTTGCTGATGGCATTGACAACAGCAATCTGCTCTCCATTCAGGAAACCGGAGCACTTGAACTCGGTGACGTCTCTACTGGGAGACACATCGTCAATGTCAAAGCGTACGTCCAGCTTTCCTCGCTGGGTCAATTGGTTCAGCAGCGCTATCGTATCAAGCTGTCGCTCTAGCCAGCTGAGTCTCGTCGGCAGAGGAGGCAATCCAGAAGATGCATCCGCAGGCTGCGGCGCTTCCGGCTGCTGAGGTGCTGTCGTCTTGAGAGGCTGCCCAGTTGCCTTTGCGAGCTCAAACTTCTCCAAATATGCCAAGTCATCTGCCACCAACTTGCCAGCCTCCTGCTTGTCTGTCCAAAGCTTTTCAATGGCAACCTTGCATGCAGCATTCTTCACAAGCTTCTTCGATGGACCCTCAATTCCTTTCGCTAGCAAAGCACCTGTAGTTCCATTCATAAGAGTGCACTCAAATAGCGGCTCTTCTCCCATCTCTTGGTTGTAGATCGGCTTGATATCGGCCAGTAGCTGCTGCTTGATCTTCGTAAAGTAGACGTTGAGTCGAGCCGCAGCAAACATGTCATCCTCTCGCGTCGGCAGTGGAATCGTCTCCGCTCGTTTCAGCAGCTCCTCCCTAAACTTCAGCTCGCGTTGCTGCGCTGTCAATGTCGGTTCCTCATCCACCTCTTTGTTAGCAGCATCCACCGCCGCTTTCAGCTTCCGCGCTTGGATCTCGGCAAGTTCGCGTTGCTGTTTCTTTTCCTTGTTCTCCGCCTTCTCAATCTCCTTGCGCAGATTCAGAAATTGCGTCTTCTCCTTATGGAACTGCAGAGCTCTGTCAATGATCTCGTTCGCCTCCGCATAGCGATGCTCCAGCAGCCTCAATTTGGCCATCGCATACAGTGCTTTACTGGACTCTTGCTCCACCGCCAGTGCCTTGCTAGCGTACTCATTAATTAGCGATAAATCCTTGAGCTTAATCCCGCAGATGGCCACGTTGTTGCAGAGCGTCACGTAGCGATCTCTCAGCTCCAGATCATCCCAGTGCACTGGTGCGATCGTCTTGCCGTAATATTCGCTCTGCTGGTGCTTCAACACTGCCTCGATACTTTTTTAAAGGCGTTTCTTGCAGCGTAAAAGTTTTTCTTCTTGAACTTGTTCTTGCCGTCCTGCTGGGCTGCCTCTGCTTCCTGCAACAGCTCTGGAGGCGTCTCAGCGTCCTCATCCCGCAGACTAAGGTCCTGTGCTGCATCCTGCGCCGCTCTCGCATACCATTGGTCCAAGTTGGCCCCTTCGTCGCTCGACGGAGTTGTCGCCCGCATATTGTCGAGCGTTTGGCGGACTCTCGGGTCCCAGACCCAGTCCTCCAGAGAGCGCGAGTTATCCCGTACGAACGTTAGCAGCAGCTCCTGCACGCCCTGCAGAGGCAGCAGCGGCTGCAAGAAGCTCTGCGTCTGCTTGTCGCTGGCCGCCAGCGCCGCCCGAAGACGCTCCATCTCCCGATGGGAGCTCATAATGCGGAATGAGTTGGATCGAATGCAGAATCCCTTTTATGTACTTGTCTTTTTACGAAAGGACACTTTTTACCGACGATGTTTGTGTGGGAAATCGCGTAAAAACTCAACTTTTACAGAGACTAACCCAAAGGAACGGTGGAGCTCAAGCCTCTGCGCTATGGCGACTCGTACGGAGAAGGATGCGGCTGCCAAGCGACCTGTACGCAGACAGCGCGTGCGTACAGTGCGTCTCGCCACACAGCTAAGACCGGACTTGTTGGTGCCCTATTTGTACGGAGAGCGAGGCGGCCGCAGCATCAACGACATCGTCCAGACGACTGGCTGCACTGTGGACTACTGTGCGCTGTCTCCTGACGAGCCGGAGAGAGATCCGCAGACGCTCTTGTATGTGATGAACTTCTTGGTGGCCGGAGAGCAATTGGAGGAAGCTACGAGGCAGCTGACGACGCTGGTGGAGAGAGTGCAGGTCCATCTGCAGAAGAAGAGGAAGGCGACTACAGAACCAGAGAAACAGCCGAGAAGTATGATGTCTCCTACTGCTAAAGCAATGGATGCAGCAAAGAAAGACGCAGTTTCTGAAGAGAGGTGGGAGGAGAGTGATGCCATGGGCTCTTGGGACGTGGAGCCAGCACCTAGGATGTACTATGCTGGAGGTAATCGATACCGCAGACAAAGACCGAGATTTGTGAAAGTTACAGACGTAGATACAGACGAAAAGGGAGAGTTTGTGATGGCCGACGAAGCAACGTACATGCAGAGGCAGGAACCAGCACATTTCGTGCCTCGGCGTCGCGTTCGTAGATATCCAGACCCAACTCGATGGCCGCCTAGAAGTTACGAGAGACCTCCTGCACATTTTCGCAATGGAAGGGGGTACACGAGATACGCTGTGGAGTTACCAGATGGAGAGGACAGTGATAAGCGGGTTTCTCGGCAACAACAGTCGCGGTATGTTTATCAGGGCGCGCCTAATCAATTTACGGCGCAAGAACAAGCAGAGTACAGTCTGTATGAATATGAAGGACAAGAGGAAGGAGAAGGCAATGATGTTGGTGCAGGTGCAGAATTTAATGCATGCGAAGATACTGTTGACTTGGCAAATGAAGTTGCGAGCGCTGCCGAATCGACAGAGTACGTAGACGTTCAAGATCACCGCCCAACTGCTCACCAACTCCCACAGCCTCAACCTCTTCGCCGGGGCCTAAAGCGGCCACTCACCAAAATGCGAAGCAATATGCCACCACCGCCACCTATTTACCGGCAACGAATGCCATATATTTATGAATATGCTTATGATGATGAAGACGACGAAGAGTGGATGAGCGATGATGAAGAGGTTGCCGTGGCGTATGGATATCCCCCGCAGTACCACCCCGTGGAATTGCCAGTTATTCGCAGACGGCGTCCATTTGATGGCGTTGGATCTGTACATCAGTGGGGCAGTCCCAGTGGCAGAAGAATGGTTAAGCGCCGACGAATTCCGCATAATGCTTTACCGCTTGAAACAGAGAAAAGCGAAAGTCCTGCATTTACTGGGACAGACGAAACTAATCCATCGGCAGCTCATGGGCCTACGTCAATGGCAATCCAACAGGATGAAAGTATGAACCTGAGCGATCACACCTTGCACCAACGCATCGACAGTGAGGCAGAGGCAGAAAACGATCGCTCTGGCGTGGGCGATCGTGATGAAAACCAGAGTGATAACGTTGTTGTGAAGCCTCGAGAGAGTTCTGCTAGCAAGACTTCTTTTCGGACAAGCTCCAACGATGGCTTAAGCGAACGTGGGATAGTGAATGGGAGTGCTATTATGCTGGCGGAGTCAATTGCTGATATCACGCAGAGTGAAGAAACGCATTTGCGCACACAAGAACAAGAAAACTTCGTCCCAAGTGAATTGCCCCAAGCTCACAGAGAAATGTCACGCACAGATGACATCGAGGATGATCAGTAGAAACTAGTGACGAAAGTGAGATCACTCCGACAAAAGAAAATACTGCCGGCGTAGTATCCCAAGAACTACTGGGGCCCTCAGCAAGGTATTGCTATATCTCTAGCTTTCTATGCATTTATGGTTCTGACTAATGTAACTTTGCCACGCAGGACAACACCTGCCTCACCGAGTGTGGAGGAATGCCGAGTTGCCTCTCTTGCCGCTATCGGGCACAATAGTTACGACCATGGAGATTCCATGATGGAAGGTGTGGACAATTTGTCTGGTCGAGATGAATGCGTTCAACCTATTCCCTGCACTGAGAGTGAATCGCTTACAGCGAAGACCCCGACTGTTCAAGACGCGGCTTTTATCGGCGCAGGCAAGGTTTCTTCACCGTCAGTTGCAGTATCTGACCCCAAGCCGAAAGCCGTATTACTGACACCATTCGCATAAACAACCACGTTATTGCATCACTGGAGAGGATGAACAAAGTGGATGCCACTTTTGAGACTGCCAAAGCTGCTTTGACAACACAGACAGAGAAGTTTCGTGGATTGGAAAGCAGCAACAAGTCCTGCCGCCAGTTGGCCATTCTGTGTGATGTCGTTTATGATCTTCAGTGCCGAATTGGTTCCCGCTTGTGCAGCATGGACCACACACACAAGCACGCCTTGCTCACCAAGCTGGACAGCATCCTACACAATCTTCAAACGGATGAGAAAACAGAGCAGGAGAAAGTTGAATCGCTACAGGCAGATTTGGAGCTTGTTCTCAGCATGAGTGGAGTGGTTGCGGAAAGTCAGGCACAAACCAACGTGGCATCAACGACAAATCCTAACAACACAACGCGTACAACGAGTGAAGTCGCTCCTGAACCGCCCCACTCTGACCAGATTGACGATGAACCGGATGCCCCGAACTGGGAAGACGACGCTTGGTTTGAGGAAACTCATCCGTCGCCGCCTATGGACGATCAAGACGAGTTTGTAGCACACATATCCCCCAAGAAGAGCAATATGAAGCTTGAAGGCGAGTATTTGCTGGTGAAATTGGAAGACGGTGCTTCGACCAACTGGCCTCGTCAACTGCCCTCGTTTGTGTGGTCACTTTTGGCGCGAGTGAGCTCGTCCGACCCGCAATCGTACGTGATGCGGGTGACACACAAGCGATTGTTGGATGAGATCGCAAAGGGAGACCCGTACTATTACCTACACCCGCTGGCTTCGCGCAATGACGATCGAAATCCCGTTGATCTGTCAGCTCCCACACAGCCTTGTGAGTTTGGATGCCGAGGCGGCTCTGCTCTGAAATGGGAGCGGAAGCTTGTGTCCCAGATCAGCTCACGTATGAAGTCCTTCGACAACGTAGCGTATTCGCTGGCTCGCAGTAGCGGTGGGAAAGAGGTTCTTAACCGGAAGAAGATGAACTCCATCATCCGCAAGTTGCATCTCGTGGCTATGCAGCTGCACTCGCTCATCTCCCATCTGTACTGTGTAAAGGGCGAAGTGACTTGTAAAGAGGTTGACTCGCTTCCAGTTGCTCTGAACAACTCGCACTTCGAGCGCAAAATGGGCGTTTACAAGTCGAGGTTAAAGCTCGTTGTGCCGCACAAACACCAGCAACAACAAGCGCAACAGCAGCAGCAAAACGGGTCGATGGAGCCGACGGAAGAGCTTCTGCGGGACACGTACGAGTTCTTCCCGGAACTTCTCCTTTGTGTCGACATTTGGGGCTACAATTACCGCGAGAGTCAGGCTAAGCAGCAGTCTAGTCGTAGTCTGCTAGCTGGAGACAAGGGGCTACCAGAAGGCGAATCGTTCCCGATTGGCTTTTTCCGACGGGTGGAGAACCACGCCTTTGACTTTGAGCATGATGGGAACAGCTTTCTGCGTCGCATTTGTGACGAGCTGCTGAACATTGTCTGCTTGTGGAACGATTTCAAATGGACGGACAATCTGGAAGGCGTAGCGTTGGAGCGGGTGGTGGCATTTGAAAAGGAAGTGACAGTGAGCATTGTCAAGATTCTTGAGCTGCATGCGCACCACTTGCAGGCGCTATGGGCGATTCGGTTGTTGGATGACCCCGAGCGCCTTCGTAGTGTCCATTTTACTCATCTGAACGCATACTACAGCGACCGAAGCCAAGGGAGCTTGACTCCAACCTCGGCCACACTGTCTCCAGGACTCTCGAGGAAACACCACTTGACCGATCCAAACGCTGACAGTATTCTCCGCTCTAGAAGTGTCGAGCAGTTGGTTGCCAACGAAATCGTCGAGCAACGACTGGCGGAGGAGTACTGGAAGCACAAGGTGGCGGTGCTGTCGTCCCACGACCCGATCGATGATGCAATCGAGACGGGTGAGGTCGACCAGAAGGCTGCTCAGATGCTGACCGCCGAGGCGATCTGTTCCTGGGACCAGCCCACTCTGGTATCCTATTTAATGCGATGGAGCGACGTATATGTCACCCGCAATGACATGCGCGCGCTTTCATCGGTCACGAGCCATATGCTCAAGCACGAGATGCAAAAGTACAAGGTCGCCAGTCGCGCTAAACACTCTACCCATGCAGCGGTGGACACGGGGACCAAGCAGCTTCTGGCCGCAGTCAATCGCGCTCAAATGCTGATTAGAGATACCATTGTACCATCAGAGAAGCTAGCTCTTCATTGCGCTTCGAGTCAACTGCCGGAAGAGAAAAGACGCTCGAGTTGTGAAGAAATTCATCTCGAAGCAGACTCGAGTGGCGGTGAAGAGACTTTGGTCCTTCCCGATCGGCAACAAACAGCGAAGCAGGTCCGAATGATCAGGTAGACAGCGAAACAGCTAACAACGAAGAAAGCAACGAGGATGCCTCCTCGAAGAGCAGGGTGGCTCCCGAACAGCCAGAGCTGCAGGACTTGATCCAGTTGCTGGCGGTCACCAAGCGAGAGATGCAGGAGCTCTGCAGCCACCGACCTCGCTCCGCACGCATGCGCGAGAAGCTGCAGACACAGTCGCTTCTGTTGGCTCGCCAAACGGTCGAGATTTTCCGCAACATCAGAAACATGTATGGGGCCCAGCGACGGTGATGGCATTGATGCATTGGACATTCCAGAGTAGCTGTACGAGGTCCTCTAATGAACTGTTGAATGTGTAGATCTAGTGCTTTGAGTCGGGTCATCTTCGTCTACAATGAGTAGCATCGTATTTGGACTATGTTACATTTGGGACCAATTTACTAAGGGTTACGGCAAGGTTACCCTTTACAACGGGAACCGCGGGAATATGGTGTCCTCTACGCGGATACCTGTCACGGCCAAACCACGTGCCTCCAAGCGGTGCGACGCAGCTCGTGCACTTACCAATGCATTCAGCTATATGTTAATCTCTACAATTGTGATACCCCCGCAGGAAACACGAGGACGTAGGGGCTTCCCAACGTCGCGTTGCACAACGACTACAGCTCTCTGCAGACGCTGGGGACGCCTTCGAGGTCGTTCAAAGCACCATGGAGAAGCATCTTCGCCAATACAAAGAGACCCAGCACAGGGTTGTCGCGTTGGAGAGACTACAGGTGGCTACAGAGCTCACCACCCAATTCCAGACTTTGTGCTGCTCTGAATTGGATGCCGTGGAGGACTCTCGACTCCCTGCAGTCCACCAGCGACTGGACAGGATTCTGCAAAACTTATCAAATAAAAGACCCCAGAGCAGAAGCTGGAGAAGGTCTGCCGGAGGTTACCCAAGCTCATGACAAGAGCCGAAAAGGTGATAGCCGATCAGAGACAGCTCATCGCGGAGCAGGCTCAACTGCCAGGACCTCACCAGTGGGTCCCGCCAGTCCTGTGGAGGCTATATGACGACTCAGTAGCTGCAGCTGCAAGAAACCCAGAGATGAAGCCGCTGAAAGATGCCATGCATGAGGTGATGGCGGTCCAGAAAGAGAAGGACCCGCTTTTCTATCTGCAAGTGCTATACCAGCCACCCCCGCCGCATCTGGACGGGAAATGGGAGGTGGCAGCGTCCGAGAAGCTGACTGCAATCTGTGCGAGCATGACGCCGTTTTTCCGCGACTTGAAGAAGAGGTCGTACGCGCTGAAAGACAGGAAGGACATGAATATCAGGATCAATTGCGGGTGGAACCAGCTGAGAGTGACGATGACTTTTGTCCATCGAGCAGCGCGACATTTCCACTTTTGGTGCTGCATTTGTATGCTGTGGCCATGGGATGTGCGTCGCCGTCGATGACTGCAGGGATTATTTCAGAGAAGGCAGTGAGGGGAATCTTCAGAGCCCGTCATGAACTGCGCTCGCGGTTACGAATACACCAGTCCGCAGATAAGTCTATGGACTATTTGGTTAAGGAAACTTACGAGTGGACGCCAGAGCTGTTGGTGTTTCTGGACGAGTGGCGGCGGCATGAAGCGTTTCAAGACACATTGCCTGGCTTTTGCCGTGACAAGGAGGCTCGGAACTTCCTGCCGTATTTTAACTATGATGGGAGAAAATTGCCCAAACGCGATGTACTTGCGGAGATCGGAGACTGTCTTACAAGAGCAGAGTATGCTTGGCAGTCGTCAGGCCTGGGGACGGCTAAATTCAAGGTGATGCGAATCAAAGACATCGGCAGGTTGGAAAATAGGATAAAAAGAGTTTGGGCGTTGCAGTCGCCACTGTCTACAACATGATGCTGGCAAGGTGGCTCGACAGGCGAAGACGACCGCTCTCGTGGTGGGCCTCGCTTCAACTTCGCGAAGACTTCGACCCGACTGAGGTGGCCGACAACACGAACGATTTTTACCTGAGGAAGCACAATCGGCAAGTTGCATGGGCAATCAAGCGGACGAACATGTTGTTGACACGAACGCTGTGCCAAGGGATGAGTCAACCGAACAAGACAAGTCCGTCGAATCACAAGGAGAGAAGTATCGACCCAGTGCTGATAGATTTCGCTCTCCAACCAAAGTGACTATTCCTCTACGTCCTGTAGCTTCATCAGCTGAGCCATCCCTCGCGAAGAAACTGCCCACAAACGGTAGCAGTTCACCTTCAGTCGTGGACGAAGTGGCTCCGCAACCGTTAGTGCGTGAACTACCCATTCTAATCCGTGAAATTTACTCTTGGACGGACCAAGAAATCAAGGAATTCAACCACAAGACCGAACGGATAGAAGACGTTCGAGCTGCGATGCTGAAGCTGAGCGCTCGGTTAGAACTGGATCAAGTGGAATTGGGAGCGAAGGATAAAGCAGAAGCTGGGCCAGAGTTCGGCGAGTCTATTCGTGACGACTGGCGTTTAGCCTGCCTCGTGACTCGTTCACATTCATTGAGCAGAACTGCAGCCGCCTACGCGGAGGAAGTTGTACTGCACGACGCAGCAAACGCTCTGGTCAAGCGACCAGCTTTGCGGGTAAAGCAGGAGAAAGTTGTGCAGGACTGTGTTGCCGACGATGACACTGATAGGGACGGAGACGAACTGCTGGAAGCTGTGTGTGCTGCTCGAAAGAACGTAGCGAGAATGCTGACGGAGAACAAGGACATCGACTCATCGACGTGCCGCGAGCATGTGCAGTCCGTAGCCCGTTCCAGTTTGCAGTTGCTGCGCCTCATTTCTCAAGGTGTCGAAAGGGAAGCGGAAACAAAACAACGTTGACCTCGTTCCTACGGCAGTAAGCAGTTCGCTGGAGAGCTTCGTAAGCAGCGAGCTGGTCTGCAAAATTTAGCCCCCTTGTCCGAGCTCAGTCATCTGTTTCTCGATTCAAATCGTTCGGTACGAGACTTGGTTGTGGCGGGAAAAACTGCGGGTAGGTGCGCGCCAACGCAAGCTCTGCCGCTCGGGTTTGCAGCTCCAAGCACTCTCACTCTCCAACTTTCGGCGTTCCCAGCAACTCGTACTCAACTTCTCTCCACCCAAGCAACAACATCATGTCGGGACGTGGCAAAGGCGGCAAGGGACTCGGCAAAGGTGGCGCCAAGCGTCACCGCAAGGTTCTTCGCGACAACATCCAAGGTATCACCAAGCCAGCTATCCGCCGACTGGCACGTCGTGGCGGTGTCAAGCGCATCTCCGGCCTCATCTACGAGGAGACTCGCGGAGTGCTCAAGGTGTTCCTGGAAAATGTCATCCGGGACTCAGTCACCTATACGGAGCACGCTCGTCGCAAAACGGTGACGGCCATGGACGTCGTGTACGCACTCAAGCGTCAAGGTCGCACGCTGTACGGCTTCGGCGGTTAAGGTGGAGGTCTTCGTCCTGGTACGGTAGTGACTCAATCCATACTTCTTTAGCAGTCTAGAGCTGTTCTTCGAGGAGTCTACGAGCCTCACTCAACTTGGTATTTTTCAACACCCCCATTTTTACAAAGAAACTCCGAACGCAGTCGCTGATCGATGTCATCAAGGTCTGCGTTATCTACCATGGCCAATGGACCCGAGTGTTTTTGCTGACAAGCTAATCATTGTTTGCCGTACGGGCTTGTAGATTTCAGCGATGATACTTACGGGAGTCGAATACGTCATGGCAAGCTCCGCTTCCACAGTTCATGATTCAAAATCCTCTGCAAGACGCAAGCCTTCATCCCCCAACCATGGCTGTTTACACCCAGTTCGCTATCGTCGGAGCCGGCGGCATTGGCGGCACCGTCGCTGACGAACTGCTGAAGAAGGGCAGCCACGTTACGATCCTCACTCGCGATGAGAACAAACCAGAACTACAACGTTTCAAGGTGAGAGGTGCCAAGTTGGTGCAAGTGTCGTACGAGGACGAAGAATCGCTCACGAAGGCTCTCACGGGCAGCGAAGTTGCGTGCGTTGTGCATATTCTGATCGCTGTTAGTATGGATAGAAAACTAACCAAATGCTGCAGAGTGAGCGCTGTCTCGCCGTACCACATGGACGTCCAAACTTCGGTGGTGCGCGCAGCCAAGACGGCCAACATTCAGTTGTTCGTGCCTGCCGAATATGGTGTTCGAGTGACGGAGGGTCCCAACACGTTCAAGAAGGTGATCCAGGACCTGCTGACTGAGCTGGACATCCCCTTCACCATTTTCAACACCGGTCTCTTTGCCGAGTTCTTGCCCGGGTAGGTTGGCTGCTGTGGTTGGTATCTGTTGACACAGTTCTCACTCTCGCGTTGTAGTTTCCTGGACTACCACTACGACG
This sequence comes from Phytophthora quininea, assembly GCA_011947345.1. NCBI lineage: Eukaryota > Oomycota > Peronosporomycetes > Peronosporales > Peronosporaceae > Phytophthora > Phytophthora quininea. Next base: position 428,215 of record JAAVTG010000581.1, on the reverse strand, counting down.
AGGGCTACATGAACGTGGTGGGCAAGGGCGAGACGGCATTCAGCATCACGGCTCGCAAGGACGCGGGTCGCTTTGTGGCTCATGTGCTGTCAACCGCACCCAAGAACGCTCTGGACGGTGCCAGATTCCCATTCGAGGCCGAGCGACTGTCGCCCCTGCAAATCCGCGACCTGGTGGAGAAGAAGCTGGGCAAGACGATTGAGGTGCGTCACGTCGACTACGAAGAGAACAAGAAGAGCTACAACACCAACTTTGTGGCGTTCCTGACCACGCTGTTCGAAGACGGCCGTGGAGTCGTTGGCACCGAGCAGGAAGTGGCCGAGACGGTGGAGAAGTTCTTTCCGGACTGGAACCCAGCCAAGTACGAGTCTTTCATCGCGTAGAGAATCGATAACTACGCAGGAGCAGAGCTGGTAATGCTCAATCGTGCCCTCGGTTTAATAAGCTCAAAAACATGCAACGACACCTGGTGCTCTCCACGATCACCCGAAAACTTTGCAAGAAAGACAATCGATAGCGATCCATCAGCGCTGCTGCTTCGCCTGCTCAGCTCCCAACCAGCACCCGCAGCGTATCGCTCGCGTTGCGGGCTCTGTAGAACTTCTCGACGAACCGACTTCCGACCATTCCTTCCACCATGATCACGGCTTCGTTGCACGCCACGTAGAGCTCTCGCCAGGTCTTCTTATCCCCGATGAACACCCGCGAGATGCCCTCTTCAGGGTAGTGCTCGTACTCGAGCCATTGAGCTCCAGGGTAGTTGTGTTGCTCGGAAAAGTCGGTGCCATGGATCGACTAGGTCACCGTCAGATCAAGAGCGTCCTTCATGCGGTAGCATCGCTCGATATCTGACTGCATATGCGGGCTGAACAGGAATGCTTTAATAGGCAGCTCCTGGATGTTGTTCACAGTGTCGCGGTGAGCCCATTCCCCACTAGGGAAGAGTTTGGTGCTGAAGAGACCCAGCATGGGGGCAGTGATGTCCTGAAATTCGGTGGTGTTAGCTTCGTAGATTTTCTTCTTGAGAGCGACGATGGGGGCGTCGGCGCGGATGGAGACGACGGAGATGCGACCGGGGAGGCCTTTGACAGCGCACACCAGAGTGCGTTCGCCTCGATCTCGACGGGTGGTTGTGTGCTTGGGCTTCGGGCCTCTCTTGAGAGGGGTGGCTGCTGTTCGCTTGTTCGGCATCGTGCAGGTTCGGGAGTGGCAGCGAAGAGCTTGGATCGGCAACAGGACCATCACTCTCACGTCAACGGCAACTTCTCTTCAACTTCGGGGAAAATTGACCAGTCAGTCAGGTTACTACTGTAGCAACGATGAAGCCTCGAGTCAAACTAACACTTGCATGAAACAAAGAAAAAGAGCAATGATACTCGAGTCTCCAGCACCCTCTTGAAGTCTTGACGTGGTCTTGATGCCAGCAGCACTCAACGAAGCAACATGCCACCCGGCCTTCCAGCGTCACAATTGCCTCGTTGCAGGCAAGGTACAGGTCGCGCCACGTCGGCTTGTCGCCGATGAGCACGCACAAGTAGCGTCCTTTATACCAGCGCTGGTACTTGAGCCACTGTGCTCCTTGGTACGGGTGGCTCTGGGAGAAGTCTGCCCCTTTGATTGACCCGTTCACGTCAAGCCCCAGCGCCTTTTGAACTCGACTCGATTGCACCGCTCGAATTCCTCTTCCCACTGCTCCGATGAGTCCTCGTCCTTGCGGCTGGGCTTGTCGTCGGGCAAACTCGTCACCGGGCTTCTGGCAGTGCTAGTCACTAACAGTCTCGTCGTCACCTTCGCCAAAATGTGCACGACGCCCGAGTCCGCAGTAGGAATGTCCGCTGGAAAATAGTGGCCAGTGCGATGTGTGCAGTCCATAGGGACGATGGAGTAGAGCTCTGGAATTCCTGTTGGGTTGTTGTTCTCGTCGAGGTGGGACCACCCTCCAGGGAAATGTTGCGTCGAGTAGACGTCAATGTCGTCCGAGATAGAGGCGCCCGTGCGTTGTAGGAGCTGCTGCTTGATGTCGAACTTGAGGTTGTGCAGCAGGAAGTCGGCACGAATGGTGACAGTGGTGGTTTTGCCAGGCAGGCTTTGCAAGGCGCAGACAAGCGTGCGTGTGTCTTCTTCGGCGGCTTCTTTGGCTTTCTTAACCTTGGTCAGGGAGGACAAGGACGGCGCGGCCGCTTCTCTCTTGGTCGGCATCTTGCAGAATGGCGAATAGTACTAGTCGGACCCGCGCAGGTGTGTCGGGAATCCTCACATGGCGTCCACATGTTTGGTCCCGGCCGAGTCCTCGATGCTCTCGCAGGAATCATGCCTTCTTGCATCTTTCGTTCTTCTGGCCAACGATTGTTATAGCGAAAGCTGTTGCTTATCTCCGTCTTCGTTTGGAGCAATTCCTTGGACTTGGAGTACATGAAAGTAGCGGTCGAGACGCCTTTCAGCACTTAGGTGGCATCCTCACAGTTTTTCAAGTCACAACGCTTACGACCCCACTGACAAGGTCAGCGTAAGTCCGTCGGCCGATTCCTCGAAGCCTTCGATGTAAATGCTTGCGCCATCGATAGCAATCATGGCAGCAGCATTGCTTGCCACATAGAGATCTAACCATGTGACCGTGTCGCCGATGAAGACACGTGCCTTGCCGTCAGTACTATATTCCAGCCACTTGGCGTCTTGGTACGGGTGCTTCTGCGAGAAGTCCGTGTCCGAAATCGCCCACTTTGCAACCAGCCCAAGCGCTTCTCGAATACGCTCGTCCCTATCGTAGTCATCTTCGTCTGCGCGCACTGTTGCGAACGGGAGAGCTGTCGATGGCGAGCTAGGCAGCACAGCCACCACCGGCAGCAATGGCGACGTTCCCAGGCTGGAGAAACTGGTTCTCAGCGATGTAGACTGCATTTCTGCAACGACATGCACCACCCCGAGTCAAACGGAGGGATGTCAGAAGGGAAGTAGTGGCCGATGCACTTCGTTGGCAGCAAGCGAGGGGTGTTCAGGAGTTCCTCGACAGCCTTCAAGCTCTCGTTCTCATCGAGGCGAGCCCAGCCTCCTGGGGATTGCTGTGTGGGATACAAATCCAGCATCGTAGCGTCGGTCTACTGGAGCTGCGAGGAGTTCTCCGAGTAGATTTCTCGCTTGAGGTCGTGGATGGAGGCGTCGGCGCTGATGGTGACGGTGAAGACGCGGCCGGAGATGCATCGGACTGCACAGACGAGGGTTCGCGTGTCTTGGGGAGGCTTGATGCGCTTGGCTAGAGGACTCCCATGCGCGGCATCGGTCGCTTTGCGCTTCCTTGGCATCGTGATTTTTTTGAAGAAGCGACAACTTCTGGCCCATCTTCCGATTTGGAGTAAACTCCTGGCGTTCGACTGAGATTTTCCGAGGCCATTAAAACGAGGAAGGCCTCCGTTAGTGGTGATCAGGTACGCAGTGCTCAATGCTCCGTGTGCGTTAGGCTTGGATCGACCTTGGGGGCTTCCAGCGGCAGGACTCCGCAAGAGCTTTTAGCAGATCGGCCTTTCTGAGACAGCACTTTTGAACGGCAAAATTTGCTGGCTACCGTGCCCGATTGAGTCATAGAGATTTACTATGGACTTCCCCCGTCGGTCGCGCTAGCGTGGTTAATCTCGTGGGACACCAATCTAGTGTTTTTACAAGCACAAATGTGTCCATCTGCTGCAAATCGGCGACAATCAGCTTACCGCGGGCTGTGCGGATCAGTACTGCCTGCCGATCGTCCGCTGGAAAGCCCCGCCGCTGGCTCGGCCGTCCATACACTGCAATCCGCGCAGGCAGCGATAACGGCGGTCATTAGGACAGGCTCCCGGAACCGCGCCAACTCGATGCACAACTTGATGGAAAACTCGCCACCCAATGTCCAGTGCGAGAGGGCGCCGGTAACATAGCAGCCTGATTATGGCAGGAAACAAGCATCTGGGCCCAGTGCCTTCCGTTGCCAACCGGGTCGCTCCGCACTCTAAACGCCGCAAATAGCTGATCAATCGCATCAATATCAAGACACCACACCCAGTTCCGAGGTGCTTGCCACGTGTACTGACATCGGAGACCACCGCGAGCTGCAGTACGGGACGATCCCAGCAAACCGTACCGTAAACGACCGACATCTTGCTCAAAGTATGGCGCATCCCCCTTCCAGTAAAGTTACAAAAACCGGAGCGAGATAAAATAGCTGCAGACGATCAATCTGCACAACGCAACGCATTCGGTCGAGGGCCATCTGGACACTGCGCCAATCACTCGCTAATTAGGTGTCGGAGGGCCGTTGCGCTGTCGTGGCATGGCCGACGAGCACGAGAGCACGCCCACGGCGCCCTACGCGCTGCTGCAGCCGGCGGCGTCGCCCTTTCATGACGAGATCGACGCCGACAGCATCCTGGGCAGCGAAGTGGACGTCACCGTGGTGGAGGAGAGCGTCACCCACGCAGACAATGAGATGGAACGGATCAAAGAGACGCTCGAGTCCAAGAGCCAGGTCCCAGCAGCAACAGAAGAAGAAGAAGACCTCTATCGCTACGTGCACTTGAACTCCCCGAGAAGAACAACGCCCTGGGCTACTGCAGCAACCTGGTCATCACGTCCAGGTTCACAGTCTACAACTTTCTGCCCAAACTGCTCTTCTACGAGTTCAGCAAGCTGGCCAACGCCTACTTCCTAGTCATCTCCGTCATGCAGACCATCAAGCCAATCTCCAACACGGGGGCTTCCCGGCATCCTTGCCGGCGCTGTCGATCATTGTGCTCATCGACATGTTCTTCGCCTGTCTGGAAGACTACAAGCGCCACAAAGCGGACCACATTGCCAACAACTTGCCGTGTCAACGGTTCGTGGTGGAGACCAAGACGTTCGAGCCGTCCAAGTGGCATCAGCTGCAGGTGGGGGACATCGTCAAGGTGGCCAACAGAGACCCCGTGCCGGCAGATTTGGTGATTCTTGGAGCCAACGAACCTGACCCGCAGAACCCCGCGGGCATTTGCTATGTAGAGACGAAATCGCTGGACGGAGAGACCAATCTGAAACTCCGTCAAGGTATCGAGTCGACGTACACGCAGCTTTTGAATGACGCTGCGGTTGCCGAGTTGAAGGGGCAGGTGGTGTGTGAAGTGCCAAACAACGCGATCCATCGCTTCAGTGGCTCCATGACGTTGGAGGGAGGGAAGAAGGAGGTGATCACGGCCAATGCGATTGTGCTACGTGGCTCCACGCTTCGAAATACAGAGTACATTTACGGACTTGTGGTGAACACTGGGCCGGACACCAAGATCATGATGGCGTCCTCGTCCGAGCCGATGAAGTGGAGCAACATGGAGAGGCGTCTGAACAAGCAGATTTTGTACATCTGTTTGCTGATGGTAGCGCTCTGTTTGACCGGAGCGATTTTGTCTACTGTTTGGAATGCCCATTATCTGAGCAAGCATGCGCATGAAAGCGCGTGGTATCTCTACGATGGAGGGTCGACGGCTGTGAAGGCGCCGGTGGGGAACTTTTTCGTGATGGTGCTGTATTATTTCTTGCTGCTCAACTCGTTCATTCCCGTGTCGCTGTACGTCAGTATGACGTCGGTGAAGTTTATGCAGTCTTACTTCATGAACAACGACCTGGAAATGTACCACGAAGAAACAGACACCCCATGCCAAGTGCGAACAATGTCCCTGAACGAGGAGCTCGGCCAGATCGACTACATTTTTCGGACAAGACAGGAACTCTGACCTGCAACATCATGGAGTTCCGAAAGTGCTCCATCAATGGAGTGGCATACGGACTGGGCGAGACTGAGGTGGGCATTGCCGCCAGGAGACGTCAGCAAGAAGAAGGACCCGCTCCGACGTCCTCGTTTTACGCTGTAACTCCAGGCGGTGGATACGCCGTCCCTATGACGAAAGACCGTGTGGATTCGGGTGCACAGAGTGCCCCGAACTCCAACAACCCCCAACAGATCGTGTGATTCAGGCTCCGTTTGTGAACTACCAGGATGACACAATGTTTGACGCATTAAGGCAGAAAAACAGCAATCAGGCCAAAGCAATTGGCGACTTCTTCGAGCATTTGGCAGTGTGCCACACTGTCATGCCGGAAAAGGCCCCCGACTCGAGCCTTCGTCTGAGTGCATCGTCTCCAGACGAGCAAGCACTTGTTGCTGCCGCAGCATGCTTCGGGCATAAGTTCGTGGCTCGCGGGCCTGGCAAGGCAATGGTCGAGCACTTTTGCTGTGTGGATCATCCTGAAGACATGCTGTGCAACCAACCCAATGCTAACCACCCGGTCGGCACGTATGAGATCCTGGAAGTTCTTGAATTTAATAGTACGCGTAAGCGCATGTCGGTGATTCTCAAGGGTCCGCGTGGTGAACTGAAGCTGTTCTGCAAGGGAGCAGATACCGTCATGTACGAGCGCTTGAGACCAACAAGTGACCCAACTGTCACTCAGGTGCGCAACTTGACGCTGCAACACATGGAGAAGTTCGCCTCGGAAGGTCTACGGACGCTTGTGATCGGATCGGCCGACATCGACCCAGAGTTTTTCGAGGCCTGGGTGATTCGCTACCGAACTGCGATTAATGACATGCGCCAGATCGATCTGCGACGCAATGGGGAGGATAACGAAATCGACCGACTGATGGAGGAAATTGAAAGAATCTGGACATCTTGGGCGCTACAGCTATCGAAGACCGCTTGCAGAACGAGGTCCCCGATACGATCTACAAGCTGCGCCAGGCTTCCATTAAGATCTGGATGCTCACCGGCGATAAGGAGGAGACGGCTATCAACATTGGGTTTGCCTGTCGTCTGCTTGCCTCGGACATTGAGCGCGTCGTCATTTCAGCTGACACCCACCCGGACCTTGATGCCATCGTGGAGGAGCTGGAAGCGTACGACCGCAAGGACGGGGACAGTGAGGACACTTCTTCTTCGACTCCTGCTGCGGCAACTGGATTATCCACGACGTCAGAGCCGCGGGCCTCACGGTTCTCGCGGGTCTCGGTGTCGTTGGGGAATCAGCGTAAGCGACTTACACGGATTGAAAGTATGGCAGAAGCGCCGCCCCAAGACCTGGCGTTGGTTATCGACGGCGAAACACTGGAGCTCGCATTGGAAGAGTGTCCAGAATTGCTATTGCGAGTGGCAGAGAGGTGTGTGGCCGTCATTGCTTGCCGTGTATCTCCTGCACAGAAGGCGCAGTTGGTGCGACTAGTGCGTGACAACAACCCCGAGATCCGTACGCTTGCCATCGGTGACGGGGCGAACGACGTCTCGATGATCCAGTCGGCCCATGTGGGCGTAGGAATCTCCGGTCAGGAAGGGATGCAGGCTGCAAACTCTTCCGACTACGCCATTGCGCAGTTCCGTTTCCTATCTCGACTGCTACTTGTCCACGGACGCTGGAACTACGTGCGCATGGGCAAGTTGATCCTATACATCTTCTACAAGAACGTCATCCTGAACTTGACGCAGTTCTGGTACATGATCTACACGGGCTACTCGGGCCAAAAGTTTTTCCTCGAGTGGGGACTGCAGGGCTACAATTTGCTCTTCACAGCATTGCCCATCGTCCTCGTGAGTACATTTGAACAGGATGTGCCGGCGTGCTTGGCGCACAACTATCCGCTGCTGTACCGCATTGGACAGGAGAACACGAGGTTCAACACCAAGGTCGTGTGGGCCTGGATCACTTCGTGCATTTGGGAATCACTGATCATTTGCTTCGGCGTGGTGTGGGGTATGCGCTATCTAGTGACGGGGGCGACACACCTACGATGTGGGTCTATGGCTGTACGGCCTTCACGGTTGTGCTCATCGTGGTGACTCTGAAGCTGTGCTTACACCAGCAAATGTGGTGGCCTATTCACATTGTCATCTACATTGGCTCCTTCATGCTCTGGATCGGCACGGCTGCCTTCATCTCGCACGGCAAGTCAATCAGCTCTGCATATTGGAATGGTGTGTTCACCAACACGTTCCGAATTGACGCCTTCTGGCTGGTGACTCCGCTTCTTGTCGTCGCAGCCTTGTCGCGCGACTTCATGTGGAAGGGCTACATGAGGATGTTCCGCCCGTCGTACAAGCACTTGGCACAGGAAGTGAATGCCTTTAAGCTCATCCACATTGCAGACCAGCTCCTTACGTTCCCACCAGCCGAGAAGATCCCGGAGGATGTGGCTGGTGGCGAGGCCGGTCGCGTACCGATTGGATCTGTGGCGAGCGCGCGCGACGTGAACAAACCTGTCGCTCCTGCCGTTGTCATGGCGTCACGTCCGCTGATCGGGCGTCTCGGCAGCCGAACGTCAGTCACGAGAGGCAGCGCCTTCAGCTACGACGCCGAAAGTGTCATGGTCGAGTCGTTCATGTCGACAGACAGGTATGCGCGCGATGCCAAGAAGACGCGCTCCATCTTCGAACGCCACGCGAGTCGCGGCTCGCTGGCCTTCCACCGAGAGCAGGACGGCAATAACTTCCACGAGGGACTGCTGGATAGTGCTCGTGTCTCGCAGGCGCGTGCGACTCGCGCTGCCACGTCGGCGGAGTTGTCGCCTGCTGAACGAAATTCGGCAGGCAACATTTTCCGCGGCGCTCGTCATGGCCAAGGCCGCCGTCGTTTCTTCTCAGTGTCGGTACTCTCGCGTGGGGATAACGGGGCAGCAAATGGTCGCGGGGCTCGTTCTCCGATCGACTCGCTTCCTCGACTTCGAGAGAGTGCGACTTTCAGTGAAGGAGGCTCAGAAGGACAGCGCAGTTTCCACCACCCGTCGACCACCAGAACGCGAGGCTCCGTCAACCGCGCCATGTCCAGCGACGACATCTCTGGCGCTGTGCCGCGCTCTCCGCTCGTCCGACGCTACACGAACCGCAGCATGCTCTCAAGCACGTAAGACTCGTAGTCGTTCAAAAGGAAATAGCCCCCAACTACTGTAGCAGGAAAGAAAATGCAAGCACGTGTATTCATTAGGCCGCTAAGCAGCGCAGCACTCCAACACTTCCTGCTGCTCCATGGACATAGCTAAATTAACCTCTCTGGGTTGGAAAGATTAACCCCAGCTCGAAAAGATCGGTGCAATTGAGCTTGTCATTATCAGACCTCCCCACGATGAGCGCGTTCTACCGACTGGGAGCGCTCTGCAGCGGCTCGCCGTGGCTCGTGGCGCTGTCCGCGCTCGTCTGCAGCGCCGTGCTGTGCCTAGGCTTGCTCAATATGCAGCTGCAGACCAACCCGCAGGGCCTCTGGGTACCTCCACACAGCGTGGCGGCCACCGAGCAAGCAGAGTTCAACTCGTACTTTGGGCCGTTCTTCCGCATCCAGCAGCTCATTTTCTACGTGGACGACGCCGCGGAGGCTGCTGCTGACGCCCAGCAGACCTGCGACGCCTCCGAAGACCTGGTGCAGCGCCGCTTCCTGCTGCAGATGGCCAAGATCCAGACGCAGATCGCGCAGACCTCGGTGGTCGCGACTGACGCCCCCAACGTGACGCTGGGGCTCGAGGACTTTGCTACCGACCCATCAAGGGCAAAGGTTGTCTAGTGACCAGTCCCTTCCAGTATTGGCTGGGGAACCGCACGCTGCTGGAGCAGGACCCGGACATTAAGCTGACGGCGGCCTGCCAGACCACAGACCAAGTGCTGAAGAAGCGCTCACCGTGTATGGACCAGAACGGCGTCCCAGTGATGAGGAACGTCGTGTTCGGTGGACTGGAGAGGGACGAGTGCCACCAGAACCCTGACCCATGCGGAGAGGCCACTCCGAAGGCCAAAGCGCTCATGGTGACGTTCCTACTGAACAACAACCCGGACAACGAGACGTACACCAAGTACGTGGAGCAATGGGAGAAGGAGGTTTTTCTCACGATCGCACAGAAAGCGGCCGAGTCGTTGAAGCCTGCAGGTGGGAATGAAAGTGCAGACTACGACTGGGATACAGTCGACGACCAGGCGTTGGCGGATGTCGGCGCTGAAGGAATGCGGCTGGCCTACATGGCTGAGAGGTCGGTGGCGGACTCTCTGGTCGTGCAGACAAAGCAAAACGCTTTCATTGTGGTGGTGAGTTACCTCGTCATGTTTTTCTACGTGTCTGCCTCGCTGGGTAAGTTTTCGGACCCAGTACGGTCTCGCTTTGGACTTGGACTTACAGGCATCCTGATCGTGCTGCTCTCGCTGGGAGCTGCGATGGGTGTGAGCTGCGCCATCCTGCAGATGGAGGTGACGATGATTACTTTAGAAGTTGTGCCGTTCTTGGTGCTAGCCATTGGCGTGGACAATATGTTTATCCTCACGAATGAATTCGATCGACTGGCTGCTTTACGAGGGTTGACATCACGGGAGACCAGACGCAACACGCGAGATCGAGCCGAGGACGAGCTATTGATGCTCAAGCAGGTGCTTGGAGAAACGATGGTCAATGTAGGACCTTCCATCGTCGTGGCAGCTGTAGCGGAAACGTTGGCGTTCTTGGTGGGCGCACTTACCCGCATTCCGGCATTAACGAGCTTCTGTGTTGTCGCTTCGCTAGCAGTCGCTGCAGATTTTGCGCTGCAAATGACGTGGTTCGCCGCTGCACTAGTTCTGGATGCACGTCGGGTGCGTGCTAGACGGTATGACCTGTTCCCGTGGATGAAGCAGACGTTGACGCTGACTCCGCCGCCCAAGGGGAAGAAACGGATACCGTCCAAGGTCCACTACCAGTATGACTTGCTGGTCGATGACAGCAACATGATGGAGGAGGCGCCAACTCGTGCGAGTAATGCCGGCGTTCTTCAGCGCTTCATGGAGAAGACGTATATCCCTTTCCTATTGCGCCGCTCCACCAAAGTGTTGGTGCTTGTATCCGCCCTGATGATGCTGGCCATTAGTGCACTGGGCTCAACTCATTTGCCGCTTGGGTTAGAGCAGCAACTGGCAGTTCCCACTGACTTTTACTTGCATGAATACTTCGAGAAACAGACTGCTCTCGGTGAGGCCGGGCCTCCTGCGTATGTTGTGCTAGACTACGTGCTGGACTACACGGACGCAACGTTGCAGCAGGATGTGAATGTATTCCTTGACGAACTGTCCGGCTTGCGCCAGTATATTGAGCTGCCAGTTTACTCGTGGCTGCACACGTTTAACCAGTGGCGTCAAATGCGCTACTTCCTACAAGATAAGATAGATCAAGGGCTTTGTGATTGCCCAGTGCAGCCAATGGACCCATTCCCGTACGAGCTGAAAAAGTTGCTGACGCGTTCGAACAGGGAGAAGATGTTTTGCTCGATGGCTACGTGTACGGAGCTCTAGCATCTGCAAACGTAACTCCAAGCGCATTATTTTACCCTCTCGTGAAGAATTTCACGCACATTTCCATCGACTCGTCGTGCTGTCAGCACTTTGGCCTCTGCGGCGCTCAATACGAAGGAGATATCGTGTTTTACGAGCCAAAGAGGGCGGCAACATGACCATCGTCGCTTCTCGGATGCGCTTCCAGCTGAATGCCATGCGCAACCAGTCCATGTTTGTCAACTCGTATTACTATCTGCACGAAGTGGCGAGTCGCTGGAGCCACGGCCGTCCTGCCACGGCGTTTCCGTACGCGCTGGTGTTCGTGTACTACGAGCAGTACACGTACATCCAGGGCGTGGCGCTACAGAGCGTGCTATTGGCACTGGCTGCAGTCTTCAGCGCCATGTTTATCCTAATGGGTGGGAGTTTACGGCTGACTAGCGTTGTTACTCTGTGTGTGCTGTCGATGACAATCTCCCAACTAGGCTACCTCTTCCTATGGAACCAACTGGCTGGAAGTGGCGAGGAAACCTCTCTGAATGCCGTGTCGGTTGTAAACATCCTGGCCTGCGTTGGACTTGGCGTCGAGTTCTGCGTGCACATTGCGCACCAGTTTGCGTTTTCCAGACGGAATCATCTCGGCACGACTGGGAACGACCACACCCGCTACGCGCTTACAAGTGTCGGGGCGTCCATCTTCTCAGGTATCACACTTACCAAGTTTTGCGGGATTGGTGTGCTGGCCTTTGCCCCTCGATGCTCTTCCGTGTGTATTTCTTCCGCATGTACTTGGGTATTGTAGTGCTGGGTTGTTTCCATGGGCTTGTGCTGCTGCCAGTGCTATTAAGTCTGGTTGGGCAGCCCCAGAAGTATCCGAACGACCTGAGCTCGTTCCTGCTATCTGAAGAGCGTGACGATGAGTTTGAGGATGAGCTTGGAGTGTACTAAGCAGGCGACAAAGGCGAGCAGTGTGCTATCATAATACAGTTCGGCTGAGTTTTGAAGTAGAATTTCCAAGCCAACTATTCCTCCACCACTGTGACTGAAAAGCGTTCCATCTTGTCCACTAGTCGCAGCTCTTGGAAGGCATCGCTGATCACTTGTCGGTAGCACAGCGGGTGTGTTGTCTCGTAGAGCTGTCCGATCCACGCAGCTGCTTCGTTCGACTGGTTGGTCAGCGTCTGGCCGCTGTTCTCGGTCAGGTACAGCGCCTCGCTCGAGTACTTCATGGCCAGGCAGCCGTGCTCCCACGCCTTGTTGTTCTCAAACTGCTTGCGACTCAGCAGCTCCAACACTTTGTAAAAGTCCTGCGCGTCAGCCTGCTCGGCCTTGGCCACGTCAATGGAGACGGACTTGCCGCCGATCTTGAACTTGATCTCGCAGTCTCGATCAACGATCCCTGCGGTCTCGAACTTGACGGACGTGATGGTCTCGTGGCGGTAGTCGAAGCGCTCCGCCAGTTTACGCGTCGTCGTCGAGTTGCTGCCGCCGATCTTGAGCAGCGCTTGGTTGGTGAAGGTGAACTCTTCTTTGGTCGACTGCATGGAGAACATGACGCTCTCTCCAGGCAGCAGGTACTGCGAGGCCAGGCACTGCGAGAAGTTCTTGATCACGTGGCATACATCACCAGCCCCGGACAAGTCGCCAGCTAAGCCTTTCAACATCTTTCTGCTCTTTGGGATGATTTGGGAGTGAGACTTCGGTTCGACTGGAGGCACCGCAGAGTCACACATGGCGGCGGGAAATCCAGCATGGCGATGTTTTCTGTTCGTACATCAAAGTGGCTGCACATGGGAATCACCTTGACGGTGGATTTTCATCTCTCGCCATCCGACCCGTTGCATTCTCACTTTAGCAAACCTTCACCAAGCGCCATGTTCAAGGGACTGACGAAGGATCTCACCGGGTCGGCGGATATCTGCACGACGGCCACCAAGTTCGACAAGTTGCACGCCGCTTCCTACTTGCTTCCAGGAGAAGACATTCTGTTCGCCTTCGAGTCGGCCAAAGAGGAGTTCGCCTTCACGAACGAGGCGCTGATCATGACCGTGGGGAGAACGCCACGACCACTCGCAAACGGGTAGAGCGACGCACGTATCGAGACAATTTGCTGACCAAAGTCTTGTTTGAGACCACGGGCCGAGTGGACCGAGACTGCGAGATCAAGTTCCAGATCGGAGACTGCGAGGTGTCCATCGACATTGCTCGCAAGGAGGAAACCCACGTGAAGAAGTTCTACAAGACCTTGCTGCTGCTGGAGAGGGAGCAACGTGCTCGTGCTCGCAGCTGGAACCAGGCCACCAAAGGACTGGACGAGGCGGCCGACAGCTTGAAGCTGAACGTTGGCAATGACCTCGTCGCTAGCGCTACGCAAGCTGCGGCCTGGATGGAGAGCGCTTTCGCGGAACGCAATGCCCGCTGTTATCGAGATGTGATCACCACTGCGCTCGCTCAGACAGAAGTAGGAAAGTAGCCAACTCGATCAACATCGATCATTGTCGTTTTTAACCCCTTTACGCTATCCGGGTAGCTCCCTTCCTACAGCATCAGCCGGAGACCACCGGCTATCCTGATGCCACCCGCAGGCTCACGCGGGACACATGAGGTTTGGCTACGTCCTGCCGCCACGGCAGTGTTGCAGAGAGAACTGCTGGTTGAGCTCGGTGTGGCAGTCAGCATGGAGTCCGCAGTTCGAAAGAACTGTGCCAGGGGCTGAACTTTTTTACTGTAAGATATGGTAATAGGGTACAATATTGTCTAGTCTCGCCAAAACTGGGTACTAAACATAATCAACGTACTTTTTCTCAACTAAAAACACACAAATTTCAAGAATCTGGGGAAACGAACATTCAGTACTTTATTTTTCATTAACTAGAAGCGCTGTTAAACCCGAAGCTGGTAGACTGCGTGCTGTATCAGACGTGGTTTTCGATTCAAAGTGGGAAAGTTGAAACCTCTTAACGTTTCACAGCTAATATATTCGCTAAATGTCTACGAAGCATAACACATTCCTGTATTTTTATAAATTTTTCTGGAGTTGACTGCCAAATCGTAAGATGATTTGTTTATATTTTCAAGGATTTTGAAAATTTTTGACGTTCATTTGACTGGGTTTCACTATAGGCAGATCAGGGATCGAATTCGTCCGAAAAGTCGAAAGTGCCAGACGCCGACTATAACAGTGCTCTCTTATTGTTCGACGTCACGTTAGATACAGCAGCACCAGCACCAGAGAACAATAGCTGACGGTAACCGCAGCCCCCACTGTCGACGCGAAGGCGATCCGCAATGCGTGTATCTCTAGTGAAACAATAAAAAAGTACACAGACAACATCGACGGCATAAAAATTGGATAAAACAAGAGCTCTCTAAAGAAAACAGCGACACCGCTCAATTTTTCGCTGACAATGATGGTTTAAATCTCGCTGAGTTTACGCCGCCCTACTTCGAAACGGTTTTTGTCTTCGAAAGAAACCGGGCACGATCTGTCACGCTCAGCGGGTATCGTAGCGCGATTGTAACGGGGTTGCACGAATGTCATAACCGCGTGTAGACTTTTGGCTTTGTATCTAGTGCAGGAAACGTGTATGTCGGTGGCACGAGCAAGTGGGCTTTCCCACCAAGATACCCGTTGGTCTTCCGGGGGCCCAGGCTCACCATTCAACAACCATTCTGTCTCTACCGCCGTACTGGTCTAGCGACAGAACCGCTTTGAGGAAGCTGCAGGCTTGGCTGCCATTGAACTGATAGATGCGTTTGACATGCTTGTTGAACCGATGGTAAAAATTGCTACACACCGCGTTGCTGGCATTGGTTGCCATTTGGCGGGTTGCACGCTGTTGGAAGCCGTGTGAGGTAGGGCTGTTATTTTATCGCTGGACACTTTCTCCTCACCACCGGTTGTATAGTAGAGCAGATGCTCACAATTCGTCGCCTGCAGACCGTGGTGGGCCACCACTCATAACAACCCCGAGGCAGTGTGAGAGAACGGCCGACCTAGCGGCTCGAGAGGTCGTCCCAATTCCCGCATAGGAATCTACTGAACTTTCTCGAAGGTAGCAGCGAGCTTCCGGCACACAACAATACACCTTCCAGAACGTCAGGCGGATGTCCGGCGAGATTTGAAGGAACCAGATACGACCCTGCCCGAGCCGGTGTGCCCTCCACTCACTATCTACGCTGTAGGCAAACATTAACCGACGCTACAGACACGATCCTTCGCCTGTACGTCCAAACACTTTCTTGCACACTCAATACCTCGTGGCACCAGCAGACGAAGGTTGTCTACTCCCGTGGACTCTCTTATGGGGGCGCCAGAGTTAACTCCAATCCACAACAACAGGGAAAGGTGCTTACCTAGGACGACTGGCCACTTAGGAAGTCGAGGAAAAATTCTGCTCTGATTGTATCGCTCTTGCGGGCTCCTACTCTATCTAATCCTACCTCTTCCGATGATTATATTCCAATATCAAGTGAAATATGAGCGGCACCGTCGGAGTTTCCCATCCGAAGATTTAACGACCAGGCGATGGTTCGCAATAGTGCCTACCTGGACAGTGATCCACAACGAACCTTCTCCACATGTCGCAATTGGTCCAAATCGCCCTCCTTTACCGGCTAATGGCGGGAGCGACAGTTGGTTGCCGGATCTTGAAGAAATCTCCACACCACACGAGCTACATGGATGTTAGCAAGTAAATATGCCTCCAACGCCGGCTTGTACATGTCGAACAGTATTTCATCCCACGGGAGATATAACGGCGTTGCTAACATCCCTGAAAACGTGTTCATCGTCGCCTTCACTGCAACAGCGGTAGTACCGGCGTTGGCACGATGTTTCGCGGTGATATCTGGGCGATGGCGCTTGATGAGGCACTCTTCCGAGCCGCCGCCGCCATTCTGCCGCCGGGGTCTGCCCGCCACTTCAGCGGTATGCCTTGACGACGCAGCTGGGCTTGCTAGTTAGAAGTCTGTTCGTGATAGGGAAGAATGAGGTGTGAACCGCCGAAGCCACATGCTACGCACACATCGAAGGCTTCACGTCTGCTAGTTCTCGAGCAGTACAAAGGTAAACATTCTATTAATTTCCTTCGTCAGTCAGAAGCTGCGCGCCATCGACAGACAGGATTCAGGCTGACACATACTTAATGAAGTTAAACACAATGAAGATGGGGCAAACTAAGACTGCCTACGACAAGTTCAGCAGCAGCTCCTTGAAATCGAGGTGCAAGTTCGCAACGAGGTCGAGATACTTCGTCGAGTCAGGGTTTACCATAAGGCAGGCCGAGCACAACAACATAGCCGACGTATTGAAGATGGAGGCGTCTGTGCCGTCCCTCAAGATGTAGTTGTAACAATGCTTGTACAGACAATCCAGGTGGAAGCGGCAGGCACACGTCACGCACGACACACGATCGTGGAAGTCCGACTTCTGTGCGCAGACGCCCCCCTTTCGGGGTGTTATGCTCACGCATTCCTGGGGCCTCTGCGTTGCAGCATGCACGAGCCACCTTGTACAGATGCGTATGTATATCACGTGGAACCGTGCAATACACGTGTGAACAGGGCACAGGTCCGAAGGTTCTTCGGGTACGACGCCACTGCGACAGATGACACAGAACGGCAGCGATTGACGAGCTACAACGTCGACCATCGTCGTAGAAGCCGCTGTCGGGCGGGTGACAGTCGTACGTGGAGCGCTGCAAGCCGCCGACGTGGCAGACGGGGCGGTAGCCGGGATCGTGCTGACCACCTCCACCTCGCTGCCCCTGCGGTCCTTGTCAATTTCAATGTCGAAGTTGCCCACCCTGCCTTTGTCAGGGGCCTTTGACGATTATAGGTATGCCAGCTCTTCCGTCGGTGCCTCGGGAGATACCTCGCCTTGGCCTTCATTGCCACGGTTGACTGGCACGCCACCGTCGGACGGGGACCAGGAGGATTGTAACGAGGGGTGCGGATTGCGGCGGATCAGCTGCCGGCTCGGGGGCGCCTTGAACCTCGCGTCCAGCTGCCCACAGCCGAGCTCGCTGGGAGGCGGCGGTCGTCTTGCGCCGGCGCTGCATCAAATCCGTGCCTAGGTGCCGCGCTTCAGCGCGTCTGGCACACAAAACTGATTGCTCATGGCTCGCAAGCCATCGCGCCGCGACGTCCGTGAGGCAGCGGTTGCACCGCACCCTCTGGACGGCAGGGCGGCATACGTGCACGGCGAGGTTGTCACGCCACCAAAAACATAGCATGACAGCGTGCACAGGGAAGCCTAGCGCATTACGTCCATTAGCTGCAGTAACAACAGGATAACTATATCAGGCACTTACATGGCTGGAGCTAATTCGAAAGTGATCTGTCTGTCAGCCTGAATACTACTCCCAAGTTCCGAGTGAGTTCTAATCGTGTTAGCTTCCATGGCGGCTGCCAAAGTATAGAGCTGTATTTTGCGCCGTAATAAGGCAGCACGCTGTCCGTCGATGTGCCCAGAGTCTGTCCGTCCGCGGCGATACGGCACATTTTTGTTTGATTGGCTAGAAAGGGATTCGCCCCTTTCTAGTCAATCAAACAAAACGGTACGAATTCAAGGGTCCGCAGGGCCCGCTGACTCAAACGACCATCTAACACTGCGAGTAGTGCAGCGAGCCCCGCGAGCGGAACGGAGTCCATCGGTCTTCCTTTTCGCTTGCGCACGCGGGCGTCACCAACGCTAGTCTTAACAATATAATGTGTGTCTGTCGTCATGTCAGTCACAAAATACGGAGTTCTGATTGGTGGAAAAAACGATTAATGTAAGTACAAAAGTAGACTGGGATGTCCAAGATACTGAGACAGTGTTCTAATATGGAAAATTCCTAACACGTTTAGAAGTATCTAGAATATCCATATTATAACCACTACCCAATACACAATCATTATGTTTTTTTGCTTGACGACAGGGAAGCCGTCAATACCACTTATGCATATTTTATAGATCAGCATCAATAAATAGCGTTAGGCACAACTGCAGTACAGGGAATAAATAACGTGAAGTTGCTTAACAAAAATAGATCATTAGTTAAAGCAAGGTGCACATTACGGTCTAGATACACGCGCCGACGGTCGTCACGTCCCAATATCCCTCATTAACCTTAAGGAACATAATCATTTCCAGCGTTAGCGGTGAGAGGCGGTTTCGCTCGTAGCGAAGCACCATCCGAGCGACACTAAAGACTCGTTCGACGATGTTGGATGTTGGGGGAATGACGCCCAACAGCTCGTACGCGCTCGGTGCAACTTCAACCTTGCGTCATTTCAGAATTCGGTCACCAAAGCCGATTTTAGCGGGTTCCGCCTCGCTAGTAGCTCCCTCTGTCGTCTTCGCAGCCCTCAAACAGGGTTGCAGTACCGCGCGCTTGGGACGAGAGAGTCGTTTTGCTTGGCCAGCCAGTTCTTTGACAACGCCCAACTCAAAATCGGGTGAGCGATCAACATCAGCCCCGGTGCTACAAAACGAAGAACAAAGAAAGTAGTTAGAAGCACAAATGAAAAGGTCACAGCGGCAGAAACCTACCGAGGTAGTTGGAGAATGATGGTTAGATCTCAAGTAGACCACCGAGCAGGTCGCGTGAGTCTAGCAAGTTCAGGTCCTCCGACTGCAGCTTCTTGGAGACGGACTCCACGTCTGCCAGCTGGACCAGGAGAGCCTTGAGCCCCTATTTGCAGCTGGCGCCGGTCGAGCTCCTCGTCATCAGCGCTGATGAACTCGCGCAGCTCGAAGTAGCGCACAAGCATCGCGTAGGTCGACCTCCATCGCGTCTCGTTGCGCAGCTTGGGTCTGAGGGAAGTCTTCGATCTATAATAAAAGCAACATACAAAACTAGAACATGATCAAATTAGCTCGAGACCTCTCATGTGTATTCCTCAATTTAGCAGATTGAGTAATTGTTCGCAGACGCCTCACAAGTGACTGCACTTGCTCCAAGTCCTCCTCGTAAGGCTCCAGATGCTGCGTACCGCCAAGTTCAGGCGATGGCTTGCACAGCCGATAAGGGGCACCTCCATCAGCCGAGCAAGCCTCTTGTTCATCGCACAGTTGTCGCCAACTAGAAATGTTACGTTAGACATATCCTTACCAAAAAATGGCAAAAACGCGGCCAGAGCTGCCACGTGGCTCTCAGCGTTGAGACGGTCGTTCGGGCCGTTGACGACCGGGGCGACAGACAGTAGGGGCAGTGCCGGACCCCATCACGCTCGAAACAGGCGTACACCGCCATATAGTGGTCGGTGCCGTGCGTCCAGTCGTCTAGAACCGCACCGAACTTGTCCGGGAGCACGGCACCGATGTTCTTCTCGACGGCCTTTGTGGCGGCAGGTTTGTATACCTTAAAAATAGATAAAAGTTGGACAGAATTAGCCATTGAATTGACAAAGCAACTTATCACCGTCTCGTAGTCTCCATCTCGACGAAGGAAACGGGAGGTTCCCTTAACAATCCAGAGCAGCCACGCGTAGTGGTTAGACGCTCTCTGGCGCACCCACGGCAGCAAGGTTACGTGGCAGCGGAACTAAGTGGCTGCGTTCTACTTCAAGCCTCTTCTGACCGAGGACGATGACCCGACCGGCCTGCAGGCCTGCAAGGCGCGCGGAAAAACACGCAAGCATATGCACAAAACGGGGTACACGAACCTAGTATCGCACGTCCGGTCCGACCATCCCAGGATCGAGGCCGAAATGGAGGCAGCAGCTTGAGTGTGAACTTGTCTTTGGTGGGATTGGGAGCGAAGAGGGCGCCTGACATGGCTGGAGTGCTTAGTGGGGCTCAGGTAAATTCAAGAGTGATGCCAACTAGTGAGATTGGCCATGTGCGAGCGCTGAGAACCAACAACGAGAACCCACAACGAACTGTTGGCTGTCAGTCTCCTGGAATAAATATTGTGTACAACTACATCAAACTGACAAAATGACTCGACGGCTCTTTGTCGACAGTGTAGTCCCCACGTGTACTACTTGGTGGAGTGGAACTCTACTCTTTTAGATGGCGTATGAGTGGCCCGAAAGTCTTCGCGACGTTTACTGGTGCATGTACCAGGGAAATGCTTGGATCGCTGCTGGTCGTCGCGAGACCTTCACCAAGTTTTACTCAACATTTCCGCAAGGCTGGTACGTCAGATAGAAATTGGTGCTTTATGCACACTCTTCAAGCGGCATGCTTTGACCTCGGACGAACGGATTTGGTTACTCGCAAACTTTGGAACAAGTTTTGCCTCGCGAAAGCAACGACTTTGTCGAGGATGTTGATGACACAGATATCGATGCCTTCCGCAACTTCCTGCGAGCCGAATGTGTTTCATTCGACTATGTGGTGTTGTTCAAGCGGCTTCAAAAGAACTCTATGTCTTCTACTACTGTACTGGAACTCCATGCGTGCCAGCTTGATCCAGGTCATTACATCGTCCATGCGGCAGAACACAGCATCGAGCTCTACTTCACGCTTGTGGTTACGGGTCCAAAAGATCCAGTCATGATCTATGACGGCCGACTGATCCTTAAAATAAACTTTTTATGAACTTTACATAAATGTATTTATCGGCTTCCCTGCTTGACGAGGGTTGTCATCTCCAGTTCCAACATCTTGTAGCACGCTATCGCCTCCATGCACTGGCGGTTCACGCTGTATAGCCTTTCTTATGGAGCCCGAAAAAGCGTGGGTGTGTGACCAACAACAGATCGGGTGTGAAGTTATTTTTATCAGTGCAAGGGAAACTAATTAAAACAGAGCTGCTGGCTGGGCTGGCTGCGGCGCAGCGAGAACGCTTGTGATGTATATATTGGAGTTAGATGGGTTAAAACTTAAAGACCTGCAAGTCATGAAGTTCTTGCTCTTAGGCGCAGACAGCTGAACTTGACTGAACAAGCGATCGGAAAATCCCTCCGTTCACTTGCAGCAATGACGACGGCGAGGCAAACTCCGCCACAACTCCAGCATCCAGCACCAAAATCTTGTCGCTGTCCATGATCGTCTCCAGCCGATGCGCGATGCACAAAATGGTCCGATCGCCGCCGCCGAAACTCTCCTTCATCGTCTGCTGGATCAGCTTGTCCGACTCCTGATCCACATTCGCAGTCGCTTCGTCCATCACGATCACCTTGCTGTCACGGATCAGCGCGCGAGCAATGCACAGCAATTGCCGTTGACCCACCGACAGATTCTCACCCTTCTCGGCCACCTCGTAGTCCAATCCACGACCCCACCCAGACACAATATCGGCCAAGTGCACTTTGCGGAGGACGTCCCAAAGCTGATCATCCGACTGCTCGGCAAACGGGTCCAGGTTCATACGCAGCGATCCACTGAAGAGCATCGGGTCCTGTGGGATGATAGTGAGCTTTGTTCGAAGCTGGTGCACCGTGATGCTGGAGATGTCCACGCCGTCGATGCACACTTGACCACTAGCTAGCTCAACAGTACGAAACAGCACACTCATGAGCGAACTCTTGCCAGACCCGGTTCGGCCGCAGATACCGACTTTTTCGCCGCTCTTGACCGAGAAGGACACGCTCTTAAGAATGAGCGGCAAATCGTCTCGGTATCGCATGGCGACGTTTTTGAATTCGACGGCGCCGGTGTGCGGCCATTGCGGGTTGACCGTGTCCTTGTTGGTAGGGACGCATTTGTCGCCTTCCACGTCGAGTGAGTTGTAGTGCGCGATACGTTCGAAGCATGTCATGATGCTTTCCACTTGCGTTGACAGCGTGATCATGCGTTGCACATTTGATGAAATCTGAGCCGCGTAGGTAAGCGCGAGGCCGGCAACGGAGGCTCCAAGTGTGGCCTTAGTCGAAACACTCAGAACAGCTACAGTTCCGAGGACGACAGAGGCCAACCACGCAATTCGCATCGAAAACCACCGAGACGCAGCTTGGTACGCGAAAAAGAACTTGGCGTTGTGGTCCAGTAGCTTCTCGCAGCGGGTCGAAAACAGCTTCACCATGTTGTACGAACGGATGGTGTCAATTCCAGAGATTGTCTCGGAGACCAGGTTCAAGACGGGTGAGCGCGTCACACTGTCGAGACGTTTGAGTTCACGAGCTGAAGCCTGGTAAACGTTTGCCACGTACAAACACCCGTACCCCATCGGAATGAAAATGAACAACACAAACACGTTGGTAGCTGCGCATACCATCATGGATAAGCCCATTTGGAAGACGCTGAGGAGCAGCAGAACGCCCCAGTACGGCAGCGGGTTGTCGACTTCGTCCAGGTCTCTCGAAAACCGGTTCAGTATTTGGCCGATAGGAGTCACGTCGAAGAAAGTGTTGACCGGAGCTGCAATCACTTTGCGAAGATGCTTGAAATGAAGCTGCACGGAGCACGACATGCAGACCTCGATGATGAAATGGCACCGAGCAAAGGCCAAAGAATTGTGACAGTAACCATCCCCACGTACACTTTGAGCGAGTCGATCTGGCTGAGAGTCAGAGTTCCTTTGGCCCATTGGCTCAGGAACCAATCCGAGCTGAAGAATAGGCATTGTGTGATCGTGAATAACGCCAGGATAGACCCACACAACCAATACCCGTTCCAGCCCGAGGTAGCTAGGTAATCCACGTACGTCTGCAGCTGCACGGAGCCGACTTGTCGATTCTCTTTCCCCAACGTGTTCACAATTGCCGCTTTCTCGATATCGCCAGAAACTGCATCCGTCGCCACTTTCTGTTCGACACCACTCGATGGTTTTTCATCCGTCGAAGCCTCTTTTGATCCCCGAGCATGTTGCGATGTCATCAGAAACGAGAACTCGCTTTGAACCTCTGCCAGCGTGCCATCACCAACGATCTGACCCTCCGACATGACCAATACACGGTCTGCGTGTTGAAGCAAATGATAGTGCGAGTTCAAAACCAGCAACCGAGTCTTGTCCTTGGCAATACCGCACAACCCATCCGAAAACACTGCGTTCGCCACGTGGACGTCCAAAGCACTCAGCGGGTCGTCAAGCACCACGAAATCAAATTTGCGGGCTCTGTACATTGCTCTCGCGACACTCACACGAGCCTTCTGACCTCCACTCAAGCTGATACCGCGCTCTCCAATTTCCGTTTGGTCTCCATGTTCCAGCATCTTAAAGTCTTGCGCCAATTGACAAGCCAAAACTACCTGTTGGTAGTGCTCCACATCGAAGGACTCTCCAAAGAGAATGTTGTCTCGAACGGTTTGGCTTTGAATCCACGCCTGCTGGCTGGCATAAGCGAAGTTGCCTTCCAATTTGCGACTGCCGCGAACTTGCTGCATTTCGCCGAGGATCGCGTTTACGAGACTGGACTTACCACTACCGACAGCACCGACGACGACGGTAAGCGCTCCCGGTTGAAGAGTAAGGTTGATATTGGATAGCGTTGGCGCTGGAGCGTCTTCTTGCCACTGAAAGGCAGCGTCCTTAAGTGACACGATCGGAGTCGGTTTAACTTCGTCCGTCTGAGCGACATCCATGATAGCAGAAGCAGTGTCCGTAGACACGAGGAAGGCGGATAAGCGCTTAGCTGATGTGAGAGCTTCTGTCGCGGCAATCGACGCCTCTGCAAAAATGCCGAAAGGATTGCTGCACGCGTTCGTCAGAGCTAGGATGGTAAACGTCGTGGCCACATCCACAGTCTTGCCAAGCAGAATCGTCGTCGTGAAGCACACCACGTTGAGAAGAATCGGCGCTACGGACATCAACACCGCGTTGCTGAGCCGCAGATAATTGTATTTGCGCAGCAACGAAACTTCAAGTCGCGAATCTCTCGGATGTAGTCGTTGGCGAAGCTCTCCCACCCGTAAAGTTTCACGACTCGGATTCCCTGCAGCATCTCGTTGGTCATACTCGCCCGAGTCGCAGTGACCGTAGAAATCTGCTGCCGGTACTTGCCAATTTGCCTTGAAATGCAGAAGACGCCGCACACGATCGCAACCTGTGCAGCGACTACTGCTAACGCTACCGCGAGCCCCAGCTGGCAGCCGACGAGTGTGCTCGCTGCGATCAGCATCAGCGGTGCTATGAGCAGCCACAGTCCATCTTTCAAAGCCAACATGACTCGGTAGCTGTCGACACTCACAAAGGTGACAATTTCTCCCATGTTCATGGTACGTCGTGCAGTCGCTGAAAGTCGAAGCAGTTTGTCAAACGTACTGTTGATGAAAATCATGCGGGCGTTGCAGGCAAGCCGCGTCGTAAGGAAGATGCCTGCGTTGATGATTGTCGAGCCGCACAAAGACGAAAATCCGAGCAGCACCGCCAGGACGTACCCTGAGGAGATGCCGAGGTCGTTCTCTTCCCCGTTGATATTTTTCAAGATGGCTTTGACCAAGAACGGCTGAAACAGCATGAAACCAGCGCTCGCCAGATAACACGCGACTGCAGTCCACCACTTACTTCGGACACTCTTCCAGATCGCCAACTTGACGTTTGGTCGCTTCGGTGCCCCATTCCTCTTGAAGCGTCCGAAAGCTTTGTCTGTTTGTGTGCTGTAGGCTGCGGCAAATTTCTCTTTGAGAACGTGAGCTTGATCGACGGTGGGTAGTGGCCATACGTCGCGTTCATCTAGCGGGGCTTCGAAACCAATCTTAAGCAACGGCTGCAGCCACCACAGCGTAGCAACCGACAAAAAGTTGGTCGTGTTAAGCGGGTTGTCTTCTTGGTCCAGCTGTGTCTTCGCTGTTGAGGGTTCAGACCACCGTGGAAAGTGATCCGTTGCAGGCAATTTCTTGGTATCTCCGCAGGAAGCATTCTTGATGGTGACTATGTCGTCGAATTGGGCCAAGCCCATATTTCTTCGGTGTGCGAGGAAGCGGGGAAATCTTCAAGTGATCGTCTCTTGACTGAGCTATCGGTAACAGCACCATACATTCGAGAAACGACCGTGCGTGTCAGTTGTCAAATCCAGCAGGGTTCCGAATTTTGCTGCCGTTACCTCGGCGTCAACGGGACAAACAACCGCTTATCCTAACCATCTTGATATTTCAAACAGCTAGTTGCGACGGAGCAATGCTTGATCCCATCGTGAGCGTTACTGTTCTCGATCCACCCGTGCACGCGCATCTTGTTTCTTCAAACGCCACCGCCTTGGTGTGGCTCATTTCCTCGGCGACAATGTGGGCGCATTTAACTCGCCCCATGTCGACCGACTTGGAGAGGGTGTCGCCACGACTGGTACATTTTTTATCCAAAGAGAACAAGTGAACGAGGTTGTCGACAACTCGCTCAAGCTGTTGGATGGAATAGCGCCCAAAGCGTCAGGCTCCAGGCGCAGAACACCGACACATTCATCCACGAGCTGCACCGTTGGTGATGAGCCACGTCACGGTCGACTCGACCGACTCGACGCTGCAAGTGACCGGAATGGTCCTCCTTGAATTTGCAGCAATGCCGGGGTGTCAAACTCCGCCACAACTCCAGCATCCAGCACCAAAATCTTGTCGCTGTCCATGATCGTCTCCAGCCGATGCGCGATGCACAAAATGGTCCGATCGCCGCCGCCGAAACTCTCCTTCATCGTCTGCTGGATCAGCTTGTCCGACTCCTGATCCACATTCGCAGTCGCTTCGTCCATCACGATCACCTTGCTGTCACGGATCAGCGCGCGAGCAATGCACAGCAATTGCCGTTGACCCACCGACAGATTCTCACCCTTCTCGGCCACCTCGTAGTCCAATCCACGACCCCACCCAGACACAATATCGGCCAAGTGCACTTTGCGGAGGACGTCCCAAAGCTGATCATCCGACTGCTCGGCAAACGGGTCCAGGTTCATACGCAGCGATCCACTGAAGAGCATCGGGTCCTGTGGGATGATAGTGAGCTTTGTTCGAAGCTGGTGCACCGTGATGCTGGAGATGTCCACGCCGTCGATGCACACTTGACCACTAGCTAGCTCAACAGTACGAAACAGCACACTCATGAGCGAACTCTTGCCAGACCCAGTTCGGCCGCAGATACCGACTTTTTCGCCGCTCTTGACCGAGAAGGACACGCTCTTGAGGACCAAGGGGAGATCATCTCTGTACCTCATGGCGACGTTCTTGAATTCGACGATGCCGGTGCGTGGCCATTGGGGATCTACTGTGTCCTTGTTAATGGGGACGCATCGATATCCTTCTTCTTCGAGTGAGTTGTAGTGTGCGATCCGCTCGAAACACGTCATGATATTCTCCACTTGTGTCGTCAGAGTGGTCATTCTCTGAAAGCTGGAGGTAAGCTGAGCTGCGTAGGTTAGCCCAAGGCCCGCGACAGATGCCCCCAAACTGGACTTGGTTGCAATCGCTAGGATTGCGACGGCGGCGATGATGATCGACACGAGCCAATCTGTTCGCATCGAGAACCACCGCGAAGACGTTTGATACAGCAGATAATACTTGGAGTTCTCGTCCAAATGCCGCTCGCAGAGCGCTGAGAAATACTCTGTCATCTTGTACGACCGCACAGTCTCGATACCTGAGAGCGTCTCCGATACCAAATTCAAGAACGGTGACCGTGTGATACTATCGAGCCGCTTTAGCTCCCGCGCCGATGCCTGGTACACCTTGATGGCAAAGAGGAATCCCCATCCCACGGGCACGTAGATGATCAGTACGTACGGGTCAGCCGCCGCGCAAACGATGAACGCAGAGGCCATTTGGAAGATCATTAGCAGCATCCAAAGAGCCCAGTACGGCAAGGGGTTGTCTACTTGATCGAGATCTCTTGAAAACCGGTTCAAGATGCGTCCAACTGGAGTCACATCGAAGAATGTCGTGACGGGCGCCAGCAGCACCTTCATCAGATACTTTGAGTGCAGCTTTCCCGAGCACACCATGCAGACCTCCATAAAATACGTACAACGAATGAAAACAAGCAGGGCGGACCCTACTACAATTCCAGCGTAGATGGCCAGCGAGGTTTTCGAACTCAGATCAAAGGCACCTTTGGACCATTGACTCAAGAACCAGTCGCAGAAGAACAGCGCGACTTGAGCCACCACAAACAAAATAAAGACCAGCAACGCGAGGAGATAGCCGTTCCATCCCGACGACGCCAAGTAATCGATGTAGGTTTTCATTTTCACAGACCCCACAAGCCGATCTTCTGCAACAATAAGCTTTTTGGTGGTGCATCAGCGTTGTCTTCGGCGTCTTTTTGGTTGAAGCGGCAACTGTCGACGATTTTCTGTCTGGATCATCCTCGTTGCTTTCATCCTGGCTCTTCATTGCACCATCGTGAAGGCCAGATATGACCAAGAACGGAAACTCGTCCTTCAAATCTACCAGTGAACCATCCGCAACTATTGTCCCCTTTGACATCACCACGACACGGTCTGCATACTGAAGCAAGTGATAGTGCGAGTTCAACACCAACAAGCGAGTCTTCTCTTTGGCAATACCACACAAACCATCCGAAAAGACTGCATTCGCCACGTGGACGTCCAAAGCACTCAACGGGTCGTCAAGTACGACGAAATCGAACTTGTGAGCTCTGTACATCGCTCTTGCCACACTCACACGAGCCTTCTGACCGCCACTTAAATTAATTCCACGCTCCCCGATCTCTGTTTGGTCGCCTTGTTCCAGCATCTCCAGATCCGGCAATAACTGACAGGCCGAGACCACATTGTTGTAGTGCTCTGCGTCGAACGACTCGCCGAAGAGGATGTTGTCTCGCACGGTTTGGTTCTGGATCCAGGCCTGTTGACTTGCGTACGCGATATCTCCATTCACAATACAAGAGCCTCGTAGTTGCTGCATCTCACCGAGTATTGCGTTCACGAGACTAGATTTACCGCTACCGACAGCGCCAACAACGACGGTGAGCGTTCCCGGCTGAAGAGTGAGGTTGATATCGGAGAGCGCCGGCGTTGCAGCGTCCTCTTCCCACTGGAAATCAGCGTTCTGGATAGAGATCAATGGCGAGCTATTCACCAAGCCTGTATGCTCGGGAGCTCCATCGATCTCACCTGAAACGAGAAAGTCCGACAGTCGACGCGTCGATGTGATTGCCTCTGCAACAGCCACAGAGCTGTTGGCGAAAATGCTGAACGGCATTTTGCAGCAGTTGGTCAGTGCGAGGATCACAAACGTCGTCGACACGTC
The DNA here is from genome assembly GCA_011947345.1 of Phytophthora quininea. Taxonomy (NCBI): domain Eukaryota; phylum Oomycota; class Peronosporomycetes; order Peronosporales; family Peronosporaceae; genus Phytophthora; species Phytophthora quininea. The sequence goes on along the minus strand of JAAVTG010000581.1, from coordinate 399,889 downwards.
TGGAGTGTTCCCTTGCAGCACGTAGACCACAAAGCACACGAGGTTAAGGATCGTCGGCCCAAGATACATCAAGATGGCGTTCGCCAAGCGGTAGTAGTTGTACGTGCGCATGAGAGCGACTTCCTCTTCTCTGATAGCTCGGATGATGTCGCTGATGGAGTACTCCCACGCATAGTATTTAATCACGCGGATCCCCAGCAGCACTTCGTTCGTCAGCTTGACTCGGTCGGCTCCAATCTTCGAGATGCGTCGTCTGTAGAGGCCAATGTTCCGAGACGACGTGAATGCTCCCCACAGAATGCCAGCACTCACCACCGCCACCGCAAGCCCGACGTACGCCCCCATCTGCGTGCCGATCAAAATGCAGACCGCGACGAGGATGATCGGCGACATGATGCACCACAAACCCAGTCGATAGGCCTCCATGACCCTCTCGCTGTCCACTCCAGCGATTGTCACCACCTCGCCATTGTTCATCGTGCGCCGTGCAATAGCTGAGAGCCTCAAGATCTTCTGGAACGCGCTGTTGATCACCACCATGCGGGCATTGCAGCCAGCTCGAGCTGTCAGGAATTGGCCCGAGTTGATGGCAGTCGCAGCGCAGAAGGCGATGCAGCCAAGCAGCACCGCCAGTCCGTACCCTGACGAGATGCCGAACATGTTGCTTTGGCCTTCCATGTTCTGCAGGATGGCCTTGATCAGGAACGGCTGCACCAACACTAGTACCGAGTTGACGGAGTAGCACACGAGAGCCGTCACGTACGTGTCCTTGGTCGCCTCCCACAGTGCAAAGTTGACGTTGGGTCGCTTCGGGTCGAGTCCTCTCTTCTGGGCTTTGAGCGAGTTCTTGTTGGCTTCTCCGACGTACGCAGCATCGAACCGCTGCTGCAGGGGCGAGCCTTGTCCACTTCCGGGAGGTCCCAGACGCTGTTCTCGTCCAAAGGAGCCTTGTAGCCTTCCTTGAGCATGGGCTGCAGCCACCAGATCGTCGCGATGGACAAGGCGTTGGCTGTGTCCAGAGGGCTCCTCTTGCTCTCGTCGACGATCGAGTTGCCGTGGCTGCCCTTCGGCGTCTTGAGCTCCTGGTAGTTGCCATCACCACTCATCATCGACCAGTCGAATTCCAAAGTGAAGGAGCGTTTGGAGCTGCTGCCAGTACAGTCATCACTGTTGACAGTCAAGGTGGAGGGTAAGCACGGCCGCACGATGAACGCCCATGAATACGACCGCCGCGTGCGTGGCTGCCACTAGTCTGCCGTCGTAAGCGAGCGTCAACGCCCCAGTTCTTGGTCGGCCGGTGCAAAGCGGGACTAGCAGCTCCCTGTACCATTTCTTGACTGGTTCAAGCGGATCCAAATCACTTTTGCGTGCGTCTAGCAGACCTCATTCATCAAGTAGACAATCATGGGCAACACGAGCTCCGCCGTCAAGGGCCTAGCGTCGGACATTGCCGGCACGACAGGCATCTGCGAGGTTGTGGGCGACCTCTCAACTGCGTGGGCGAGCTCGTACCTGCTGCCAGGCGAGGAGATCTTGTACTCGCTGCAGTCGGTTCGCCAGGAGTTCTCCTTCACGGACCGTGCAGTGGTCAAAGTGACGGCGGAGACGTCCACAACCACTCGGAGGCTCGTGGAGCGATTCGAGTACAAGACCCACTGCGTGGAAAGCGTGACCTTCGAGTCGACCGGCGTGGTGGACCGTGACTGCGAGCTTCGTCTCAACGTTGGCGACGAGAACTTCAAGATTGACATCGCCCGCGATCAGGAGGAGAAAGTCAAGGCACTTTACAAGGCGCTCGTACTGCTGGGACTCAAACAGGAGGAGAACGAGCAGCAGTGGGAGCTGGCCCGTCAAGCAGTAGCCACTGCCGCTGGTTCGGTCAAGATCTCGACCGAGGACGGGGACAAGCTCAACCACCAGTCGGACGAAACGCTGGCCTGGATGCAGACGCAGTTCGACCGAACGCACCCACACAGCTACAAGGAGGTCATTATGAGCGCTCTGGACGCTGCGAGAGTGAAAGAGGAGGAGTGAAGGAGAGAGATGACATTAAGGTGGTTTCTTAGCTGCTGTACTCGGACACGGAGCTGTTGTACGACACGGTGGAGCTGGTAATGGACGACGTGACTGTGTTGGTCGAACTGAGCTGCCTCTGCTTGCCCAGCGTCTCGATGTGCTCCTTGATCACTTCCATGGGACTCATACTTCTCGCATTCTGTAGGCACAGACCGCAGAACGAGACCTTGCGCTGCCCCAACTGCATTTCAGCGTTCGTGAACGTCAATTTGCGTTGGATGCGGCAGGACCGACACAGGTATCCAGCGCACAGCTTACACGTGCTGCCTTCGTTGCTGCTGTAGTCGCCACGCTTGAGCTTCGACATTGATGCCGTGCACGTCACGCAGATGTGAGCTCGTCCAGGGGCGCCCACCTCCTTGGCCTTCTCGTATTGCTTGCGCAGGAGCCACGAGATCTTCTTCATCTTGCTGCAGTGCGCATACTTCAGCACTGTCAAGTACCCCGTGGCCATGCTCGGCACCACGAGCGCCTTGATCATATCACCAGCAGGGTCGACAAATCCAGAGCCGTACACCTCGACGGTATCGGGACCGAGCTGACGAAAGATGCCGCATACGGTCATGTTGGCTCGGACGCGGTTCGGGAGCTCTTTGGTCTGGGGAAGTTGATCGAGTGATAGATCTGGCAACCGATGCGCTCTCCATTCGACATCGTCACCGTCCGCATGTACTCGATGTAGACGTAGTCGCGGTTCTTGACCAGAGACGTCGAGGCGAAAGGCAGATCGAGCTCGATCCACTTGACGGTCATTGATCGGAATGGGTCCTCCAGTGTGGGCTCTTCAAGGACTGCCAAGACTGCACCGCCGCTCATGTCTTCGACGTAGGAGGCTTTGATGCGCATTAATTCAAGCGTGGGGCTGTAGGCGCCGAACATGCAGTCGTCTACAGTTCCCCACGTCACGCCGGTCATGAGCAACGCGGGCAGATCGGAGACGGACCCCGAGATGGAAGTGCGAATGGGAGGGTCCTTTTCTAGGTAGACTCGAGTGTCGTCTTTGGTCTTTATGAGTTTCCACTCCTTGGGGTCGACCTTGGGCCCGCCGTGGCTGATGAAAGTCTCATACTTGGCCACGTTGGCGTCGAAAAAGTTGTAGGCGAACTGCCGGAGCTGACTCTTGTCGACCTCAGACAGGAGCAAGTGTCCGAACGGGTTGACGACGAAGCGGTTCTTGCCCATGGATGAGAAGTGGACTTGCGGTGGTCGGAGGACGGCAAATGTTGGAATGGCTCGCGTTGGGATGCGGCGACTATGACAAACTCTCCAACCGAAGTCAGAGACGACCAGCTGCAGATCAATTTCGCATTCTTATCCGTCTCGACAGAAATCGCCGTTGTTCGTATGATCCAAAACGGGAGACAAATGAGCCGAGCCTCGGTTCTGAGTTCGCTCAATATCGTTTCCTGCTGAGAAATTCCATCTGGATGGCTGTTCGTGTAGCATGCGGCAGTGTGCAATTTCAACTGTTGTTTGGCCTTTGAATACATCTTCTAAAGTATTTTTCGTCATCGGCTCAAGAGAGTGTCGACTCGCAATTGCTTTTAGTGCGGTATAATAGATGAAACCTGCTGCTTGGTGATCTTTCACACGTGTTAGCAACACTTAGCACCAAGTTGAAGCCATGAGTTCGCTCGAATTCTAGCAGAGTTTGTTAAATGCTGTAACACGTGGCACATGCGCTCGAGCAGCTGCAGTCACTTCATCCAGGAGGGCGTCCTGATGTAAGTAAGAAACCCTGTCAGGTCATGGTCACGTCTTCTGCAGTGATGAGCGTTGGGATCCATGAAGGCGATTGCAGTTTTCCATCCCTACAGCAATAAAGCAAATTCTGCAAATGGACTCGAAGCAAAATACAATGCTCTAGATGCATTACACAGGTAGTGAACTAAGAACAAGTTGAACGCGGCAACATCTCATAGTTAACCGATGCTAGTTCACGTTTTCTCTGGTCGGATCTCAAAAGAATTCGACGATTGTCATATGCTGCATTTGTTCATGTTTATACAGAACTAAAGTCTGCTTCATCGAACTTGTGGTACGAATAAGAATCGGCTGGGTAGGCCTTGCTTCAGTCGTGGTCGAACGAGGAAAAGCTATCTCCATCCATTTTCGACCATTCGCCAACTTGCAGGCTTTCCACTCGATCGATCCCCCACATTGCAGCATGGTCAAGGATCGGTTCGTAGTCAACCCGTTCGGTGAGCTTAAACTCGCAGACGACGACAAACGTCGTTTGAAGGAATTCGCCTACAACTTCTTCGATGCAAGCATCGAGAAATACGAAGCCTTCATCGCTGACGGTGGGCCTAAAGTCGACCAGAGGGAGTGGAAGTTGATCAAGACCAAGGACGACACGCGCGTGTACCTCGAGCGCGACCCGGTGATTCGGACGTCTCCGGCGGGGATCAAAACGGACCACCCGGCTCTGTTGATGACAGGCATCACGTGGGGCACCGTGGAGGACTGCATGTTTGGTGCCATGAACCCGACGCTTGAGTCGATGCGTATCAAAGCCTCCTACGTCGAAGACATGAGCGGCGGTGCAGTCCTTGCGGTTCTCGAGCATCCAACCCAAGAAGACCCGCTGCGATCGATGACCGTCAAGTGGATCGAGCTCGATCTGCCTTTCGCCTCGACATACCTCGTCAAGAACCGCGACTACGTCTACATCGAGTACATGCGCACCGTCCGACTTTCCAACGGGGAAATGGTCGGCTGCCAGATCTATCACTCGGTCAACTTCCCCCAGACCAAAGAGCTCCCGAACCGCGTCCGAGCCAACATGACCGTATGCGGCATCTTTCGTCAGCTCGGTCCCGATACCGTCGAGGTGTACGGCTCTGGAATTGTCGACCCTGCTGGTGATATGATCAAGGCGCTCGTGGTGCCGAGCATGGCCACGGGGTACTTGACGGTGCTGAAGTACGCGCACTGCAGCAAGATGAAGAAGATCTCGTGGCTCCTGGGCAAGCGGTACGAGAAGGCCAAGGAGCTGGGTGGCCCGGCGCGACCAAGTATCTGCGTGACGTGCACCACCCCGGTCTCCAAGGCACGTCGCGGCGACTACGACCGAGGCGAAAGCAGCCGAACCTGCAAGCTATGCGTCGGATTCCTCTGCAAGTCGTGTCGTATTCAGCGGAAGCTGACGTTTGTCGGATCGGACCTGCAACTCGTGCAGCGGAAGGTGTCGTTCTGCGGACTGTGCCTCCAGACGGCGAGGACCATGAGTCCACTGGAAATTGCCAAGGAACACGCAGCAGGCAATTGCGAAGGAGTGGTCCTATACTCGACGATCGACTCTTCCGCTTCCACCGCGTCAAACTGAGCGTCCGAGACGCTAGAGAAAGCGGCAACAGCTTCTGGTGGATTTGGTAGGGTTCTTTCGCGTTGTATTCTTTGAGTGTCGCTGTAGAAACACAATCAAACAGTGTTGCCTTGCCCATGTATGCCTCGACGATCTTCACCCACGACCCTTGTCAGGTTTTGCAGCGACCCTCCTACCAATTTGACCATCTCGCCTGGACTCGAACATGGTAGTTTGAATTCCGGCGTTGTTTCGTTCGGACTGGGAACCCACGTGCCCTTGCTGTCTGTGAGTGTTAAGGTGACTACCGGTACGATCGCTTGTAGATGAGAGCTCATGTGTCGGACCGCCTCAAGCAATTGAGACACCAGGTTTCTGCGCGTTGCAGCCCACCTCATTCAAATCTTTCGTGCGCTCCTTCCTCCATAGACGCCGCCGTCATGACATCGCTGCAGACGACGAAATGGAGGTCAGCGGTGCACCTTCAGCCACCTTTGCCCGTGTGGTGCTTTGATTTGTCTTCCATTCATGTGGTCGTTTTGGGTGAGCTCCTTCGATGGCACTACCACCACGGCAATGGACACTTCAAACACATGCCATTATTTTTGTCGGCGTCGTGATTCCACACACTGCGAGGCATACAGTATCCAGCAATGTTTTCTACCCCAGAAGAAGCGGGGCCTGATTAGCACAATGCGCACAGACCGCAACAGCGGGTGGCCAACAGCCCATCGCGAGCTCATGCCTGACGTACCAGTACGTGTCGAGCACATTCGTCAATCCACTGGCTCCCGGCCTCGATTCGTTTGCACCGCACTTTGCTCTTGTCGCCGTCATGGGCAAGGAGCGCTTCATCTCGAGCCCCTTCGGCCAACTCAAACTCACCGACGCCGACGAAGTCGCGCTCAAGGAGTTTGCGCACAACTTTTTCGACACGAGCGTGGCCAAGTACGAAGACTTCATCGCTGATGGCGGCCCCAAAATCAACGAGCGCGAATGGAAGTACATGAAGTCCAAGGAGGGCACGCGCGTGTACGTCGAACGCAACGCCGTGACACGTGAGTCCATGGCCGGAGTGGTGACCAACTACCCGGCGCTGCTGATGACCGGCCACACGTGGGGAACCGTCGACGACTGCATGTTCGGAGCGATCAACCCGACCACGGAGGCCATGCGGGTCAAGGCGTCGTACGTCAAGGATATGAGCGGCGGCTCGGTGCTCGCAGTACTCGAGGAGCCGACCGCGGACGAGCCTTTCCGGTCGCTGACAGTGCGGTGGATCGAGTTGGACCTGCCTTTCGCCTCCACGCCGCTCATCAAGAACCGCGACTATGTGTACGTCGAGTACATGAACATGGTGCAGCTGTCGAACGGCGAGCGCATCGGGTGCCAGATCTACCACTCGGTCAACTTCCCGCAGACAGGAGAACTCCCCGGTCGAGTGCGCGCCAACATGACAGTGTGCGGCATCTTCAGACAGATCGGGCCGGACCTTGTGGAGGCGTACGGCTCGGGGATTGTGGACCCTGCAGGCGACATGATCAAGACGTTGGTGGTGCCGAGTATGGCCACAGGCTACCTCACCATCCTCAAGTACGCGCACTGCAGCGAGATGAAGAAGATCACGTGGCTGTTGCGCAAGCGTCACGCGACCGGCAAGGAGTACACGGCCGAGAACCGGCCACCGGTCTGCATCACTTGCAAAACGGGTATGTCGAAGTTCCGCACCGAGTACGGCCGAAGCGAGGGCAGCACGTGCAAACTGTGTGGTGGGTTCTTGTGCCGCTCCTGCCGCGTTCAGAGGAAGCTGTCGATCGTCGGGGTCAACGGCCGACTCGACCAGCACAAGCTGTCGTTCTGCGGCCGCTGTCTGCAGCAAGTGCGAGAGATGAGTCCGCTCGAGGTGGCCAAGGAGTACGCGGCAGGAGGCACCAAGCAGACCATCTCGTACCTGAGTATCGACTCGTCCCTGTCCAGCTCCATGTCCGACTAGTGCAGGGGCATGTCGTAGCTTTATCCTAGTGTAATTAGTGGCAGTGAGTGCAATATGACGATGAACCAGAACGGCAACCTCAACCAGGTCAAGTTGCCGTTTGCGTGATCATCATCAAGATGTATCGTTTCTGGACTCCGATTACGTGGTGCAAGTTTCAACCAAGCATCACCGCAGAGCTCACTTTCGATTTTGCCGACTGGCGCGCAGGTCTCCGCCCATGGCCACCGACAAGTCCGAGCCTGACGCAGTCTCCGCCAGTTTCCACGAGCTCAAGACCCTCGACAGCAGCAGCATTCGCAATGGGGGACGGGGAGCAAGACGAGTCCCTTAGACTCTGCCAATCTCTTCTCCCTTGCGACGATCTGGTGGCTGCAGCCCCTTTGATGCGTGGATACAGCAGCCCCTTACAGGAAGAGGATGTGTGGGAATTGCCCCAAAATGACCAGGCCAGGAGACTGCAGACGCGCTTCGACGCGTCTTGGCACTCCCAGCAGCGGAAGACCCAACACAAGAGACCCAATGTCAACTTGGCGCTGTGGGAAGCCACCAAGGACAAAATCTCCACCGCCATGGGACTTTACGCCCTGAGTGCGACACTGACTCTACTGCAGCCCTTCCTGATCAAAGCCATCCTGGAGAACTTGGAAGGAGACAGCAACATGTTCAACATCTCGTCGGGCTACGGGCTCGCAGTGCTGCTGGGCTGCGTGGCGTTCTGCGGAGCGACAGCCATCAACTCGGCGCAGTTCCTGACCGCAAGAGCGGGCTGCAATGCTCGTATGGTAGTAATCAACAGCGTCTTCCAGAAGATCTTGAGGCTGAGCGCCACGGCGAGGCGGACGATGAACAGCGGGGAAGTCGTGACGCTCGCCGGGGTGGACAGCGAGCGCGTCATGGAGGCGTATACCATTGGATTGTGGTGTATTATCTCGCCAGCCATCCTGGTGGCCGTGTGTATTCTTATTGGCACACAGATGGGGGTGTATGTGGGCTTAGTCGCTGCAGCAACAAGCGTAGCGATCATGTACGGCGCCTTTGCGACCTCCAAGCACATTGGGATTTACCGACGACGCATCTCCAAGATCAGTGCGAACCGAGTGAAGCTCACGAACGAGGTGCTGCTGGGGATCCGTGTCATTAAGCTTTATGCGTGGGAAGACTCCATCAACGAAACGATCCGCCAGATCCGAGACGAGGAAGTGGTGCTGATGCGGCGCTACAACTACCTGCGCTTGACCAACGCCGTTCTCATGTTCCTGGCGCCAACGATCCTCAACATGATGTGCTTTATGGTGTACATTCTGCTGGACAACACGCTGGATGTGGCCACTGCATTTGTGATCCTCGCACTCACAAATGCCTGCAAGATGGCGTTCAGCATCTTCGCCAATGCGTCTGTTGCCGTCTCAGAAGCGATCACTTCAACCGGACGTCTGTCGGATTTCCTGGTGTCAGGCGAAGTCGATGAGGCTGCGGTTGAGCATGGCGTAAGGCATGATAGCGCTATCATCTCGATCCAGGATTCCGATTTCCAGTGGGAAGAAGATGCTGCGACCCCAACGCTCTCCGATATCAATCTCACTCTACAGCCGAAAAAATGACTGTAGTTGTCGGGGCCGTCGGCAGTGGCAAATCCAGCCTCGTCAACGCCATCCTTGGTGAGATGCAACAACTACGAGGCTCTCGTGTGGTGAAAGGCGACATCGCCTACGCAAGCCAGCAAGCTTGGATCCAGAACCAAACTGTGCGAGACAACATCCTCTTTGGCGAACCGTATGACGCAGAGCACTACAACAACGTCGTTTCTGCCTGCCAGTTGATACCAGATTTCGATATGCTGGAGCAAGGAGACCAAACAGAAATTGGTGAGCGTGGAATTAATTTGAGTGGTGGTCAGAAGGCTCGTGTAAGTGTGGCGAGGGTTATGTACCGAGCTCGGGAGTTTGATTTTGTGGTACTTGATGACCCATTGAGCGCTTTGGATGTGCATGTTGCCAATGCGGTGTTCACGGATGGTCTGTGTGGTATTGCCAACGACAAGACTCGATTGTTGGTGTTGAACTCGCACTACCATTTGCTTCAATATGCAGACCGCGTCCTGGTGATGTCGGATGGTCGAATTGTTGGCGATGGCACTCTGGGACAGCTAAAAGCGAGTTTCCGTTTCTTGTTACCTCTCCTCGCAATCATAAAAACGACGAGACACGAGATTCTGTCGACAAACAGGTTGAAAGGCAGCAGAATGAACACTCAAGCCCGTCGGTACCAGTGGTGGGCGAAAAGGTGATTGAGAAGACAAACAAGGACTCCAAGAAGTTGATTATCGAAGAAGATCGACGTGTGGGATCGGTGAAAATGAAGACCTATGTGAACTACTTAGCTGCATCCGAGTGGAATGGGTATGTGCTGACTGCCACTATCTTGGCGTTATTTACTGTTGCTCAGGTTGCGCTGTTCTTCTGCGATTGGTTCTTGAGTCAATGGTCGAAGGGCTCTGTGGATTTGAGTCAAAAGAACTCGATGGCTGTGTACGTAGGGATCGTTGTCGTTTCACTTTTGCTGACTTTCGTGCGCTGTTCCTACTACATGGAGGTTTGCATGAGATGTTCGGCAAGACTGCATTTTAAGTACATTCGCAAAGTACTTGGAGCGCCAGTTACCACATTTTTCGACGTCACTCCGGTGGGGCGCATCCTCAACCGGTTCTCTCGAGACCTGGACCAAGTCGATAACCCGCTGCCATATTTTAGCTTGTGGATGATGCTGTATATCTTTCAGATGGCCTCTGCGTTTATCGTGGTCGCTGCAGCAGACCCGTATGTGCTTATCTTGTACCTTCCGGTTGGATACGGCTTCATGTTCGCCGTCAAAGTGTACCAATCTTCAGCGCGGGAACTCAAACGTTTGGACAGTACTTCGCGGTCTCCGTTCCTGAATTTGGTGTCCGAGACAATTTCGGGGATCGAAACAGTGAGGTCGTACAAAATGGTTAAGAAGTTCTCGGTTCAATGCGAAGAACTGCTCAACTACAATGCCAAGTTCTTTCTGCTTTTCCAGTCCGCGGGGCGATGGTTCGCAATGCGGACGGACTGGCTCGTGTCAGTGATCATTGCTGCCGTCGCAATCCTAGCGATTGCAACCAAGTCCAGTTTGGGGGCATCTGTCGCGGGCCTTGGGCTAACCTACGCAGCTCAGCTTACCTCCAGCTTTCAGAGAATGACCACTCTGACGACACAAGTGGAGAATATCATGACGTGTTTCGAGCGGATCGCACACTACAACTCACTTGAAGAAGAAGGATATCAATGCGTCCCCATTAACAAGGACACAGTAGATCCCCAATGGCCACGCACCGGCACCGTCGAATTCAAGAACGTCGCCATGAGGTACAGAGATGATCTCCCTTGGTCCTCAAGAGCGTGTCCTTCTCGGTCAAGAGCGGCGAAAAAGTCGGTATCTGCGGCCGAACCGGGTCTGGCAAGAGTTCGCTCATGAGTGTGCTGTTTCGTACTGTTGAGCTAGCTAGTGGTCAAGTGTGCATCGACGGCGTGGACATCTCCAGCATCACGGTGCACCAGCTTCGAACAAAGCTCACTATCATCCCACAGGACCCGATGCTCTTCAGTGGATCGCTGCGCATGAACCTGGACCCGTTTGCCGAGCAGTCGGATGATCAGCTTTGGGACGTCCTCCGCAAAGTGCACTTGGCCGATATTGTGTCTGGGTGGGGTCGTGGATTGGACTACGAGGTGGCCGAGAAGGGTGAGAATCTGTCGGTGGGTCAACGGCAATTGCTGTGCATTGCTCGCGCGCTGATCCGTGACAGCAAGGTGATCGTGATGGACGAAGCGACTGCGAATGTGGATCAGGAGTCGGACAAGCTGATCCAGCAGACGATGAAGGAGAGTTTCGGCGGCGGCGGTCGGACCATTTTGTGCATCGCGCATCGGCTGGAGACGATCATGGACAGCGACAAGATTTTGGTATTGGATGCAGGTGAGGTGGTCGAGTTTGGCACTCCGTCGGCGTTGCTTCAGATGGAAGGAGGAATCTTCCAGTCTCTTGTGGATTCAGGCAAGGCGGTTCGAGTGCTGCAGTAGTTTGTACTGGAGGCTGCCGTGAGTTCGAGCACGCAACGCGAAAGGCAAGATAAATAGTTGTGTGGCGCTTACGTAGCAAACTACCACTACGGAGTTTGTGTTCAGAAGCGATAGGTTTTCGTTGGCTGTGTGCCCTGCTGGGCCACTCATTCTGGCGTGAATTAAAACGATGGTGGCGAACAACCAGTACTCCGGGCGTTGTCAAGCTGATAGGGCAGTAATGTGGTGGCGGTTTGCCACGCGAGGGTTCTTTTTCCTTCAGCAACCGGTAACGGAATGAACAGTACTGTACGTCATTATTGGCTTTGTCCACGCGCTTTGACTAGCGAAATTGCCCCAGAACCTGTACAGTGATTGTAACCTCGAGTTTTGGTCTGTCCGAAGATCGTGCGCAACGATCAATCGTGCGTCGCAAATGAAGTTTGTCTCGCGTGGCACACAAGATATGAGTACTGCACTTCTACTCGTTGCTTGTAGTTCAGAACGCCATTCGAGAATTGACCAATTTTCGCAAACCGTCAGGACCCATCGGTAACAGGATGAGTTCACGTGGAGAAGGCCCAGAGTCGCTACCAATCCTGGACTGTGGAGAAGATGACCTTGCCGGCAACTATCACTGCGCCAAGACTTGTAGGTCTGTCGAAGCATCGACCGACAAGCAGATCATCGAAGCTGGGCTTGATGCAACGCAAGATGAGGCGAAGGAGAATCCGCTTAACGTGGCCAACTTTCTCTCTGTTGCCACGATGTGGTGGCTGCATCCACTGCTTAAGCGTGGATATAAGACTCCATTGGACGAGACCAATGTTTGGGATCTGCCCACTGCCGACCAAGCGCATGTGCTTCAGGACAAGTTTGATTCGGCCTACACTGTAGCGACTGAGAACTGTTGCAGTCAAACCACCAAAGACGGATCCACGAAGAGACCAAATGTAAACTTTGCCATTTGGGAGAGCGTTAAACCCACATGCAAGACTGCCTTTGCTTGTCATTTGGCAAGCGCAGGGTTGACGTTGTTCCAGCCATTTCTGATCAAGGCCATCTTGAAAAATATCAAGGGCGAAGAGAATGACTTCGGTATCTCGTCTGGGTACGTATTGGCCATCCTTCTGGGTTGTGTTGCCTTCTTGGGCGCGACAACTCTCAATGCAGGCCAGTTCCTCACCACCGAGTGGCTTGCAACGCTCGCACCATTGTGCTAAACAGTACCTTTCGGAAAATCCTTCGACTCTCAGCTACAGCACGACGGGGTCTGGACACTGGAGAACTCATCACGTTCGTAAGTGTCGACAGTCAACGAGTTGCGGTGGCATACAAGCTCGGCATGTGGTGCATCGTCTCGCCACTGATGCTCGTCGCCGTGACGATCCTCGTCGGCACTCAAATGGGTTTGGTTGTGGCCGTCTGCGTTGGTGCTGCCCAAATGGCGATTCTGTTTGGCGCTTGCTACACGTCGAAGCGTATCGGCAAGTATCGCCACCAGCTGTCGACGATCAGCGCGAACCGGCTGAAAGTGACGAACGAGATGCTGCAGGGAATTCGAGCGACCAAGTTCTACGGCTGGGAGGATTTCGCCAATGACACGATCCAGCAGATCCGCGACGAGGAGATCAAATTGATGCGCGGGTACAATTTCCTACGCCTGGCCAACGCAGTCTTGATGTACATGGGGCCCACTTTGCTCAGTCTTGTGTGCTTCCTGGTGTACATTCTTCTCGGCAATAGCTTGAATGTTGCAACAACGTTTGTCATTTTGGCGCTGACGAAAGCATGTCAAACACCATTCAGCATTTTTGCCGAGTCCTCTGTCGCTGCTGCAGAAGCTCTAACATCAACGAGCCGGCTGTCGGACTTCCTAGTCGCTGGCGAAACCACCGACAGCAATACGCTAGAAGACGCACCTGATAGAGCTCCGATCATCTCCATTCAAAACGCTGACTTTCAGTGGGAAGAAGACGCTTCACAAACAGCTCTTACCGATATCAACGTCACCCTCCAGCCTGGAACGCTCACTGTAGTCGTTGGTGGCGTCGGCAGTGGGAAATCGAGTCTCGTTAAAGCCGTTCTCGGTGAAATGCAGCAAGTTCGCGGCACTCGCAAGGTACAAGGTAAATCTGCGTACGCGAGCCAGCAAGCCTGGATCCAGAACCAAACCGTGAGGGAGAACATCCTCTTCGGAGAGCCCTTTGATGTGGAGCACTACCAACACGTAGTTTCGGCTTGTCAACTGGCGCAAGATTTTAAGGTGCTGGAACACGGAGACCAAACGGAAATCGGAGAGCGTGGAATTAATTTGAGTGGTGGCCAGAAAGCTCGTGTGAGTGTCGCGAGAGCAATGTACAGAGCCCGCAATTTTGATTTCGTGGTGCTTGACGACCCACTGAGTGCTTTGGACGTCCACGTGGCGAACGCAGTGTTTTCGGATGGGTTGTGTGGTATTGCCAAAGACAAGACTCGGTTGCTGGTTTTGAACTCGCACTACCATTTGCTTCAACACGCAGACCGTGTGTTGGTCATGTCGGAGGGTCAGATCATTGGTGATGGCATGCCAACGGAGGTTCAAAGCGAGTTTCCCTATTTAGTGGCTTGCTCTCGTCCTTGCTCAACTACGTCTGAGTCCACGCATGAAGCCGAGCTCGTTCCGAATGAAGCTGCTCGTGCATCTCTCGTGAGGGTGCTCTCAGACCATAATGGCTCAAAGAAGACGTCAACGAGGAAGTTGGTGGCGGAGGAAGACCGGCAAGTTGGTTCCGTTAAGCCGACTACTTATGTGGATTACTTAGCCACCTCAGGATGGAACGGCTACCTGCTTTGTGGCTCGATCGTTGGTTTGTTCACTGTTGCACAGCTTGCACTGTTCGGCTCGGACTGGTTCCTAAGTCAATGGTCCAAGGGTTCTTTTGATCTTAGTCAGATGAATTCGCTGGCGGTGTACGTTGGCATAGTCGCTGGTGCTGCTTTCCTGGCGTACACACGATGCATCTTCTTCATGGAAGTCTGCATGACGTGCTCGACGAAGATCCATTTTAAGTATCTTCGGAAAGTGATCGCAGCCCCAATCACAACATTTTTGACGTGACTCCTATCGGGCGCATTTTAAACCGCTTTTCAAGAGATTTGGACGAGGTGGACAACTGGTTGTCGTACTGGGGGATGTGGCACTTACTGTGCATTTTCCAAGTCATCTCATCTTTCGTCGTTTGTGCCGTTGTCAACGCCTTCATTTTGGTTATTTACTTGCCAGTCGGGTTCGGGTGTGTGTTAGTAGCTCGGGCTTACCAGGCTTCAGCGCGTGAGCTCAAGCGGCTCGATAGCGTCACACGCTCTCCTGTGCTGAACCTGGTCTCCGAAACAATCTCCGGCATCGACACTGTGAGGTCTTACAGCATGGCGAAGAGGTTTTCCTCCCGATACGAGCAATTTTTGGACCACAACTCTAAGTTTTTCTTTCTCTTCCAAACAACGTCGCGGTGGTTTGATATGCGGACGGACTGGCTGGTATCGGTCATCATTGGTGCAGTAGCTATACTTTGTGTTTCAGCAAAATCAACTCTTGGGGCGTCGGCAGCAGGACTGAGTTTGACGTACGCCATGCAACTCTCGTCAAACTTCCAACGCATGACCACGCTCTCCACGCGGGTTGAGAATATCATGACGTGTTTCGAGCGGATCGCCCACTACAACTCGCTCGAAGAAGAAGGATATCAATGCGTCCCCATTAACAAGGACACACTAGATCCCCAATGGCCACGCACCGGCACCGTCGAATTCAAGAACGTCGCCATGAGGTACAGAGATGACCTGCCTCTGGTCCTCAAGAGCGTGTCCTTCTCGGTCAAGAGCGGCGAAAAAGTCGGTATCTGCGGCCGAACCGGGTCTGGCAAGAGTTCGCTCATGAGTGTGCTGTTTCGTACTGTTGAGTTAGCTAGTGGACAAGTGTGCATCGACGGCGTGGACATCTCCAGCATCACGGTGCACCAGCTCCGAACAAAGCTCACCATCATCCCACAGGACCCGATGCTCTTCAGTGGATCGCTGCGCATGAACCTGGACCCGTTTGCCGAGCAGTCGGATGATCAGCTTTGGGACGTCCTCCGCAAAGTGCACTTGGCCGATATTGTGTCTGGGTGGGGTCGTGGATTGGACTACGAGGTGGCCGAGAAGGGCGAGAATCTGTCGGTGGGTCAACGGCAATTGCTGTGCATTGCTCGTGCGCTGGTCCGTGACAGCAAAGTGATCGTGATGGACGAAGCGACTGCCAACGTGGACCAGCAATCTGACAAGCTGATCCAGCAGACGATGAAGGAGAGTTTCGGCGGCGGCGATCAGACCATTTTGTGCATCGCGCATCGGCTGGAGACGATCATGGACAGCGACAAGATTCTGGTATTGGATGCAGGTGAGGTGGTCGAGTTTGGCACTCCGTCGACGTTGCTGCAGATGAAAGGAGGGATCTTCCGATCGCTCGTGAAGTCTTGTTGAGCACATTGAAGCTCTGCTTCATCGCATCCGTTTTCGATGCTTATTTTTGCAAACAATGACAAGCAAACTTTGTGCCACTTCCACATTTTACTCGGATTGCAGACGTTTATCGATATGGTAGAACGTAGTATTCAGCACCAATTGCTCCGGCTTCACGTTCTTCTGGGGGACGATGAGGACCAACTTGACGAATTGTACCAAACATTTCAAAATGCCGACAAAAGCGGACGCGGGACATTGAAATCTACCGAGTATGTTGTTCATCGACCCAACTCTTGAAAATCATCCTGACTGGATAACTTATGGTCTTTGTTGCAGCGATCTTGTGGCAGTGCTTCGCAGTGTCCTGGCCGCCAAAGACTTCAAGCGGATGTAAGTTTGGCTTTTCAAAACGCGTGACCGATGGCTCGTTCTCACATAAAATTTGTTTTGCTTGCTCAGTGATATCGACTCTCTTGCTGGTCGCTTTCAGACGGATAATGGCGAATTTGACTACACGGCGTTTTGCAAAGCCTTACAGCGACCTCCTCGGTTACAAACTGAGTCATCTCAACAGGAGCAAAGCTCCCCAACAAAAAGAAGGCGAGCGATGGCTCGCAGTCCGAACAAACTGCACCGCCACATCCAAGGAAGAATGCGAGTAGATCAACGACTCGAGTCGCAAAGGCTACTGATGGAGAGCGTTCGGCACAAACTCATACGCGGCATCCAAGGATACGAATCGGAAGGCTTTCACGGCATCCAGAGCGTATTGACTCGTCTAGATTCTGCTGGCGACGGATACGTAGATGAGCGGGTATTCATGAAGCAGCTAATTCAGCGCCTTCGTTACCCGCTGACAAGACCCGAACGAGAGTTTTTGTTGCATCAATTACGTGCTCAAAGTCACGAGAAGCGGGAAAATGCGATCGACTACGAGCAGGTCAGACGGAATTCAATTTTCTTCGGTTCATACCCACACTAACTCGATGTCAAACAGCTTGGTCGCATTTGCAACCTCAACAGCGATGACTCGTTGTCAGGGTCCGAGTCGGAGCAGGAGCAAGCTGAGCCAGAGTCTCCTACAAAGACTTCTCTGCTGGGTGCGCAGTTTTTGGCGGCTGAGAAGCGACTTGGCGAATTTCTACGCGCCCCAGTTGACACTCCAGGAAGCGCTCGTAAGCTTGGAAACAGCTTTTCCCCACCGCCACTGCAGCAAACAGATACCCCACGAAGCCTCTTTACTGGGGCTGAAACGTTTCTCGAGATCGCCGAGGCTTTGGACCCCGACAGCACTGGGCTCCTGCATGAAGACGGTGAGTTAGCAAGTATTTGTGTCCCAGGTGTGCACGAAACAAATCAATATTTTTAATGCTCAGAGTTCCCGCGGATTCTTTCAAGATGTGGAGTTGATATCGCACCAGGTCTTCTCAGTGGAATGCTGTCACGCTTCCCTCGATCGTCGGGGAGTACTCAGCTACTCCGCTTTTCTCCAGTGAGTTCATCTGCAAAATCTTCCGTTGATTTCCAAAGGTCTCACAAACACGTTTTGCTCATCAGACGCTACGGCCAGAACCCACAATGCGCGCGAAGTCGACGAGAACTAAAGAGACTTGTCTTGAGTTTACTGCCTCGACTAGCGGTACCCACGGCACACTGGCTGCGGTTTCTGAGCCAGCGCTTTGAGAAATTTGACAACAAAGTGCACGGGGCCGCAAAGGCACTCTCCCCACCGAAGGTGAAAAGTTTCTCGTTATCATTTGACACCATCGGCATAGCAACTAATATTTCTTTTCAGCCTTCATGCGAGCTGTGCAGGGTCGATCTTCCGTCCTCAAACTCACTGCGGACGAGGCTGCTCAAGTCACCTCACTCTTCCTTAAGGTCTCAACGACCAGCACTTCACACCATCTCCACTACCACGAGTTTATAGCGTGCGTGTTCCTCAAAGTCAAGTGTTGATTGCCGCCTGCCTAACTAACTTCATTTTCTTCACTTCCAGGCTCGTGGACGACTGCCAACGACACCAAGTCACACGCGTCAACCATCCACCGAAAGACAAGCCAACCGAGCTATCCTCTCCGCCACCCCAAGTCGTCCCCCAATGTCCGCCAAGCCAAGTCAACTCCCTCAATCTGAGCCAATCTCGTCCCCAAGCACTGAGCTGTCGGTCTGCGATTACCTCATGCACCACGCCACCATTCCGGAACGCCGCAACTTTGAAGCGTTGATGGAAATGCTGCACTCCTACCAGCAGTCCATCCAAATGGCCAACTCGGACCTGCAACAAATTCCCGACGGCATCATGATGGCGCTGGGAGACAAACTCAAAGTCAAAGTGCAATTCACACGTTGAAGTGCTTCAACACGTCCGAAATGCAGCCATCTGGCGCACGCAACGTCTTAGCGCGAGGGACTTCTCAGGCCCCGAAGAACAATCAAACAAACATTTTGGCAGAGAAGCCTTTGCCATTGCTGCTGTTTGTTGCCACTTTCATTTTCCGATTTGCCTGGAAGTGCACACTCAACCAATGGGGATCAAGCAGAAGAGCAAGTGCCAGCTTCGCCTGGAAGCGCGCGGCGCCGGCTGCACACACGACCCGCAGCAGCTCGCGGCGCGTCTGCAGTCGCGCATCCAACGCGCCAACGAGCTGAGGGCCTTCCGCACGCGGCAGCTTGCGGCTCGCGCCGGCGCCAGAGTTCTACATGCCCAAGGTACTGCTTCCATATAATTAACAAGTTCAAGACGACTACTAACACATACCAATAATGCAGATGTCGCACGAGGAATTCGGGCCAAGAGAAGGGAAGAGACTCGTCGCTCCAAGCAGTCGGCCGTCGCGAGACAAGACGAGGCCGCTCGTCGCCGCCACGAAGCGCTGGAGCAGCTGCAGCAGCAGTGCAAGCAGAGAACCGACCAGGTCATGGAGAAGGTGGAGCTGGTGCGGGCCGACGCCCACGACAAGGCCGACAGAGCGCGACGCTCGCTGACCGACCAGCTGGACGAGGCGGCGAGACGTCGCGAGGAGCAGAAGCAGCAGCGAGTGCAACGGCTGACGGCTCGCTGGCAGAGCGTGGAGAGCGTCAAAGACCGCGTGGGCAGCGCCAAGTTCATCCAGCGCTGGTTTCGACGGCTCGTGGCGGCCAGAGCCACAGCCAAAGCGCTGCGAGCTGCCCAGAAGGACGTGCAGGTCGTAGTGAAGAGCTGGACGCACATGCGCAGCGCCAGCTTCGAGGACTGCATGGGGATTCTGCAGGAGCGGCCGGTGGTGATGGCAGCGCAGCGACTGCTGAAGGTGCTGCTGGCCAACGGCAGCGACCCAAAGAAGACCGTGAAGGTGACGTCCCCAGGCAAGAAGACGCCACCGGGATCGCCCAACTCGGTCATCAGCTTTCGCATTTTGCTCATGGCTGGTATGATTGCGAGTCACCCGAACGAGATCATGGGCAACGACCCGTCCCAGCGTCTGCACTTTGCTGCTGAAGTGATTTTGGCCGATATGGAGAACTTGGCGAGGTGTTTGGCGGATTTAGACGGCGTGCAGGGCGCGTCGGAGTTGATGAAGTGCGTTTCGAGACTGTCGGCGCGCTTTGCGTTTTACATGGAGGCGTTTGCACGGTGGAAGGCGCGCGATGCGGAACGTCTGGCTGCAGAGCTGCTGACATCGTATCGAGAGTTGTGGATTGTCCACCAGAAGTACGAGGAGCAGGCACGAGAGGCGCATGATGGCGTAGATGGCGTGCATGAGCTGCTGCACCAAACCAGAGGACAATTGCAGCAAATGGAGCGCGCGCTCGAGCGATTGTTAGGTCGGGAAGGTGCGAAGGAGAAGGTTCAGGAGCTTCAGCAGAGTCTCCGTCAAGAGTCTGGTTCCAATGGAGACGCCGAACAGAAGCAAGATGACGATGACGAAGAGATGCAGGAAAGCAGCGACGAACACAGCAACTCTGGCCCTGCAGATGTTAGCCAAGTGCTGATGGCTGATCGGAAGTTAGTTCACGAGCTGATCCTGAACCCTCACTTCCAAATTCCAAGAGATAAAGAAGTCGAAGCGTCCGCGGCTGCAGTGGCATCTCAGCAGTCTGTTGCGGCTTTAGCTGTCCGCGTTCGTGAGGCCATGACCAAGGCCTTCTGGGAACGTGTTGTCGAAGCTAATGACATCGAGACCTTGCTCGCTCGTACTGAAGAGCTGCGCGTAAGTTTCCGCGATGCACTGGGAGGTGGCAGTGGCGCTGGTCTCGGCTCGGGGCTCTCCGTGTTGGCCGATCAGGTGGACGCGGCACTGCAGTCTGAGCAACTTCGTGAGCTAATGCAAGATCCCATGGGGAACGTGCGTATCATTGAGGCGCGCTGCAATGCAGTTTTGGATGCCTTTGAGCGTGCCGAAGCGCCGGCACGGGCAGAATCTACGCGAACGTTCCGAGTGGAATGGGTGCAGCGTGTAGCAGCTGGGGCGATGACACCCGTGCTGTTGTTGGTGGAGTTCCTTGCGTTTTCCCTCGACAAGGTCGATGAGCTGCGGAACGACGTGCTTAACGCTCACCTTGGCCTTCTGGGAACGTACTTGCAGCGTCATGGCGTCGAGTACGAGCAGAAACTGCTCCAAGCGCGTCTAGCTGAGTCCAGTTCGAGCTTTGCGATGACGGAGAAGTGGCTATCCCTCGAGCTGCCAACCTATTTAGCACGACCCGAAGCCGACGAAGCTGAACGTGCTCGGTTGCTGCGTTACGATGGTAGTGCCTTTGAGCGTTTTGTTCGTGTCAGTACGTGGGCTCTGGTGGAGAAACACATTGACGGCGCTGCGTCTCGAGCATGGCCGGAGACTTTTGAGTTTGACGTCGACCGTGTTCGTAGCTGCCGTGATGCGCTTGACCGTATCACCATCGTCTCCAGTGTACTCGCACTGGTTCAAGAATACGTAGCACGTCGAAACTTGACGGCACCTGCAGGATTTATTCCCACTGTTGGCCAGCAGTTGAGTAACTTGCTGTGCTCTCCAGGTATCACTGGCTCACATTTGGTAGCTCAGGCTGTTCAGGACGTTCGCCAGATCGAAGGGTCCAGTGAGGAAGCGGAGCAGGAATTGGCGGCGCTGGAGAAGCGTCTTCACGGCTCCTTCGCTGCGGGTAATCCTGTCTTTTCGCTCTTCTTCTCCCGCGCATCACGTGCGTTCGAGGCTGCTCTGCTGGCTATTGACGGAGCAAGTGGTGTCGATCTCCACCCGTCACTTGCTCCCTTCGCTGCAGAGATTGGTGAGGCCACTGCCAACCTACGCCGTCTGGCCCAACACAACGAGAGCGTCTACGCGTCGCTCTACAACCGCATTATCAAGCGTCTCTTGTCAGCGTTGTAGACGCTGCGAGTTTTGTAGTTTTGAGATCATTTGGAAGTGCACCAGATCAAAGCCACGACCGCCTCTGCTGTAGACTTCGATAACTTTATGCCAACGATATCTGTTGCTGGTGTTAGCAACTACAGTCTCAGTGTTCTCGCAGACTTCCTCTTCACCGCCGCACTGGCATGCTCAGCTAGAAAGTCGTGCACCAAGAGCAGCGCCTGCGCCGATGCTCACGTCCGTGCTGATGTTGTACAGGAGCTGCTGCAGCCAGCGGCTCGTGGCGGCGTCCTCCTTGAGAGCCTCGTCGAACGTGTGATTGCGTAGAGCTTCTGGTAGGCACTGACGGAGAGCCTCTTTCGCTCTGCGTTAATGTAATGAGTTAGGCAACTGCAACCTCCACAATGCCAATCAGAAAAGGCTACTTACCTCGGGTTATCCGACAAACGTAGGTAGCAACGGATGATGTGCTTGAGCAGGCGGAGCAGGCGCCTCAACCAGCACAGCCACCATCTTGCTGAGCACAGTGCCCACTGCATAGAAGCGCTCGGGCGTGTGGCAAATGTAAGTGAGCCCCATGTCGTCCAGTAGGATCTTCTGCACGATGAACGTGGCCACCGTCTTGGACAGCTCACTGCCAGCCTCCATGATGCGCAGACACAGAGGAATGATCTCCGTCTGCAGCAAAAAGTTGATGACGTCCGAGTCGTCGATCTGCAAGAAATAAATAAAGATGATCCTTAGCTCACATTCACATCATATCTTATCTGTTCGGCAGTCTTACCTTAACCAGAGCGCCAATGACCCCCAGACTCGTGAGTCTCAAGTACTCGAAGGGTCTGTTCTTGCTCACTGTGTTCAGGAACGGGTACAGGTACAGCGGAATGTGCGCTAAAAGCATAATAAATTGTCATCAGTACATATACGTTTGTCTCAGTACATTTGAGACCTCACCGTTGAGGAAGTGCGTGCGCGTCTCCGAGTGCGACGCCACGCACTGCAGCAGCGCCAGGGCGTTGCACACTCTGTTAGACGCGTGGGCCGTGAGCTGCGGCGGCGAAAGCAGCGGGTAGATGGCCACGATCTCCTGCAGCAGGGCCGCCACGGTCCCGAACGAGTGCCAGAGGATGGGGGCCAGCTCCGGGAACTCCTCGCGCTTCTTGCTCAGCTCCAGCAGTGCGCTCTCCGCTGCTCGGGCGAGGACAGCTCCAGCACCAGCGGGTAGAGTTGTTCCGGGCCTTCCATCAGGAGCAACTGGGGGCTGATCGTAATGTTGGCGTCTCCAAAATGGAGATCGTACTTAGTGAGAAGATGGCTACAGCAAGTTGAACATGTAACGGCACCGGCACTCTGCATTGCCCAGCCATGGTGTCTGTGGTGCCGACGCCATCAGCGCAGGCAGAACACGTTGTCGATGTCCAACAAGGAATCTCAAGACCCTTCGCCAGCCCCGAGCAACTTAAACGCGAGATCCAGCGAGCGGGTCGAGCTCTTGTTGCCATTTTAGACTCTTCACATGCCAGCACAGAATGTCGAAATGCCATCCAGAGGATGGCTGAGACTGGCGAGAGTATTGAACGACGTGTTGTGGATGAGATTTATGACTCTGATGTGATGTCAGAATTCGTAAAAGCAAATGGAGGACGCCTTCAAAGTGTGGAGATGAGGCAATTGGTCGAGCTGCGCGAGGCGTTAGCTGCCTGTGCGACCGCAACTTTGACGTCCCCACCGGCAATGGAATTAATGTCGCTCTGGGCGGTGCTTCACCAATCGGTCAGTGCAGACGCCGCGGCGTTGGTTCCCCAAGCGGTTGAAAGTGTTCCTGAGGTACTGGAAGCTGTAGAAGATATTGGCGATGATAATACTGTGACAATTGGGAAAGTGTTGATGACAGCGTTGACATCGTCGACGATTTTCTCTTCGTCAATCAATCCTCGAGTCGATACGGAAATTATGTGATGCTGGGAAGCCAATAGCCGAACATCTTGTGGACGAACTGCATCAGCATCTTGCAGTCATCCGAGATGCTCTAACAGAAACGGACTGGAAAGAATTTTGTTCACGGTGTGCTCAGTCAGTGGCGTCGGAGTGGCGAGCGCTCGGTGAAGCTGCAGATAAAGTAGCTGAGCAAACTACTGACAGTGCCCAGTTTGTCAAACTGACATCGGACGAGATATTCGCTTCGCCGATCGCCAAAGCGATTGCTGCCCAGGGTTTTGCTGGTCTCAATGGAGTTCTTGGACAAAGTCGCGAAGCTGTGGATGCGGCACTCGACACGATGCTGGATAATGGTGTGGCGGCGTTTGGGGCAATTTCTGTGTGTTTAGCTCGCTGTGGCCTTCCTCCGTTGCTGCGAGTAGAGATCGCCCGCGACTTTTTCCAAACGGTTGGGCTCTTTTTCGCTGGGTTGTACGCCCCGATAATTGAATTCTTTGAAAAGCAACGTGTCGCCTCCTTCGCGATACGATTTCTTAACGGCCTTCATGGTGCTTACGACGTTGTGGCTGTCAACGTTGTAGTCCTCGTCGAGGAAGCATCACAAAATCGAG
Organism: Phytophthora quininea; assembly: GCA_011947345.1. NCBI lineage: Eukaryota > Oomycota > Peronosporomycetes > Peronosporales > Peronosporaceae > Phytophthora > Phytophthora quininea. Next base: position 376,064 of record JAAVTG010000581.1, on the reverse strand, counting down.
CGCTTATAGCGGACGTCACTCTTGGCTGTGATTGGCGTCGTGTACTTTAGTTTCCTGTGGTTTGCCTTTTCTGGACGGTATCTTCACCGCAGAGATGATGAAGTACGGCAAGGTCACGAAGCTACTACATGGGCTGCTCTAGCTGCAAAGCAGAAAGTCAGAGTCAATCTCTTCACGTACGTGATTACAGCCTGCTTGACGATCTACCTGCCGTTGACACGACTATGTCTTGACGTGATCCTGGCCTCGACCACGAAAACCGAAAGTGAAAACGATGTTGGAAGAGCAACGAGCGCATCGGACCTAGTAGTGTATCGATTTCGAGACGGAAAAGTCTGGCCGGTTATCGTGGTAGCGGCAGTGATTCTCTTGCTGACGTTCACCATACCGCTGCCGTGGCTGCTATTCGTGCCATCTCAGAAAATCGACCGACCGGATCGCTCGAAAACCCGCTTGTTACGCACGACTTGGATGGAGAACAAGTCCCTTTTGACGACAAGATCTACGCTCGACTGGTAGCGCGTGATCCGAGCCAACTCCGATGCCCGTACCGCTGTCTTTATGCCAGATTTGAGCAGCGATGGAGGTACTACAAGGTGCTCCAACTGCTAGTTAAGCTGGCGTTAGTACTTGTAATTGTTGGTGCTGCTAGCGCAGATGTACGAGTTCGTGGAGTATTGTGCTGCATTCTCTACGCTAGTGTCGTGGCACTCTCGAGCTACAGTACCCCATTCAGCGATCCGCTGAACAATGTCATGGAGATCAGTGGGAAGGTAGCAGCTCTGATGACTTGTGTCGGGGGCATGCTCTCTGCTTTCTTCGATATGCAGCCTAAGAAATCGCGATTGATCGAGGTCGTCGCTGTCGTGGTAAGTATTGTCCATATTGTCAACTTGGTGGTTATGGTAGTGGTGCTTTTACTTGGAATGCGTGGCACTCGACTCTTTCTGAAAAACTTACTTGGCTGGATCACTTTCAGCGACACATCTCGTGGTCTCGAAGATGCCCCAGCAAGAAATATTCTACCAGCTTGGGAAATCGAAAAGGAGGTCAAGCACCGCGTTTGGCAAGCGTTTTGGCGAGCAATTCTTCTCGAGTTATCCCAAGACGCGGACAAGTCAAAGGGGTGCCCAAGAACAAACTGTTGCTCACCGACTACAGTCACTAGAACAAGCTGTCGTAGCCTCTGGGGTTCGTCGAGTTCGGTCTCATTGGCGAGGAGAAGAAAATCCGTACAATTCAAAACTTCGACAAGCAACGCGGGCAGCCTTAGAAGGGGTGGATGTGTTTTGGGGTGACGCCAACGGAGCTCGTGACGGTCATTTAGATTCCAAGTCGTGCTTTGGCAAGATGTACGTAATTCCCTATCCATTTCACTGCATTGTGGTCTACGATGACTCCAAGGACGAGGCAATTGTCCGCGACGATATTGAAGGTCACTCAAGGCAATCGAAATTGGCTCAACTCCTGTTTCTCAACTTCTCTCCGCGGATTGTGGCCAAACGTGAGTTGAGGCAGAAATTGCGGGTGCTCAGTGCTCGTTCCGTCAGCGTCCACTTCCAATTTACACGAGAAGAGAAACCACCGTCGAGGATGGCACAGTTACTAGGACAGACTCGGAAGGTAATACCCGAACGGAGACGCGATATTCAACGGTATCGTTCATATGCTACTACACGCAGGGCATCATTCACGTGGCCACGAAAGGGGACACCACAAAACGAATTATGGCAGAAGGCTTCGACGTGGACATGACATACCGTGACGGCTACGGAGATGCAGTTGCTCCGCACACTGGAAAAGTCCATCATCTCCAGCACCGTGTGGCTGTAATGGGGCCGGACCATATCGGATTAACTCCAGCGATGGACGAGAGCGAGCAGTTGCAGGCGATTTTTGAGCAAACGCGAGATGTATGGGAACCTGGTGTTCAGGAGTTACGATGGCAGCACCAAGGGTATCGCCGAGCACTGGAGCAAAAGCACCTGCAAGCTAATGCCACGCTAAGCGACGGTTTCTGGTATTTCGTGTACAATAACCCAACACTTTCGCGTGACGAGCTTGAAAACCATCTAAAACGTCGTGAATGGAATTCGCGTCTTCAATCACTTGTCGAGTCCCACAAAAGCGCGTTGGATTCTCTTTACCTACGAATGAAGTTCGTCCAGTCACATCCCGCTGTCGCGTTCTGGTTTGTCTTCTGGGACGACGTCTTTGCACGCAACGGTGAAATGAAGCGTCTTCGCAAATACAAACGTGACTTCGATCCACGAGAACCCGCGTCCATTTGCTACCATTTAATGAGGCGACCAGATCTCGAAAATTGGCTACGAGAGCGTAAACTGCTCGAAAATCGACGGTTCTTTCACTCTCGTCTGCTAACACTTCTGTATAGTGAGCTGGAGAAGCAAAAATATCTGCAACAGTTGCTACTTGAACTGAAAGGTGAAGTCAACACCTACAAAGGACAAATAACAATGCGCGTTAGCAGGTTACTTTGGTTAAAATGTTCAAGTCTCTAGTCTCACCAAAGTCCACGACCCGAAAGCAGAACGTGACGACCATCCACGCCAAGACGTTGTTTGGATCATCGTCATTTGCGTCTCCAGCACGAAAGCGACCTGATCGATTGGCCATATCCCACAATTGTGTTTGATCACTGCCATCAGCAGAAGGAACGACAAGATTTGCAAAATGTCAATTAGTAGCACTCGATGCCGTCAACTAAAAGTGTCGTCTGTTGGGTGGCCATGCGCGCGACCACAAAGGCCAACATCGCTGCTCGGATCCAGAAGCCGTAGTTTGCTTTCCACCCAAGGGCTGGATCTTGAAGCGGGATGGATTCCTGTATACATGTGAAAGCCATGACAGGTATTGCGGTCAAGACGCACAGGAAGAGCGCGCGTAAAATGATGTCCTCTTGGTGTAGACCTCAAGAGCAAGTGCCCTGTGAACGGAGTGTTTCCTGCCGTGATAGTCGACCTGAAAACGCTTCCAAGCACGAACGATTTTGAGGATCCACTGCCAGAACCAGTCTCCGAGGATGTAGCGCTTTGCAGGATGAATGTCAGGCAGTGTTGGTAGATGTTCTGACACTGCAACTGATACCATCGCCCGCAAACTTCTTGAGACCACCAACACAGACGAAGAGCGAGGCGATCGAGGTGCAGGAGAGAACTTCCTGCTCACTTCAGGCCATTCTTGACTGGATAACACACTGCCAGCTGATGGCCAACACTCATCTGATTAGAAACGCTGAAGCGTCCGTCATCTGCATGGAAGCACGCCGCGAAGACGTTCCTGACGATCCACTTGTCCTTTTCCTCCGCAGTAACTAAGACGACAAACAATGAAACAACGCGACGTAACCTCGTACTTCATCGAGGTAGAGACCCCGACAGCGACATCTGCTCAACCACCACAGTTCACACTCGAGTGGCGCCACGTGACGCTGACAGTGGAGACCAAGAACCCGACGACCAAACACCACGACAAGAAGACGATCTTGGACGACGTGAGCGGAGCAGCTCGACCGGGCCAATTGCTGGTCATGATGGGGCCGTCGGGCGCCGGAAAGAGCACACTGCTGGACTGCATCTCGGGTCGCAAGTCTCCCAACCAGGACTGGAAGGCAGCATCACAGTCAACGGACGCCCGTGGACAAAGCAGCTCAAGCACATGACCTCGTACGTCGTACAGGACGACGCCTTCTACGAGACCATCACGGTGCGCGAACACTTGCTGTTACAGGCGCGACTCCGAATGGGCAAGCGCCTTCCGCTGGCTCAATGCCAACGTCGCGTGGACGAAGTCATGGAGGAGCTGGGCCTCGTCAAATGCCGCGACACCATGATCGGCGGGTCGAGTTTGCGCGGCATCTCTGGCGGTGAACGTAAGAGAGTGTCGTTCGCCGCCGAGATCTTGACAAACCCGTCGCTGCTGTTCGTGGACGAGTCGACCTCCGGGCTTGACAGCTTCATGGCGGAGACTGTGGTGCGGCAGCTGCAGCAAATTGCGCGCGACGGTAATCGCACGGTCATCGCAACCATCCACCAGCCGTCCTCCGAGCTGTTTGCCCTCTTCGACCAGCTCTATCTGCTGTCGGATGGCGCGTGTGTGTACGACGGCTTGGCATCGGATGCTGTCGAGTACTTCTCCTCGCTCGGGTATGACTGTCCAGCGTACGTGAGCCCCACCGACTACTTCATGCGCCAGCTTGTGGTGGTGGATCAAGCCACAGACGTCGAAGGTGTCGCTCGAGTCGGGCGACTGAAGACTTCGTGGACCGCCACCAGCCAGTCGAAGACCCGAAGCTTGGTACAGCAAGACCAGGATATCTCCACCGAGCAAAGCAACTTCAAAAACGATCAGCTGACGATCGCTGGCCAGCTCTAAGTCCTGCTGAGTCGCAACGTGCTGAGTCTGTACCGGGACCGCACACGCTTCCACGCAGAACTCGGTCAGTCTCTCGTGGCGAGTATCATGATGGGACTCGTCTACCTGCAACTGAGCATGGGTCAGAGCGCCATCCAGATCTTCACCGGAGCCTTCTACTTCATGTCGAACAAGATTTTGCTGCAGTCGAGATTCAACTGGCAGCGCTGCCGCTCGAGATCTTCATGGTGCGTCGAGAGTACGAGAACGGTCTCTTCCACTTGCTCTCGTGGTACCTGGTCAAGAACGTGAGCGACCTGCCCATGCAGATCCTCATGCCGGTCGTGGTGTTCGTGCCGGCCTACTGTATGATCGGCATCGGCCATGGCGCTGCCGTCTTCGCCCTGCTGCTGCTGTTTATGGTCTTGGTGCGAACTGCCTCGGTGGGTCTCGCCTACGCCATCGGGTGCTTCTTCCGTCGCGCGGACCTGGCCACCGCCGTGGGGATGATCATCCTGCTGCCGATGCTGCTGTTTGGCGGCCTCATGGTCAACTCGAGCGACACGCCCGTCCACTTTGTCTGGATCAACTACATCTCGCCCATCAAGTTTGGCTTCGACGCCACGATGCGCATCTACTGGGAGCAAGTGGACGAGATCCCGTGCGACCAGGCCGCGCAGAACTGCATCGCGCGGACTGGGGACGAGGTGCTGGCCAACTACAGCGTCTCGGGTCGACCCGTTCTAGCGGACGCGATGCTGCTGGTGCTGCTCAACGTCTGGTACCGGGCGCTGGGCTTCCTCGGCTCTGGATCAACGTGCACTCGGCCAAGTAGCCACATCGATCGCTGACCAAGATGGCGATCTTTTATCAATACATGAATTATCCCATCGTGTTACCACTTTTTGGAGGTTATCAGAACCTGATAAAACCTCACGTTTTGAACGTAAAACCTCACCTTGTTTCGCGCCCAAACTTCGCGCTCATTCTTCTTTTCGCGCCCGTGGAGCCGAGAAGAATACCAACGCAAAGACAACAAGTAGGAGGGCAGGATGTCGATCCTGTACGAGGAAGGACTGAAGAAGGAGACCAGCCACAAGGTGTGGTAAGTACCGCCCTGCATGTCCTGATCCGACATGTTATCTTGGGATTAGTAGGATTACTATCTGGTACTGATTACTGACACTCGTACCTAACGCAGGCGGGCGGCAGCGGTGCAGCTCACTTCGGAGCCGCATCCCGCCGGCTTTGAGGTGCCCGTGCTGCTGTGCACTTGGCGCCGGATCACTGGCGCCGTCGTCCGGGGCAAGCTCGTCCTGGACCCGACGGTGGCCCACGTGGAGTTCCGGTCGCTGTTCGACTGCAACCGCCGCTTTGCCGTCGCAGTGGGGCGCGCAAGTGGAAGCTCCAGGCCAAGAACGGAGCGTCGTGGGATGCTTGGAGTGACGCCATCGAGACAGCCATCGCTACGGTGAAGGAGGAGGCGGTGCTGGCTGGATGTGAAGTCGTGGAGGCCGCCGAGACCAAGACGGCAGCGCTCGCGAGCTGCGTGCAGGACGACGCCGGCAGCTGCGACGCCCAACAGACATGCGGCGAGCTCCCGAGCGAGTCTGGCGCGGCGACCAGTTCCAGCACGCATGGCACTGCTGTTGGCTCCTAGCAGCAGCAGCAGCAGCAGTGGCGACGCAGTCATGAGCGTGGTCGGCACGTCTAGTGGTGATGCCGAGGCTAGAGGCCGGATGCAGAGCCAGCCCCAAGCCTCTGGCGAGGAAATACTGCCGCAGATGGAGTTGGTGGTGGAGCACCACGCTGAAGATCCACTGTACGACCATTTGGAGAGTTTGCGACCGCAAACGAGAGCGCTCGACTTGCAGAGCGCAGTTACAGATGCTTCCGGCACGACCAATTCGTCGGCGCAGAGCGGCAGCGACACTGCAAACCGCGAGGATCTGTCTGCGGTTACCATGACAGAGCTGGTCGACAAGTTCCAGCGCTTGATCCGCAGACCCAAGGGACAGCTGCTGGAGGAAGTGCTGGGCGGCGCAGCGCAAATACACAAAAAGCACTCGGGAGCTTACTGGTCAGGTGCTGCAACGAGCTGCTCGAGTGGAGAAGCGCTGGAGGAGCCCGAGTATGAAGCGTCTACACTTCCCAGTCTTGAAGAAGATCGAGTGGAAGTTGGCCAGTCGGCAGCGCTGGAGTATGAGCTGGACACAGCTAAAAAGAGATCAAACGTTTGAGAGAGCAGCTCGAGGCTTCGCAGAGTGAGATCGAGACCTACTCCGGCGTCGTCAAGGCTAAGTTGGTGGCGGAGGACCGCGTGAAGGAGCTCAATCAGCTGCTGGCGAAATCGGCTGAAGAAAATGGACAACTCCACTGGGAGATCGACGAGCTCCGGAACCAGACGATCAATGACGAAGTGACTCTTACCGAGACTGCTGAGCACATATTGAAGCTCAGTGGTCTGCTTGCGTCTTGCCAACAAGAGCTGAGGTCGACGGAGTCCGCTCTTGCCACCACCAAGATACAACTGGAGGCCGCAACTGCCCGCGTGCTGTCGAGCGAAAGAGCCGAGGCGGCGCTGAAGACCGAGCTTGCGGAAATGCATCTCTCCTTCACCCTCACCGACGGCAGCAGGTTCACCCATACCCGAGTCTCCGATGCGGAACTGCTGCCACAGACGGAGCTGTTGGCGCACGTCAAAGAGCACCACACACTGAGCGGCGGCGGCACTGCGAACTGCGAGGATCCTGCTGCCGTAACCATGACGGAGCAACTCAACGACACCGAGCTCGAGAACGTCAAACCCAAGGCGGAGCTGGAGGATGTGCTCAACAACGCATATGACGAGTACTCGACCGGCTGCCCGTCAGGTCTGTTGCTGGGTGCTGAAGTCTGGGAAACAAGCAGCTTCTTGAGTCAAGAAGATATGGAGGAGCCCGAACATGAAGATTCCGCACTGCTCAGTAGTGAGGCGTATGAACTGGACTTGGCAGAGCTCGAGTCTGAGCTGGACACGGCTCGAAAGGAGATCGAACGATTGAGAGAAGAACTCGAGGCTTCGCAGAAGGAGAGCTCTGTCTCGAAGGAGGCGGCACATGGGATCTACTCCGGCGTCGTCAAGGCCAATTTACTGCTGGAGGACCGCGTGAAGAAGCTCAATGAGATGCTAGCGGAAACCCGCGAAGAGAACGGTCAACTCCTCTCGGACAATAACGAGCTACAGAACCAGATGATGAACGACAGCAGCGAAGCGATAGTTGCGGAGACTACTAGGCACAGTGCCGAGCTGGAGGACTGCTTGAGGCTCGTGAGCACGAGCTGCGGTCAGCCGAGTCCGCTCTTGCCGTCACGAAGCTTCAACTCGAGGCTGCAAATGCTCGCGCGCTGTCAGGCGAAAGAGCCGAGGCGGAGCTGAAGACCAAGCTTGCAGAAGTGCGTCTCGCCTGCTCCCTCAAGATGGCCAACCTGATGACGACGCACCTGAGCTTCCACAACAGCCCACTGGTAAGCGCCAACAAGAAGCTGGAAGAAGTGATCGACGAGAAGAACACCCTGAAGGTGAAGCTGATGACGCTGGAAAGCAAATTACTCAAGCAGCGCAATTGCACCACCGACAGCAGCAGTTTTCCTGCTCCCCGCTCGACGCCACGAGCTCTGCCATACTTGCAGAGGTACAACGGGAGCTCGACAAGAAGTCGGCCCAGTTGTTGAACGCTGAGCGCGAGGTCGAGCACTTGCGCTCGGAGATCAACGACAGGAAGGATGGAGACGCAGTAAACATCGAGTACACGGCTGCCAAGAAGCGGCTCGAGGACGAAATCGCTCATCTGTGCCAGCTCAACGACGAGCAGGCGAGGAAACTGGAGGAGCTGGGCTCGCGTGTCACCACAGCCCACCGTGAGCGCGATGAACTCAAGAAGGTTGTGCAGCAAATGGTGGCACTTGGTTCCATCAGTCACTGCACGCCGTCAATTCCCGATAGTGTTGCGACGGACGAGAAGAAGGCGTCGACATTCATGCGTCGTGTGTCGCTACAGCGAACGCCGTGGTCTCCATCTCCCCTCACGCTACTACCATGTCGACAAGAGGCGTCCGCACGAGCAGGAAGACGTCTTCTACCGGCAGCGGCGTTGTCGTGACGAGTGGACGGGGACTCATTGCTCCTCTAGTCTGCATCCCCACAAACTTGCTGAGCTGCCAGGGACCCATTGCTCCCTGGCTGCCTCAGTGGGTGGGGCTGGTGCGGTTCGAGGAGATCATTTCCTTCTCGGCCGCACCACCATGGGAATTGTCACGATATCGTGCTACCGGCAGATACGACGGTGACAAATGAGACGACTGTGCAGAAGACCTTTACGCCGGCGCTGCCGTGACGAGTGGACGGAGGAACTCATTGCTTCCGCTCGTCTGCATCCTTGCAAACTTGCTGAGATGCTGGGGATTCATTACTCCCTAGCTGTATCAGTAGGTGGGTTGGTGCGGCTCGAGAAGCTCATTTTCTTCTCGGCCGCATCGCCGTGGGGATTGTCACGACGGCGTCCAGCTGGCTGGAGATCAGTTCGCCAAGCCAGCGCACTGGCGTATTCACTGCTTTCCATCGTTCGCCGTGTGAGTGGCCTCAGAGCGTGTCGTGGAGATCATTCGATGAAGATTTTCCTCCTCGTGGCGCTGTTGACCTTTATTCGATGCGTTGTGTTGTGTTGTAAGCATTATCGAATACATGTACGTCTTCATCGCAAGATTCAAAGCATCAAACAGATGAACTAAGCACACGCAACAAACAGGTCTGCCGAAAGCTCGACGCCGTGCTTTTAAAAGTCGTCTGCGAAGATCAACGTCGCTGCCTGCACTCGTCCATCTTGGCATGACCAACTCGCTATTTACGGTCGTAAGGCATAGCCACCGTGCTGCACGTCATCTCTCCGTTCATGAACCGGCACTAAGATTCACAGGTCTTGTCAGGAGCTGGTGCAGTCGAAAGCTGGCGGAAACTCATGCAGGGGGTCTGGGTGCATGGTGCGGCCCACCGCTGCAGCTCAACGTCTGTCTTAAAACCGTGCCATCGTCGGGGTTGTTGATGCTGAGATATCCGTCGGCATTGATGGTGTGGTGTACGCCACTTAGCACTGGTAGTGCGGCAGTTGTTGGATCCCGATAGCGTCGACATTGCCATCGAAGTGCGGGCTTGCCTGGCCCCGACGTACTCAGCGGGCTTAATTCCGTCCCGAAGACCATCTCAAGCGATGGAAGCCCTGCATTCGGGGCATCGTTCCGCTTTGTTTGGAGGAAAACTCCACCATCAGATCATAAAATCTTACATAAAAATCGGCATCTTTTATAAAAAGTAGCCATTCTCTATCGAAATGTACGCAGGCGGCGCTAGCCACGAGGCGCTGACGAGCGCCGCCGCGGAGGCCAACGACCTGGACGCGCTCGTATTCGAGTTCGGCAGCTCGCGGTGCAAGTTCGGCTATGCGGGTGAGGACTTCCCTCGCGTGTACGAGCGGCCGGTGGCGCACAGCGAGGTCCAGAACGACGATGCGCAGGCCCAGCAGGTGAATCGGGCGGCGGCCCAAGTGGAGCGCGACCCCGAGCAGCTGGCCCAGTGGCTGTTCGATGCCAGCAGCTCCAGACTGCAGACCCGACTCAGCGACCACCCGCTACTGCTAGTGGAGAGGCCCTTCACGCTGCCGGAGGAGCCTGCGGGGGCGGAGCAGGACGAGCAGGACAAGAAGCAGGACGCGTCTCTCGTGGCCAGCAGTACCGGCAAAAGAGGGACCTGAAGGCCAGGGAGAAGATGGTGGAGGTGGTCATGGAAGAGCTGGGCGTGCCGGCCTTGTTCTGCGCCAAGAGTGCCGTCCTGGCCTGCTACGCCAACGCCAGGACCAGCGGTCTGGTGGTGGAGATGGGCGCCACATACACCAGCGTCACATCCGTCCACGAAGGCTACGCCTTTGCCTACCCTAAAAGTCAAGTGACATTGTTCGGAGGACACGACTTGGATGCATTTCTGAGGCAGAAGTTGGCTCCACAAGTGGCCAAGAACAGGGAGCAGCAGGTTGCGACTGTGAACGCAGAGATCGCCAAGAGGAGGCCGCAGAGCTGGAGTTATGTGGTGGAGGCGAAAGAGAGCGGACTGTGTCGAGTGGCCGACGGACCGTTCGACGAGGCGCAGAACGCGCAGCTGCCGCTGATCAACTACGAGCTGCCGGACAAGACGGTCGTCGCCTTGGGGACAGAGAGATTTAGCGTCGCGGAGCACTATTTCCTGGGAGAAACAGCGTCGGCTAGTGCTGGAACAGATGCAGGCACTTCGAACGACGGGCCTGGGATGCGACTACCGGAGCTCATTTGCGAGACGGGAGGGCTGACAACAGAGACAGAGCTGCGCAAGGAGCTGTTCCAGAACATTGTGCTGACGGGGGAGCTCGTGCTTTGAAAATATGCCGATGCGGATTGAACGTGAGGTGGTCACGACGTTGAGCGGCACTCCGCTGCCACTGACTGGATCAGGAGGCGCTGGAGGATTCGCCAGCAGTCTACGCGTCAAGGTCGTGGCTGCACATGCTCAGGAGCGTCGCGTGGGGTCTTTTCTAGGCGGATCGATCTTGGCATCGCTAGGCTCGTTCCACGAGATGTGGATGTCCAAGGCTGAATACGCAGAGCACGGTGCCTCACTCATTCACAAGAAGTGCCCATAGGCTCGCAATGCGCGTCATGAACGATACTGACGGTAGGGTCTCAATCATACATTTTGTTCTCACATGACAACTGGTGTAGTTTCCTAAACGCTAACCATGTCCGTAGAGTATGACGCCGCTCTGTAGCTCCCAAAGTGAACGTCCTCATCGGTGGCGCTAGCTTTGATTGTTGATCTCCTTGATGGATCGCATTGATGCATACCCTCCAGCAACCCCATTGCAATCCATCGCTCTACTGATCAGCTTTATTACGAAGAATAGGAACTAGTGCAGACCAGGTGCGTATCCTGGTACGCGGACACCTTCTCGCTTCTTCTGCCACGACATGACGGAGAATTTGGGGCTTCTTGGCACCGTGAGCCTCTTTGACGGGTGTTTTCGGCCTGTTGGCTCTGCACCTGGAAGCCGTGATGAGGACCGTTGTGGCTTCAAGTGACCAGAAGACGAAGCATTCTCTTCCCTCGACCCAGAGGCTTCCTGTTGTCGGCAATTGTTCATGGTGGCAAGCATCGTGTTGGCCGATTCAGCCAGCGACTGGCCAGTGTTCGATCTCTGGGCTTGGATGAGCGAATTGATCGACCCCACATATGTGCCGCTGTTGTTTGTACTCCTGGCTGTGAGAGACCCGGTCGCTACCATAGCACGGTGCTTCGACCTCGTCGGTCCAGCAGACGAAACTCGTCGAGGTCTTGCTGTAGCTGTCGACTCGGATGTACGCTCTTCTGCCTGAATTTTTCTGCTTCGAGTCAAGAACGCAGAGCCAGGTCGATTCGACCAAGACACAGGTTGACATTTGTTGCTTTGAGGTGAAGAAGACGGCAATGAAGAAATTGATGACGACGATGAAGAGGACTCGGGGTTTTGATCCCGCCTGGAGCGCCACGCCTGCGAATGGTAAGAGACAGCTCGGGACTGTCGGATGTGAGTTGAGGCGATCGGCTCGGGTGTCTTTGCCGACTTAGCAAGCGATGTGATCAAAGCCTTTGACCGCTCGCCCAAGGCAATTGCAGCAGCGATCGCATCCGATGCCCCTTTATCCGGCACCATGGGATTGGACTTGCGAGTTACCGCAGCTTTGATTGTCGTGTGAACCGATAAACTAGTTCGAGATTGGAGTTTTGGACTTCCAGGAGTTGTTGAGCTGTGTACAGTTGCTTCAGGCTGTGCCGGGACAGATTCTGGGACCTCGTTTTGCTTTTGAGTATTCGCCAAGACGTTGGATGCGTTTTCCGCTGACGGTGGGGACACACGTGAAGTTAAGCTTTCGGATAGTAAAGATACCTGCGCTGGCACCACTCGAACGTGTTCATGCTGATTCGAGACCATGACGTTGGCATCCTGCTGCTTCGGCACTGGAGGCTTGCTGATAGCTCGAATTCGCCGGCGATTCGAGCCAAGTTTGGCTGCGTACAAGTGATGGCGCGTGCTGGGTGCTTCTCGCCTCTCTTGTTGGTCTTGTATTTGTGCCTGCCGCAAAGTTGCGTGGATTTTGCTGATTCGAACGCCAGAAGTAGCTGTCGACGCGGAGATCGGTCGTGTGTCGTTGGCAGTCGAGGCACTTGGTGAGTTCTTTTCAATTGCTGGTTGGTCTTCACGATTTTCTTCGCCAGCACGAGCCGAGGCGTTTTGAGTCGAATTCGCTTTCCGGTGATTGTCGACCTCTTTCACGAGAAGTGCTCGGAGATCAACCTTGCTCAAATTCTTTAAATCGAACGAGAAGTCCACGCGTGTAGGGGCAGGGTCGACACCACCGCCTCGACTTCGGTACTTGCGCTCAATGTCTTGCATATACGGGTGGTTCAAGGCCTCTTGTGCGGAAATTCGCTTGGCCGGATCGAATTCCAGAAGTCGGTCAAGCAGATCCAACGCCGAGTCGCTTGCTTTCGGGAAGAGTGACCGAAAGGGAACCTTCGGCCTCTTGCCAAGAGAGTGTAGAAATCTCTGCGCCTGGGAGCTCTGAATGTTTGCCGTTGCCTCTGGTGATGGGGCTCCAACGACGTCGAAAATGAGCGTTAGCTGGTGCAGGAAGTTTTTCCCAGGAAAAAGTGCCTTCCGTCCGAGAATCTCGGCAAAAATGCAGCCCACAGACCACATATCGATACTCTGGTCGTACAGACCATCCGGTTGCAGCATCAGCTCAGGAGCTCGATACCATCGAGTGACCACGTGCTCCGTCATGGGCGGTCGATCTGGAACTCGGTTGGTTGAACTCGCTGCTGGAGCAGATCGAGGCCTCTCGGGTGGGTTGCTGGAGACGCCTACGCGTGGTATTTTACGGGCAAGACCAAAGTCGGCGATCTTCAATTGGCAGGACTTGCTCAGCAGCAGATTGCCTGGCTTGAGGTCACGGTGAAGCACCCCGTTATCATGCAGATACTTGACGCCAAGAAGTTGGTGCAAGAAATACTTTGCATGGGCATCGGACAACGGCTGCGAGCTCTGAATCACTCGATGCATGTCGGTGTCCATGAGATCCATCATAATGTAGAGCTCGTCGTCCTTGAGGTTAGTCGACAAGTTGTGGATGGAGATAATCTGTGCCGGACAAAAGGGAACGAGACGATGAGTTTTACTACCATGTTTGATTGCGGAGGCTGTGGAGAGCTCGTACATTTGGGTGCTTGCCGAGGAGCTGCAGCAGTAGAACCTCACGTAGTGTGTGTTTGGCGTCCACCGTTCGTCTGGATATGGGAGTCACTTTCTTAATTGCGACGCATTGCCCCGTTTCATGGTCTTTTGCCGCGCTGAGCAATAGCAAGATGAATGGACTGTTACTACTTGGAGTGGGGACAACAAGTTGAATTGGCACTTACCATACAACACCATACGATCCTTTGCCGAGGGATTCAGGAACTGGTAGCGTGAGCTCACTTTGAACACGCTGCCGTACACTTTGAAACCTGTTGATTGGCTATTGGGAGTGCTTCCTCGTGAACCGGAAACACTGCTTGTGGACGTAGAGGCTGCCATTTGCAGCGGATGGATTAAAGAGCGAAAACTTTGGAGGCGTTTAGAAGTTCACGGTCATGAAGCACAAATTGACAGGGCACAAGAGACGGAGTGAATCGATTGCCTGTCAATCGGGGAGCATGCTGTCGTGAATCAAACACGATACAAATAGAACTTCATCGGCTATTCTAACGAGGGCGTTTCCAGCGGAAATCCAAAAGCGAACGCGCCAGAGTGTCTACGCAAGTTGATTGATGAGAATATCAAACCTCAGCGAATCGAGTTTCGGCTTGCAGAGGAAGACTGGAACCGGTGCAACAACTTCGTTGTCGCCGCCGGTCGAGGCAGATCATCCATCAATGGAGCGAAATGCGCAAGTGGCAGCTGGGTGGGTTTGCCTACAGGATTTCTGTTGGGCTCGTCCAACGCATATAGTAGTTACCTCATGTTTGGTCAGTCAAAAAGCTGCTGTGGTTGAAGGGGATGAGCGCGTTAAAATTCCGCGGCGAAAAAAAGAGGCGGGTCACCTTCCGCAATATAGCTCTCGGTATGCAGCGTACATGAGCTACATATTCCAACGAATTGTGAAATCGTATCACCCAAAGCAACACAAAAGATTCTCGACAAAAGCAACAAGATCGTACTCCATTCCACCATGGCTTGTTGGTTGCTGCTACAGATTTCAGCACGAACTCAAGCGATCAATAGCCCCAGAATCGAACACTCAGCGCAGCGTTATCACCGAAGCATTCTGCTCCGCGTGCTGATGCCCCCGGCCAGAGGTACGCGACCCGCTTCAAGGTTCGCTGTTGAAGTTGCCCTCAAGCAGGGTGCTTGGTGTGCCGGCGTCCGTCCAGCTTACCCATCACAATCGGGACAGCCTCGCCGTCTTCTAGCAACTCCATTCTTCATTTGTCCGTCTTCTGGTAAAGTCAAGACAGCAGCAAGATGTTCACGTCGTGGCTAACACCGTTGGTGTTCACGGCGCTCGGTCTTGCGGTCCACCAACCGCAAGTAGCTGCAGACGAATGGGACGCTCAAGTTGACTCGATCATGGACTCGCTGTCCACCGACGACCTCATCGGCCAGATGTCCCAGATCGCCATCTACGGCCTCGTGGACGACGAGGCAAACCTGGTGGAGGACAAAGTGCGTGCCTTCGCCAAACTCAAAGTTGGCTCCTACCTGGGCGGGCCTCTCTGGAGAGGCCTCTACGACCCCGCCGTCGTCGGATGGGCCTGGACGGCGCAAGAGTACCGCGACGCTGTCGGCAAGATCCAAAACATCACCATGGAGGAGAACGGCGGCCACCCGATGATCTTCGGCCTCGATTCCGTCCACGGCGCCGCGCTGGTTAGCGGTGCCGTCAAGTTTGGCCAGGAGATCAATGGCGCTGCTACCTTCAACCCGGACCTCGTGTACGAAATGGGTCGTATCAACAACCGTGACACGCTGGCAGCGGGCATTCCGTGGGCTTTTGCTCCAATTCTCGACAAGTCCAGCAATCCGCTCTGGGCTCGGACGTTCGAGACATTCGGGGAGGACCCGCACACGATTGCTGTCATGGGCGACGCCATTGTGCGAGGGATGCAGAGCAACAACGGCAGCGCTGCCTGCTTGAAGCATTGGATCGCCTACTCGGACACCCCCACCGGTCATGATAAGGACGGGGTCACCCTCACGGACTTTGATCTTCTCAACTACTTTGCGCCACAGTTCAAGGCTGCATTCGAAGCCGGCGCGCTCACGACGATGGAGAACTACATTTCAGTGAACGGCGCCCCGACCATCGCCAACCCAAAGCTGATGAACGAGCTGCTGCGCAACGACATGGGCTTCGACGGCGTCTGCGTGTCGGACTATGCCGAGATCAACCAGCTGACAGACTTCCATCGTACAGCTCGGTCGGAGGACGAAGCCACGCGACAGTCGCTGCAGCGCACAACGCTCGACATGAGCATGATCGCGAGCGATGACAGCTTCATCAACGGCACCAAGTTGCTCCTAGAAAGGAACCCGGACATTCTGAGCCGACTGAAGGACTCGGCTCGCCGCGTCGTGAAGCTTAAAGTCCAGCTCGGTTTGTACGACAATCCTTTGCCTGGTGAAGAGTTGGTGGATCTCGTTGGCAACGCCGATGACGTCGCTGCAGCCCTCGAAATGGCTCGCGAGTCGATCGTTCTGCTGCAAAACAATGACAGCACACTGCCTCTGCCGACCAACGCGTCGATCTTCTTGACGGGCCACACCGCCGACCGTATCGCTTACCAATGTGGTGGGTGGTCAGTCTCTGGCAAGCAGACCACCAGTACGTACGACGTGTCTGACGATGCTTTCCCGCACGGCATTTCGGTCAAGGACGGGCTGGAGGCCATCGCTGGCAACGACTCCATCACATACTTCAACGGCTTGCACTGGAACGGATCGTACTCGGACTCCGACCTTGCGAAGGCGAAGGAGCTGGCCGCGAAGGCTGAGTACACCATCGCTGTCATCGGCGAGGAGCCGTACCATGAGAAGACCGGCGACCTAGACAACCTCGCGCTGCCTGCTGGTCAAATCGAGTACGTCAAGGAGATCGCCTCGACGGGCACCAAAGTCATCCTCGTCCTCTTCGAAGGTCGTCCGCGTCTGCTTGGAGAGCTTCCTGAAAAGGTGTACGCTGTGATCGACGGTCTTCTCGCGTGTGAATTAGGCGGCAAGGCCATGGCCGAGATCATTTACGGCCGGGTAAACCCCAGCGGCCGCCTCCCGATCACGTACCCGAAGGACCCAGCCAACGTCGCCATCCCGTACAACCACCGCGTCAGCACTCAGTGTGGAGACTACGAGGACTGCGATATGCAGTGGAACTTTGGCCACGGACTCAGCTACACCACGTTCGACTACTCAGCCTTGACGCTAAGCAAGACCAACGTCACGTCCAGCTCCGACTCGATCGATGTGTGCGTCACCGTCACCAACTCGGGCAGCGTGGCCGGCAAAGAGACGGTGATGCTGTTTCTCACGCAGCCCTATCGATCTTTCAACGTGCCCGAAGTCAAGCAGCTCAAGAAGTTCAACAAGATTAGTCTGGAGGCGGGTGCTTCGCAGACCGTCAACTTCACGCTCACGATGGAGGACTGGGGTGTGTACTATCCGCAGATTGGCCAGGGTTTCAAGAAGGTGGCGGAGGATGCAGACTACGTGATCGCGATCAAGCCCGAGACTGACTGTGATGTGTACAACGAGACCGCCGCTGCGAACCCGCTCTGTGCGACCTTCACGCTGGCAACTGGTGAATACCCATTCAACACATTGGACCCGCTCGTGTAAACGCGTTGATCTCTCCTAGCTATAACCTGCTGGTCGATGGATGACACGATTAATGTAAAGTTTTGATGCGTTGGGAAGTGGAATCCTCAAGACATCTTGTCCTCCCTCGACCGACTATCTTAAGCGGCACTTTCAAAAACGCTTGACCACAATTGTCGCTGTTCCTGTCGACGTCTTCATTGCTGCGATGCCCAACCGAAGACGTACGCGGATGGACTCCATCTTGAATTCAATGCCCAGCAGGCATGTTCGCTGCGGTCTGACCAAGCTCAAGCGCACCTGGTTCGCGATGCAGATCAGCCAACGCGGCCACTATTCGATCGAGAGGATGCTTGCCCTCGACGAATACACCAGGACGATGCCACTATCTCGAGTGCTACTGGTTTGCTTTGGAACCCCATTACCCGTGATCCTGCTCGTTCTTGCTACCGAGCTGCTGCCTCTGCAGAATCCAAGCGAGGGATGGCGTGCAAATTATGGCATCTGGATCCGTACGTCCGTCCAGGCTGGGGTAATTTCGATCGTTGCTGCTGGTCAAGCCTCCGTTATGTTTGATGGTATCCGGTTCTCGACTCGCCAGCTAGTACTGCTCTTTGTCAGTGTGTCGCTAAGTTATACTGGCGCTGCGATCCTCCTCGCTGCGTGTGTCGGCTTTCCCATCCCTTTCATGGCCGCATCAATGAGTCCCATATTCGTGATGGTGGTTAGTACTGCGCTCTGTGCTGTTGCTGGTAAGCGAGCAATTCACGAAATCCTACTGCAGCGCAGACAAATGTTTGGGTTTGTGAGCTTCCTGTCGGCGCAAATGGTCGTTCTCTTCGTCTACCCATTCTACCAAGTGCTGTTCAACGCTGCTACAGATACAAAGTACGAGCTGTTCGTGTTCCTGCTGCTCCCACTGATCAAAATCGCGCTCAAAAACCTCGTGTCTCTGAGCATCGCCCACATGGAAGATATGGTACCTGAAGGAGTCATGTTGACCGTCAACTTCTTCAACGCCATGTACCTGGCAACGTGTATGCGGAGCGCGTCGTCCACCGCTATCGTCGCCGCTATCGTGGCAGTTGGTATTCTTCAAACTGGGATTGCATCGCGAGACTTACTGCACCGAGCCGAGTCGATCTTGTCTCGCCTGCAAGAACTGCCAGCCATTACCAGCCCCTGCAGCATTTTTGACGGCACGATCGCACTGTGTAGGAACCCCTCCATCTTCCACCTCCAGAAACGCACTCGCATTCGAGTCCACTCTTGCTTCCTCTACCAGCTATCGTCGAGCAACCAGGCCCTATTGTTCTCACTACAGCAGCTTCCAGACTGTCGTCCTGGTCGTCGCTTTCTCCTGGCTGCCAGCGTTGTACGGATTTCGTTTCTGCACTTACCACCAGCCATCTCCAGATTCCCAGAGAAGCTACGAACACTCTACACCAGTGCGACCTCAGTGGCACCTGAGCCATTCGATCTCGCTGGCGTTGATCCGCTTCACAGCGTGCTGGACGATTCACTGCGGTTGCTGTTTACGACCGAGTGCCTGATGCTGGCAGTGTACCTTGAGCTGTCAATTCCCGTCCTCTATGCCATTTTCATGGTGGCGATGGTGCAGCTACCCAACGCCCAATACCACTCGGAACTGCTTGGAGTGGACCGCCATAATGTCGGCGCCAAAGTGCAGATCATCTTCGTCTACGCGGCGATCGAGGTGGTTTCTCTGGTGGTCATCACTTGTGTGCTGAAGCAAAAGGCAAGAGCGCGTGTTCTCCATCAGCTGGCGTTTGTCCTACAGTCACAGAGTTCTCTTGTTCAAGGCAAACTCGTGCTCTGGATGTTGATGGCCATGGGCTTTCGTATTGCACACTTTGGGGCGGACTTCAACTTCCGCTTTGGATGGCTACACAAAACATAGCCCTTAGATATTCAATTGACTGTCGGAAACAGCCAAGTTTACCATGATAAATGTTTAGTATTTTGATATCCACGCGAACTTGAAAGTGAAATCAGCCCCTACAGAAGTACAGCACGGTTATTAGACCCAATCTCGTAAATGGACTGCACCATTGCCTTACCAAAGTGCACGACTCGAAACGACAGCGTCATGAGCACCCACGTCATTAGCATGAGCTGGACCAGCACCGCTTGAGTTTCTAGCACAAACGCCAAGTGGTAGAGCGCTTGCAAGCGGCAAGTCCGCAGTACAATCAGTGTAAGCGCAACGAATGATATGAACTGCAGCGAGCCGTAGACGAAAACGCCGCTGACTGTGTCCCCAACATTGTCTCGGGTCACGCCCACCAAGTCCGAATGGTATTTTGAGCTCGGCAAGAGCACTACCAGCAGCAAGAAGAGGCCGTAGAGCACGGGAATAAGAAACTGGAGGTACTCTGCCAGGACGATACACTCGGCGGTGAAGAGAATCTCCAGCATGTCGCTCAGAATGCTCTTGGTCCGATCTAGACGAGAGTTTGAACATCTTCGTCCGCTTGGCTGGACAAATAACAGTGGTGTTGGCTGGATTCGATGGTTCCAAAGACGTCCAAAGCAGAAGTTGTTGGCGACCCCACGCGATTGTGGCACTGCAGAGATAAAAGGACCTCCAATTGTGGCTCGATAAGAGCTGCCGACTTTGGTGAGATTGGGTCTTGTAAAACGTGGAATAGTGCGCGGTGCATTGCCAGATATATGGTCGAGTCGATCGAGTAATTCGCGCGCCTCGGTTGACAACCAGTGTGGTAAACACGAGCGGAGCAGGATCTCTGTACGATCTTGTTGCTCAAATTTTGTTGCATCTCGACATAGCGCAGCAACCGCCGACAGCAAGTCGCGACCACCAACTATAACGCCATAAGTCTCGTGGAGTCTCGACACAATTGCGTTCGTTCGCTTGTGAAGACACTTCAACGCGATTACTGACTGTATCACATCGATGGATATCATTGTAGCTATCGCCGTCGTGGACGATGTGCTCTGCATGCACGTAGCGAGATAGACCGAGTTGAAGAAGTCGACGGTGAAGATGACAGCCTGAGGGACCATATCTTCCATGTGCAAAATGCACCGCGAGACGAGGTTCTTCATGATGAGTTTAATGACAGGCAATAGCAGCAGCACAGGCAACTCGTATCCTGTCGCTGTGACAGCCGCAAACAAAACTTGGTAGGCGGCGTAGGTGATGGCCATGACAATCTGCGAGCTACTGAAGAAAATGAGCAAGACCGCTTCGTCCAAATGTGCTAGAATCTGATGAATTACTTTTGCTCCAGCGACGAATCGGAAAACAATCGCGACCAACAAAACGTAGAGAGTGATGATCGTCAATACGGTGAACGGAATTGGGAACACCCAGAGCTCAGCGACAGCCATCCCAATACCCGAGTATCCAACAGCTACGCACATGGCCATCGACGCTAGCTGCAACGACGACAAAACGACTCCGGGAACCATAAAGATTACCAAAGCGGCTATCCCAACTGCCACCACACCACCGAGAACTGCCAATCGAATCCAAAAGCCATAATTGTTTTGCCAGCCGTCAGCTGGGTCCTGCAGGGGATGCATTCCTGCATCACGACGAGAATCGCCATCGATAGTGGAGTTCCCAAGCAGACGATAACCACACGAAGAAGTGAAGTATTCGTGGTGTACTCGTCCAGCGCCAGCATCCTCTCAACGGAATACTTGCATCCTCTTTGACTCACTTGTAGGGACATACTGAGGCGCTTTAACGCAGCGATCCAACTTCTTGCTTTCCGTTCATTTAAAGCGAGGGGATTCGAGACAACCAGATCGGGTGCAAGTGATGCCGCCATCGAACGACGAAAATGGATTCTGGTTGCGAACAGAATGAGGAAAGAGAAAGCAAAATCGCCAACTAATTGCAGACTGTTCAAGTAACCGTTGAAATCTTCATCCCAGAGACGACTTATCTTGCCCAAGCGAATCCGAAGGTGAAATCCACACCTGTCAGATCAAAACCATTAAACAGCCATCCACAGAATAAGCCAAATGCAGCAGCACCTACCAAAGTGAAATACTCGAAAGCACACTGTGATCAATCCCCAGGCCATCAGTTTGCACTGCACCATGACCATTTGAACTTCCAGCTCGAACGCCAACTGGTACAGCACGTTCAGGCCGCAGGTTCTCAGCATCGACACGACTAAAATCACCAGCGACGCTAGTTCCAGCAGCGCGTAGATCAAGACTCTTGAGACTGTGGCGTCAACGTTTTCATTGGTGGTGTATTCGAGATCGATGTGATACTGAGCACTAGGGAGAGTCATCACAGCTGTGAGGTACGTGACATACACGACTGGCATAATCGCCTCGAGGTATTCCGTTAGCACGATACATTCTGACGTGTACAAAACTTCGAGCGCTTCGTTGAGAAGCGGTTGGCGTCGAGGCCTCGAAGAAGAAACGTTGTCTAGTGATGCCAATTTCACAGAAGATGCTGGCAGTGGTTGGACCGACCCGAGAGCGAATGGAAGATTACGAGCTCGATGGGGTTTATCAGGGTATGCGTAGGCGCCAATCGAACTAGCTCGACAAAATCACCCGATGCCAGTCGGCTGTCGTCTCGTAAATTCTCATGATCCGTAAGCCAGGCATGAGCGGGAGATTGCAGGATATAGTTCGAGCGCAATCGGATGCCACATCCACGCCTGAAATGTTTATCAAGGCTCTCTGTGCTATGACAGAGCTGTCGAACTGCAGACAGCAGTGGGAGGTGGTGTTTATCAGCAGTGTGATTTTTTCGGAAGCGTCTGGAGATGTTTTGCGTTCGCAGGTGGCTCCGATACAATTCAATTCCAGTTTCAAGTGAATAAACGCCATGATCAAGATTGTATTCGTCGATGAGGCGCTCTGCATGCACGTCGCAAGAAAGAAGGCGTTGGAAAAGTTGACCGAGAAGATGACTTCCTCTGAGACCATATCTTCGAGTGAGGTGATGGACCGAGCCACCACGTTCTTCATCACCAGTTTGATCGCCGGCAGCAGCAGAAAGGTTGGGAGCTCGTAATTGGAACGGTTTGTTGCATTAAAAGACCTTGGTAAGCAGGGTAAATCACCGATAGCGACGCCTGCGCCATGAGAAACAGCAAATACCGAACAATCTGCTGGTGTTGAGGGAGTATTCGATTCCACATTTCTCGGCCAGCAACGACGCGCAGTAGCACAACCAACTCCAGTAGGAACCAGCTCTCGAGAACCAGGGAAATGAACGGCACGGGAACACCCACCACTCTGCGACGGGTATCCCGAAGAAGGGATCGTAACTCCAATGAAGACAGCGATCGTCGCAATCTGCACATGCGAGAGCGAAAACCTGTCGATCATGAAGGTGGCGTGGTTGCAGAGTGAGACGCTAATGGTGGCAGCCAGTAGACCGAAGCGGATCCAAAAGCCGACGTTCTTGCTCCACCCGTCCTCGGGGTCTTGCAGAGGGATCAGTTCCGAGCCAAGTATGAGCGCCAACATAGGCAGCGGCGTGCAAATACACATGAGAAACACTCGATAGACAGAGGTATTCTCTGTATATTCGTGCAGCGACAGCATCCGCTCGACTGAGTATGTTCCTCCGCGACGGCTGAGCTGCAAATTTGACCATTGTCGAGTCAGAAACGCGAGGCACCCTTCTTGATGCTTTCGACGCGTAGGATGCAGTTGTTTCGGCAACGAATCCTGTTGAGGACCACCCCGAACGCGAGACATCCGTGGAAGTAGGACGTCGTGCTTTGTTTCGTGCACTAAAAAGGCGAGGCGGTATTTTTGCCAAGAGTCTGTTGTCGACAAGTCCTGACTGTCCGTGTTGCTGATGGCGTTTGCACCAAAAGGCAACGCAATTCATCTTGAGGAAATCGAGTCCACGGCAAATCAAACGACGACACTCAAAAGAAGTCTGCACTACTACGTTTCGAAGCTGGTTCGTCTGTGGATGTCCCTACAGCTGAGTAACCACGGGGGCGAATACTCTATCGAGAGGCTTGTTGCTCTGGACGAACACACGCAATGGACGTCATTTTCGAAGGTGTTGCTGATTTGTCTCGCTACGCCACTACCGATGGTGCTGATCACAGTACTGCAAGAAATGGTTCCGCTTCAGAACATTTCTGAGGGATGGCGTCTGAACTTCGGCCTTTGGTTTCGATTCGCTCTGTTGATCGCAGTCCTCACCCACGCGATGGCCGTCCATGGACCGCATATGGTTGGCGGGCTCTCACTCTCGTCGCGCCAACTTGTTGCTTTGAACATTGGCGTATGCGTCGGAATCCTGCCAGTCGCCATGGCAATCGCAGACTCCTGGACTTTCCCCATCCCGTCCATCCAAATCTCGCTCAACATGGTCTTCGTGGTCGTGGTGATCGGTGTATTCCGCATCGTCGTCGGAAGCGCAGCGTTTAACAAACTTCTGGCTCGTCGGAAACGACTCGCTCGGTATTTGAGCTTCATATTCATCCAGGTCTTTATGACAATTCTGTACCCGACCTACCAGGTCTTGTTTGAACGGGCAGCAGATACTTCTTATGAATTGGCCGTGTTGATACTCCTCCCAGTGATCAAGATCATCATGAAGAACATTTTGTCCATGACAGTCTCTCACATGGAAGATTTGGTCCCAGAGACGGTCATTTTCACCGTTGACTTCTTCAATGCTCTCTATCTGGCCACGTGTATGCAGCGAGCGAGTTCTACGACGACAGTGGCGGTGATAATGACGGCCGATCTCTATCACGCTGCATTCGCGCTCTTTCGACTGCATCGCAGTACAAAAACTATCTTGGCGCAACTCCAACAAGCGACCGACTCGACCACCAGACCAACCAGCTTGCTGTCCGAAATTAGGTTGCTCTACGACAACCCGAAGAAGCTCAAACGACAAGCCAGAGGAGGTATTCAAGTTTATCCATACAGACCCCATCGACTGTCAACAGCTGGGAGCTTTGTTCTCGATAATGTCGGGGATTCACGAAAGTGACGAGACAGACGCAGTCGTAGGGTTTTCCATCGCTAGGTGCACACTTTGGCAACTTAAAACCCAACTGGAAGAAGACTAATGAAGTTCGTCCCAAAGAGATCGGTTCCTTTGCGAGCGATCGAACATCGTCGGTCCTTCTTCCGCCAACGATGGTGCTGCACGACACGCTGGAGGTTTTCTTCACATCGGAATGCCTTGTGTTAGCGGAGTACTTGGAAGTAGTGATCCCACTACTCTACGGGAACTACATGGTGATGATGGTGCATCTACCAAACGCAAAATACCACACCGAACTGGACGGGGTCACAACGACGAACGTGACGTTCACCGTTCAAACCGTGTTTATCTACGGCCTACTAGAATTCCTGTCGTTTGGAGAGTTGGCTTTTATTTTACAACGCAATTGCGGCATGCGGGCGCTCCATCAACTGGCGTTTGTACTGGAAACCCACATGCCTCTCATCCAGACAAAACTCATGGCGTGGGTCCTCGTCACGCTGTCTCACCGAGTGCTACATTTTTGGCGCGTCGCCCATGAATTTTGTTTGTTATTCATTCACTAACTCAAGTCGTAGGTGTTGATTTCACATTCCAGTTCCTGTGGCTGCACGATAAAGTTAACGAATGAATCTTACCTAGACTTTCCTTTGGCTGTGTGCTGTGTTCGAAATTAAAGTACCAGGTTATTTATTCACGATGATGGCCGATCCAAGCAAATTGGAAGGTGAAGTCCACGCCTGACCACAGAGCAACAAAACTAGTTAGACCTATGAACTGTGCGATGAACCGTAGTAGTCTTACCAAAATGTACCACTCGAAATGCTAACGTCATCAAAACCCAGACCAATTGCTTTCCCTGAATGAGGGCATGTTTGTCTCGAGCACGAATGCCAAGTGGTGCATCCCTCGCATCCCGCAGTTCCGTCGCATTAGAACCATCAGCATGACGAAGGACGCCAACTCCAACAGAGAGTAGACAAACAAACTGCGGACAGTGCTCGCAAGATTTTCTGCCGTGATACTTGCCAACTCACTGTGGTATTTTGCACTCTGGAAATGCACCGCCACGACGATGAAACATCCGTAGAGCATGGGGATGATGAATTCCAAGTATTCGGTTAACAAAACGCACTCCGAGGTAAAGAGCACTGTCCAAGTACGCCGAAGCGCATTCATCTGAGAAGAGGTTAACCCGCCAGAGCGCAATTTGGTTGATGGCTTTCTCGTGCTTTGATTGCATCGCGACGATGGCCGACTGTCTGCTGCGATAGGAAAAATTGAGGCCAGCGAGTGTTGTTTATCTTTCCCAGTAGCAGGAGCTCTCCCATCTTTCTCGGCGTCATTTTCGACTCGCTCTCGCATTTGAACAGCGTAGCATAAGTGAAGACACGAGTGAATCTGAATATCCGGTCGCTCAATTCTCCCGGCCCGTGCGTAGAGCTCTTGAACAGCAAGTAGGAAGCTGTCGCTGTATTGTTCAGTTCCCAGAGCTACGTGCATTTGAGCCGCAATTGTTTTGGTCGCGTGGTGGATCTCGTAGAGTTCGATGGCACTTTGCGCGAAATCGACGGCCATAATCCCAGCCACTGTCGTCGTCGAGGTTGCACTCTGCATGCACGTTGCGATGTACAGAGCATTGAAAAAGTTGACAGTGTAAATGACGGACTCTGGCATCATATCTTTCAAGTGGCTCAGCGTCTTTGATAGCACATTTTTCATGATGAGTTTCACGACTGGCAGTGTCATCAGAACGGGAAATGTGTACGGCGTGTCAACCACCCGATCGAATAAAACTTGGAACAAAGGGTAGAGAATCGCCATGACAATTTGAGAAGACACGAAGCACGTGAGCTTCAAAAGCTTGTATGGCTGGCCCAGAACCCGACGGCAGATTTCCCTTCAGCGACGATGCGAAACCAGAGCAGCATTACAAAAGTCAAAATGGGGCTGCCGACGAACGGAATGGGAAATGTCCAGAATACTGAGATCCACATGACGACACCAACGTACGTCGTGGCTGTGCTAGCTCCAATCAGTGCCAATTGCAGTGCCGATAAGGCAACACCGTCAAGCATAAATGTTGCATGGACTGCAATCCCGTGGCTCACCACCGCGCCAAGTATTGCTAGTCGAATCCAGATGCCAAAGTTCACTCTCCAACCATCCTCAAGCTTTTGGAGAGGAATACTCTCCTGAGCAAGCACGAGAGCGATCATGGGCATCGGCGTCAAGAAGCAAACAAGCAAGACCCAAAAGGGAGTCGTCCGAGTGTACTCGTCCAGTGCCACCATTCTCTCGATGGAATATTGTCCACCGTGGTGGCTCAACTGCAGCGAGAACCAAACTTGGGCTGCTTGCTGAAGCCACGACAATATTTTCCTCTTCACGATGGCACTTCCACGGGTACGAGTTTCTGTAGCATTAGGTCCTGGAGCCGGAGCAATCATATTGCCAAGAAAGTGGAGCAAAATCGAGCGCGAATTGTAAACCAAAGCTCCTGTCAATGAGGTCGACTTCAAAGTGCACCTCAAAAATATAGTGCCGGTTATTTCATCGGATTGCTCAGTACTCGCCATTTTTTCCATTCCCACAAGGAATGCTTCAATGATTCCTGGGGTAAATCCAGGGAAATCGAAACGTGAAGTCCACACCTAAGGCAGGAACACGTAAGCAGAATCCTCAAAATCCAAGTTCAAAAAGTCAGATTTACCAAAGTGAAAGACTCGCAAGGTCATCAAGACCCAGATCACTTGTTTGCATATGCGTTTCTAGTATGAACGCCAGCAGGTGAAGCGCTCGGATGCGGCTCATCAATGTGACGACTAAAGCAAACGAATTGATCTCCAGCAGCGCATACGAGAAGACCCCCCACTGTGCTCGATACGCATTCAATGCTGATACCTGCGTCTCGGTGTGATGTGGAGTGCTTGGAAGAAGCGCTACCACTAGGGTAAAACACCCGTACAGCAAGGGGATGACCGCCTCCAAGTACTCGTCCAGAATGGCACACTCGGAAGTGAAAAGAACCCCTTAACGTTTCTCGGAGAACCACCACGTCTGCAATTGTTAGACAAGGCTCTTTTCGGGTCTTGGGTTTATCAGCATTAGGTGACGGCAACAACGCTATCAGATTTCTCATTTTTGGGCCGTGCTTTCGATACTGCAGACAGGAATTCGTTCGAATTCCAGTCCATGTTTTTCGTTGTGTGAGCATAGCGACGGCTGATCACTCGCACCGAACTAAGCATATTGGCCCCACCGCCTTCATCTCTTGCTGCCACGTGGAGGCGTGACAAAATGCTCTGAGAGATTAAATAAACAGTTCGAAAGCAGATTGGGAGATATCAATCGCCATGATCCGTGCAAGCACGCTGATCGACGTCGCTTTGCATGCACGAGGCTGCGCAGAGAGCGTTGAGCAGGTCGACCGTGCACCTCGGGCTTCACGTCTTTTATGTGGGAAATGGTGAGAGCGAGCAGGTTCTTCATGATGAGTTTGAGAACGGGCAGTAACGGGATGACCAGCCATTGGTAAGAGTTCTGCGTGGCTTCGAGTAGCACACAAACAGCAGCAACTTCCACCGTTGGGCTAGAATGCGAAAAAACGTTTTCGATCCAGCAATGACTCGAAGCCAAACCACGAAGAGAGAGACCAGAACGCCACACAGGAAATGCCCATGAACGGAATGGGTAACGTCCATAGAGACGACAAACCCATGGCTGCGATTCGCAGCTGCGAGTGAATATTCACGCCGACGCACAAAGGAATCAAGAAGTGTTGCTTGATCAATAGTACGACGTCGTCCACCGTGTGCACAATCAACACGTTGATCGAGGATGCTCCAGATGCAGTAGTTTGCACGCCATCTGCCTGCAGGGTCTGGAGCAGGATACTTTCTTGCGATAAAAACACACTATCAGGACCGGCCACAATGGATTAACTTTCCGAAGAAAGGTGTTGGCGTGGAGGCTTGAGCATGCAGTGGTTATATTGCAGCTGAGTCACAGTGGTCGAAGGTATTCCATCGATCGACTGAGAGCTCTGGACGAGTACACACGAACCCAGTGACGGTTGATCCGCACTTGGCCATTCTCCTCAAGCCCAGAAGTTATCGTGCGGTCCGACGACGACTTCCTCTTGGTGGACTCTAGCCTCCCCGACAACGCGCAGGAGTTGCTGCTTCTAGCCAAGAAAACCCCTCGATGCTCGGATCTCGATTGGATACTACGCCACTCCCACGCACAAGAACTGCAGCTAGTCCACTACGCAGCCGCCGTTGTTCTGACGGATCAAATCAAAGCACGACTAAACGTGCTTCTCCAACGAGCAGGTACACTGTCAGCACTTGTTGTCCTCGAAGACATGGAGACTTTCAGTCCCAGGAGCTGTACAGTCCCAAACAATCCGCTCCGTGTCGTCCTGAAGCATACTTTGATGAAGTTTCTTGCTTCGAAAGCGGCCGAGATGGCGGCCGAGTGGGAGAAGTGGTTGTGCAGCTCCAATCGATTGGCTTCAGGTTGCCCTGCAATGAATTGCCAGTGCGAACCTTAAAACAAGTCGCTACCAGCGCCATGGCAATCCGCCCCAATTCAACGCCTTCTACTATTTTTCGTGCGCTACCAGTAGATCTACCATCGGGGAAACTCTACGAGCGAATAACACTGACTGCGCCGCCGTCCACGCCGTGTATATCTCCCAGACGTGCCTTCAAAGAACTTTCGCTTCACGGACCACACCTTTGGTTTTCCCGAAAACTGACGACGCCCGCGAGTTCCTATGGAGTGGCAGCAAAATTGCGAACCTCGCAACCGAAGTGAGGTTTCGGCGTACAAGATTTACTCACCATTTCGAAGTGCCAACCAACAGCTTGAGCTAGGGACATCAGTGCTCCTGGATTTAAAGGTTTGTTGAGCATTGCTGTATCCGTTGCTCGGTTCTCTAGACCCCACCAAAGTTTCGTGTTGTACCACCCGCGACGGAAACTTGGCAGGAAATGATTGACCGGATATCCTTTGTCATGCACATGAACGGCCGAGTCGCTGATGTAAATGTGGTGGTGGGAAGGCGTGTTCGTGTCGACGGTTCCAGGCTGAGGGTCGCAGCGGAGAACTATCCGTTTGGTTCCGATTGCTGCTAGTGGAGTTGGATTCTGTACGTGACCAATACCGGTTGTGTCTGTTGGCGTTGCGTTGGGGACCATCCGCATCGCTTCCTCTCGGGAGATGCCAGTGACCCTTACAAGTTTAAAATCCGTAAAGAGCACGACTTCGGCTATGATGGCAAGCAGGTGATGATCAAGATGCCTAACGAAGGCATCGTCTGTTGTCGTGGGGTGGGTGATGACAGCCAAAACCCACTGATGACTTGCGTGCTGTTCTTGGGACTGCTTGGCCGTTGGAACAAAATCGTTCAGTAATGCGAAATGTGTGAGGAGGTTTTTTTTTCTGTGCTTGTCCTCTCTCAGACTTGAGACGATTGCAGGCATCAGGGACGGGGAATGTTGTTGGGTTTGACACCGTTGGTTTGTTGGGCCCTTCCAAGTTGGAGGTCAGTTTGGAATCTGCTTGGTCGCAACCAGTACACTGACAACTTCTCGTCACCATGGCGCCACCAATCTGCACGACAAGCAATGGAGCTCCGATGTTCAAATACGGACTGACGGCGTCGGCTACTGCTGGCTCCACAGGACCGATCGTCCTGGAAGACTTTGCGTACATCGACCACATCTCGCATTTCGATCGCGAACGAGTTCCCGAGCGTGTTGTGCACGCCAAGGGCGGCGGTGCCTTTGGGTACTTCGAGGTGACTCACTCCGATATCACTAAATATTGCTGCGCCAAAATGTTTTCGACGGTGAGCAAGCGAACGCCCGTGGCAGCTCGGTTTTCCATCGTCACGGGTGAGTCGGGAAGCGCCGACACGATGCGGGACCCTCGAGGATTCGCTCTCAAATTCTACACGGAGGACGGCAACTGGGACCTCGTGGCTAACAACACGCCCATTTTCTTCATCCGCGACCCGATCCTCTTCCCAAGCTTCATCCACTCGCAGAAGCGTCTGCCGAGTTCCCACTTGAAAGACGCCAACATGGTGTGGGATTTCTTCTCGCTCCGTCCAGAGTCATTGCACCAGCAGACGTTCCTCTTCTCGGACCGCGGAATTCCTGATGGCTATCGCTTCATGAACGGCTACGGCAGCAACACGTTCGCCAACGTGAACGCGGACGGCGAGTTGACGTATGTGAAATATCACTTCAAGACTGACCAAGGGATCCGAAACCTGCCCGTGGACGAAGCTGCTTTCTTGGCTGGAGCAGACCCGGACTACGCGAACCGCGACTTGTATGAAGCGATTGAGGCCAAGGAATTCCCGTCGTGGACGTTGTACATCCAGACGATGACCCCGGAGCAAGCCAAGAAGCACAAGTTTCTCGCCTTCGACGTCACCAAAATTTGGCCGCATGCAGACTTTCCGCTGCAAGAAGTCGGACGTCTTGTGCTGAACCAGAACCCCGCAACTACTTTGCCGAGATCGAACAGCTCGCGTTCGCGCCATCACACATGGTGCCAGGAATTGGTCCATCGCCGGACAAAATGCTACAGGGGCGACTGTTTTCGTACCCAGACACGCTGCGTCACCGTCTCGGCAAGAATTACCAGCAAATTCCAGTCAATCGACCGCTGAAGGAGCCGCAGACGTACCAACGCGACGGGTTTATGACTGTGAACGGGAATATGGGCGATGCGCCAACCTATTTCCCGAATAGCATGGGAGGTCCCGAGGAAGTTGAGTCACTGCGCTACAATTCGTACCAAGGAGAACACTCGGTGGTGGACAAGTACTCCTCTGCCTATGACGACAACCTCTCTCAAGTGCGAGTGTTCTACCGCAAGGTGCTGGATGAAGACGCTCGCGAGAGACTCACGGACAACATCGCGACTTCACTTGTGAACGCTTCGAAACCAGTGCAGGAACGCACGCTCAAGAATTTCAACGAAGTGGACGAGAACTACGCGCAACGGGTGAAGGACAAGATGGACCAAATGGTGAAGGCTAAGGAGGCAACGACCCAGTCGAAGAAGAAAATCACGGCCCCGCTCAACCCTCCACGCAAAGCCTTCACCCCGGTGGCGCCGTAAGCTGTCGAAACTCGATGCCAGTTTTTGTGTGTGGTTTCAACCATTTTTTCAGCGGCGACGAACACTGTACGAAGCAGAAGAAAACATTAGCTGAGGACATTAAGGGAGTAGCTTTGCCCGGGTTCGTCAACAAGCTTTTTGTCGAGGTGTTGCCAGAATAGGCCGTCGTTTAACGTTTGTTCAGCTAGTCCGGGGCTTCTCTCGATCGAGAGCATGCCCCGTAGAAGCGAAACGATCGATCGAGATGAGCGACGTATTTGGTTGGAGAAGCATTCGCAAGAACGGCAAAAGCAGCGAGACCGAGATCGAGACCAACAAATCGCTGCCTTGGCATTGGAACACGACAAACTATGGGCCCCATTCGTGCGCGAAGCAAAAGCCAGTGGGGAGCTCAACGTTGCGTGGCAGCAAGCTCGAGGCTTCTTCAACTGGGATCGAGTTCTCCCACTTCGTGATTTGTTGGCACTGCGAATTACAGGACACGATTTGGGAGAACTGCCGGAATCTCTCCCCACTGCACTGCCGTCGTTGCAGGTTTTATCGCTCATTGCAGACGGACTCCACCGATTGCCAGCAAACATTGGTTCTCTCGTCTATCTGTCAGAGCTCGACTTGACCAAAAATCGTCTACGAGAACTACCGGAGTCGCTGGTGAAACTCAGGCGACTTACGCTGCTGAATCTGTCGTGCAACGAGCTGGAGCGACTGCCAGATGACTTTGGCAACCTCAACAAATTGCACAAGCTCTGGTTGGAACGCAACGCTCTGAAAGAGCTGCCGGCATCGATTGGTGGCTGCAAGAGCGCTCATACGCCAACTTCAGTGGCAATAATTTGACACAACTTCCTGAATCAATTGGCGACCTAACCAGTCTCACGTCGCTGACGGTGAACTTGAATGAGCTGGCGGAACTGCCTGATAGCGTGGTCTGTCTACCCAACCTTCGCGTTCTGCATGCGTCTCGCAACCAGATCACCAAACTTCCTCGAAATATTGGCGAGATGCAGACGCTTCGTGAGCTTCGACTGGACTGGAACTACATCCACGAGCTACCCTTCTCCTTCCGCGTGCTTTCTGGACTACAGGTGCTGTGCATGGAGCAAAATCCATTACGACTGCCTACGATTGAAGTTGTGGCGAAAGGAGTCCCCGAGACGTTGCGGTACATGGAGAAAGCACTTGCCGAGTTTCAGAGAAGCAGTCGACGCGAAGTTATCGAAGCTCTGCAGGCAGTGCTGGCGTTTGCTGCTCAACTCATCGACGCCGCTGAATACAAAAGAGAAAAAGCTCCACAGCCAAGTAACAACGCCCAAGACAGCACCTCTGAAGACGATATGCAAATAATTACCTCTCTCTTCGAGCCAAATTGCGATCGCTTGTCCAGAAACGGAGAGCTTAAACTCTATGGGGTCGTATGGGAACACTTTTACTCGGAGCTGCTTCCTGCCATAGAACGGCAGCAAGAATGGGCGAGATCAAACAACCAGCAGACTCGACCAGGCTCAGCCCAGGCAGCTTCGATGCCGTTCTCAGAGAGATTTACTGCCGAAGAAGTGGAAGACGCTCTGCTGAATTACGACGATGAATTCGGATCTGCTAATGTGGCTGGTGGAGGTGATACGCCCAATGTCCCCATTGAATTCCGGCGTTGTGCTTGTCTGGATCCCGTGGCACTTCGTGAGCGTGGTCAACAAGTCCGCAAAGTCTGTCTTCCGAGAACACTGCCATACCGATGCCAAAGACCAGGTCGGCTACTTCGAGCTCAAATGCTCACGAAAGAGCAGGCGCAGGATCAACTGGCGAGTGTTTATCTGCGCACAAAAGTATCTCGACTTACGGCCAAAACCCGACGCCGGGCGATTGAGTACATCAATTCTTCGCTTGGGGTCGAGCACTTTGAGCGAACTGCTCGAGTTCTTGCTCACGAAATGGTGCAGCGTCGTCGGAAGCTGAGAAAACTGTTTAAAAAGCACGACAAATCTCAGAAACAACTCGACGCTCGACGTGACAAGCTACGGAAGAAGATCGAGGCCTTCCACCGAGCCAAAGCGGCGCGACTGCAAGTCACGAGAGACAAATGTGCTCGACTGGAAAGAATCGTGAAATTCAGGAACGTGAACGAGACGCTGCCGTTGGAAAAGATAAGGACGGAGCGTTAGCTGCCTCCAAGACGAAGAAATTGGCCAAGACGGATGAAAAGCTAGCAAAGCTGCGAGCAGAACTGGAAGAAGGAGAATCCGAGTTTGGAGGTCCCGAGAGTGCGAAAATTGCTGAGATCGAGTTGGCGATCGAAGGTTTGGATATGCACGAGCGAAAGCTTGTCAAGGCGACGATGAAAGATCGATCGGCAGAGTTGAATGCTGACCTTGAGGATGAAGAAGTGGAGGAGGAGGAGGAGGAGGAGGAGGAGAAGAAGGAGGAGGAAGACGAAGAAAATGAGGATGGAGACGATAACGATGAGGAAGGTGATGGCTCTGAAATGACGAGGAGGAGGTGGAAGATGTGTCTGAAGATGAAGAAGCACCCGAAACAGAGGCGGCAAAACCTAGTTCAGCTATGCAGCAAGCAGCTTCCAGCAGTCCATTCTTCGACTTCGACATGCCAGACATGATCATCGTGGACTACCGAAAGGCGGCAATAAAGGCAGTTGAAACAGAGCTGGAGAAGCGCAGCGAAGGCGAAACTCCGAACTCGAAGACGATCACCATAGTCAACGCCACACAGCCCAAGTTCTCAATGCCGCTCGATGTGCCTGAAGAGGAGCTTCATGAGCTCTTTCAAGTTCAAATTCGCGACTGCTACGTAGAGATGCAGTGCTCGAAGATCTCGCAAAAGGCCACTAAGGAGTTCCTGCAGATGCGAGCTGCTCTTCAGAGGTGGCGTGGCCTGGGAACACGAGCAGTCTTTGAAGCGTGGCACGAAATTGCCAAAGCAAATCGATTGGACGCCAACGCAGTGAAAGCTCGTCTCGAGCGGAAGAAAATATTGGAGCAGCAAAATCGCGAACTACAGGAGCAACTCACTCGCATGGAAGCTCGACGTTGGGTCCAGCGCTCCGATATGTACACGGACGCAATTTACTATGAAAATGAAGCAACTGGCGAGACTCGGTGGGAGCCACCACAGTACTGGGAGGAAGAGCAGCATCAAATACAAAATCACCGACAAGCAGACGTCCCTCTCCTCAAACTACCTCCTATCTGAATGAATCCAACCAGATCGTGCAGAAGAAATTGATATTAGCAAAGCTCGCAATTCCTCACTTCTTGCCTTTCTTGCCTTTCTTGTCTCCTTTGCCCTTGCCGTCCTTCTTATCGTCTGGATTCAGAGCATCGGCAGCAGCCTTACGGATCTTGTCACGGGTCTCCTTTAAGCCTGTAATGACAGCAGTAAATGTCTTAAACTTCTCGTGATCATCTGCAAATGTGGCTGTCTGACGAGATAAAGCGCCGAGGAATTCCTCCTCACGCAATGGGCGCTTTTCCAGGCATTCGACACGTCGTGGGGTCAACGTGCTCTCCACAGCACGCACGAGGCTGCCAGACGAATAGCCCTCCGAGATATGGGCGAGAGTTGAGATGTCTAGCGGTTCATGATGGCGACGATCCTGCAGTTGCGAAGATGAAGTTCCAGAGCTAGACATGGTCGACGATGACGAAGATGCAGATGCAAGGGCAGTGGCTGTGGCTGCTGAGGACATTCCCAACGTAGCAGCGTGGGCAGCGATAGTTTTGCGCAGTGCATGCTTCCACAGAAGCACTCGCGACGCGTAGTCGGGATACGGCACGTGCAAGAACTTGTCGAAGAAGTTGCGCAGGTCCTTCACCTCTGCAGCCCCCGGGTCTGCACTTGTGCCGATGACCAGTACACGATCTGCAGGTTCCAACGCTGCCTTAATGTACAACAGCAAGTCTTTCTTAAACCGAACAGGGCCTTCAGCGTTTGCCGCCGACTTGCTCTTCTTGCCGCCGCCACTTGCAAAGATCTGCTCGCACTCGTCGATGTAGATGATGATCGGCTGGAGACTCGCCGCTTTAGCCAACAAGAAGGCCATGTGCACGAGCTTCGTTGGGCCTGTCTTGCCTGAGAATTTACCAGCGAGATTGCTTGGCGACAGATTCAGCACGAGGGCTCCGGTCTCGTTGGCGATTGCACTCACCAGCATCGTCTTGCCCGATCCTCGAGGCCCGTACAGCATTAGCGAGCGGACAGTCGGCGTTCGAGCTCTGATAAAGGGGATCCCAGTGGGAGAACGCCATACTCTGTGAGCGATTGGCGAAGTTGGGCTGCTGAGGGATCTTGGGGCACCCAGTTGCCGAAGCGGTCGCGCCGTTCCGAATGCTGATAGACTGTTCCTAGGAAATTGAAGCTGCCCACGAAATCTCGCACGCGTACAGCAGGTCTCGGGGCATGAACAATCTGATTCTCAACTAGGATGCTGAGGAACGAGTCCGGAGATCGTCCCTTGAGCTCGGCAATCTTCTCACCTGGTAGGGGCTTCCCTTTCTTCTTGCCGTCTTTCTTGCCCTTCTTTCCTTTCTTGCCCTTCTTTCCTTTGCCCTTCTTCCCTTTCTTGGCCTTTTTACCTGCTGCCGCAGCCGCTTCAAGCTGCGCCTTGATGTTCACGAGCTGCAGCACCAACATTTCGTCTACCTGCTGACGCACCTGCACCTCGACGGGTCCTCGAACAACATCCTTGGCCAGATTAACGTCATACTTCTGGTAGAAATTGTCGAGCTCCTCTCGCTCCAACCAGACTTTCTCGTACTGCGTTACACCACCCTCCAACTTCTTGCACAACTCAGATGGACCTGTAAGTGGCGGTGGTTTCTCCGGAGCCTCCTCTTCTTGCTCCTTTGCGTCTTTACCTTTACCTTTGGCTCCTTTGCCACCTTTCTTCTCCTCCTTTTTGCCCTTTGCCCCTTTAGCTCCTTTCTTATCGGCCGCAGCTTTGGCTTTAGCCTCTTCTTCTTCTTTAGCTTGAGCCTTGGCGAGTTCTTCAGGACTGAGTTCGCCATTTAAGGCCGCGTAAAACCCAGTGAGGTCTTCAGGCAGTTGTCCAGTGGCCATCACGTCTGTGATCCACTTGCGTCGCTCCTCCAGCATCTTTCCTTCATGAAAGGCCCTTCCTCATTGGTAACCACACCATGGAGCTCAATCAACGCACGCTCATACTCCTCTTTGTTTTCTGCTTGTTCGGATCGACGCTGGAGACGCGCATCCGCAAGGCGTTTTTCGAGAACCGAGCGATCAGTCGCTGGAGCTTTCATTCCGATGAATACAAGCTCGGCGTCGCGTTCACGAGCTGCTGCAGCACGTGAAAAGAATCCACGAAACATCCGCTGGATATTGGCCGCTGCAATGTCCGGGTCCATTTCAGGCGCTCCTTGGGCTGCTTCATAAAGCTTCCGCTGGCGCTCTTCTTCTCGGAGTTCCTGCACGAGCAGTCCGCGCTGACGACCTTGTCGACCGCGTTCATTGCGCTGGATCACCGCAATGGCTTCGTCAAGTGACAATACGCCAACGCCCGCAGTCAGAGCAAGCTGCGCAGTCTTAATGGCGTCCAGCGGAATGGCATCCACGCCATGCTTTAGCTTCATGTATCCCTTAACCAGTCGCTCTCGTCGCAAGAGGTCTTCTTGCTGGTCGTCTAGAAATGACTGAGGCACTGGAACTTCCAGCGTCTCTGGAGGTAGCTTAAGATCAACAAGGATGTCGTCCAAGTTGACGTACTCCCACGGGAAACTGCGCTCCGGCTGTGTGATGACGTCTGGGTTGGGAGGGTTCCACTTGACAAGTAAATGCTTGAGCTCCACGACGCGAGTGGCCACCACTTCGATCACTTGCTTCACATCGATGCGCTTTTGCGGATGCACCATTTGGTCGTAGCATTCCGACAGGCGCGACAGGATCTGAATATACTTGATGTACAAGCAGGCATAGTGCTGGAATGCCTCCACGATGGACGCTTGGGGTGGCTGTAAACGCAGAAGCATGTAGCATTAGTATGAAGTACTACCAACCACGTCTGTCATAAGCGGCGTACAGGCTCGTTCGTAGATCCATCCTGACCGTCGGTGAGCGTGTGGTCCTCAATGTGAACCTGCTCATTCAGGTCCGACATGGCCTCCTGCCATAGCTGGTCATACGTACTGTACAGCACAAGCTTCCAATATCAGCTACAAGGAGCTCAAATTCCACGGAGCACCACCAACCTGCTCGCCATGGCGATCCAGGATCTTCTTCTAGTCCAGACAAAGTGCGTCGAGTCGCCTTGAAACGACAGAGATTTCTGACGGTTGCCTCGAAAAATAACTTCTTCACTGCCAGATGTGGGGTTGTTGAGCTGTGGGCAGGTCCCCCATTGTCCTCCTTTTCAAGGCACGACTTGGTCTGTAGGCAGCCGCACTGCACTCTTTCTCAACGAGAGAACACATGAGTCGAGCAAACCGTTTTCAAAGGGCTACGACGCAATCCCTGCTGCCACCGCCGCTCCCGCTGATCAATCTGCCGGACGAGCCACGACTGGTTAACACTGGCCTTCCAGGCGAACGACCAGCCAATCTGCCAGTACGACGACATCTCCCAAATCCCGTTGCAATTGCTGCTTTGGATGGACACCCGATACCATCAGAACCAGAGCCAATTCTTCGTGAAAGCCGATCGCTACTGGCTTTTGAAGCGGAGGAGTACGACGAGCAGGAAGTGCTGGAGCGTCTTCACGTGTACGAATACAATCAGCCTAGTATCTCCAGGAATTGCGATGCCCCCGAAGACACACTCGTCTTCGACTCGCTTTTCGAGAGTGGCAACCTCCAGCGCGCTGAACGCGTTTTCCGCAGAGTTCTAAAGCCATCTGGACGAGACCAACAGGAATACGAGCTGTTGATCCACCCGGATGTCAAGAACGGCGCGTATCGCCAATGGTTCTACTTCGAAGTACGCAACGGACGTCCAGGGGTCATCTATCGCTTTGCTTTGATAAACCTCGCGAAAAGTGGTGCCCTGTTCGGCCAAGGTTTGCAGCCCGTAGTGTACTCGGAGATAGATGCAGCGAAAGGTGTCGGTTGGCGCCACCGCGGATCCCATGTCCGGTATGATGTGGCTATGTCGCCTGCAGCTCCTCCAGGTGCAAATGCGCTGAGTTTCCAGTACGAATTCGAGCACGAGAACGATTGCGTCTTCTTCGCCTGTTTGCAGCCCTACACGTACACAGGTGTGCTCCACCTCTGTCGCTTTACAACTTCCGTCTCACTGTTCTTGTGTTTACTGGTATAGATTTGATGGATTACTTGGATCAGCTGGAGAGAGACCCGCAGCGATCTCTGACATGTCGAAGGACGGAGCTTTGCCAGAGTCTCGCGCAAAATTCAGTCGATCTGCTTTCGATCACTTCTCCAGGCAAGGACGGTCTTCCCTACGATGATCGCCGCAGTAAGTTTCGGATAGTACCTTGGAATGTCGGAGCAGATGCTAACATGTTCCTAGTTATCGTTTTGTCTGC
Source organism: Phytophthora quininea (assembly GCA_011947345.1). NCBI lineage: Eukaryota > Oomycota > Peronosporomycetes > Peronosporales > Peronosporaceae > Phytophthora > Phytophthora quininea. Next base: position 337,108 of record JAAVTG010000581.1, on the reverse strand, counting down.
ACGAGTCCACCCCGGAGAGCCAAACAGCAGTTGGATGATGCAGGGAATGCTAAACTACCTCACGGGTCCGAGCAGCGGCGCTACGATCCTTCGAGATAACTTCATATTCAAGGTCGTACCCATGCTCAATCCCGACGGGGTCATTAACGGCAATACTCGAGTCAGCTTAGCTGGATGGGACCTCAACCGCAAGTGGAGCAATCCCATCGAGCAGTTATTCCCCACCATTTACCATCTCAAACGACAAATCGCACATTTCCAGACTCGCGGGCGTGTAGCTGTTTACTGCGATCTCCACGGCCACAGCATCAACCGCAATATCTTCACATATGGCTGCTACACAAAGAAGAAATCCACCAACTCGGATGAGGCAAAGTCTGCAACTGCCGTCGCAGGTGATGCCACATCCAAATCTGAAACTACAACTTCGAGCTCAACTGCAAGCATGAAGACAGACCCTCGAGTCTTTCCGATGATCGTTGCTCGCCATGCTCCATGTTTTTCCTTCGCAAGTTGCGACTTTAGCATCCACAAATCCAAGTTAACCACAGCACGCGTCGTCGTCCATCAGGAGCTGGGGGTCATCAACAGCTACACACTCGAGGCGAGCTTCTGCGGAGCGGATTTCGGTATTCACAAAGATACACAATTCTCGACTGGAGATCTTGAAGAAATGGGCAGAGCTTGGTGTCAGAGCTTGCTGGTTTACTATGGCCTTACCTCTCAAGTGAGAATGCTAGACGTGAACCGTGAGCGACAACGGACAACCAACCAGCAGCAGCCACCCCATCTTCCAGAAAGCCAAGATCGGATCAGCAGAGTACTTTCCCAGAGCCAGGATAATGACTCCCCAGTTCAAATGGAATTAGACGAAGACGAAGACACTTCTCTCACGAGAGACTTGCTCCTTGACTGCGAAGCAGCCATTTCGGCCCTGTTTTCCCATTCCGGTGTCAGCATTAATGGGGGTGAAGGTTCTGACGATGACCACAATGCTGCTGCCATGGACTCCGACCTCTCAGGAGCTGAGGAAGAACCAATACCTCCAAATGCCGAAAATCGCGACCAGGACTGCCTACATCCCCAAAGCGAGCGGAAAAAGCTGCAAAGCGACGACGCAGAGGCCCCTGGAGACGACGACGGCTATGTCAGCGCTCCCGAAGAACTCCCACTACGCAAGAATAAGTCTGGAGGCGAGACGCGAAAAAATGACGAGACGCAGACACCCCAGAGGAAAGTCAAAGCCACCTAGCAACACATCGGCACGAAATGGTGAGAGGAAAAGCAAGAAGAAGAAGAAGAAGAAACACAAAATCAAACCGAAACATAGCTCTTCACCTGCAATCGAAGCACCACCGCTGTTGGGTCCGAAGTCAGAAGACGCGATGGCAGTCACCCGTGATGCTCTCACGGCGCCGCCCGATGCGGCCGAAATGTCGGTGAAACCATCAACAAAAAGTCAGACACCGCCAGACGAACAAAAAGCAAGAGCGGACGTCCCAGGAGCTCCAGCGAGACGCCAAAATTTACGTCCCGCGCTATCTCGCAGGATAAAATCGACGTAGAACTTGTGCCGTCTCGAGCCAGCTTGCGCCTCTGTCCGATGCCGGAGCATCTAACCACTCCGAACACCACATTGTTAGTGTTACCAAGTGTACTGGATGGAAGCATGCGCAACCTCAATGTCGCTCCACGTGTGCTCAGAACTGCTCCCAGCTGCGACCAGCAGCATCCTGTTGTCGAAGAGAAGTTGCGCTTCGGACTCGCCCGAATACGCTCGGAGCTACCTGCTTTGCAGCTTTCTGGTCGGGACGAAGAGCAGCAGCGACAGGCTCGGCTGCGTCAACTGTGGAAGCAGCCGACGGATAAACTCAAGGCTAACGACGATTCCGATTCCAGCTCTGGACGATCAGAACCGGAGACAAACGGCCTAAATTTTTGATCAGCACGAGTCAGTCAAGCAAAGTACACATAGAGATCACCGTGTAGAAATAGAGCTGCTGTGTTACTCCGTGTACAACGAACCCAGCCCTTAGACGCCAGGCGATGACAGCAACTCCGTCATACTAACAAGCTGTCGCTGCAGCTCCCGCACGCCAAAGTTCTCCTTGACGCTGGTCACTTGGATAATCGGGTTCATGCTCTACAAAATCACCACCAAATCAGTCCAATCCCTTTTGTCAACCTCACCAATCCCGCATACCATCCGATCGGCACTGAGTGCAATGTCCTGCGCCTTCTGGATGCTCTTCTCCAACTCGTTCCTCGTCACTGTGTCCGCCTTCGTAAACACAACTTGGTACAGCGCTCCGAGATCGTGTAAGAAGTCCATAAAGTCCTGGTCCGCCGGGCCGACGCCTCTCCTGGCGTCCACCAACAGCACGATGGTCTTGAGATTGTGTCCACGTCTGTTGTCCACATAGCCTCCCACTAGCTGATGCCACTCGTCCACCACTTTCTTGGGGGCCGTGGCGAACCCAAAGCCAGGCATGTCCACGAGCGCCAGATCCGGCAGACTGCCGATTTTGCCGCCAACACTGAGGAAGTGCAGCTGCTGGGTGCGTCCTGGGGTCTTGGAGGTCCTCAGAAGCGTCTTCTGGCCCGTCAGAGCGTTGATTAGCGACGACTTTCCAGCGTTGGAGCGTCCAGCGAATGCGATCTCGGGGACATTCCACTCCGGCAGGTCCTCCGGGTCGTTGGTGGACGTAATCAGCTTGGATTCCGCCTTGAAAAGTCGATTCACAACGGCCACCTCATGCGGACGCAGTTGCGGTGGCTCCGAGACGCCGGCAATGGGCCAGAAAACGGGAACGTTGGCCAGTCGGGCCTGCTTTTGCGCGCCTTTTGGACGACTTGGAGGGGTCCGATGCGGGTCTGGAGGTAGCGGAAGAAACCTGGGAGAATGGAGAATACGATGACGACAGAGTAGGCAGAGCGACACACTGGGGGCCCGAGAGAGGCAACGCGGAGAGAGCCTTGCCAGCAGCCCCATGCTTGTCTTGTTCATCAAAATGGAAACTCATTTCGATCATAATATGACTGAAATGCTAATTATGCTGTACGTAGGACCTCCAAATAGTGGTAACTTCAAGTTAGTACTATTCGGAGGTTGCTAAAATAGTTGCCTTTTTGAGCAGGACGCAGCACTGCGTCTGCTTGTTTGCCCTTGCGAACATCGTCGATGGGCTGCACCCTTTTCGTCAAGTTGTTTCAAGCGTGGAGGCGACTGCAAGTGAGCTACTATGGCGGCAAATACTCCGTCGAGCGGCTGCTGGCACTGGGGGCGTACACCACCAACAAGTCGCTTCTCCACCTACTGTTTGTCTGTCTTTCAATTCCAGCCCCTATGATATCACTGGTCTTTTTACAAGAACAAATACCGCTGCAGAGCCCGAGCGAAGGCTGAGTGAAGAACTATGGCTTTTGGGTCCGAACGGTGGTCTTGGCATTCATTGTTGGCCACACGGTCCATCGGCAGGCGACGTATCTGATCGACGGCGTCGCCATTTCGGAGGAGCGAATGTTTTTGCTGGGTCCTTCTCTTTTCTGGTGTGCGTGGCCTTCCCCTCACGGCCTACCTTGTGTTCCCAGTTCCGTTCTGCGTGCTGACACTGCCATTCTACGTGATGATGATTCTCTCCTTCCGGGTTGTGGTGGGCCGACAGATCCTGTACCAAATGGTGAGGCAGTGCAATTAACTCGCTCGATACGTCTGCTACGTATGTACGCAAGTCTTTCTGGTGTGTGTGTATCCGGCATACGAGACCTTGTTTCGACAAGCGCAAGGCGCGCGATACCAACTGCCAATGATTCTGCTGGTACCAATTCTCAAGGTGGCCATGAAGAACGCCATGATACGCTGCTCGACGCACATGGAAGACACGATGCCAGAAGCTGTCATCTTCTCGGTCGATTTTTTCAACGCCGTCTACATTGCGACCTGCATGCAAAGAGCTAGTCTGCCACTGCTGTGACGGCCACCACTGTAACGGATCTAGGTCAGACAATTCTCATGGTCTACGGACTCCATCGCTGCACTGCAACGATTTTATCCAAACTCCATCAAGCTGCCGACTTCACAGCCCACGGTGGCAGCATTTTAACCCTGCTCAACGTGCTATGTAGGGACATGAACCAGTTTGACAGACAGATCCGTTCCGACATTAGTATTTACTCCTGTCAGGCCAAGTTATCTACCCAAGTCCGGCAAGCACAACAACTCTGGCTTCTGCTGTTTGGCAAGGCGAAGCCATGAGATCCACTCGATTGAAATGGGATCCGCGACAGAACCGTGTGAAAGGGAAGCAGGACACCGCCCAGTGCGAAGCCTTTCCGCATGGTGTCTCGCTGTCACGGCCTTCGTGGAGGCTCTGATCCCGTTCTTTTACTCGTGCTACGTTGTGGTGATGGTTCGCTTTCCAAGTGCTCGCTACCACATGGAGTTGAGTGGCGTCACTCCGCCGAATGTGAACGGAACCGTAGTCCCTGCGCTGGTTTTCGGGCCGCTGCAGGTTGTGTCCTTCGTGCTGCCCACAATTGCGATCAAGCGGAATTGTGGCACGTGGACGATTCGCCAGCTTTCTTTTGTACTCGAGAGGCAGATGCCGCTGATCCAGACCAACACTGCCATGGACTTCACCTTCCGCTTTGACCAGTACGACACGCAAGGCTGAAAGATACTGTACTCCACTGAAGTTGCCTTTATGCCGAATTGAAGTGCATATGCATTAGCTGCCGGTGCTGGTGCTCCAGTGCATCATGTCAAGCTTCCGCCGCAAAGGCCCGTCCGCCGCTCCCGCTCGCAGCGGCACGAAGCCGTTCCTCAATGGACAAACGCTGGTCTCATCGGGGCTTTCTCAATTGGACTTGGCTCTCGGAGGCGGGCTGCTGCTGCGCACGTTGAACCTGCTGGAGACGCCTCCGAGCTCCGATATGAGCGTCGACGTTGGCGCTGGCGCCTCGCAGGTGCTGGCCGTTGACTTGCTGCGGTATTTTGTGGCCGAAGCAGTGGCCGACGGCAAGCAGCGCGTCGCGGTTGTGGCTCCCGATGCCGACGCATTTGTCAGAGAGCAGCTGCCATTGGAGTTGAGTCTCGCGCAGAAGCAGGTCAAGCAGCAGCTTCAGAACAAGACGACAACAAAGAGCTGACCATCGCCTGGCAGTACGGCAATACGACCACAAGCACAAGCAACAGCAGCGGAGGTTCTGTCACAGTTTTGACTTGTCCAGGAAGATGCACAAAGAGATGCTGACGGCCAATGCGCCGATCACGATCGACCCGTTGATTTGGATGGAGCGCAAGTCGATGACAAGCGATGCCACACTGTACGAGCACCTCTATGAGAAACTTGAGGATGTAGTGCGGGGTCTGAAGGAAGACGGCGACGATCCAGTGCTGCGGGTGGCGTTGATGGACTTGGGGTCGCCACTGTTCGGAGCTGCGGACGAAACACACACGACGTCGCTGGTTTGGTTCTTCAGAAGGCTACGAGTGTTGCTGAGTCGATCCAACGGCGTCGTTTGTCTCGCAGTATTGGGGAGTGATGTCCTGTCCGCCTTCCCTGCTGCGTTAGGCAATGAACTTCGACACATAAGCGACGCAGTGCTGACACTAAACACCTTCGCTGGTACGCGAGATCTGTTGCCAGAAGAACTGGAGGAGTTTCAGGGCTCGCTGACGTTGCGCAAGTTGCCGCGCTTGCACGCGCTGGCCTGCCACGCCCCGAGTAATACGCGCTTCGGCGTCAAGCGGGAGCGGCGAAAAGTGAAGATCGAGAAGTTTCACCTGCCGCCTGAAGGATCTCGCAGCAGCAGTACCAGCAGTACCGGCTGCAGGGCTCCATCCAGCGTGAACGACCCGCTCGCCTTTTGAACCGCATAAAAAAACCCTCTCTCATTTGGCTTTCTTCTTGGCCTTGAATTTGTGCTCCTCTACGTCGATAATCTCGTCATCGTCTTCGTCATCCTCGTACCCTTCCTCTTCGTCCTGCGTTTCCTCTGCATCCTCCACCTCTGCTTGTTGTTCAGCAGCACTGCTCTTGTTGTATTTTTGTTGCTCCTCGCCCTCTTGCTGGCCTTCTTGCGCCGCAAGCGCTCAATCTTCTGGCTGTTCTTGCTCAGCGCGCCGTTCACGTGGTCGTCCAGCTTCTGCAGCAGCAGCTTCCGCGCCGCGCGGCGGTTGCCGTCCAGCGAGCGCGTCTTCTGGCACTGCACTTGCAGCCCCGTGGGAAGGTGCGTCAGCAGCACGCAGTTGCGCACCTTGTTGATCTTCTGGCCGCCCTTGCCTGTCGTTGGGGGCAGCGCACGAGCGTGAGTAGTTTTGCTAGTGTTTATAAAAAATTTGAACAGGGGCGCACCGGAGCCTTTGACGAAGGATTCCTGCAGGTCGCTCTCGTTCAGAGCCACCTCGGTTCGCTGCTTTGGCTTGGACAGGTAGGCAGCATCTGAAGCTGTCGAGAAGCTGAGCGGCAAGCAAGCAGGGCGGAAGCTGATCGGGGCGCGCAGCAGCAATCTCCGCAGCATCGGTCTTGTGGTGGAGACCACTTTGTGTACACAATATTGTGTGAGCATATTGCCTGCCATATGTCATTAATCGATTCTGCAAGCGACTATCAATATTCTTTCGCTTGTTCTATTTTTAGAGCTGTTCATTCCTTCACTCACTGTTGCGGGCAATGCAAACGCGCCAAAGCTCAGCGGCTTTCCTGGCCACGGAGACACGTGCGCGGCCATCAGTCTGCAAGGTCAGCACCGGCAAAGAGCACAACTCGCGGACGCTTGCATTAGTCAGTTGTGACTGGTGGAGGGTTAGGGGAGATGACATGCCCTGCGTCATCGTATTAACGAGATCGGATTGGCTGAAAACCGGAATCGGTTCAGAAAAGGGGATGAGCAGCGGGCTCATAATCTGTATGGATGAGTTGCGTCCGCTTTGAGTTGCCTCATATGTTAATTTTGTATGCAATAGGGACAGTTTGCTCCGACCCCTGCCGTTTCGGGTGAGTGATCGGAAATTCGCCCGTCTTCCTCCGTCCTGGTCGCCTGCAGAGGACCATTTCCCGCGCCCATGCCCACGCTGGCGCTGGCCATGCAGGAGGAGAAGGCGCCCGTCCGCCTGCCCGCAGACCCAGGCGCCGCCCAACCGCCCAAAGCTCCGGGCAAGGCCAAGGCCAAGCAAAAGAACAAGCAGAACAAAACCGAGGAGACCGCGGACACTGCCGCCGAGCCGCCGCCCAAGCCCAAGCGCGGCCGCAAAAGCTGCTGCACGACGAGGAGCAGCGTCGAGCGAGGCGCAAAGTGCAGTGCAAACTGAACCAGCGGCGGTACCGGGCGCGTCAGAGGGGCTCATCAGCACGCTGTCGCTCGAGACCGAAGGGCTCACGGGCAATTTGCAGGACCTGGCCAACTACCGAGACTTCCTCCGCAGCTACTGCAACGCACCAGCGAATGGATTCTCTGCAACGCCCTGGAGTGACCCCAGACCGCTGCTGGTGGTGGAGAACTTTTCCAAGTGTTTCGGGCTGGATTTGCGCTGCAGTCGTCGGAAACGAGCGAGCTCCAAGAGAGTTTTGTGCGGCTGGTGAGCTCCCCGACTTGGTTTCTCAAGGGTCCAGAAGCGACGGGGCGAACGCACTGCTGCTGCAGCTGAAGCGCTACTCGTCGTATCATGCGCTGTTCGAGTTGAGGCGCAAAGGGGTGAGAGTTTTGCACGCTCCAACACAACAAATCGATGGACAGGTGAAGGAAGACGCGACGGACTGGATCGTCGAAGCACAGGCAAGTTTGAGCTTGCGGATCTCGCGAGACACGCTGATGCTGGTATACCCGAACATTTTGAGGAACCACGATGACCTCGTGCAGCGGATTGTGGGGCAGACCATTGAGCCGGATTTCACTGCCGTGTTCCAGTTTGACGCCTGTGCCAAGGTGACGAAAGTGGAGTACTACGTGGATTTTGCCGGTGCTTTTTTCGATTGCTGCGGAGTGCCGAGGACGTGGCCACAGTGCTGGATGGGGCTCTCATTTCGCCGTTCGCAGAGCTCGGAATGGACCCGCAAGACACGAAAGCTGCGTCCGCACTCACGCGCGGCAGCAAACAGCTCAGCCTCAAGTTCATTTTATTGTAGAGCTGCGCGCCGTAGACTTTTTTCATTAACTCCGTTGCCATGGAGTCCAATGGCAATACTACTACTATGCTATCGAACACCAAAGGATTGAGGAAGGAACTGTTAAGGTTTAGCTGCTTCCTACTCTTGGGGCTGGCACCAACGTCCGTCTACTCCTTCTTGTAGTACCGAGCCGGCACGAAAGGCATCTTGGCGATGGTGGCCTTCTGCGATTTCTTGCGGGCCTTCACGAACAGCTCCGTGCCGACCTTACCGGCGCTCTTGTTGACGTAGGCCATGCCAATAGCTTCTTCAAGGACGGGCTGAAGGTGCCGCTGGTCACGTGACCCACGACGTTGTCGTCCGCGTCGTAGAGCTCGGCGCCTTCACGGGCAGCCGCCCCTTCGACCACAAAGCCCACACGCTTCTTGGTGGTCGTCTTGTTCGTGAGCTGGTCCATGATGATCGAGTGGCCAGGGAAGCCTCCTTCCTCGCGACGACGCTTTCCGATCGTCCAGGCGAGCGTGGCCTCGATCGGCGTGATCTCGTCCGTAATGTCGTGTCCGTGCAGACACAGTCCGGCCTCCAGACGCAGACTGTCGCGCGCTCCCAGTCCTGCCTCCAGCACTCTCTCGTCCTGCAGCAACGCGCGCGAACGTCTCGGCCTCCTTGCTGAGCACCGAGATCTCAAAGCCGTCCTCTCCGGTGTACCCGCAGCGAGTCAAGATGACGTCCACCGTCTTGCCGTCGTGAAGCTTCAGCGGCGTGAAGACGCCGTGCATGAACTCGAGGCTCTTGAGATCCACCTGGGGGCCAGCGTCTCCACGACATCCACCGCTCCGGGTCCCTGCAGCGCCACCAGAGCACGGTCCTCGATCCTCTCGATGGCCGCGTCGCCTTTGAAGGCGTCCAGCAGCTGGTGCATGTGCTTAAGATCCACGTCCTGGTTGCCGGCGTTCACCACCACGTACAGATGGTCGTCGTAGCGGGAGACGACGCAGTCGTCGATGATGCCGCCCTGGTCGTTGGTGATGAGACTGAGCTTGGCCTCCCCAGCGTCCAGCGCCTGCAGATCTCCCACCACGACGCTCTCCAGGAAGCGCAGGCGGTCCTGTCCAGTGATGCGCAGCTGGCCCATGTGGGAGACGTCAAAGAGCGAGGCCTTGCCCTGCTCGCGGGTGTAAGTGGCTCTGCAACACGCCCGCGGGGTACTGCACGGGCATCGAGTAGCCTGCGAACGGCACCATCTTGCCGCCTAGTGCCACGTGCAGGTCGAACAGAGGCGTCTTCTTGAGCGCCGACGCGGTCGAGAAGCAGCGGCGCAGCGCGAGGGCGGACGGGCGGAGCATGGCGAGCAAAGGGGTCAGGTGGACAAATGCAGATCCAGTTGTTTGGCGGTCCGTATCAGCAGCGTAAACAGCTGCGATTGGACGCCAGCAAACATCGGAGATAAGTGGAATATGGGGATTTGTAAGACACACATGGCTACATCCGTGACACGCTCTGCGTCACCACATTGAAGTGTTTGCGTGCTTGTCAAAAACGTTGCCTTTTCATTTGAGACTTTTGGCCTTGCGGATGATCTCGTCCACGACGACCCAGTTGGCCTTCTCCATCCTGGCCACAATGTCGATGATGGAGCGGAAGCGAGACTCGCCTCTCTTGAGCACTGTGCTTACGATGACCCACTCGCGGCGGTTCTGCTCGCGGTACTCTGGGTAGTCGGCCAGCAGCTTCTCGTACGTCTCCCACTCGAGCACGTACAGCAGCGACACCCCAAGCGACGAGCAGGTGGCCGAGCGGGGATGCCGTAGAGCAGCGATAGCTCCCCAAAGAAGTCGCCCTCGTGCTTAACCAGCTCGAATCCTGGGCCCGACACCAGCACCTTTCCGCGGGCGATAAAATACATACTGCGATCCACGTCCCCCTTACGCACCACCGACTCGGCGTCCGAGCAGATGATGTGCGTGAGGCACGTCAGCAGCGACCGCAGGAAGCTCTCGTCGCAGCTCTTGAGGATCGACACCTTGTTGGCAAAGTCCCGCAGCGTGTACTGCGCAATGTCCTCCACCAGCAGCGACGAGAGTCCGCGCACGCCTTCGAGGTCGTCGTGCCCGTGATATTTGAGCCACGTGTTGGTATAGTACAGCCGAAGTCGGTGGCGGACGTCGCGGGGCACGTCGTTGTTCTTGAGGAAGTGGTAGAGCTCCAGGAGGCTCTGCTCGAACAGCATCTTGTGCTTGTAGTTGGACTCGATGAGCTCGCCCTGGGCCCCACGAGCACGCCGAAGATCAAGATGCACACCACGATGAAGGCGATTTCCACCACTGTCTCGATCACGTTCATGCTCACAACGTCTCCATAGAAGACGGTGGTGATGGAGCCGATGGCAAAGTGCAGCGAGCGAACGTAGCGCCGTGACGTTGGCACCTCGTCCAGCGTGCCAAAGCCGTCGACCGGCAGCATCTTGTAGGTCGACAGCCAGGAATCTCCGTAGAAGTCGTAGGCGTACATGCCCACGCGGAACCACACGCAGGCGATCCAGTGCCCCGACAGCACGTAGACGCATAGCGTTCGGAGGAAGCGCAGTCGACTCTCGTCAAGCGGCAAGCCAAGGTCGGCGGACAGGAACTGCGTCAGTCGCTCGCTGGCTTCAATGGCCTCCAGGGCGATCGGCAATTTGTTGAGCTGCAGCAGCGCCATATAGAACCAGAGATACTCCACGAGGAAAGAGGTCGACAGTGGTGGGATCTGGATCAGCAGGTCTAGAGGCAAGCAGGCAACGACTTCCACCCAAAACTTTGTATCGACATGCCACCTCAGCGCAAACCGAACCGGTTTATCCTTCGCCTCATTTGTTTGCGATGGGACTGATGGCAGCGATTTGGATCGTTCGGACGAGTGCGAAACGTGGCGGGTGGAATTGACAGTCCGGCCGACAGTAGGGACGTCGATGCCCCTCCAGCGCTCAGTTCGAGGACGCCTCGAAAGGCCGAATGCTTGAGCGCGAGATCCGCGATGCAAATCAAGTCTACCAGCAGAACGATGCGCTTCCAGTGCGTTAGGTCGAGTCGTGTGCATCGGGTGGGGTGACCATGTTGGAAGCGAAGCACACGAAGAACGGGATCACCACAGCGTAGAACAAGCCCACGAAAACGATGATCCACTCCCACACTCGGTAACAGCGCGACAGGAAGTTTACAAACTCTTCGGCTTTGCTGCCCGACTCGGATGTTAGCGAACTGGAGGACGCAGTGACAACGTTGACGTTCTCAACCTCCTGGAAAAACGAGATGGCTCGATTTCTCGGCGACTGGGTGGAATCTGATCGGGCCGAGTTCAAATCGCTATTCCACGGCAGTCGAGCTTTCTGCTGCTCCATCCACTGTTTCCACCGCTCCTTGCGCTTCACACAGGCCAAGTAAACGCGAAAAAGTGATGAAAACTCTGGCTGTCGACACCGTTGCAGTAACTCGAACCCCAGGCTCAGTTTAGTCTCCAATTCCTTCGCATTGGATTCTTGGAGCTCTTCTCGGATGATGTAGGTGAAGTGTCTGTCGAAGAGAGGCAGTGATTGACTGCGCTTCAGTTTGCGCTGTCGTCGATGAGCACGAGCTGCCCCCGAAGGCGTCGGCCGTCCACGGAAAGACTCGTGAACTCCGCTTCGATTGTTGCTTGTATGGCCGATACTTCCTCGTCCAACACGCCTCTGACCGAGTCCACGTTCGTTCGGACGATTGCTTGACTCATAATTGGCGAGGAATCGCATTCCATCCGTCGTTATCATCGTCCGGGTCGTGCGTTGCGGACTTGCTCCAGGCATCGTAGCGCCACAGAATGTTTTCCTGGACACCCGGATATTTCTCGCAGCCGGTGAGGATTTTGAATTATCGTCTTCGGTTCTGGCCGTTCCTGTGGAGGAAGTAGTGCTGGGAGTTTGAGGAGGCTGCGGGGCCAATTGCTGCAATGGTGTGGGTGCCTGCGCTGTCTTGGACGGCGCCACAGCTTCGCCCGCAAATGCTTCTGCCATGAAGAGCGACACCTTGTAGCGACGCCAGCATTCGTCCTCCATCTCGGCAAGTTGGTCGTCCCGATAGTACTCGCGCATACTGCGACTGACGGGGTTGATCTGCACGGTGGTGCCATTCTTGAATGATTTCATCTTCAAAAGCGTCAGCGGCTGCTGTCCTGACGACTCCTTTCGCGAACTCCACGGCATATGAAGACGATCTCGACGGCTGGTGCTGGGGAAGGACGCCATCGTTACCGACCGGCTCCCTTCGTCATACTTGAACGGATAGCTCTCGCCGCTGGTGTCGGCGTAAATCCTAGTGTGCTTTGCTGCGTTCCTGCCTCCGATGGACAAATTGCTTCGGATCCAGTGGAAGAGCACGACCAAAACACTCGGCGACGCAGTGGATTCCGGTCGGGCTGCAGCAACTCCGTAGCCAGCGGTTTTCTTGAGCAGTTGTCGAATTTTCCTCTCTTCAAGCGAAGACGACGAGTTCTGCTTGAACAAATCTCGGATCGATGTCCCCGATAGCAAGTTGATGTCTTTAAGCTCTCGGAGTTTTTCGATCGGCAAAGGCTTCGACCCGGTGTCGCTGATTCCTGACTTGATGTCTTTCACGATCTCCACTGTCATGATGTTGTAGCCCTTGAGGCAATACTGGACCCACTGCACCAGGGATCGCTCGGTGGCTTCGGCCTCATCTCGTGGGCTTACAGCCAGTAGTTCTTCCCAAGCACGTCGACCGAGGACTAGTAACTCGCTGCAGGTTGTGGCTTGGACCGAAGCAATTCGCCTCTGCCCTCGCAGAAAGAAGGCAACTTCGCCAAAGAGACTTCCTGCAGTGAGAGTGGCCACTGCAGTACCCGTCGACTTCCAGAGCACCATCCCAGTGCCTCCTTTCACAATGAACAACTTGTGGCCCAGATCTCCTTCCACAATAATGGTGTCGCCCGGGATGTAGAGCTCGGACTTGAGGCGCACCGCCATCCCATTGATCTGCGTCTTGTTTAGGAAAGGTGCAATGCACAAGTTCTTCAGCGTGGCTCCGTGTAAGTCCATCATGAGCTGCACTTGCAGATTGGGCGACAGGTCGCTGAAGGTCTCGTAGATATCCATCCCTTTGACGTACGAGTGCTGAAATTTGAGGTAGTGCAGCACTCGAGTGCGGATACTCGCAGGTAAGCTGTGGTCCCTCGCAAACTGGTCGAAACTCGACTCGCTCCTTGAGTTCCTTCTTAGTTTTATCCAATTCCAAAATGAGCTCGGACAGCTCGCCAACGATGTGGCCGACGATGAACGCACAGCACAAGCACGTGAACGTGGCCCAAATTGTACCGGGGACTCCCAAAGGGACGATTTCCCTGGACCCCACCAACGTCAGCTGAAGAAAAGCACAAGCAAGCAATCAGTCAAACAAACGCCATCGATTAAGAGTCCCGAAAAACACTCGACGTACCGTGGTGAGAGCCCAGTAGAAAGCTCGAAGGTAGAGCACACCAACCGATTCGTGCTCCATATGGACAATCGGGTCGTGGTGCGTCCAGCTCTTCGGGTTGTGGTCCGTGTGGCAGATGAGGTAGAAGATGCACGCAGCGAAGTGGCCTGCAAACAGTAAAATCAAAACGAGTTTGATGGGGCTCAAGTACGCCGAGATGTGGCCAAGCGCCGAAAACCGCTGCTGCAGACGAATGATAAGCGAGTCCATCATCTCCGACACCTGGTGCAACCGGAGCAGTCTCGGTAGTCGGCACAAACTCATGGCCAGGAAATTGTTTCCGACGTAGTAGAACGGCAAACTACTCAGTAAATCGTCTCGCAGCTCGTGCCCCGTGTAGGTGGTACTTCGTTCTTCCCTGGAAATTAAGTTCCTCAGCCCGACTTCCTCGCATTCGAAGTAGTAGAACTTGAGGTAAATATCCGCCAGCAGTAAGGCATCACCCACAAAGTCAGAGATCACAAGCCCAAGCCGAGTTTTGCTCGACGGGTGGTGCAGGAAGCCGATGCGGAACGTGACTTGAAAGGCATTGAAAATGTCCAACACCAGAATGATCAGGTCCCAGTACAGACGCATCCGCATCTTGTTGCGCTCGTGTGCCCAGTTCTCCTTCTCCTCGAACATGCTGGTGCACTTTTCCGTAAACTTGGCCAGCGTCGATCTCGATTTGATGTTGTCAATGACGGCCTCGAGGGTCAGCGTATCGTAGATGTGCTGCTGGGCGGCCTGCATCCGCAACGTCTCCACCTCGGCTGGGAAGCTTCGCTCGATCGTGGCGACGAAAGCGGCGTTGGTGATAACGGAGACGTCCACCACTGTGGCCGCGATCACGATGGTGGAGAAACTTTTCTGAAGCAGCAATTCACACACGCCAAAGGAATCGCCTGCCGAGAGAGCACCGATGGGTAGCGATCCCAACCGCTTGCTGAAAATGTTGGCTCTTCCGTTCACCATGACGTACATTTCTTCACACAGCGTTCCTTCAGCAAAGAATGGATCCCCGCGTTGGAAAAGTTGTCTTCGGAATAATCCCGTGAGTTCGTACAGCAGGCGCTCGTTCTGGGCGTCGACAAACAGAGGCACTTTGCGCACTGACTCGGCGTGTAGGATCGTCGAAATGCGGTGGCGTAGTTGCGTGGGTAGTCCCGACATCAACTGCGCTTCCGACGTCACTTTTGCACATACAGTTGCTGGTGGTAGAACTGACGAATTCGGGCCCGAACACTCTCCGAGATGCGAAAGTGGCCTAGCGTGACGTTCACCGTGTTCATCTTCTCCGAGTGGTGGCGACTGCTGGCCATTAAATTGGAGATGATATTGGACATTGCGCCGACGACACCGTAGTTGATGATGGCACCAACGAAGACCCACAAGGCAGCGAAATAGCTCTCGCAAGTCGAGAACGCGACGATGTCGCCATAGCCCACGGTCGTAAGAGCCACTATAGACCAGTAGAGCGATCGCAGATACGCCATTTGGCCCGTGTAGAGGGAGTGATCTGGGTCTTGGACTGCAAACGTTGTGCCGATCTGCCCGTAGGCATCGAAAAGCGCCCACGAGCAGTTCCCGTGCAGCCCCGCGTCGTGAAGACAGCGATCTCGAGTGAATTCGTCCTCGATCGGCTCGAACGTGGCTTCCGTGGTGCTGAAGCGAGCCATGAGGAACCAGAGACAGCCAGTCACGTGCAGACTCAGCGTGACGTACAGCAACATGTTCGCCGCCTGCTGCATTTTGGACGACAGGCCTCGGAGATGTGCCACCTCTTGCATGGTCTGGTGTAAGTACCGAATACGAATTAGCCGAATGAGTCTGCACATGTGAAACCACACGGTCCAGTGACTCCCGTGGTCAGCGAGAAACTCCACGACGGTCGCAACAGGAACCAGCGCCACCAAGTCCAACCATAGCCCGTTCTCCCGGTAGGCGTCGAAAATGTAGCCTGAGTCGCTGACGGTGATCAACGCGAGCTGGTCGACGTATGCGAAGAAGCGGGCTCGGCAGACGAAGTCCCCAACGAAAAACAATTCCACGAAGATTGACAGCACCGACCGCATAGAAACCCGCGAGTGTGTGCCGAATGGGAATGCGATGGCGTCGAAAACGACGTACAAAGGCACTTCAAAGGCTACGAAGACGAGTGACAGCAGCCGTGCGTGTTCCCACCACTTGCGGAAGCTGGAGCCTGGCATGCGCCACGGAATCTTGGCTTGCTTGTGCATCACTCGGCCATCGACACCAAAACTCATACTACGTCGTCCCGTACTGGAGACGAAGTTGATACCACCCGTGACGTTGTCCGTGGACCGACCGAGCATCCGTTTCATTTTCTGCTCTTGTTGGTCTCGACGCACGTGCATTGACCGCATGATTTCTAGATGCGCTTGGGTATTTTCACGATAGAAAATGGTCAGTGTCTTGTAGAAGTTTCGCTGCGGGAGTTTGTACAAATCGCAGTACGTTTGTGCCCTTGCACGTTCATCTGTCTTGCCAGGAAATAATAGACAGCCCTCCGCAAAATGGTCTCCTGCTTTGGCGTTGTGCACTTGTGGATGACTTGGTCCACTTAGTTGAACACTCCCTCGAATCACGAAATACATCCCGTCGGGCAGTTTTTCAATGACCCAGTCCTTCGGAGAGTAGGCGCAATACTCGATACGCAGAGCTAGCGTGTTGATGAACTCGATGCTCTCCTTGGCGAGAAATGCCACGTCCTGAATTCGATGCGCTTTTAAAACGCTGTAGACACTCACTCGTAAGTGACCTGGAAGGCGGTCGACCACTTCTGCGTGGTGAAGCGCGTGGTGCGTCGCCCACGCGTTGTTGTAGTAGCCCAGCACTCCTTCTCGTACGCTTTCGGGGAATTTACGCATCTGCATGTACTCTTTGGCGTTGTCGACATGCTCCATAAATTCCTGCGTACGAGCATTCCGATACCTGAAGATGAAGAGGAACGTTGCGAGCACAGCCGTACTGAAGATGGCGCCGAGGACCTGAGCGAAAATCACGTACACCGTCTCGATATTCGTCGTCGCTGCGACGTCGTAAAACCTGCAGTAGTGACGGACCGAGCCGCCCAATAAATCGTCCGTCCGTACTGTCGCGTCAAGGTCGAGCCCACCAAAAAGTCCTCAATCGCCCAGCACGTGTAGTCACTGCCGTCTCCCGTCGGCGAGACTGCAGTAATACCTCCTGAGGTTCCGTCAGGGCTGTTTGTTGGTATTACCGTCGAAACAATCTGAGCTTTACTGCAGAGCATGAAGTCAATGCCGCACTCGAAATGTGCGATGAGCATGTACCCGCAGGCTATCCAGTGGCAACATGCCAATCCCATCGTGACCGTGTTGAAGAGCAGCACGTTACCTGTATGCTCCAGCAATTGGATGATCGGCGACTCGGTGTACATTTGCTTGAGTTCTCGAATACACGCAGGAACTCGGTACAGTCGCAGCAACTTCAGTATCCGCAGAACATGCAGCGAGTTGGGTCCCAACGCTACTGCCAGCAGTTCCAACGGGATCATGGACGTCAACTCCAGCACCACAGGTCTCTCGATCCCGTGGTGGTTGTGCTTCGTTGGCAGCAGCGTATTCAGTGACCAGACCACCACCAGCGAGTCTTTCATTTTAGCAAGCAGGGAAGACCGTTCCGCCACCCTCAGGCCTTGGGTCGTCCGCAGTCTCCTTGTCCCGACTGCTCCTGTAACTTGGGCTGCCATCATGGCCTGCTCTCGTCTCCTGGCGTCAAAAATGTCCTTTAAGCTCAGGAAGCCTGCGATATCTGCCAACAGATCGAGTGCAGTCAGAATCGTGAGCCCTCGAGTCCACTTGACGTTCCAGTCTCGCGAAGCGTAAGGGTCGAACAGGAATCCGATCCGTAACGGCACCGACGTGAAGACGTAGAGCAGCTCGAGCACCACCATCCCCACGAACAAGACGCGCTTTTGCGGCGGAAAGTGCGCAGTAATTTGCCCAGAGGCCCCCTCCTGTACTCTGCTTCAGACGGATTTCTTTGAGTGTCATGTCCAGGTGTTGTAAGGGACGACCGGCGGCTTCGAGGCCTCGAGATGGACGCCATGCGTGGTAAGAGAGATGATACACTACGGAAACACCGCCAGGCAGCGGCGATTCATGCCGGATGTGCCGCCAAGTCGCAGCAGTTTTTCTAGGATAAATTGAGGGGTTTCGAGACAAGAAAGCTCTGTACAAGTGGAGAGGTGGGCGATCAACTTGTTTTGCCTAGCTGTGGCTGTGGATCCAAGCAAACGTGAAGGAGTGGTCGGCACCTGCAGCAGAACAAGGACAAGTCGATGAATATCCGAATGTTGAGCACCAGATAAACGAGGTTTTGGATATACCGAAGTGGACGACTCGACATGCGAGGGTCACCGGCATCAAGACAATTTGCCCTGCGCCAGCGCCATTTGGGTCTCGAGTACGAATGCCAGCTGATACAGCGCTTGGATGGCGCAATTCCGATGGATTAATAAAACCATGAGCAGCACGAAGGACGCGACTTGCAAACGTCCGAACAGGAACACGACCTGAGAAGTGTACTCGACGTTCTTCAGCTCGGTGTGGTAATTGGTGTTCGGCAGATGATGCACTATGAACATCATGTAGTTGCCGTACAAGAGCGGGATGAAATCCTCTAAATACGACGACAGCGTCAGGCACTCGATCGAGTAGAGCACTTCGAGTGACCCCTCAGGATGTTTGAGTAGCGAACGAGATCGGACGGAATTCCTTCTGGGCCATTTCCGCTTTAGGAAACTGCGATGGAGGCCACCGTGGACAAGTGACGGTGGCTCGACAAGCCGCAAAATGTTTTCGAGAACGACGACACGCGAGTGTGGACGAGCTTCGGCTGGAGCTTGGTGGCGTTGGTTTGAACCGACCAGCAGAATATTCGACGGGGTCCGTCAGGTGAACTTGCAGGCAGTCTTTCCAGCTTGAAAATTCAGTTTTCAGACTCCTGGTCGAGGCGATGGCGGAAGCAAGACCGCATCAAAACTTCTTCGCGCAACTGCGTTGCGAGGATCCCTGGAGTGTGGCACAACAAACTCAGCGCCGTCAGAACATTGTCGCTCGATGTTTCTCCACTGGATTGGCGCGGTCGACGCAATATCGTCGCAGTTCGTCGATGCAGCCCAAGCAACACAATGACAGTTTGAAGTCGGCCACGACGAAAATCAGAATGCGTCGAGAATGGAGGCGCTCTCCATGCAGGTGGCCAGGTACAGGGCGTTGTAAAAGTCGTCGGTGAAGATGACAGTCTCTGGGGTCAAGTCTTCGAGGGGCCCCGTGAAGCGCAGGAGGACGTTTTTGATGACGAGTTTAAGAATCGGGGCAAAACACGTAGCTCATCTGGGAGGCCTTGTGGAACACGAGCTGGTAAATGGAGCACACCATGCCCATCAGTTTCTGAGTGGCGATGAAGCCGATGAATTTGGTGAGCTTGCTGCTGTAGCCAGCTAAACAACAGAGCAATGTGAGCAGAGGGACGTAAAACGCAGGAGTCATGGTGATGTAGAAGAACGGAATGGGGAAGACCAAAGTCGCCCCGACGACTACGCCAATCGACGTGTAATCGAAGGAAATCCCCAGTACTAGCACAGATAGTCGACGCCACGAAAGAGAGAAGTTATCGAGCACGAACGTTCCTTGGACGAGTCACGTGTGGCAGACAGCAGCCCCGAGCATGACCACGCGGAACCAAAAGCCGTAGTTTGCGCTGGACTCATCGGCAGGGTTTTGCAGAGGCACCAGCTCTTGCAAAGTGATGAGCATGGCCATCGGCAACGGAGTGCCAACGTAGACTAATACTCACGCCACATGAGGGCTGTTTTCGAGTAGTGGTCCAGAGCGAGCACTCGCTCGATAGCGCATTTCCCGCCATAGACAATCTATCTAATCAAGAATCCATTCGCAGAATTCAGCTAAACTCGCGGGATCCAAATACTCTGCGGCCGTTCTAGAAGAATGTCCTTCGGAGGATCAAACCCCAATTGCCGGACCACTTCTGCAATCGCTGAGGAATCGCAATGAAGATCCGTCGCATGCTCGTAAATGAATTGGTAGTGCATCTTAAAGGAACTTTGCAGATTAGCAACGTTAGGCATTTCTGCCCCTCTGCTCCAGCGAGGGAGATAACATTGCAAATTCGCTTTCCAGACTTCCTTTGCGATGCAGCTAAGGTAGTCGGTCACGCTTTACTCTTGTCTCCAAATGCATGACGAAGAGCGAAGCATTCGGACCTTGCTAAAATGAAATGATCGGCGGCATTGACAGGAGCAAACACCGGTTATATCAAAAGGTTTTTATTCATATTCCAAGAACCACTTTGCACCATGCCTTGGCGTTTGCACTTGTCAGTTCATCCACGCGAACTTGAAAGAGTAGTCCACACCTACGTGAAATGCCATTGCACCACGTGAAAAAATATTGATCAGCCCGCAGCAACGAGATCGACGTACCGAAGTGAACAACGCGGCAGGCCAAAGTCACTAGCATCCAGATCATCAGCTTCCCTGCACCAATACCATTTGTGTCTCGAGCACGAACGCGAGCTGGTAGAGCACTCGCATGCCGCAATTCCGACGAATCAGCAACGCCAGCAAAAGGAACGAAAGAAGTTGCAGTACTCCAAAGAGAGAAATCACTTGACCCGTGTACTCGACATTCTGGCGGGTCACGTTTTTCAGCTCGGTATGGTATTTTGCGCTTGGAAGATGCACCATCACCATCATGTAGTTGACATACAGCAGAGGGATGATCGCTTCCAAGTACCCGGTCAGTACTAGACATTCGAGCGTATACAAAGCACGAAGAGCTTCTTGCAGAATTCCTTGGTGCTGGGACAAGTAAATAGACGCGGTTTTCGAATCGCGGGGCGACTTCATTTCGACCGAGTCTGATCGGGAAACTCGTCGTCGGGCGAGAATCGGGTGAACGGCAGCAACTCGCTTCAGACAGAGAAATGAAGGCTTCTTGGGGGATGGGAAACTCCTCGAAGATGTCGAGATCGACGACTTCATCTTTGTCAAAAAGTGAGGAACTGGTGGCCTAACTTTGACGTCGCTGAACAAAGAATCCAACGCGACGAGAAGAGGTTTATCTGCGGGGAAGAGGCGATGCTGCAGGCTAGAGCGCACTCGAATGCCGTCTTTGATCTGCGTCTCGATCTTGCCTGGAGTTCGACACAAGTCGCACACCGCAGCTAAAACATTCTCGTGGCAACTGGCCTCGGTCGCTTGGATCAATCTCTGCAGAATTGTGCGAGTGCGTTGATGTGTGCCAAACAGCATGATGACAGTCTGCGTTGCGTCGGTGACGATCATGATCAGCATGGTTTTCAGTGTCGACGCGCTCTCCATACACGTCGACAGGTAGAGTGCGTTGTAAAAGTCCACTGTGAAAATGACCGCTTCCGGCGTCATGTCCTCTAAATGTTTCGTGAATCGGAGCACAATGTTTTTGACCACGATCTTGATGACTGGCAGGAGAACCACAACCGGAAGAACGTAGTTGGTATTGGCAGCATTGTGGAATAGTAGTTGGTACGCTGGGTAGATCATGCCCATGGCCTTCTGGGTCGCAATGAAGCACAAGTACTTGGAAAGGCCTCTCTTCTTCCTTAGCAACACGAACAGCAACGTGAACAGCGGCACGTAGAACGACGGAGTCATCGTTACGTAGAAGAACGGGATCGGGAATGCCAAGTTGGCTCCGACGATGATACTGGCCCCCGTGTGAATAATTGCGAGGCAGATCATGAACAGAGCCAACCTCCGCCACGACAGCGTAAACCCTTGGACCATGAACGTTCCCTGGATGAGAAACGTGTGCGCAGTGACGAGAGTCAGCATTGCCACTCGGAACCAAAACCCAAAATTTGCTTTCCATCCGTCGGCTGGATTCTGCAATGGGAAAAGCTCCTGCAGAAACACGATCGCCATCATGGGTAGTGGGGTGCCAATGCACACCACAAGAACGCGAAAGATTGAGGTGGTCCGAGTGTATTCGTCAAGAGCGAGGACCCGTTCGATGGAGTATTTTCCACCGTGGTAACTCACTTGCCACGACGCCCAAAGTCGAAGCAGCCGATTGGGAAGCTGGTACAAACAAGTGCGCTGCAGTGCAGCCCAGAGATCCCCATCCTTGTCGACGTCGGACTCCGCGGTGTGAAACCTCGAACTCATTGCAATATTGTTGGCGAATATGACGTGCGACTAGTTTTAAGTCGGACTATTCCTGTCGACAAATGCGATTAAAATATCGAGATCGGCATTCAAAGACTTTCACAACAATATTTTGTTCGTGTATTTATTCACAGCAACCTTCGTGGCTCATCCAGGTGAATTTGAGTGTGAAATCCATACCTACAAGTGCAGAAAATAATAAGAATAAATAAAATATGGGGGAGCAAAAACTCAAAAACACGTACCGAAATGCACAACTCGAAACGCAAGGATGATCAGCATCCACATCATGACCTTGTGCTGGATTAGAGTCATTTGAGTCTCCATCACGAACGCGAGCTGATAGAACGCCGGAATGCCACACTTTTGGCGCATCAAAACCGCAAGAAGTCCGAACGAAATCATTTCAAGAATGCCAAACACAAAGACGGACTGCACCTTGTCAATGACGTTCTCGGCGGTGACGCCTTGTAACTCGGTGTGGTATTTCGCGCTTGGAAGGTGCACCATAATCATGACGAAGTTCGCGTAGAACATGGCAATGCCCGTGTGCAAATACGACGCCAGAACAAGACACTCACAGGTGAAGAGAGTTTCTAATCCGTTCCGGAAAATATTTGATTGTCGCAGTAGAAGAGAGTATTCTCGAGAAAGCTTTCTTTGCGCAGGCTGAGATTCGCGGGCGGACGATTCTTGCGATGGGATCGATATTCGAAAGGGATGAATATCTCGATTCACTAACCCAAAAGCCGAACCCAAGACCAAAATCCTTCGCTTGGGCGGCGACACTCGAACAAACGAGTTACTGCTCAGAATAGAGGGTGAGCTTAAGCACGAGCGCTGGATAATTTCCAATCGCTTTAGAAGCTCGTAGTTTGGCCCGGACAATGGATGCGGCAGACACGAATGCATCCGCACGTTGTCAAAGTTTTGCTGGCCGAACTTATCGGCATTTTGACACATTATTCGAAGCAAAGCCACAAGCGATTCGTTATCACCAGCAACTCCGGCAGCTCTGCGCACTTGGAGCAACACCGTCCGTGTTCTTTGCTGGAGTCCGAACAGCATTGCAAGAGACTGGGAAGAATCCACCAAGACGATGATCATCGCAGTGCCCGTCGACTTTGCACTCTGCATGCACGTCGTCAGGTACACTGCGTGGAAGAAATCGACCGTCAGAATCACTGCAGCTGGCATCATATCCTCGATCTGCGTCGTGGCCAGAGTGACAAAATACTTCAGGACAATTTTGCTCACGGGCAGCAATAGAATAACCGGCAACTCGTACTTTGTTTCGGACGCAACGGAGAAGATCATTTCGTAGGCTGGGTAGACCGCAGGCATCAGCATTTGTGCGCAGATGTAGTGGAAAAGGCTTTCATTTCGCTCGGCTGCAGCGACATTTCGTGAATCGTTCTCCTCCCGACGATGACCACGAACCAAATTACAAGCAGCAAAAAAATTGGGATCGTCGACAAGGCGAAAAATGGCACTGGGAAGCCAACCAGTGCTGAAATCCCCATGGACACGAACGTATAGGTGAGAGACACGCACGTGAAGAGCACCACCTTCTGCCGACCAGTTGGTGACGCAATTTTGACGATGGTTTTGACTTGAGACACGATAGTGTTGCTGACGACGCCTGCCAGAATCCCAACTCGCATCCAGAAGCCATAGTTGCTTTGCCAGCCTTTTCTTGGGTCATTCAGCGGGATCGACTCTTGTGAGATCACGAGAATGCACATGGGCACCAACGTCCCGGAAACTACCAGGATTACGCGAACAAAAGATGTGTTTCGAATGTACTCGTCAAAACACAACGCTCGCTCGACAGAATATTTGCCGCCTCGGTAACTAACTTGGAGCGACTGCCATCGATGTAAACCTGTCAAGAGCGCCGATCGGAGTCGCTGCAATATTGTCGTTGAGTTCGCATCTCGTAGGGTTGGCGGTCGGGGTGATGCAGATACATTAATCATCGGTCACCACCGCTTGACCTGGAAGAAAAGTAAATGTCGTTCGGTCTATTCTTGCAGACGGGAAGTACTGTTTTGTTTTTGTCTGCCAGGAATCAGTCATGAAAACCGCCAACTTGGCAATGTCTGCTGCGGTTGGCCCTGTGTCAATACTCCAGCGAGTCGGAGCAATTCTTGGACCCATTCGCTTGTTCGAGCGTGGTAAGTCAGTTACTTCGGCGGTAAGTACTTCATCGACAGAATCGTGTCTCTCGATGAATACAACACTTGGAATTCGCTACCACGAGCGATATATTCCCTAGTGTTTATTCCGGAGTCTGTTCCTCTTCCAATCCGAACGAGAGATGGCGTGGTAACTCCGGGTTTTGTGTCTTCGGGTTGGATTCTCTCGCCAGGTCCCGAATCGCCATTTCAACGATCACTATCACGGATTTAATGTTGACGACGATCACGTAAGTTGATCTGCATCGACCAACAAAAATGCCTTGAAAGGGCATCGGCGTGGATGTTGACAGTAGCGACATGGTCGCTATGCTTTGCTTATTGCTAAAAAGCCCCAGGAAGAGATTGGAAACACAACCTCTACCTAGTGCTAACAATCTCGACATTGGTCCAACTGCCGCTGCAATTCCCAGTTTCGGAACCGCCAAGACTGAGGATACGAAAGTTTCTGTTGTGCGCAGGCTTTGCTTGATTCTCGCCCGACCGAAACGCAGTTCCGTCTGTCCTGTTATGCCCGCAATCCTCAAGGCTGACTGCAGCTGATAGTAGTAGCCCTCCAACAGCATTGCCCGCTCATCGCTTGACCGTAGCAAGTGACGGTCCTGAGATGCTCTTCATACTCGAGTGTCTTATTGCCACCGCGTACTTGGAAGTCGTTGCTCCTCTGCTTTACGGCAGTTATGTGCTGGTGATGGTCGAGCTCCCAAATGCTCGCTATCACTCGAAAATGATGGGGTCACCCGTGATAACGTCGACGCTAAAGTGTTTCCAGTGTTGGCCTTCGGACTGCTGCAGGTCGCGTCGTTCGGAGTGTTGGTGCTACTGATTGAGCGGAATTGTGGCACGTACGGAGTTCACCAACTCGCGTTCCTGCTGGAGACGCAACTGCCCTCGATTCAGGCCATGCTAATCATGTGGATGATCATCACGCTCTGCTTCTGCGTGAAGCACTTTGGTGTGTATTTTGCTGCGCAAAACAATGACAAAGCCACCACTATCTCCTTCTTTTCCGTTGTGAGGTGTCGACTTCACATTTCAATTTGATCGCCATCATGTCACCCCAAGTGACCATCAGTCGACGGCAAACATTACCGAAGAAACCGCCGCAACTAATGGCCTGAAGCGAGTGAACTTTACTTGCCGGAGGCCAAATGCTACGACAAGCCCGTGCTCCTAGCGAGTGCCGACAGGAGCAACTGGTGGGCCAGCACTATGTTCCGGGCCTGGCGACGTCGCCAAGTCAGCTATTTTGGCGGAAATAGTCCAACTATCGGTTGCTCGCTTTGTACGCCTTCACCCGCCAGCGATCGCTGCGTCGAGCCGTTGCCGTCTGCATCGCCACTCCGCTCCCGATGATCGCCGTCGTATTTGCCCAAGTAGCCGTGCCGCTGTAGAACCCCGACGAGGGATGGCGAGCCAATTTCGGCTTCTGGATCCGCGCAGTGGTGGTGGTGGTCTGTGTGTCATCCTCAACGCGTTGGTGGTGCAGGCCCAGTACCTCATCCCTCACTTTCACCTCGCCAGGCGACAGCTCCTGGTGCTACATGGCTGCGTCTTGGCGGGCGGGCGTGGTTGGGTTTTCCATGATCGTCGCAGCCTACTTGGTCTTCCCCACTCTATTCTTCATGCTGCCGATTTTCGCCGTGGTGGCCATCGGGACACTTCGCCTCGCTCTGGGGGCCGCTGCGTCCCGGCAATTTCTCTTAAGTCGCCACCACGTGGATCAGTACGTCCGCTTGCTCAGCTCCCAGTTGTCGCTGCTGGTGATCTTCCTGCTCTACGAAATGCTGTTCCGCAATATGCAAGGCAAGCCGTTCCAACTCCCCGTCATTCTGCTACTCCCGCTAGTGAAGCTCGTGGCGAAAAACGTTATGCTGCACTTCGCAAAGGAACCGAAGACCTCGTTCGCCGTCATTTTTTCAGTCGAATATTTTAACGCCATATATGTCGCCACCTGCAGAGCTCGGCGTCGGTAGTTGCCATTTTCGACCATCACAGTCACAGATCTATCGCTGACGCTCGTGATGCTCTATGAACTACACCACGACATCAAACACGATCGAGCCAACTTGCAGCGTGCAGTGGATCCCACATTCGAGGGTAACGATATGGTGGCGATTCTTGCTCTGCTGTGTCGAGACCCTGAACGATTGGGAACCCAGACGCTTGTTGGTGTTCGCAGAGGAGCACGCTTCCCCATCATCTCTTGGCAGGAAGCCGACGGATGCTGAAGAAACTCACAGTACGATGGCACAAAAGTAGCCCCAGAATTCATCACATTGACCTTCACCGCCGGAAACATTGATTCAATCACGAGAAGCAGGAAATTGGGAGTCGGGGCGATCGTACCAGCTGCAATCAAGATAGCGAACTCGAACGGAGCCGAGACCAACTTACCGGCAAAGTGCGGCAGTCGCCCCCGACTCGGAACGTGCAGGTAGAGAACCCCACGATTCTTCGCGACTCGCTTGAAACCCTTTTCACGATGGAATGTCTCGTTGCCACTGCGTATTTGGAAGTCGTCGTTCCTTTCTTCTACTCGAGCTACACGTTGGTCATGACCGACCTGCCCAACGCTCGGTATCACACCGAGATGGTCTCGATCACAACCAAGAATGCGTTTTCAACCGTGCTTCCTGTCTTCATTTTTGGCCTGTTGCAAGTGGCATCTTTTCTACTGTTGCTCCTTGTCATTCACCGCAACTACAGGATGCAAAGGGATTTTCCGACTAGCGTTTGTGCTCGAGACGCAGAGTTTGTCCGTTTAATGCAAACCGATCCTCTGGATGATTGTGACTTTGTGCTTCTGAGTCGTTCACTTCGGTACGTTTAACGTCAGGATCATCAGAGCTGCTCGGTTACAACTAACGTTTGTGCGTATCGTATCATAGGCGAAGATTTTACGTTCCGGTTTCTCCGCCTTGGGTTCCATTGATCGTGGCTCGCGTCGTGACTTCTAGACGTGCCCTAGTACTTAAACCGAAATGTGAAGTCCACCCCTGCAAAAGAAGCATCGATATGAGCCACTGAAGAAGAGAAAGAAAAGCGGAAGACGTACCAAAATGAACCACCCGAAAGCAAACGGTGATCACCATCCACAGCAACAATTTCCCTGGATCAGCGGCATCTGCGTCTCGAGCACAAAAGAAAGCTGGCGGATCGTCCACATACTGCAATTTCGCTTGATCACAATTATCAACAACACGAACGACACAACCTGAAGCAATCCGAAAAAGAGCACGGGAAATACGGTGCCGTTCACGTTCTGCGGAGTGACGCCTTTCAGCTCCGTGTGATAGCGAGCGTTTGGGAGGTGGACCATCACCACCACGAACAAGGAATAGAAAACGGGATCAGAGCCTCCACGTATGCAGTGACAACAAGACACTCTAGAGTGAACAAAATTTCGAGCGAGTCTCGCAGGATACGTGGTGGGCATCGCTTGGCTTTCGTACGACTCAATCGAGTTGACTTGGTCGAATTTGGGGTGATCGGGTGGATCTGGTTGTCATTATTTCCTTTTCTGGGGACAGATTGAAGGCTCAGGCGGCCCGCACTCGTACAAGGGATAAGCCGTCGTTGCTGGTTCTGGATTGAAACACTTGCTAGGATATCCAAAAGCATTTGGTCTGCGGGGGATAAAGTGTGGGGAGGCACGAACGAATGGCGATGTTGGAACGGATCTGCCTCTCATATCTCTGCGGGTCCCTGCACAACGCGTTGAGCATCGTCAAAATGCTGTCGTTGCAGTTTGTAGAGTCAACGCTGTGACGTAATTTGGACAAAATCGTCGCCGTGCGGCGATGAAGTCCGTAGACCATGGTAATTGTCTGCGCTAGATCCGTCACAGTGATGGCCGTAACAGCAGTGGTTGACGCCGCGCTCTGCATGCACGTTGCGATGTAAATGGCATTGAAGAAGTCGACCGTGAAGATGACAGCTTCCGGCGTCATGTCTTCCATGTCGGCTGTGCACTGCAGCATGACGTTTCTAACGGCAACTTTGAGGACTGGCAGCAGCAGAATCACGGCTAGCTGATACCGCGATCCTTCTGCCTGGCGAAATAAAGCCTCGTACGCCGGATAAACCACCGCTAGTGTAGTTTGGCCGCAAACGAAGATGAGGTATCGCGTGAACTGTCGAGGTTGACGCAGTATCTGGTACAGCACTCGCTTTCCCACTACGATTCGGAAGCATACGGCCAGCACCACGTAGAAAGCAGGAGCCATCGTCAAAACGCAGAAGGGCACGGGGAACATCCAGTGGGAGACGACGGGGATGGTGCAGGCGACGAACGCGAGGGACGAGCAGGCTGACAGCAAAACCAGTCGGCGCTCGGAGATGGCGACGCCGTCGATCAGATACGTCGCCTGCTGAGGGACCGTGTGGCCGACCACAAAGGCCAAAATCCCTGTTCGGATCCAGAAGCCATAGTTCGCTCGCCAGCCTTCGCGGGGATCTTGCAGCGGCACCAGTTCTTGCAGGAGAATGAGCAGCGTCAAGGGCAGTGGCGTCGTTAGGCAGACCAACACCACGTGACCGAAGGAGTTCCTGTTGGAATAGTCGTGCAGCGCCAGCATCCGTTCGACCGAGTACTTACCACCGTAGTAGCTCACTTGCAAGCGCTTCCATGATCGAAACAGCTTGGCAAACGGACTGCATGCCATCGTCCAAGACACACAAAGTCGCAGAAGTCGACGAGTATTTTTGCGTTGTACCTCCGAATAGTAGTAACTTGAAGTGATTACTATTATACAGAGGGTTTCCTTTTCACGCATGCCTCTCTCGACTCGTGCACAGGCTCAAGAGGAGCACCTTAAAGCAGATACTGCTGTCCATCACGATACGACAAGGGCGAGCGGAGCGCTTGCTCAGGACTCGGGCCTCGACGCTGGGTAGGACAAGGCAAAGCCGATGCTTCTTCAACATGGATTCCGGGGTGCGACAACGATCAGCTCGTAGCTCCTGTCAATCTCTCACTTTTCATTTTGCAGCCTCCGCAGCAAGCTCAACGTTCCTCGACCAACCACTCTGCCAGCTCGAAGGCATGGCCCCCGCTGTCCCCGTCGCCACCACCAGCAACGGCGCTCCACTGCCGCCCTTGGGCTTGACGGCATCTGCTACTGCTGGCGCTCGAGGCCCCATCGTGCTGCAAGACTTTGCGCTGCTCGACCACCTCGCACACTTCGACCGCGAGCGGATTCCCGAGCGAGTGGTGCACGCCAAGGGCGCTGGAGCTTTCGGCTACTTTGAAGTGACCCACGAGACGGCCACTAAGTACACAAGCGCCAAGCTCTTCTCCTCGGTGGGGAAGAGAACACCAGTCGCCGCTCGCTTCTCGACTGTCGGTGGGGAGTCAGGCAGTGCCGACACTGCGAGAGACCCGCGCGGCTTCGCCCTCAAGTTCTATACGGAGGAAGGCAACTGGGACCTCGTGGGCAACAACACGCCCATCTTCTTCATCCGCGACCCCATTCTGTTCCCGAGCTTCATCCACACGCAGAAGCGTCTACCAGGTACACACCTCAAGGACGACAACATGATGTGGGACTTCTTCTCACTGCGACCCGAAACGCTGCACCAGCAGACGTTCCTGTTCGCGGACCGAGGCATCCCAGACGGCTATCGCCACATGAACGGCTACGGCAGCCACACTTTTGTCAACATCAATGCGCAAGGCGAGACGACGTACGTCAAGTATCACTTCAAGACGGACCAGGGCATTCGCAACTTGCCGGTGGACGAAGCTGCTGCTCTCGCGAGCTCCGACCCTGACTACGCGATCCGAGACCTGTACGACGCCATCAAGAGCCAGGACTTCCCGACCTGGACGTTGTACATTCAGACCATGACGCCTGAGCAGGCTACTGCCGAGAGCACGAATCCTTTCGACGTGACCAAGATCTGGCCGCACAGCGAGTATCCGCTGCAGGAAGTGGGTCGACTCGTGTTGAACCGCAACCCGAAGAACTACTTTGCTGAGGTGGAGCAGCTCGCGTTCTCGCCATCGCACATGGTGCCTGGCATTGAGCCATCGCCCGACAAGATGCTGCAAGGGCGACTGTTCTCCTACCCGGACACCCACCGCCACCGTCTCGGCCCGAACTACCAGCAGATCCCGGTGAACAAGCCGCTCAACGAGCCGCAGACGTACCAACGTGACGGATTCATGACGGTGAACGGCAACATGGAAGATCGGCCAAACTACTTCCCCAACAGCGCCGGTGGTCCGTTGGAAGCCGCTGCGGTGCACTACCACACGAGCCAAGTCGACCACGCGATAGTGGACAAGTTTTCGACTGCCGACGACGACAACTTCTCGCAGGTGGGGGACTTCTATCGCAAGACGCTCGACGCTGCAGCTCGCGAACGCCTCACCGACAACATCGCCGGGTCGCTTGTGAACGCTTCCAAGCCCGTTCAAACGCGCGCCGTTGCCAACTTTGCGAAGGTGGACCCTCACTATGGCCAACGTGCAAGACAAGCTGGATGCCCTCGAGAAAACGATGGCTGACAGGCAGAGCGCCAAGAAGCGAGCCACTGAGCCACTCAACCCTCCTCGTAAGGCGTTCAAACCAGTGGGAGCGTAGGCAAAGTGTGCATGCATGGATTCGTCGCTCCTTTCTTCTAGTTAACTACCTGCTCTTGGATCAATAAAAGGTGGTCGAGATGACTGGCGCATCCTTGACAGGGCTGAGCTTCTCCAACACCTTCTGGCCAACGTCGACGTCGTCGAGTTTCTGCAACAGTTTAGCGTTTAGATTTCTCTCGCGGCTATTCATCAGTGTGCGCGGCAGGTGTAGCGGCGACATGGGCTGGCCCTGCCTCTGCTCGTCCATTTGCACGATCAACTTCTCCTGGAAGTTCTTGTTGCGCTGGCGCACAAACTTGACCTGACGCTGCTGTGCCTCGATCGCAGCGCGAGCTTCCGCATGATACTGGACCGCAAACGTGAGATCGTCTTCCACCTCTTGCCGCTCGCGCTGCTTCTTCTCGGCGCGCTGTTTCAGCAGGTACTCCTGCCTCTCCAGCGCCTCTTTCCTCCGCGAGTCCGCCTTCAGCTGCTGCTTGAGCAACTCGCTCTCATCCTTTTTCTTCTGGTACTCCTCGGCACGACGTTCGTCTTCCAGCGCCTTCTGCCTCATTTGAGCCTGCATACTTTCAGCAGCACCCATGCGGTGGTCGCGGCGTTGCAGGTTCGCTTGCAGCCGACGCATCCGGTCTTCGTCTTCTTTCGCGAGTCGCCGGGCGTAGGCCTCCATCAGCTCCACGTCTTCCTGGTGCTCTAGCAACTTGACGCGGCTCTTGTGCTGTTGGACTAGCGCATTCTCGGCCTGCACCTTCCTCATGCGCTCATGCTCCGTCTCACGGCGACGACGCGCTTCCGTCTCCAAGCGCTTCAACTCAGTCTGAACGCGCTCCACTTCTGCGGCTTCGTCCTGTTTGCGCCGAGCCTCCCTTTGGTCCGAGCTGAGCTTTGCTGCCGCATCTGCTCGTCTCGCTCGCGGCGCACCTTCATGACCTGCTCGTGCTGCAGCTGCATTTTGGCGCTCTCCTGTTCACGCCACTCGCTCAGGTCGTGCTGCTGGTGTTGAAAAGCCTCGTCCTTGATCTTTCTCTCGCTGTCGCGGCACTTGCCCTTCTCGCGCTGTTGGGCATCGAGCCACGCCCGCTGCATGCGCTTCTTCTCCAACAGCTTGGCCTTCTCCTTCTCCTGGTCGCTCTCAAACTCGACGAGCGTGAGCGCATTGAGCAGCACCCACTCGTCTTGGCCCCTAAGCCCGTCCAGGTTGGCTGGTGGTCCTCTAGACCCCGACGCAGCCCCACCAGCGCCGTGCTCGACACCTTGAGCTGCACCGCCAAACGATCCTCGAGCAGTGTTGGCTCCCTTTGAGCCGCCGGGGCAGTTCTGCGAGCTTCTCTGTCTCTCCAGACTCATCTTCTTGACCACCGCTTCGAGCGCCACAATGTCCGTCTCCATGACGCGCTTCTGCGAGTGCAGCAGCAGTCGGTTGGCCATCGTGGCGATGGACGCCGCCAGCGTGGGGTCATTCCGTGCGTACTTGTTGATCAGTTTGGCCGCGAGCGCATCCGCCACCGCCTGCCGCTTGTCGCTCTTGACCTCTTCGCGGATCAGCAGTGACACGGCCTTGGCGCGACCTGCGGGCGACTTGACCTTGGCACTCGACACCGTCCGCTTGTCCATCGTGGAGACCGTCCTGTAGGCGCGTCAATGAGGTGCTGTGAGAGGCGTCACCCAGCAGCAGCACCGACGGTATTCTTGGCCGAGCCCCGGCAATAAATAGTGTCGCGGCGGGCTTGGTTGTTCTGAGGAACGCACGCTTCAAATACACCTCGTCGTCTCAGCAGCAGCAGACCACGCAGCCGCGGCAGACTGGATCAACCAACGCCAAGATGAGCTGCCAGACACATCCAGCAGCATCTGCCGAGTTGGCCAGGCATCTTTTGCACCGCCCACAGCATTGATGGATGAGGTAGAGTCGCTACTGCCTCGCCATCGTTGAGGCCGTCGCTAAAGAATTGCGCGGGCCCGCAGGAGAGTTATCTCCTGCCTGTCTTGCAGCTCGCGGTCTCAATCGATCGATCCAAACAATGTGATCTTACAGAGCCGCATGCCCGTTCTCCACGAGGAACAGCGCGTCCTTCTCAGGACCAGTGTCCCCTTGCTGCCGCTTCTCCAGCTTGCGATGCCATCGTTCACGATTCGGTTGATCAGCTCCATGTCGTCTGCCTTTCAGCACCGACGTTCGCAGCCACCGAGCCGAGCTTCCAGATGCACCTACTGCAGGACCCTTGGCGAACTGAGTGTTGAGGACGTCTTTCATCGCTTCGAGACGGCTGATAACTGACCTGCAGGAGGTCGTCCCAGCATGCGAACTCTCCGTGGCGGCCGTGCGCTCGACTGCTCTCAGCGACCTTGGTGCTTGCTTCCAGGCCCTCCAGGTTCTTGCACGCCGACGGTGTCCGTTTTATGCATTTTAGCATGTTTTCACTATGCCAGCAAATGAAAATGCGGCAAAACCCGGCGTCGCGTTTTGATCCGCCACTCACGCGCGCGTCTCGCCGCTCGTCGGCGCGCTGGCCACCACCGGCAGGGACCACCACGGCCACCGATTTCGGAGCGCGGCGACAGCTTTCGCACATGTGGGCAAAAGGATGTCGAGCTGCCGGCATGCTGGCTGGCACTGGAAATGCAGCATGTCCGCGGTGGCAAACGTTGGCCCATTTCGATAGTAAAAATGTCTGCCGCGTCTCTGTTCGACATACAAACTCTCATACAAAGCGATCCTAACCGAGGAGTGATGGTCATGCGTCAATGACCATCACTCCTCGTCATACCTTCCGCCATACAATCGTGTCGCAAAGTCTGCGCCCTCCATTCCGCAATCCGCGCCATCAGCGTCATTTCACTTTCTGCCCGCGAGCACGCACTCGGCCGCCGCCATGGGAGACACGCTGTACGCCTCGGTGGGGCAGGATGACCTCGAGTGCAACGACGGCTCGGTGAGCCGCGTCTTCTCGCGCGGGCCCGACCACGACGAGCGGCGCGCGCTGGTGAAAAAGTTCGTGCTGGGCGCGCTCGTGGCGCTGCCGTACCTGGTGCTCGTCGCGCTGTTTGCGGGCGTCGGCGTCAGCAGCAGCAGCAACATCACTGTCACCACAGCCGAACTGGCCAACCAGAGCACCGTGGACCAGGTCTGCGCCGACCAGCGTCTGCAGCAGCTGGACAAGCAGCGCAACGTCTACTACGACTCGTCGCTGCTCAGCCGTTCGCAGCGGTACGCGGCGCTGCAGCAGAAGGGCGCCACGCTCTGGTTCACGGGCCTCTCGGGCAGCGGCAAGAGCACGGTCGGGAGGGCGCTGGAGAAGGAGCTGCTGCGTCGCCGCGTGCACACGTACCGACTGGACGGAGACAACGTGCGCATCGGACTGAACCGGGACCTGGGCTTCTCGGAGGCCGACAGGGCCGAGAGCGTGCGTCGCGTGGGGAAATGTCGGCGCTCTTCTCCGAGGCCGGGGTGATTACGCTGGTGGCGCTCGTCTCCCCGTTTCGAGCGCGGAGAGACGAAGTGCGCGAGCTGCACAAGAAGATGGACATTCCTTTCTACGAAGTGTTTGTGGACGTCCCAGTGTCCGTAGCAGCAGACCGCGACGTCAAGGGACTCTACAAACGCGCCATCAAGGGCGAGATCAAGGACTTTACGGGCATCTCGTCTCCGTACGAAGAGCCGCTAAACCCCGAGATCCACTTGAACGCCTCGGCGCAGTCTCTGGATGACGAAGTGCAGATGATCCTGGACAAGCTCGAGGCTGAAGGACTGCTGACTGGTGTGGAGAACCCTCCCAAGGGATACCCTGGTGTGGCGGTCGCCGACGGCGGCAATGCTGTCGCAGAGTTCTCCACGCTGTTCCCGGACGAGCCTCGCGTGACGCTGCCGTCCAACTACGACGAGCTACCTCGTGTGCTGCTTCGTGATGAGGACGTGCATTGGCTGCAGGTCATTGGTGAGGGTTGGGCTGCACCTCTGCGCGGATTCATGCGCGAGGGGTGTATCTGCAGTCTCTGCACTTTAGCAGCGTGCTGTACGACTCGGACAATCTCACAGAATCCCACCTGGCACTGCACAAGCCGACCAACTTTTCAGAATACTCGAACGAATTCGTCTCCAAGGGCCAGCGCGTGAACTTGCCCGTCCCCATTGTCCTTCCGATCAACGATGCTGCCAAGGCTCGCCTTGCCGACTTCTCTCAGGTGGTGCTGGTCAGCCCAGCTGGCGAAGAACTTGCACTGCTGAATGACCCCGAAGTCTACGACCACCGCAAGGAGGAACGTATTACCCGAACATTTGGCGCCATGGACAAGGGCCATCCTTACATCGATGAGATTTTGCGCTCCGGTGAGTATCTCCTTGGCGGTGAGATTGAGCTGCTCTCGCGGGTCAAATACAACGACGATCTTGACGAGTACCGCTTGACTCCGACGGAGCTACGCAAGCGCTTCGAAGAGATGGGGGCCGATGTGGTTTTAGCCTTCCAGACGAGAAATCCGACGCACGCAGGCCACGCGTACCTGATGAACAATGCGCGTGAACAGTTGATCGAGCAAGGTTACAAGAACCCTGTGCTGTGGCTATCTCCCCTTGGAGGCTGGACAAAAGAGGACGATGTACCTCTCGACGTGCGCGTGCGGCAGCACGAGGCAATTCTGCGTGACGGTATGCTGGATAAGGAAAGCACAGTGCTTGCGATTTGGCCGTCCCCAATGATCTACGCTGGTCCCCGCGAGGTTCAGTGGCACGCCAAGAGCCGAAAGAATGCCGGTGCCAGCTTCTTCGTTGTGGGTCGTGACCCCGCTGGCATGAAGCGATCCGATGGGGACAAGGACGATATTTACGCTGGTGACCACGGTCGCTACGTGCTCCACATGGCTCCTGGGATGGAGGATTTCAACATTCTGTCCTTCTCCAAGGTGTTCTACGACGTCCAGGACCATAAGATGAAGCCGATGGACCCAAGTCGCAAGAAGGACTTCCTGTCGATCTCTGGCTCTCGCATGCGCAAGATGGCGCGCGAGGGTCTGCAGAAATGCTCGGGCGACAAGATCCCCGAGGGGTGGGAGGACAAGCCGACGTGTGTTCCGCAGGGTTTCATGGTCAAGTCTGGTTGGGACATTATGATCGACTACTACCAGAACATCGACAGTCCGCGGTGGATCCCATTCGCCACGCAGTTCTCCAAGGCTGTGGTGGACACCTCCCGCTCCTTCTCGTCAGAGGGAACGTTCGGCAGCACCGACTACAAGCTTCACTTTAAGAATGACAAGGGCGAACTGATCTCGCCGTGGCACGACATTCCCCTTCAGCCCGAGTCGTCTACCGAGGAGAAACCGACGTACAACTTTATCGTGGAGATCCCAAGGGCATCGCGCACAAGATGGAGGTCAACAAGGAGGATCGATACAACCCAATCATGCAGGACACGACCCACAACGGCACTCGTGGTCGTGACTATTTGTATGGTGTGCCGTTCTTCAACTATGGTCTACTGCCGCAGACGTGGGAGGACCCCACTGTCAAGGACGAGCGAGGCAACGGCGGTGACGATGACCCGCTGGATGTGATCGAAGTCGGCTCGAAGCAGCTGGCGATGGGCTCGGTGAACCCGGTCAAGGTCCTCGGCAGCTTGGAGCTTGTAGATCAAGGCGAGGTGGATCACAAGATCCTAACGCTGTCGCTGGCCGACGAGGATGCTGACAAGATTAATAGTGTTAAGGACCTAGAGCGCGTGAAGCCTGGCGTGCTGGACGGTTTGGTTGATTGGCTCAAGAACTACAAGATCCCCGAGGGAAAGTCGGAGAACGAGTTCTCGCAGGAGGCTCCAGTGTCTGCCGAAGCCGCGATCCAGATCATCCAGGAGACGCACAAGAGGTGGCAGATGCTCAAGGCGGGCGAAATTAAAGTGAAGGACGAGTTCTGGCTCAACTAAGTCCGTCAGCAAGGCCGTTGGTCAGTTGCTCGCGCGCTAGTTCAGTCTCATCAATAAATGCTTCTGTAGTCTACTTTGCTTTCTCGTGGGGAGTCATCCTGAGCCCGGATTTGATTGTTCTCATGTGGTTGAACATGCTTCACGACGCGGACGACGCGGACCGAAAGGAGACCGCTGCAGGCAGGTCTCGCTATCGATGTGAAGGCGTATTGCAGTTCGAAAGCAAAATCAGGCCGTGTTCATCACTACAAGAGTTATCATGAATGAGCGAAATGCAATGGCCTACTTGCGCATACTGACGATAAACATTTTAGCAGGAAGAATTGCAGCTCTATCCAAGCTACTCGTTCGTCGCGAGTTTATTCCGTCCTCAGCCCCGATCGGCGTCCTCGCAGCGTGCTGCTGCATTTACTCAGCTCGTGCGCGTCGGTCTTGGTCGCCAAATAAATCAAGTCCTCTTCAACCACGACAGAACGCTGCTTGGACGCAGCGCTCCGCTACATGCACAAGGCATTCCTTTCCCTCTGAAGCGATGAACACGACCCAATCTTGCACAAAATACCATCAATGCCACGCGACTTGCACTTGAAGCATGCTCTCCTACAGGAAGGTAAATCTCGCGTGGCAGTCTGCAGCGACTCATTCTTCGTTTGTCCTTCGCCCAAGCAACCAAAACCTGCAGACACCGCGCACATGAAGATTTACTATGCACCACTCCTTGTGATGGCGTTCCTCGCGGGGATTTCCGCCGACGAATGCGTTGACACCACCGCAGCGGACAGTTCTACTGCAACGACGACGAAGTCGCCATCCGCTTCGACTTCTTCGACGACAGGCACCTCCACTTCAGCATCCGTCGACAGCGGTGGGAGTCTTGCGGTGGTGGAGCCTGTGATCGCCTGCTCCGACTTGCTGTCGGTAGATCTCACGTCCATCAGTGGCGCTGGCACCAACATCACCGAGGCAATGGAGACCGAAGTGGACGGCGTGTCCTACTGCTACCTCGAAGGTTACTTCCCTCCAGAAGCAAAGTGGATGCTGCGTCTGCCGATTTACACGTGGACGCAGCGCTACTTGCAGGCTGGCTGTGGCGGTCTATGCGGCTCGACCATGGCTGCGCTGTCCGTTGTGGCAGCAGAAGGCTCCGACCAATACGAGAATGGCCACTTCGCTCTCGCAACGACCGACATGAACGGCGGCACTGACGGCACTTTCGCTCTCAACAAGGAGGCCTTTATCAACTACGCGTACCTGTCGGTGCACAACACCGCCGAGGTATCAAAGGCTCTGATCAAGGCCTACTACGGCCAGGAGCAAGCGTACGCCTACTTCAACGGTTGCTCGGACGGTGGTCGTGAGGCAGTCATGTCGGCACTGCGATACCCGAACGACTTTAACGGTATCGTGGCGGGTGCTCCAGCCATGCTGTGGCAATTCCAAAACTCATTCCATCACGCATGGGACGCAGTGAGCAATCTCGACGCCAACCACGAGCCGATCTTCAATCCGTCTCGCATTCCGATCCTGTACGACGCCGTGATCGCTGCCTGCGATTCTCTAGACGGTGTCGAGGATGGACTTTGACCGATCCTCGTGTCTGCAAGTTCGACCCCACCACGATCCAATGCGCGGACGATGCCGCCAACTCGACCTGCTTGACGGCGGCAGAAACCCAGGTCGCGGTGGATTTCTACACTGGCGCGACTGACCCTGATAGCGGCGACCACCTTACCGTTGGTGAAATGCAGTTTGGCTCGGAAAACGCATGGGTCGGCGTTGGCATCCCCGCTACTGACGGCGGCAGCGTAGCCAGTGAGTCGATGGCGCTTGCAACTCTCCGCTACCTTGTGTTTGAGACTGCGCCCGGAGCGAATTATACCCTCGCCGACTTTGTGTTCGCTAACTCCACCATCGAACTGCTCAAGCCGCACCACCCGTTCCTAGACGCAGTCAGTCCCGACTTGTCGCCCTTTCACAAGGCCGGTGGGAAGCTCATTCTGTGGCACGGTTGGGCAGATCAGCACATTTCACCGCGCACCACCATTGCCTACCACGAGAGACTCGTCGACACGATGGGTGCCGATGCCGTCGAGGATTTCAACCGCATGTACATCTTCCCGGGCGTGTGGCACTGCGGTCAAGGCGAAGGAATGGCGTCATTCGACCTCCTGACTCCGGTGCTCAACTGGGTGGAGGCTGGCTTGGCACCGCACGAGATCATGACATCGACCGAGGTGGACAGCTCCGAGTCAGGGTCATCCAGCACGGTCTACCGCACGCGTCCAGCATACCCGTACCCGTCGGTGGCCAAGTACGTCGGCTCGGGCGATGTGAACGATGCGTCCAACTGGGAGGAACGGGACGCGCTATACACCAACTTGACGGGCTACTGGCTCGGTGAGAGCTTCTTCGACGTGTTCATGCCGACAATGGAGCCGTAAGTGGTGGGGACGACTAAGCCTGCGATGGCATTGAACAAATAAAACGTGTCCGTGAATTCGCAATTCATGTTGCAGACTTCATCACTTTCGTTACCAAACCACAGAGTCTGTCAATCACAACTGTATCACGAGTTCTTTTTAGCAAGAAGCAAACACTAGCAATGAGAGAGTACGAAGCAATACCTTGCTGATGCTAACGCGCTGCTTATTCGTCGGAGGCCTTGGTCGCCTCCAGCTCCTTGAACATGGCGATGGCCTCCTCGAGCGTCTTGGTGCCCGTCACCTTGTTGTCGCGCGTGCGGATGTTCACCGAGCGCGTCTCCTTCTCTTGTGCGCCGACCACCAGGATGAAGTTGTAGTGAGCCATCTGACCCTCACGGATCTTCTTGTTCAGCGTCTTGCCCGAGTCCTCGATGTCGACGTCGAAGCCGGCGCGGAACAGAGCGTCCTTCACCTCGTAACCGTAGTCCACGAAGGCAGCACCAACCGTGACCACAAGGATCTGGCGGGGAGACAGCCAGAACGGGAACTTGCCAGCGTAGTGCTCCACCAGCACAGCAATAAACCGCTCGAGCGAACCGTAGATAGCACGGTGAATCATCACAGGGCGCTTGAAGTTGTCCTGGTCGTCCGTGCGGTACTTCAGGTTGAAGCGGATCGGCAGCTGGAAGTCAAGCTGCACGGTGGCGCACTGGTGCTGGCGCTTCAGCGCGTCCGTGATCATAATGTCGATCTTGGGGCCGTAGAAAGCGCCGTCACCCGGGTTTACAACCCACTTGCCCTTGCCGACGAACTCGTCCAGAGCCTCACCAAGCTGACCCTCGGCGCGGTTCCACAGCTCCAGGTCGCCCATGGCCTTCTCTGGGCGCGTCGACAGCTCCAGGGCGAACTCAATGCCAAAGATGTCGTACACGTACTTCATGAAGGCAAGGAAGTCCAGCACTTCCTTCTTGATCTGGTCGTCGCGGCAGAAAATGTGGGCATCGTCCTGCTGGAAGCGACGCACACGCGTAAGGCCCGTCAAAGCACCGCTCAGCTCGTTACGGTGCAGGACACCGCAGTCGGCAAATCGGATCGGCAGTTCACGGTACGAGCGCTGGCGGAAGTCGAACAAGAGCGAAGCGGCCGGGCAGTTCATGGGCTTCAGCGCGTACTCCTGTCCCTCTACATCGAACACAAACATGTTGTCCTTGTAGTGCTGAGCGTGGCCCGAGATGTTCCACAGCTCCATGTTATACACGTTGGGGGTGATGACCTCCTGGTAGCCACGCTCGCGGTACTGCTCCCGGATAAACTTGAGCAGCTTGAAGTAGATGGCCGAGCCGTGCGGCAGCCAGAAGCCGCTGCCGGGGCTCAGTGAGTGGAAGAAGAAGAGCTCCTCAGCGACTCCGAGACGACGGTGGTCGCGCTTGGCGGCCTCGGCCTGGAAGTGCTTCCACTCCTTCATGCGGTTCTTGTCCGGGAACGAGATACCGTAGACGCGCTGCAGCGTGTCGTTGGTGGTCTTGCCCAGCCAGTGGGAGCTGGAGGCGCGGGTGACAGCCAGGGCCTTGATCTTGCCCGTGTGGGGCACGTGGGGGCCGCGGCACAAATCGATGAGCGGGCCGCAGCGGTAGGCCGTGGTCTTGCCTCCGTCCGGGATCTTGGTGGAGATGATCTGCGTCTTGAAGACGTTGTCCGCGAACATCTCGAGCGCTTCCTCCTTGGTGAGCACGATGCGCTCAAACTTTTGCTTGTCCTTGACGACCTTCTGGCAGGCCTTTTCAATGACCGACAGGTCGCTCTCCGGGATGGTCTCGGCTCCCATGTACGAGTCGTAGTAGAAGCCTCCCTCCACGGGGGACCGATCGTCAGGTGCGCGCCCTTGAGTGTCTCCAGACTCTCGCCCAGAATGTGGGCGCTCGAGTGCCAGAAGACCATGCGGCCCTCCGGGTCGTCAAATTTGAGCAGCTCCAGCTTGCAGTCGCCGATGAGCGGTCGGAAGACGTCCCAAAGCTCGGACGAGTCAGCCACGGCGCCGCAGCAGGCGTCTCCGGCCTTGTCCGAGGCCTCGTTGCCGTCCACGTCGGCCGCGTCCACGCTGAAGGGGTCCTCAGGCTTGCCGCGGTACGTCACGCGGGCCACGACAACGCTGTCGGCCAGGCCCTGGGCGATGCCGAGCGCCACGTCCAGGGGGTCGTCTGCCAGGCCACGCCCTCCTTCACGGCGCCGTCGGGCAGCGTGATCTTGATGGGCGTCTGCTTGTCGGCCAACGCCGTCAGCTGCTGCTGCTGCTGCGCCATGATGCGGTCGTACACGGCCACGCGCGAGGCCACGAAAGGCGGGTTGGGCGTCAGCGCGAAGGGTCCGCCGATCTTCACCGAGGCGGCGGCGCCCGAGACCTTGGGGCCGCTGGCCTGCGTCAGGCGCGTCTGCACGCGCGCCGGCTCACTACTCATGGGGAAAGCTCTTGTTCGTCGGGACCCAAAGGGAAAATGAAGCGTCTTGAGCGCTGCTCCTATAGTGTCTTACACGCTCTTAAAGGCGGATAGTTGCTCTTAAAACCGACACTCGCGCAAAGATGTTGCCGTGGCTGTCACATCGCGGTGGTTGCCCTCGTTCGCCAGGCATGATTGCTTGGGCGGCAAACCACGCGGCAAACCTTTCAGCGATGCAATCTCTCAGCAGCTTGGAGGAGTAGGAAGCGCTAGCACTTACCTGTAAAAGGACACGAGATATGCTAGTGGCGATCGATGGTTGTCCATCTGCTTGGAGTGCGGTGCCTGCAAAGGAATAGCATTCAATTGCCGATCTAGCTTTCTCTTGTTGCTGCCCCGCCTCAGTCGATGCCACCAGAAGTTTCCTGTGCAGGCCAAGCAGAAAACGCACATCTTTACGACCAAGTACGTGGCAAGCAATCGGTCAAAATCATTGCCATTCGCTCTACAAGCTGCGATCGGAAAGCGTTGCCAGTGAGAGTGTGTCGCTGGGGTGCGTGGGAGGAGGCGGGTACCTGAAGAGTCCGCCGCCCGTCCGTCTCTTTGCGATCGCGTGCTGCGGCTGCGGCTCTACAGCGACGCCAGGGCGAGCTGGGCCTTCAGCTGGCGGACCTTTTCCTTCAGCTGGAGGTTCTTGTTGCGAACGCTGGCGAGCTCCGTGTTTGTGGAACGCAGTTCGCCACTCAGCTCTTCCTGCAGCGTCTGGAACGAGGCCAGCGTGTCGTACATTTTCTCGCGGCGCTTCTCGAGGTCTAACACGCGCGCGCAGCTCCTCCTTGTCCATGGCCTCCGCGATAATCCGCGTGAAGATACTAAAGATGTCCGATTCATCTGCGTTGTTTCACAAGAGGCACAGATTGCGTTAGAACGTGTACGGGCTGAAGATGCCACAGCACAGCAATGCTCACCATTGGCGTAGTCGTTGTCGACAATGTTGACGAGGTAGTATGTGTCGAAGATGTTCTGGATGACCTCGTGCGAGCGTGAGTCTTCAGGGTACACCGACGCCCACTGGGTCTTCCAGAGCTCAAAGGCCTCGTCCTTCCACGCTTCAAACGAGTCCGAGTCCACGACGGTAGGCTGCACAATTTCAGTACCGGGAAAACGCCCCAGGTGACGGCCGTAACACTGTGCAGCGGCGTGTTGCGGTGTTCGTCGCCCCGGTGGTTCAGGGCGTGAAATGAAAGCTGTGGGTAATCGCGACGCATGACCTTCACGAGATATTTAAGCTTCTCGGGGGCCACAAAGAACTCCACGTAAGCCTTCTGGAAAACGACACCATCGTCGCCTCCCCAGCCCACGGACGGATCGCTCGAAGGAGCCCCGTTCACTCGCGGCTGGCTGTTAATGGTTAGGAAGCCGTTGGCGTTCAGCCACTGCAGGTTGTCCCGGATAGCTGCGCTTTCAAGTGACAGTGCCTGTTCGCACCACGGCAACTGCTTGACGTGGCCATCGATGAAGCGGACGAATACGTTCCACACGTCCTCCTCGGATTGCGGGGTACCCCAAAGCTCAGCACGCTGAAGCTTAGGTCGCTTGAAAGCCAAATAGTACTCCGAAAGCTCGCCGTAGGCAGGGCTGGTGCGGTCTCCCCACCGTCCGTTCGGGAATTCATCCCAGGCCGCTGTACGCGCGATGTAGCTGGCCTGACGGTTGGACCAGAAAATGGGGCGCACCTGTTCTCCTTCGATGGTTGAGCGCTGCAGCGTCGACTGCCACGGCAAGTCACGTTGGCTACGAGACGGCAGTAGGTGCAAGCCTTCCAGCACCTGCGTCACCGTAGTTGCCAGGTTCATCGTATAGAAGTGCAGCGAGTTGACGCCAGCCTTCAGCAAACGCTGGCAAGTCTGCACCGCGAGCTGGGTGCCATAGCGCCGTACTGCCGCGTCGTCATTCTTGATCGCTTCCAGCGCCGCGAGCACCTCCGTCGGCACACGCGTCTTGCACCAGCTCGTGAACTTGCAGAAAGAGCTATAATTCTGAATCGGCAGGTATCCCGGCAAGATGGGGATATAAATCCCGGCGTCCTTGCAGTCCGAGATCCACTGCACCATGTTGTCGACATCAAAGAAGAATTGCGTGATGATAAAGTCCGCTCCGGCGTCCTGTTTGGCCTTGAGTCGCTGAAGGTCCAGTGCGCGAGCCTCGTTGGACGGCGGAAGGTCCGGGTGGTTCCAGGACTCGGTGTGCACTTCCGCGTAGCCCGCGCAGGCGACGCAGAAGTAGTCCCCGTGCTCCTGGCGGATAAGCTTGATGAGGTCCACGGCATTGCTGAGTCCGTCCTCCACGGGTGCCCAACGCTCGGCGCCAATGGGCGGGTCTCCTCGCAGCGCCAGGATGTTGCGGATGCCAGCGGCGCGCGTTCTTGAGGATGCGCTTGAGCTGCTCGGTGGGCAGGTGGCAAGTGAGGTGCAGCAACACGTCCAGCTGGAACTCGTTTTGGATGTGGGCGCCGATGCGCAGCCACAGCGACTCGTCCGTGAAGGCGGAGCGCCACGTGAGTGTCACGAAGGTCGGCTGCAGCGCCAGGCCCATCTCCTCCACGCGCGTCAGGAGGTTGAACACGCCGGCATTGGTCTTGGCCGGGAAGAACTCGAAGGAGACGGTGGGGCGCGCGGCCTCGTCCTCGGCGCGCGCCGCGTATGCGCTGCGGATCGACTCGATGATCTTGCCCATGGCGATGATGTACGAAAATGAGGACTGGTTGACGTGGTCTGGACCATTTGGGACTATTTGGTACCAAATCTAGTCCTGGCTTCAAGATGCTGCTGCTGTGGCACGAAGCGCTCGGCTGCGACGACGAGCAGGCCGCCGACGACGAGCTCTGTGCGCGCGTGCTGTACGCACAGGACGAGAACGGTGCACCGTTGGTTGGAGAGCGGATGCTGCAGGCTCTGCACCTGACGCAGGGACTACTGGCCTTCGAGCGCGCGTTGAAAAGCGGAACCGGAGCAGCTCCTTCCGGCTGGACA
Source organism: Phytophthora quininea (assembly GCA_011947345.1). Taxonomy (NCBI): domain Eukaryota; phylum Oomycota; class Peronosporomycetes; order Peronosporales; family Peronosporaceae; genus Phytophthora; species Phytophthora quininea. The sequence continues at coordinate 292,704 of JAAVTG010000581.1, read as the reverse complement.
CCGCAGTGGGCGAGTGTGACGCTCTCCAGACGGAGGTTCTTTGTGCTGGAGACGGAGCCTCGCGTGTTCATGGCACTGGTAGGTCTCCACCCAAGCCTCCACTTGTCGAGTAGCAAGACTGACGCTGTTTGACGTTATGCTCAGGGAGTGCAACCAGCGACGGAAATGGTAACATTGGGCAGATAAGGAAGAATTTTGACGGAACTAAAGGAACGGTTTTGCTGTAGAAGAACCACCGAAGTGCGTTCCAGGCGCTGGTCCAAGACGTGTACAGCATGTTTCGATTGCTCCACGGGAGCATCGATAGGTCCGTGGGGTCGGTGGTAGCTTTCTGGATAGATCATAACAACACTGATGATGTGCGAATTGTCTAGTAATTTGCGGTTGCTACCGTCGGTAGGATCTGAAACTGGAGGCGCCTCGGACCTGTCGCCTTTATCCGATCAGGCAATCCCGCAGCGGATACAGCAGTACACTGATGGAATGGAGTTGTTGGCGGATATTGGGGTCATTCGCAAGCGCCTTCGGAAGCTTCGACTCGCCATTGATTCTCAGAGTCACGAGCATAGTGCTAACGATCAGAGTGGTGATGAGGATGCCGACCAGAGCGAAAAAGTGGACGGCAACTCGTTGGAGCGTTTACAAAAGCAAAAGTTGACAATAGAGGCAGAGCTGGAGCTGCTGCTGTCATGTTCTCCCGCTGCTGCACTACGAGGAAAATGCGCCAACTTTTTCCGGCGTTGTTGAAAGCCATGGGTGTTTGTGGTGCAAGCGGCTTCTCTGAGTTGCAAGGTCTTGGGTACTTTCCGATGGACCAACCGACGTTTTTGGCTCTGCAATCGTTTGTGAATGGATTTCATTCGGAGTTACGCTTTGCAGATACAAATTCAGAAGCGGATCCAGCAGAGAGCTCGGCCTTATTTTTCAAGGGAACCTACTATGGAGCTCTATGGAGACTCGGACGATGCGTCTTTTGTCCAAATTCCTTCGACTTCGAGAAGAGCGTGGCATGACTGTTTCCCATGGTGGCAATAATGTGGAGGATGATGCAGCTCCCCCGATGAGCACCAAGTGGAAACTATGGACTCTACGCTGTGGATGGAAGAGGCCTACGACGACACTTTTCTTCCTATTTGGTCCAGCAAGATCTCATATGCGGAGTGTGAAGCTGTATCCCAGTTGCAGCATGGTCCTCACTTGCGTCTGATGGCTCGCTCACTGCACAAGCAGCATCCCGTCTCACTGTCCACGTTTCTTTCGGACCCACCGCCTCTATCTATGGGTGATGGCATTTTGTCGCCGTCCTCATCGGCGGCTTCCTCCCCATTTGGATCTCCATCTCATTCAACCACATCTGCTCGACTGGGGCCTCCTAGGAGCACTGGGGGTGGCGGTGGGCATGCTTGTTCGAAGAACAAGAACGCAATAAAAACTCGAACAAGCTCGATCTCATATCGCAACGCAGGTTTGCTGATGAAGAATGGCCGTTTCGTCAAGTTACTACAAACGAACACAAGACCATCAGTCTCGTTTGAAACAAACGCTGTATTGAGCCCGCGTATTTACCCCCTCGAAGATGCAGATGCTGCTCAATCTGCAAGGCATCGGGCACTAGTGTGGCACGAGGAAGACCTCACAATGATTATCGTGCTACAAGTCAATGATACGAATTCTACCAGCGGCTCTGAGGATTTAAAACCCGTAACAGTGGAGCGACTCGAAGACTATCTGGATGGCCAGCAGCGCTTCCAGAGCCTTGCGCAGTTGATATCCACTCGCTACTACACGACTTTCGCTCCAGAAAAGAAGTACGTGCATTTTCGACTATCTGTCAACTGCGATCACGAACCTTATGTGTACTAATTGTTCTCTTGTAGCGTGCCCAATCTCCATCCCTTGCCACCGTTCGTGTATCTCAACCGCGTCAACCTCGCTTTCCGGATGCAGCACGTGCCACGACTTTTGAAGAACAAGGAAGAGGACCTGTTTCCGGTTCCAGTCAGGCTGCTGGCGCACTATTTTCCAGCATCGACGATGGCGCTAGTAAACGAACTCCACGCTGAACTGCAATCATCCTCCAGGGCTGGAAACCGCGAGATTTGCGTCCGCACTCGGCATTCCGGCTGGATCCTCGCCAAGAAGTCGGAGACTTCACGTCGCGAGCTGTACGTCTTCTTCGACAGCAAGATCTCGTCCGTGCATGATTTGTCAGGTACGTCATATCGAGCCCAAGTGCTTATTTTATTATTTATCCACTAGCTAACGGGTCTATTCGCCCAGAGTCGCTACAGACGCTGCTGCGTGACCAGTTCGGCAACGTTTTGTTCTAGTAGTTGCAGTTTGTAGCCATGTCTAGTTGGTGGCTTTTGACTGGCCGTCCATTTTCCAAAATGGGCAAGAAGCGCGCTGACCGAGGGCCTCCGTCCAGCAAGGACCGCGGCCGCAACAGAGGAGCGCCTCCAACGCGCGGGGAGGAAGAGAGCGAGACCAGCTACCGCCGCCGAGCCTTCCCCGTGACGCTGCGCATGTGGGACTTCCAGCAGTGCGACTCGAAGCGCTGCACGGGGCGCAAGCTCTGCCGCCTGGGCTACATCAAGAGCATGAAGCCAGGCGCACACTTCCGGGGCTGGTGCTGTCCCCGGCGGGTGAGCAGGCAGTCTCTCCAGCAGACAGAGACATCGTGGAAGGCACGGGCATCTCGGTGATCGACTGCTCATGGGCCAAAGTGCAGGAGCTACCATACAAGCAGCTCCGCTCTGGCGCGCACAGGCTGCTCCCGTTCCTGGTGGCAGCCAACTCGGTCAACTATGGGCGACCGCACAAACTGTCGTGTGCTGAGGCGATTGCTGCCACGCTGTACATTGTGGGGCTCAAGGAGGAGGCCAAGCAGGTCATGGAGGAGTTCTCGTGGGGGAGGAATTTCTTAAGATCAATGCGGACTGTCTGGAGGCCTATGCAGTCTGCGAGAACAGCGCCGAAGTGGTAGAAGCACAGGTTAGTGGAGGAGGAAACTGTTTTGGTTTTGCTTGTTTGGTGCTGACTGAGACTTGTGCATTTTGCTGCAGAATGCTTACTTGGCAGCGTGCCAAACGGAGCATGAGGAGCGAATGCGGAGGATGGATTTGCCAAGTCTGGGGAGTGAAGACGACGACGAGGAAGAGGAGGAGGAGCACGAGGAACCAGAGCTCGACCGTTTTGGCAACATTATTCCGCGCACCAAATCAGCGGAGAAAGAAGAGAGCGCTGCTGACGCTGAAGAGCCAACCAAGGAACAGCAATTTTACAAGAGCAAAACCTATTCGTACCAGAGTGAAGAACCCGACTCGGACGACGAAATCTCCAGCTTGACGAAAAATCTTCATGTCGCTGCGGACTCGGTCAAGAAGACGCAGCAACTACGGGAAGAGATGCGGACCGCTCGCGAGTTTGATGCTGACAAGGAGTCGTATTCTTTTTCCTCTATGGAAGACGTGCACCAGCAACAGTTGGCGACTGTTTGCCTCGAAAAGACGGCAGTGGCGGTGTCTGGAGATGCCGTGCTGCAGTTACCGGAGTCTGCGTACCAACGATGGGCGGACACTGCGGAGAAACAAGCCTCGAAGGATGAAATCACGACGTCTCCAGAGTAGATGCCGCTCTTGGAGCCTTTCCAGAGACCTTCATGGTTGTCTTTCAACACACACTATATTTTTGCTCGCCCGACGATCTCGAACTTTACATTTTTGGTGATCAACGCAGCTTACGCCTTCGTTGGAATGTACGCCGTGAAAAAGTCCTCGCCGAGCCAGTAACTGGTTTTCTTCGTGTAAAGAGGCTTGCCTTTCTCAAAGTTGGGTGCGTCGTTCACATCACCCGTTCCCTTGTACTTTGCAATGGCGGGGTATGGGTAAACTGGACGCGCCATGGTAGCAGCAATAGACCCTGAAGACGATTCCAACATGCGCGTGGGTTTTTGAAAGAGCCCGAGCCAGCAGGAGCAGCATTCGACCCGGAACCAGACTTGTGCCATTGGCCGAACTCGCTCGCACCTCCTTGGGACGCTGTGCGTGTTTTAACAGCGTCCGGTGCGGTGCCGGTCTCCACCCACTCCAGCATGGGGGTAACCAGATCGATAGCCGACGGGCCTTCTCCATTGCCGCAGTGGTAAACGCCGGGGAGCAGATACAGACGCTCAAACTCGTTTACCACTTTCGCGCTCATTGTTGCCTGCAGGGCCTCGTGGAAAGCGATCGTTGTGCGCGGCGAGATGTGCGGGTCAGCCCAGCCGTGCCACAGGATCAGTTTGCCGCCAACCTTGTGGAATTTTGAGAGGTTGGAGCTCACTGCGTCGAGCAACGGATGGCGAAGACGCAGCAGATCGATGGTCGAGTTGGCAAATTTGAAGTCGTCCAGGGTATAGTTGTCGCCCGGATACTCTTCCAAGATGAGGTACTTGATCGCGGCAAGCGCGGTGTTGGTGCTCATGATCTCACCAGTGTACGAGTCTGAGACGAAGACACCCGACCAGGCCAGCTCCGATCCGTACTGCTCTTCGCCGACAGTCAAGTGCTTCTTGCTTTTTGGGTCCACAGGACCAGTGTAAAACTTGGTCACAGTCTCGACTTCAGCCGCCGTCAGACACGTGGAGTTGTCCGCGGTATTCTTTGCGCACTTGATCGTCGCCGGGTCAAAGTCACACAGTCTGGGGTCCGACAGCAAGCCGTCCTCAATACCATCCAGGGCATCGCAGGCTTCAATGACGGCATCGTGCAGAATCGACGCTCGCTCCGAGAGGAACACGCGGTTGCCATCGTCGTCGGTGTTGCTCTGAGAGAGCCACCCGTGGTGGAGAGAATTTTGGAATGTGAACAACATGGCGGGTGCGCCAGCGATGATGCCGTCGAAGTCGTTCGGGTAGCGGATGGCCTCCATGACAGCTTCTCGACCCCCGTCCGAGCAACCGTTGAAGTACGAATACGCCGCCTCCTGGCCGTAGAATGCCTTGATCAGCGCTTTGGCAGTCTGTGCGGTTTGGTGGACGGCCAGGTACGCGAAAGCTACTCGACGGTCCTCGTCTAGGCCGAACGTACCATCGTTTCCACCAGCCATGTCCGTCGAGGCTAACACGAACTCGCCGTTGTCTACCTCGGCAGATCCATCAGCGGCACCGGGCTGGATATTGATGTTGCCGCACAAGCCTCCGCACCCGACCTGCATATACCGTTGCGTCCAATTCGCCACAGGCAACAGGACCTGCCACCCGACCGCAGGAGGGTATTCGCCCGTGACGGAGCAGTACGTGACACCATTGCTGTTGGTCTCTTCAGCTGCGGTAATGTTGCTTCCGACGCCTCCAATGTCCGTAAGGTCAACAGCCAGTAGATCTGAGCACGCTGCAACCGGTTCAACGGCAGCCAGACTAACGGCGGAGTCTGGAGATGTCTGCTGGGTGACGCTCGAGGACTGCTGAGTGGATGAGGCCCCGGTCTTGTCGACGGTTGCTTTTGAGCTCAGGTCGGTCTCAAAGTCGATTGCAGATGCAAACCCGGTTGTAGCAGTGACAAGCACGAGGGCGACTGCAGATCCGCGGTAAAACTTCATCGCTGGAAGTTTTCCGTGAGTTTGTGCTCGTCCTGGGGAATCGCAGAGTGAGCGTGTGCCCCGTTCGAACAGCACCGCCGTAGATACAATGATCTGTTGGGCGCGGTGCAAATCGCGAAATTAATGGCACACGTCTCAAACGCTTGCAGCGCAGGGCCACCGACCAGCTTGATGCAGTCGCCGTGTCCAGTTTTGTAGGCTTTCGATGGAACTCGTAAGCAGATTCTGGCTGAGATTACTACCAAACGGGATTGACATGCATATCGCTGGGGCTTTGGTGTTCTACCTAAGCATCTGGCTTAGCTTGTGATGGGGGTATTCATCACTTGGGGTGGTGCCGATGAACAGTACATTAGCAGTCGCGCTATTACGTCCTTAGAGAGGTTTGACATGTACAGCGTGTGCACGAAGTTGTAGTGGATCTCGACAACTTGGAACACACGATAGGGAAGCAGGTAACCTAGGTAGTATTGTCTTGAGGTAACTTCTAAAGTGCCGACAATGTTATTGGTATGCTAAGCTCACTACGAAAGGTCACTCGTCCTCGGATTTCTACGCCAACTTGGCCTCACGTTCGAAACGGGGTTAAAGTGGCAGTGTTGATAAATGCGGCTTTATCCGGCGGCTCATTCCCCCTCCGCAATGTGAAGAATAAAGCCACTGCAAGCAATAAAGCCGAATAATACAGCCGCCTGGGTACGATGTAGTACATGTGACGCATTCGTGTTTTAGCATGACACGAATGGTCTGGTTGAATCTGCTTCAACTGCGTCATGCAGCAGGACGTTCCTGCGTCATAATTATCTTGAGATTAGCTGTAGAGAACCTAGGGCTCCAGTTAGTTCACTTCTCTATCTGCCATCGTGCAGGCAAGCAATAACGAAGACTATACACTTTATTCGTTACAGTACATATATACGCGGTAGCTCTCCGGTGTTGTCTCGACGCAAAATCCCCTCGCTGAGGAACCTTTAGTAAGACAAGAAAAGCAGCAATGGGGGCTGGACGCCCCCGTGCTTCGCGAGACAACAATTTGTTGATACAGCCTACCGGAGAGAAATCGGAGAAAGCAGAGCTTGCTCGTCCTGAAACAAGCCAACCCTAACGCTCCAAAAGCGTTGTTTCGGCCTGAGGAAGCAAAAACGCTGTATCATAGGTTTGTACGCAGAATTCTCGGAAGTAACTTCATCGAGCCGGAATAACTTTTTGATGTTATTCGACCAACCACACCCGCTTTTTCAGTTTGTATACACATTTTTTTATTAAAAAAATGAAATATATTTTGAATACGAACATGAGAAAAATTCCAAAGTGAACGTTTTCATTCCAAAATGTACGACGCCATACCAAAAGTACGAGTCAGACACAAATGTACGAATGAAGTCAGACCATTTATTACGATTTCAGGCCAAGATATACGAGTGTGTAGTAGATCGTGCTGCCACGTGGCCTCTTCTCAATCTCCTCCGAGGTAGAAGATGGGCGTCCGAGAGCTGACCCAAGAAGGCAAAAAAAACAGCTAAAGAAGTCATCAAGAAGACTACACAAAATGTATACGAATCAAGTTCCAAGAAGTTTGCTGAATTCTGCGTTGCGAACCGGTTTCCTGATTCTCACCACGAGCGTCATCACGAGCTTCCTGTGGTGTTGATTGCGTATTTGCAAAGTATGTCAGCATCCACTTTGGTATCGCTACAAACAGCTGAGAAGGCAAGATCTACGGTTGCAAGTTACTTTTCGTCGCATGAAAACAGCGATGGAACTGATGTGAACACTTGGAGTGTACGAGAAAATGAGGTTGGCGAGAAGCAGGGCTGCGGTAATCCTGCCCGAGCCCCTCCCTTTGTAAAGCAGTTCATGAGAGGGCTCAAGAAGAGGAAGGCGCCCGAGTACACCCCGGCTAAGGTCGTTCCGATTTCTTTAGAGATGATCACTGCACTCCGTGCATGTAATGCAAGCACCACCTACACCACAGCAACATCGGACATCAATGCTAGGATCGACGCTTTGCCAGCAACAAGTGCAAGTTCAACAGCAACCTCAACCTCAACACCCCCGAAGGGCATGCCGGCTCCGGCCGATGAGTTTAGCCTTAGATTCATTTCATTCTCGGTGTTACCAGCTAAGCTACACACATCAACACGACCTTCCTAGTGAATCGAGTCTCATTCGCCCAAGTGCGTGACAGCTAATTAACTGAAGAGGCGCAACAAAGCAAGCGGACGAATCTTCAAGACAGCACAAGAAGAATGGGTGTCCGAATCCAAGGCCACGCCGTACACGCCGTACGCGTGACGGCGACGATGCTACATCATGTCTGTCTGAACCGGCGAATACTCCCCAGGGAGGTGCTGCCGCCGGCCAGGACGAAGGAGCTTCACAAGTGCGTTCTCAGCCTCTAGGAGTGGCATTGAATTTTCATGCACCCGACGCCACTATGTTCGCATAGCTCATGCAGTTCATGGTCCAGTCCCAGCAGCAGCAATAGCACCAAATGCGCGAGATGATGGCGCAGCAGTTGGCCTTCCAGCAGCAATTGTTGTTGCAGCAGGCGCAAGTGCGACTTCCGTGAAAGCAGAAAGGAGATCCACCTACCTTAAAGGGCTACGCCTCAGAGGACCTAGGACCTGGAACTCTGGATTTACAGCACGGAACAATATTACCCCTAGCACCTTGAGGAGATGACACGCAACTCGTTCGATTTTATTAATACTATTTTTACAAACCTCGGAACGGTGGCCCAGACATGATTCCGTGACTTTAAGCTATCTCTGGAATCTGATCTTCCCGCTACGTAGGAGCTGTTCAAGGCACAAAAATCCGCGTAGCGTTTTGTGACCGCGACTTTGAGCAGAAGGTGTTCACAAAACTACTCGATTTGCGCTGGCAAGGTTCACAACAGGAGTACACGACGAGATTCCTCAATCTACTCTTGCAGCTTGACGGAGAGCCTCCTAAACCAGTGAAGTGCTGGATGTATCAGCGCAACCTGACACGATGCAATTCTACCGTTTTGCGGCTGCCCCTGAGTCTGACCACTGATTGGCCAGATTTTATCAACAGTGGGTGTGGGATTGCGGAGTTTAACTTGAACCTGGGGAGTGACACGGGGAGCTTCACCCAAATCAAGCCTAAATTAGGTGGGGCGCTCGGCAAAACCAGGTCCCATCTATTCCATATCCCAGTTGGTCACCTGGAAGTATGAGCGGGGTGTTCTATTTCACGTTAATAAGGGCTCGTGGGGGCTATCTGTGGTCGCCCCTCCTGAATCTTCGCTTACTTTGACTACCGCATATAACGACTGCTATCTGCTTTGAATTCGAAAGTCCTCCTGGTCCAAGTGTTTGTGTTTCAGGTCCAATAGGATGTGGTGCGCGTTTCAACACGTCTGAGTACCTGAATATTGTCGTCAGGTGATCCAGGAAAACCTACTCAACAGCATCCGACGTTTCTGGTCCAGTTCCAGGGCAAAGTTAAAGAATAAGGAACTTGTATATATATATATATATTGTGGTGTAATTCACCTTTTGTGGTGGTGTTTTGACCTGGTTCTCGCTAGGAACAGCGTTACGGGGAAGTGAGTGTCAGAACCAGCCTCATAACTAACTTTTGCTGCCTGAGTCAGGTGGGTGGATACTCCAGATTAAACGGACCGTAAGGGGATTTGTTGAGATCGCTTGACTTCAGAGAAGCAAATTGAAAAGTGAGATTAGGATAGGAATACGACTGCTGGCCGACTCGAGCGGCCCGAGTGCTTTCTACCTTGCAGACTGCGTAAACGCGCGGTATCTGCTTCGTGACGCCCAACCAGTCATGCGTCCAAGAACCAGTGGTCCGCACGTGTGCAGCTTGTACCGCCGCGTCGCCGGTCTCAACAGGATTGCCACCAGGAGCACACGCCACCCAGGATCAGACCGCTGGTCCTGGGGTACTTCACGCGGGCCAAGGACCTCAGCTGGGAAGCTACCTGGATCAGGTCTCTCGGCGAGTTCAGTTCACCGCCGTCGCCTCAAACCTCCGTCCTAAAACCAGTAGTTTTATCTCGCAGAACGTCCCCGGGACGCTACACAACACGATCGATCTCGCGCAACGCTTTGAGGACTCGCGACGTTACCAATCGGCCCGCAAACCCGATCTAAAACGCGAGTCAAAATCGCAGCAGTCATCTAGTGACAAGAAGCCTGCTCCTCAAAAAAGAGCCGAGGCAAAACCTCGCTGCGATTATTGCGACAAGCCCGGTCACACTATAGACGTGTCTCGTGCCCGCAAGCGCGATCTGGAGGCCGGGGCGACCGGCAGACGGGATCAACCAAAAACGGTGAGGCTCGGAAGGGCGGCCACCTACCGAGCCGGAATCCACAGGGTGCGGTAGCAGTTTGCACTCCACCCGGCCATGGTAGTTCGACTCGTCACTATTCCAACTACCACAGCGACGATCCCGTGGTTTGTCACAGCTCGAACAACGTTCACTGCTACATATCACACGCTAGGATGATGAGTGGCTGTCCTATCTTGACTGCCCCAGCGTTGGCAAACACGCCGTTGGCCGCCGCGTCGAAGGGTCCCATCGAACCGTCAGTGTCCGTTGGCTCGAAATCTGAAAGGGCGGATCCGGGCGACAGCTAATCGTCAAAGCTGGAAGGCGGTGGCGAGATTCAAACAATTGGGCTCAAAGGCTGCTCAGCGTGGACCGTTTCGCAAGGCATTTCATGCGGCAGGCATTCAGTGAGGGGATCTCGTGCGTCTCTTTGGCTTTACCCTGGCCTTTTCCGACCATCTTGGGCGTTGGTTGAGCCTGCACTTGCAGGTTCTTCGTTCTTGAGTAGCTCCAGATGCTCCGACGATAGACGTGAGCTTCATGATCCATCTTCCTCGCAATGCAGGCGGCCTTAAAGTGAGGGTCGATTCCCTGCAGATCATTGTGCACTTCCGCACAATTGTGACACTTCATGTGTCCTAAGTTGTGATGGTTATCACGGTCAAAAGCACACGGGGTTTGTCACATGCCAAGCGCTGATGTGCGTGGTGCATGCAGCGTAGCAGGCGATCGCGCCTACACGTGATTCACTGGAACACCAGTTCCTTAAGTCAGAACCTCCGCCTTGCTCTTGTTGCCAAAGATGGCATATAACTTGGCTCCAACCTTCTCCACGGCAAATTCTTCAAGCTTGAAGATAATAGCCGCCCAGAGGTGGACTGGCGGCACGGTCAGGATCTTGGCCAGCATCAGCTGAGACGTGGTTATGCCGACTCCTAGCGCATCAGTCAAATAGCGGTTAACCTGTCCACACGCAACGCTAAGGTGATAGAAAAGGTCGCTCACATTCTTGTCCCAAGTTCACAATTTCCTCGAATCCCGTCACAAGTTGCACCACGCCGGACGCCGTATTTATACTGTATCGACGCTCGACAGCGCTCCAAATCACGTTACCGGCTCGTCTCACCCTGCCGTGAGCTCTTTGACAACATGCTGATCGGGTAGTACCTTCAAATGAACCAGGAATTTGGCGTTCCACACCACGAAATGGTGCAGGTTCCCGGGAGCTTTCCGTCGTATTTCGGCGGCTCACACAGGAGACAAAGGACGTGCCAACGAAGGAGACAACCGAAGTGACAGGGGTCACGACGGAGACGATGTTAGAGCCCGACGAGGGCGAGGTAACGGATTCCGTCACGAAGATAATGACGTTCGGGACGGTGGATGAGGCTTTGGTAATGATGGGTTGCAGCGAAGAAAACTGCGAAGAACTAGAATACGTAAGTATTTATTCGACATCATAAAACTATTCTTCCACTGTTGTGTATGGGGCTCGTTGGAAGGTTTTCTCTGCGCCAAAGAGATTCGCTAGTGAAAACGTTTGGCCTCAAATCCTAGTCAATTCTGTTTCTTGTGGGGGCTTTATGGTGTGCTTGGGCGGAAACGTGCTTGTGTCGGGCTCTGGAATCGACTCTTCTTCCCCGTTGTACACATTTTGCTTGCGTTCGCTCTCGTGGATTTGCCTTCTATATTGCTATTATCCGTTTCGATATGGACATCAAGGATATCATAGATGTCCTCCCAATACTCAGCCGTTTCTACCCCCAGGTTCCTCTTGACGCGATATGACGCGGTTCTCCTCAATGTCTGCCATAGTTTTGCAGGGGAGGAGCAGCACCCTCGTTGTGAGTGAATTCTCGTTCGATGGGATCAACAATACGCATTTACTGAACCTTAGCCGCGCCGTCATCACCTATATCCAACGTTCGAACAGCGTTGCAGATGATACAAAACTTCCGTGCTTTCTCGGGTTTCATCCGTTTCTTTTTTCACTGTGTGGATGGCGGCTAGCTCACTAAAGTATCGCTCATAAGCTGCTGTGTTGATAGAGATTGAAAGAATCGTAGCAGCAAGCTGCGGGAGCTTGCAAGTTTTTCGGAGATCGCTAGCAAAAGACCAGTATCCACCTACATCAGCGTTAAATCTCACAATCTTGCTGTCAGCGAAATTGCCACGATACCATGTGTGGATTTCTGTTGATAATTTTTCAACATCGTCAGTTTTACATTATCGGAAGTGACCGAGTGACGCCGTCATTACCTCGTCTCTTTCTCGTCCCGGACACGTCACTCGGATATCGGAGTTATCTGGAGTAACTGCTGCTCGATAATAGAAGTTATTTGTACCAGTCTTAGTATACTGTATACAAATTGGCCATTTCGCAAACAGAAGCCCGGAGGCAAGATGGCAGCGAAGCCAGCGGGTGATTGCCCTGGTGGGGACGAGACTCAATGGGGAAGTGCGCTTTTCACAGTCGCCGAGGGCTCGGGCCATTCTGATGGATCGAGCTAGGAACACCTGGGGAGAGGCATGCCGTAGAAAGACGGCCTCGCACAAGTGTACAAGAAGCGAAGCATGAAGGATGATGAGCTGCCGTCGGCCTCGCCTTCGAGCACGGCAAGCACGACGTGAAGGCGCTGTACCGACCGACGTTCTGACACTGATACTGCAGCGGACTCGACGCTTACCACGAGAATGTGAAGTTCCTACGGGCCCCGAAGCGACCAGCCAATCAGGTGCAATACCAGCGTCAAGAGCATCGACGGCAGTGTCTTCGGTAAGTCGACGCAGATTGCCTTGTCATACTGAAAAGAAGATATCTAATACTTATTGTGATTAGTGTACTAGGCGTTTAGTTCTTCCTGCCTGGGCTATCACTCAAAGCATTTAACGTCATGCTGGATTGAGTACGTTGGTGCTCCAACATGCATACGTCTTGTTCGTGACTAACATGTTTCTCTTGTGCGAGCAAAATAATACGATCAATAATTCTTTTCCTGCGGAAAAAGAAGCACTTTTCTGCTGCACTATTGCCCCAGTTAGATCCGTGAGTTTCTTCTATTTTGCGCACGGCAGGACCGCCGTTAATTTCTGTCTCCCACTCTTGCCAAACCTGGTGGACAGATTTCAGCGATCTAACTAACTTGTACTCGGTAGATAGAGGCGTTTGGTGGACCTCTGAAACTCCACTTGCAGTTTCAGACACGCCCCAGTCAAACGCCAGTCGTACAGATGCAGCACCTGAGGTAAGTTGAGTAAGGACCTAATGCAACTGGTTTACAGAGCTCCCGATCTCACTGATTTTTGTGTCAAAATATGTTAGTGTTTGCTGCTGTTGCTGCTGTAAATGCTCCATCAAGTCGGGAACGACCTCATGTAATTGCATAGTTTGTGGTGATTTTCACAAACCATTTTAGTTTTAAGCTCCGAAGCAAATTCATCAAAAGCGCTGCTGTTGAATGGCGACGCTGCCCAGAGTTTGTGAGAAGGGTGAAGCTCACGCAAGAGCACGGCACCTTGCAAAATTACAACTCGAAGCTATCGTAACAAATCAAGAAAACCACCGGTTGGTACATGAGGAGCGGATTGTTGCATGTATGCGGCCGTGAAGGTTTCAACGAAAGCAAACACATCCTTTTGAAGGCTCTCTGAAGGGTAAGGACTACCCGCTCCAGGAAGAACGTGCGTCTATCCGGTACAAACCCAGCAAGGGATCGCATGGCCTCCCTCGGCAACGCACTAAGGTAATATCCTTCCATGGTTGATGCGTTCCAGCGTCCTAATCTTCGTATTTGTGACTCTGTAGCCCCTGCTAATTCGGCCATCCTAGCTCCAGATCCTCGCGCAGCATGTGTCTTTGCTTTAGAGTGCATACCGAGAGCAAAGAAGGCTTTGACAGTGGCGTCGTAATGAGCACGGTACGTCATTGCTGATGTTGTATCTTTTTCTGACTTCAAAACCTTGATGTCATACCAATTTTCAGGCACTAAGAAATTCGGTATGTCCTCCATTTGTACACACCAGCGAAAAATCAGATACAGAGCGAGCGATCCAACAGGACACACTTCAACGTTGCGATGTCGGATCCACGAGCCAAACTCACGCCGGCCATATTGGTTTGTTTTACCCTGTTCTATTATCGTTACAAGCGCTCTGCATTCAGTAAGCCCTTCATGCTCCAAAATCACGCTGAAAAGATCGGGTAGCTCCATGTTGCGCGCCGCCTCTCCTCGAAGAAGACACGCATGACATAGAAAGTGACTCATTCTATTGCGTAAGTCAGATCCGGTGTTCAAATTCATGTAATAACGAGGAATCGAAACAAGATCGTCGGTAGTGCAGTAGCCGTCTAATACACCACGATCAACGTAGTCACGCTTGTTCTTCTCATGCCGCTCACGTTTTAGGGACGACAACAAGGCTTTGATAAGGCTGTTACGGGGGTGAGGATAGGTGTTGGCGCCATGACTCTGCTGATCGCTGTAGAGATCTGAAATGGCGTTAACGTACATCTCCACAGTAGCAACACCAACTTTCCTGTCAGAGCCTTTGATACAAACTTGACGATCCACGACTTCCTCTTGTAGGAAGAGATGCATTTTTAGCTGCCGTGACTGGGTAGCGAGTAGTTTCGTGAAACCATTTACGATCGCACCACGCTTTAAACTCTCGTTGCTTTAGAGCGTACGCGCGAGTCGTGCTCGGAGGGCGTGCCGCATGGCATCGGTCCAGCGTTGCATGCGCACTCTCCTCGAGCTCCACTTGCGGCCCTGGCGGCTCCATGGCGACTGCTGATCTCAAACCTGGCCTTTCTACTTTTTACAACAAGAGTACGACATTCTGTGAGCTTTAGCTATTCACGTTCGTCCTGGACCGACAAAGGGACGTCGTCCTCGAGACTTGGTGCAGTCAAGTACAACGACACCTAACCCTAGGAAGATAACCACTAATATCGCTGGTGGTAATATGTGCCGTATCCACACCAGTGCTCCAAAACCTTAAGGCGTGGTGCCTCTTTGTCGACTAGTTTTGCAAGTTGTACATGTAGCGGATGCAAGAATAATGCCAGCAGCAGTAAAGGCTGTTCAAACTTTTGCCATCGGTTTTCTACCAGAGGCAATAGTTCACAATTGTTACTTTCATCCTAAACCCCTCGATGAATATCTCTGTAAGATTCCACGACATCAGCTAGCGTATTTTCATCACGCTGTAACTTGTAGGACACGTCTGAAAGAGAATGAAGGATTCTCTCCGCAAAGGTAGTTTTTCCCAAAACGCGTTGTCAACAAAGGCCTTGAGCGCCTCGGGAAACTCACTGCCGCCACGATCTAGCACAATAAAGTGAGGCAACGCACTACGAACTTGCAAAAGCGACGCAAAGCACCCTGCATGCTGTTACAACGAGTTTCGCATAGGCTATAGAGACCCCGAGATGTTCCATACGTTACTTTCATAATTTTTTCGCCCGCGGAAGCCATTTGGAAGATGATGCTTTCAGTGTCACCATTGCCTTAGATGCCTCGCTGGTAATCGATCGGAATGCGGTATTCACTACTACTTTCACTAAATTATTTGTGTCGCGGGCCATGCAAGCCAAGAAAGCAAACCGAGGATGGCGAAGGGCAAGGATGCCCCTAGCCCGCTCACACTGCCCAGCGTTATCGGTAATGAAAGCACCAATTCTCCATTTGTGACTTTCCATGCCTTTCATAACGCTCTCCATTTGCTCGGCTATTGCAATTTCATCGGGTCTAGATTTGTTTCGTACAGCCCGCAGTTTGCCATCGTTCCAAAAAGACCGGGTTGGCACTCAAGTAAGTGTGGCTTGGCCATATTTTGCTGCACATCCGACATAAAATTTGCACGGCTGTCGCTGTGCACTTGTCTGTTGCGCAGTGCCTCGAACTTTTCTTCCTCGACAACAGCACTGTGTTGGTCCAGCAAACGTCCACCGAAAACCATTCGGCTTGGTAAAGCCCTTGAGTAAACTTTGTTAAGGAATGTAAACAGCCGACAAGTTGATTTCTTCTCGATTAAATTATCTGGTAGAATTTTGTCCGCCTGAAACTGTATCAGCAAGCGCTCAAACTCCCTAGCTCGTTTTCGGTGAAAATGGAGCGGAAAAATCCCGGATACCGCCCCGCCGGCGCTTGTCCGTAGTCGATGAAGAGGAAGCATCGTTCGTGCGGGTACTGAAGGGGGACTGACAGAAAGAGCTTAAGTTTTCTGTGTCGCGCAAAAACGCGGTGATTTGGTCCGGTTGTCTTTGTAACGGGGTGTTACATCCTCCCCACTCAGATTGGACTATCGCCCAATCAGGGAGAGAGAAATGTAGCCTTCACATTTATCCTCAAACGTCGAAATCCATCGACTAGCCTGCACGCTCTAGCGCTACGGCTTGCTGCTCCCACACGGCAGCGGGCACTCTGCAAACACGCACCAGACACCCCGGGAGCCCAGCAACATGCCGGCAAAGGGTATACACCCAGACGCGAAAATATCGTCTAAGACTAAGGCTGAAAACCCAAGATCTACCCTGGTCAAGCCTCGCGGCAAGGCCTCTGCTCTCCAGGAGGCCACGGCAGCGAGCTCCTAGGCACTTAACATGCCGAGCGATGCTGCAGCCGACCCACGGCGCAGCAAGTCACCGTTGGCGTCTCGACTGGGACCTCGGTCAGTCCAACGGGATCGCAGTACCGAAGGACGGAGTACCTCGGAACTCGAGGGCACTCTTGTCGACTATGAAGAGCGACAATGGAGACGCCGAGGGCACCGCCTCAACAGGCACTCCAGCTCCGGAAGAGCGCCATGGAGACTGTGACACACCACCCAAGTCTCCCGTCAGTCTCGACCGCGAGGTCCAGGACCCGGCAACCATCGGCGATGGCGGGACTACGTCACCGCCTGTCAACACCTTGACAATCGCCGAATATCGCGCGCGTGCCACGGTCGCCTCGGACCGTGACACTCAGACGGCGCAGAGCGTCGACTCCAAGAAGCGCCCTGCTTCACAGTCGCCTCGCCGTGACTACGATCCAGCCAGAGAGCTGTTCGGCTCTGACTCGGACTACGACGAGGAGGGGCAAGTCCACGAGCCCCTAGAGATCTCCAATGATCTCGACGAACAGCAGGAGCGCTATCATGCAGCTCAAACGCACGCGCGCCGCTTCAGTCGCTGCGCCCGCGACTATTGGTTCCTCCCACCAACACGCCGAGGAACTTAGCTACCAGCGTGGGTACTTCCCACCTGATGAAAGCTTGGGAGCCGCTCGCTACCTTGAGCAGCTCCAGCCACCACGTTCTCTCGTGGGTGGTCACATTTCCAAAGGGGCATAGGAACGCTCCCTTGTCAAAAGGGAACTCCTGTTCCGCAGCGACATCGAGGCCGCTAGGTGCGTGCTCTTAGTATCACACAAAATCTAACTCAAGGAGTTCACAGCCCTTCGCAAGAAGGCAGAGACCAAAGGCGGCCTCGTACCCGTGTGCCGCCTCTTGGTCCATCGTCGAAGACATTTTCTGGCGGTGGGTCCACTTGAAGATTTCCGCCCCAGGAGATCCAAGAGCTCCGTGACGAGGATCTGCTGGATCGAATCCTTCAGCAGCGGGACGTCCGTGTCCAGTTTGCCCACCTCGTGAGCAAACGTCATCTCATCTCGGAGATGGGGAGGCTTAAGCATGAAGCTTAGCCTAGCGCTCACGACGAGCGCGGGTACGGTGTGTATTTGTTCACAACTGTACCTCGTTCAGCGGGCTAAGAAGCCGCGGACTAGTGGTGAGGCTGCCGCCGCGCTTCCCAAATCGCGACAGCTTTCGGGCAGTCTACCCGGAGCCGCTCAATCGGCTCCCACGTATCCTCTGAAGTCGGGTACCCGGGCCACTTCACTCGAAGCTAGCGCTTCCCTTCGTGGCGCCTCTCTTGGAGGACCCGCTCCATGTGGTAGTGGAGTTCCCCATTGCGGTCCAGCAACGCACGGGGCGTTCTCTCACACGGCCACTACTTCGAGTCGTACCAGACGATTGAGGCTCCAATGCCCTCGGCTGGGGTTGCCCTGCAACTGGAGGAGAACCGACTTCTCCGTGAGCGCGTGCTTGTGCTCGAGGTTGCTCTGATGCTGGGCCCTGGCGGTCGCGCTGCTGCTGCATCCCGCCGACCCGGTGTTGTGGAGGACCTGCGGCAGCAAGGCGACGATCTTCGTCGACAAGCTCAGGGCCTCCATGGCCGCGTTGACCGTCGGACTGTGTCGGTCGACTTTGAGGGCTTGTGCCGCGAGGTGTATGACCTCCAGACTGACCTCCAGTCCTTGACGTCTCGTCGGGAGTCTCCGTATCCCCAGCGGTATCCCGGCCCGTTCTTCCAGGGCTCTCAGTCTGAGCCCCGGGTGTATGCACAACACCCGTACTTCTCTCAGGGATACTCTTAAGTCCCAGGTGGTTATCCGTCCGCCGCTGCTGGGTGGCAACCCACTCCTGGGGTACCTGCTCGCTTCGAGGAAGTATCGTTCTCTCCTCCGGGCTGCCCACCGCTTCCTGCGGGGCAGCCGTATCCTGGGGGTCGTGATATCGCTTCAGACGACCCACATAAAACGTCAGATGGGTTGTCATCGACTTAGGCAGGTCGATCGTGTTGGCGGCGCCGTACCTACTGAGGACCGTGAAGGGTCCAATGAAGCGGTGCTTCAACTTGTTGCTCTCCGTCGAGCTGACTGTATTTAGCGGTTGGTACCTATAGTGTCGAGTAGCACGAGGTCACCCCTATTAAACACGGTTAAGTTTCCTCTTCCATTTTGGTTCGAGTACTCTTTTGTTTGTTCTGTGCAATTGCTATTGCATCTCGGACCCGGCTGATTACCGTCAGCCTCTCACCGACAAACGTCGACAGCTTCTTCCGCAGAACTGCTGGCTCCACCTCGGAGACCTGGGAGGACAGGGGATTCCAAGCCTCTCCCCACTTAAATTTGATGACGCGGTGCCCCCACTCAACATTAGGGGTACCTGGGGTGGCGCAGCCCGTTCAAGTACCCCGTTGATGCGTGAATCGCATTGCTGAGCGCAAACTCAACCATACGCAGCTGCGCCGACCAAGAGCGCGGCACTTCGGCGCAAACACTGCGCAGCAAATCTTCGACCACGCGATTTACGCTCTCGGTCTGAGGGTGGTCAGCGGTTGACATGGTCAACTTCGTTCCAAGCAATTTGGACAGCGTTTTTCAAAACGCAGCTGTGAACCGTGGGTCTCAGTCAGAGACAACAGTCTCGGGAAGACCATGATAGCGAAAGACGCCACCATGGAACAACCTCGCGGGATGTTCCCCGTGATGGTCTCCGAGACCAGAGCAAGGTGCATCATTTTGTTCAGGCGACACACGCATACCACAATTCCAGTGTGTCCCTTGTCATCGACCGGCAGGCCAAAGACAAAACTCACCGATTTCCAGCACTCTGCACGCACAGGAAGGCTCTGCACCGGGGCCGATGCGTGGCCTGCTGGCTTCACACGCTGACATGTTTCTCACGTCTTGACGTACTTAACCACCCACTTATACATGTGGGACCACAAAACGTCTGACCGAATGGTAGGTTTTCTCATGGCCATGGTGTCCGCTCGACGGCACGTCATGTGCCTCCAGAAGTATATCGTACTTCAGATCCTCGTCGTCCGGAACAACAACCCGATGGAGATCTCCAGGCTCGACCGGTAGTAGAGCAGACCATCGGTTCACTCATAGCGGTGCATTCTGTCCCGCAGTCGAGGCGTCAGTCCTTCGACCTGGGCGCCTCCCCGGCAGCCAAATAGTGCACTATGTGCACCAGACCGCTATCGTCTCGATACGCCAGGCGTATCCGATCATACAGACCCGTCGTGACCCGACTGATATGATCCAACTCATAGTCAGGTTTCCGACACAACGAGTCGGCAAGCGTATTAAGCTTGCCCGGCTTGTATTCAACGCGGAGGTTATACTTCGCGAAGAATGACAACCACCTAGCCATCCACAGGGACAAATGCGGCGTGTTGATGGCCGTCCGCAAGGACGCGTGGTCGATGTAGACCACAAAGTTCCGAGTACCCAAGAGGTGTACTCGGGACTTAACAAGGGGGTTCTTCGAATCGTTGGCAGTGCCTGGAGCGACCCACGCTGCAGGCTTGCCTTGATGCTCTCGAGCCCATCCTAATGGTGGAGCTCCCAGCGCCACCCATTGTCCTTCTTCAGGAGGTCTGACAAAGGCTTTGCAAGACCCGCATAGTCAGCACTGCACTTGTGCAGGTAGTTGGCTAAGCCTAACCACTTCCGTAGATCCCTTTGTTATCGAGGAGTTGGTCTAGCCGCAATGGCCTTGACCTTGTCCAGGTCAGCGCGCACTACAGCGCTGCTAACAAAGCAGCCGAGGACCTTGATCTCCTCAGTCGAAAAGATGCACTTGTCGATGTTGGTATAGAGCTTGTTGGCTCTCATGCTCTCAAACAGATGACGGAGGTGCTTCACATTCATCTCTATAGCCGTCTTACCTCCCTCAGCACGGCTGTGGACGAAAATATCGTCAAAGTACGTCTGCGTAAACGCACGCAATGGTCTAAACAACTGAGTGACCAAACGATTGAATGTCGCCGGGGCATTCGATAGACCCTGTGGCATTACCAGTCACTTCCAGAGCATGCCACTAGGTGTGTTCACCGCGGTGAGCGAGATATCACTTTTCCGAATAAGGATCTGGTAGTATCTGTCCACCAGATCCAGCGCGCTGAAGAGTGTGCAGCCCGACATGTTGTCGAGCAATACATCCTCGGGAGGTATTACGTCTGTGCCGGTATTGGCGTACCGTTCAGCTTGTTGTAAGCATGAACTAGCCGCCACTTTCCGTTCGGCTCCTGGACGTCGAGTGCGGGGACTTCGACCCCTGCACCACGCCTGCCTTGGCGACAAAGAACGCGTCAATGACGTCGCTCTGCTCCCTCGATAGGGCCCATTGGCGTGTGACACAGTACTTCGTTACTTCGTGCCAGGCACGAGGTCTATCTCGTGCCTTATCCCGCAGTCGGGAGGGATTGTCTAGGGTGGGTCCTTTGACACTACACATCCTCAAACAACTCCTTCACTAAAGGATATAATGGGTCCTTCGGGTTCTTGAGGATCTTCGAACCCATACGCGACGCGCGCTGCTTTCTCAACTCCTCCAGGACAGCTTCGTTCATTACGGAGGAGGAGTTCAACTCTCAGGAGTGGGCTCTCGCCGAAGGAGCACCATCTCCAATATTTACGGCCATTAACTCGGCCAAGAAGTCCTCTATTGCGAGTTATTCGAGGTTCAGCAGCTCTGAGACATCAGACAGTGGCGCCAACCTGATGGCCCCTGCCTTTATTCGCCTTCCGGTCACGCCGTCGAAGTTACAGAAACAGCCTTCGACCGGCACTGACCCAGGAGCCTGTGAACTCCTGCTCCAAGTCTCTACAGACTTCATCGGGCTGGTACTCTACCAAGCCCGGCTTACGCCGACGGCGGAGAGTTTCCTTACTCACGCCCGACGACACATCAGCAGCAACGCCTTGAGTCTCCATGACTCCTAGCGGAACTATGTTACCCGCTTTGCTGTGTGGAACTATGTTACCCACATCGGGGGCCACTACCTCGACTTCCCCATCAGTTATAGTCTGAGCGACTTTGCGTGGAGCTTCGCTATCCACGCACGGAGCCAGTTCCTCGGCGTCCGTATCAGTTAGGGTCTGAGCGACCTTGCGTGGGACTCTGTTATTCACGCCTGAAGCGGCTTCAACGGCCTTCACGACAGCATCTGCTGTTTGCGGAACTATGTTACCCGCTTGTGAACCTACCACCTGGTCAGTGCTCGCTGGCAGTGCCATAGTCGACGCTCGCATTGCGTTACGACACTGAGCGTCGGGTTCTGTGAACAATACAGACCCATACGCTGGGTAGGAAGAATTGCCCGCTGCCTTGGTCACCTTTGGCCCGGGAGCGTTGCTCGCGACGGGTGTTGCGGACACCACCGCAACCACTTCCATTGGCTCTCCGACACTGCCGCGTCCTGGCGGCCTTTTAGCGCACCGCGCGTCCTGACAGAGGTGATAGCATGGCTCACCAAAGCTCTGTCAGAGACCGCAGGCCGGCTAGCTGCAATGGCTTTGCCGCGCCAATCAATCCAGGGCTCGTGCTTCTCAAGCCACGGCATGCCCAGGGTCAATTCGTACTCATCCATCTTGAGGACAATGAACTATTCAACACTGTCAAAGTCCTCAAACTTGACAGTCAGCTCCATATGGACCTTTGGTACTTCTACCACCGTACCATCGGTTAGTCTCTCACGGCGACCAGCCCGTCCCCTTTGCTCTCCCGTAGAGCGTCGGTGAACTTGTCGTGATTCCTCGCGACAGTCTGGCGACGGGCAAAATTCTTGCTCGCCCCAGAGTCGATCAAAACTTTAAGAGAATCACTGTATCCTTCTACACTTACGTGTACTACAAGCAGCCCACCGCTGCCTTTCTCCGCTTCGAGAGTGCAAAGACTCTCAGGGGCTAAGCCTCCATGGCGTGCGCCACCCGCACGCCACTCATGGGAACCTAGTTTCTCCCCAGTAGGGCGCCCCGCCCCTACTGGTGCCCGGCGTTCCCCGGACGCTTGGGGTGCGGCCTTTGCCAGCGACCCTTCAAGCCCCGAGATCTGTAGGGCATTTTCCGTTGTCCTCCAGCAGGACAGACACGTGCTATGTGTCCGAAACGTCCGCAATCATAGCAGCAAACGTCTCTCTGCTCGGCCAGTCCCAAATCCATAGGAACTGGTCCCCCGTCGGCTCCATTACTGGGAGCCCCGTGCGCCGCGCTTCCTGGCGCACCGTTCTTATGCCAAGCAGAGGCAGGAGTACAAACCTGTGCGTGGCTATACTCTTCTTGGAGAGCGACTTGTATCGCCTTCTCCATGGTACCGGCCTGCACGCGGAACAACTGCGTGCGGGCCGGGCTTACCCTTAAGTCGTCCATGAACACAGTCACCTTGATGTGTTCAGATAGGGAGTCCCTACCATAGATGCCGCCAGCACGTGTGACACGATGTGAAACTGGATATTTTTCTATGGGATGCGTTGGGCGCGTAATGACGGCACGTGATTGGATAGTTTGAATATTTGAACGAGCAGTTACAAGTGCGTACAAGTGGGAGTAGGCTTCGGCGCAGCTGCGCTGGACGCGGGAGGTCTACCAAGGAGATGTCTATAGGCTGGGAAGTGCGCGCAAGGGTGATACGAATACACCCTTGAACACGGATTTGCACTCAGTCCTGGCCACCCTCACAGTGAAGACAGGTCGCCTCATCGAAGAGGTCAAATCGCCGCACGGAATGTATCCGTGTGTGTGACCTGTCCCTGCCTTGGTCGCGGAATTAACTGCTGCGATAAAAGACTCCGCCGCACCCGCAGTGAACACCAGGCCACCCTTGCCCGCACATTGTATCTCCAAGATGCTCACATACAAGTTCCAAGACTATGCCGACACGAGTGCGTCCAATGTGACGATGACGCTTGGACGCACATTGCGCTCCATACGTCGACATATGAATTCCAAGTCTACTGTACACCAAGTGCGCCCAAGGTCCATGATGACCCTTGGACGCATATTCGTCCAGGTATAGAATTGACCATTGGCCGCACATGCAGTTATATGGAGTTCATTATGTGTGTCGACTACTATGGAGTGCACATGCGTCCAAGCCCAACCCGCGTCCAAGCCTCAATTGACCTGAGCCTTGGACGCACATTTGTTCCTAAGGAGCCAGTTTGTGTGGAATGATTGCGCCAAGTTGACCTTCGGGCAAGAATCCAGTGGAAGTGTCGAGTCGACAGGTTCCCCACTATACTAAGATCAAGATGTCTGTATAAGACTGATTTGTACCCAGAATCCTGGACACGCAGGACGCCAGGGAAGACTTAGATAAAAACAAACAGAGAGTTCGATTTGCCTTGAAACCCCGAAGTGGTCTTCGAAGCAGGTTTCCTGATAGACTGCGTGCAGGCTTGAAGGACAAGACGGCCCCAGCGTCGCCGGAGCTCCCCACCCGTCAAAGTCAAGTCAAGTTGGGTAGGGAATCTTAGGCTTGCGCCGAGGGTTCCCCATTCCATATCCCAGTTGGGCCGTCTTCTCCGTGGGCGATCACCCATTTCATATTCACCCTCCCAAGTGCGCGCTAGCAGTTAGCGTACAAAGGCAAACCAGAATCGGAACTGCGTTCAAGGATCAAGAGAGGGCCTAGGTTGGCCAGAGTACTCTCGGGCTCCGGAAGGTTACAAGTGTGAAGGCCAGTGGGCCAAGTGTATTCCCTCGCGAGAGGGTGGTGCGCGTTCGTCAAGGAGTGTCCAAGGTGACCCGAGTGTCTTGGACGCATATTCCTGAATCTACTCGGCTATAGACCCCCGTCCAAGGGTCTCAAAGAATAAGAGACGGCTGCATATTTGTGCGTTTGCACATCGGACTCTTTGTATTGTTGGTTCTACGTGGAGGAGTTTCTCCTCAGTCAAGGCCCACCTCGTCACCTTCGCCGCAGAAGTGCGTCCAAGGGTGGTCGAGTCCCCAACCAAGTTCTCCAAGTCCGACCACTGAACCAAGGCTGCCTGGTGGTAAATCCGGTCCGCCAGATCTAGCGATCGAACCCACAGGGATTGCCACAAGGTCACACGCCAAAGGACCCTTGGACGCAGATTGGCGACTACTGATCTGCGCCCAACCTTCCTTCTCGAGTTCGTTCAAGGTTCTCCTGGGCTACGAGCTTCACCGTCCGCGGTGCCGCTATACAAACACCTCCTGGGCGAAAAGTTTCATCGGCCTTCGCCAGAGCTGGTGCGCGTGCCCGGATCTGGTTGCCTACGATTTCACCGGCATCCAAGGTTCAAGTGGTATCTTATTGAGATTTGCATTCAAGGACTCGTCTACGCTCGACTACTGCTATGGTTGGGGGACGAGGAAGCGCAAAGAAGGCGGGTCGTGGTGACGCTGGGCAAGCGCCTTCGCGTCAGTCACGCCGCGTGAAGGGCATGCCGCCCGAGCAACATGATGATCTGGATAAAGTGTTGAAGGATGCTCGGAAGCGGAAGTCCCAGGACACATCTGCGTCCAAGGGTGGTTCGCTGATCGCTGAACCCGAAACCCACGACATTGCCTCTGTGGCAGTTGAGGCGACGGGTGAAGGCGATCTGCGTCCAATCTCGGATGCAATGTGCGCCCAAGGTTCGCAAACTCTGGATGAAGTGCGTCCAGGGAATGCTCAGGCGTCACAGGAAGGCGCCGATTTGGTTGTGTCCCCGGAGAAAGTTGGAGTCCCCGACTCTGCGTCACCGGGAGGTGAGAGTGGTGTGGTGCTTGAACGCACTCTCACAGTGGTGGTGGAAGAGTCGAAAGAGGCTACCCCAGAAATGCTTGGGGTGAATCTGCGCCCAAGTCTGCATCTGGGCCAGACTCTGCGTCCAAGCCTGATGGCCCTGCTCGAGATGCCTGTGAAGCTTCATCGCAGCCTCAGGCTCTGGTCCCTGCGACGTGCGCGGATGGTGAAGACAAGGTTCACCCAAGTCCAGAAAACGCCATCCGCGCCCAAGGGCCATCCCCTGAGGAAGTACGTGCAAGGGCCTATGTCGCCGACCAAGTGCGTCGCTGGGAGAGAACGAATGCTGGACCTGTGGTTCCGCCGAACCTTGTGTACCAGTGGTCATCTACGCCCAACGCTATGGAGTATCGGCGACACGCGTCTTGGACATGGACGTACATTGGAATCGTGTTGCAAGCGGGAGGCCAAGGTGCACTTTGGCTTGGAAATCTCCGCCCTGAGAGATGGTCCTTCGGCGCGGCGCAGGACCTGACTGGAGTGCAGACACCAGTCGAATGGTTTAGCGGACGCGAGTGCACAGCTCTCATCCAGACTCTGTTGTACGACGGTGGGTTTAGGTTCGACAACCTAGTCCCGGAATGGTATTTGGCTCGTGCGTCGAGGGTTCCCCTGGACATCACGCGCGGAGTGGCCAGAGATCTGCAACGCGCCTTGGCCGCAGAACTGCTCGAATGGCGGCAGCTGACCGCAGGGGTTAATTGTCACGAAGTTCGCGCCCTAACTGCACAGTCCGTGGGGGTTGAACGCACTTTGGCATCTGAGGCTCCAACCCAATCTGTGTCCAATGATCAAGACACCAGTGTTGACATGGAAGTCGACCAGGAGGATGTCGATGCATTTGGGTATGAGTTTGCCTGGAAGCTGTCTACCTCGGGACTGTCGATGCAGGTGGCCCCGAGTGTGTCATCAGCAGGCGAACCTGCGCCCAAGCGTCACCAACTTGGTCATCCGCGTCCAAGCGTCACCCCGCCACTAGCGTCGACCCCATCTCTGAGCTCGTTGCCTTCGAGATTGCCGTCGGAGACTACGTCAAGCTTGACGGCTGGCATTGGGCGTCTTGTCATCCGAGACGGCGAGGGAGCCTTGGGCGCAGACGCGCCCATGGGACCAGCCCCGGTCCCTACCTCCATTGGACAAGTGGGGTCGTCAGATGTGTCGTGGCCTACCACGCAGACGTCGCGGGACAGCTCTTCGTCGTCTTCGATGATGTCGACGGGACATGGTGCCTCGGCGCACATGCCATATGCCGGACCAGTGGCCCGAGTGTTCACTGCTCGCTCAGCTGGAGGAGGTTTCGACGGTGGAGGTTTTGGTACCATTACCCGCACAGTATATCCTCCGAATCACGCTGGCCGCAGTCGGGCATCAGCCGGAGCATTGCCCGCACCCCTGAGTCAAGTCGAACCTTGGCCGCAGGTGGTGATGGCGATGACCCGGACTCAGAGCCGAGTGATCCGGACGATGATCTCGGAGAAAGTGCTGACCAGCCAAGGGGCGAAGGCAGTCTTGGACGCGGACCCCTGCGCATAACTCTGAACGCAGTTTCCGCTCAGCGGTGTCAGTTTCGTCTCGAACTTCCCGAACGTCGCAAGTGGCAGTCAACATTTTGCGCCAGGAGCAAGACGAAATGGCCAGGATGCGTCGAGAGTCCAAGAAGCATCGAGCTGAAGACCAGCGTGTCCAACGCGAGTTGCACCAGGAAATCCAGGAGTCCCTCGCGGAGATGCGCGCTGTCCAGGAATCGATATTGCGCCCAGTTACCTCCCAGGTGCACCGTGGGCGTATTCCGCTGGAGACGTCTTCGGGCTTGAACGCTCATGATACTCCCGACATCCAGGAGGTCTTGCGAAGGGAACGCAAACGCTTGGAAGCAACTTACGCCGAGCGCTTAATGGCGCATACGGCCCAGGCAGACGCCCACCTTCAGGAGTTCCTGAAGCAGCGCGAGGCCCAGGGAGAAGCGGAGCGTGCGCGATGGATCGAGGAGACGAGCGCCGGGTTGAGTGCGCAGGTGGCAGCCTTGCAGCAGGCGGTGGTGAGCAGTCAGGAGGAGCGGGAGCAAGAGAGTGGCGGCCGAGAACCGGCAGCGATTCCAGGCCAGTCAGTTGCGCGACCGTCGGGCGACATTGTCCCAAGTTCAAGGATCGCAAGCGACCCCTCGCTCTCATTTGACAACCCCGATCAAGCCTGAGTATGAGACCACCCCTCAACTTGCAACTCAGAAATATGGTGTGGATCACACCTCGAAATTCCGAGAAGCGACGGCTGCACAGACTGCGACGCAAGTTGCCTCCGCCAGAACGCCCGCATCGGGAGGCACGAGCAAGAGCGAATATGCGCCCAAGGTCGGTCTGGCGGACAAGGCAGAGACTGCGTTCAAGACAGCGCAGACATCCATAGTGAAGGCTACCTTCCAGGAGGGAAATGGGAACAAGGTGCCCGACAAAAGGCTAAGAAGAAGGCGCCCAAGAAGTCGAAGCGTAACCCAGATCCCTCGTCCTCGGAGTCGAGCTCCGACCCGGATTCGAGTCCAAGCTCCAGTGACGGTGATAGTGGTGCAGGATCTAGTGGCTCAAGCAGCAGCTCAGGTGATGACCTGCGGGCGAACCTGACTTCGACAACCACGAACGCAGATGGGTCCACGGTGTGGACGTATCGTCCGTATATAGCCTTCGATGCACTCCCCAGTTTGACAACAGCGCGCGTCTGGAAGACCGCGTGGGCTGGTGGGAACGGTTTAAGGACATGTGCGTCCAAGGTTCATGGTCTGACTCGATGAAGATTCGCCAGCTCCGAGCAAGGTTGCCCGCAGCTCTGCGAAACTGGTTAACCCAGCTGCCGCGAAGCTGGCGCTCAAACTGGAAGAGACTGTCCAAGCGTTTCAAAAGGCTCTACTGCGGGCAAGAGGCTCGTACTATGAACGGTACTACACGATGAAGATGCGATCAGGGAGACCGCCCGCGAATTCCTGTACCGCTTGAATGCGGTCGCGATCAAGGCTGGGATCGAGTTCCGGAAGAAAGCGTCCAAGCGCGAGAGGCACATTCGTCGTTTCATTACGAAGCTACGCGACCCTCAAGTTAAGACAGCCCTGCAGGGTGGAAGGTACAAGAGCGTTGAAGATTTGGAGCAGGCACTCAGGAGGCACGAAGAAGTGTGGTCAGAGGACGGGTCTGACTCGTCGCCTGCCCCCAAGGCTCGTGATGCACGTGCGGACAACCTTCCCCGAGACAAGTTCAGGCCTGGACGCAGACATGCGTTTGTCACCCAAGAGATAGATGAGGATCCCGACCTCGACGAGGAGAAGCATGTCCATTTCGATGGAGACTATGACGACGATGAGGAAGACGAAGATCGCCCTTCGCCGCAGGCCATGATCACCCGGCGCCCTGAAAGCAGAAGACAGGATGTGCGCCCAAGGGTCGATCTTCCCCGGTCCGATGCGCGTCCAAAGGTGCAAGATGTCTCGAACGCAGATGTGACTCGGCAGATTTACCGCGTACTGGAGAGTGTGGGGTGGAACCCACAACAGTCTCAGGGCAATGTGCGTCCAAGCCTCTCGTCACCTCGAAGGGATAACCTTCAACGCAGCAAGGGCTGTGACCACTGCGGGAGTTGGACGCATAACATTGAAGACTGTTGGAAGGACACTATCTGTGACCGCTGTGGTGAACGTGGACACCCTACCCGCAGGTGCTGGAAGAAGCAGTGTGGGTTGTGTGGGAAGTACCATCGAGAGGGTCAGTGTGACGCGGCCAAGGCCTTCCAAGAGATCAAGGATCTCGCTCGCCAAGGTGCACTCAAGGACCTGCCCGACCACGTCAGGACACTGTTCCTCGACGAAGGTGCGGCCAATCCTGGGGATTCACAGTTAAACTAACACGCCCGCTGGACGGGGTCCAGAACGCGTCGGGCGCGCGAAACCCCAGAGATTGTGTGTCTTAGTGTATGTAGGCCCAGAGCTGAGAAAACGAAAACAAGATAACCAACAATGCATGACTATACGTGAAGATCCGACTGCGCCCAACCATGACCAAGAGAGCCTTGAGCGCATATTGCGTCCAGAGCTCCCAGACGGCCAGGATCCAGTGGAGTTTCGACTGGAGCCTGGTGAAAGGTATGGCTGGTGGGAGGATCATGAAGTACCTGACAAACATGAGGTTGCCATGGTGCCCGGTGCCATCAACAACTTCCGCACCCAAATCTTATTGGACTCAGGGGCGTCCGTGAGCATTGTGAGCTTTGACTTTGCGCGTAAGCTCGGGCTCAAGCTCAGGACGCAGAAGCTGATGAAGGTGTCAGGGTTGGGCGGAGTCCCGACGTATATCTCAGCTTACACCCAGGTGAAAATCACCCTTGGGTGGAGAGTGGTCTATATCATGACGATACTGGTTGCAAACATCGGCGAAGGAGTGGACGTACTACTTGGGATGAACTTTATGTTCGCCGCAGGTGTGCGTCTATGTGTACGGGAAGGGATGGTACAGCTTCCGGACGAAGAATCGATTCGAATGTGTGGAGGTCCACCCAGGCCCCGTGGCTTGAACTGGGAAGTGCTGGCCCCAGAAAGCATTTATCTGGAGCCCGGAGAGGCTGCTGTGGTGAAGATTCGCTACGGTCAGTCCAACCCTCAACGCGAGGTTGTATGGGCTGGACGCGGAGACCGATGGGTGACCACAATATTGTACGCAGCTCGCTCATGGCCGACTGCCGTCAAGGTTGTGAACATATCAAACCAGCAAGTTTGGATTGACACAAGGACATCTGTGGCCAGAGTTATGGAATACGGGCATTTCCCCACGGGGCGCTTTGTGCGTCCAGGGACACCACGTTACCAAGAGTGGCAACATATGATCTATGAAAACACATTGTCAAGGAAGGCAAGACTGCGTGCAGAGGGGAGGCTGAGCTCGCAAGAGCTGCCGAGCCTCCATGCGTCCCAAGGCCAGCGTACAACTGGCCGACCAAGATCATACCGCGGCCAGCAGACTGTAGCGCGGAGGTCCGTATTGCCAGACTCCAGACAACGTTGGACGCATGTTCCAGTGCGGAGTCAGCAAAGGCTGAACGCAGACCGGTGATGGTGGATGTGTACGCAGACTGTCTCAGATGGGACCCTGGGTGACCCGCACGTGAGTACGGACCAATGTGCCTCTAAGGGTCGTGTCACTCCTGGGAACGAAAGTTGCCAGGACGGTGTATCTCGCATTGGCGGACTTACTCCGAGTGATGTGCGTTCAAAGGTCAAAGACGATGCGCCACCTTTGGACGCAGATGAGTATGGCTTGAGCACATATGAAGGCGGTTTTGAGCTTGACGACTTCCCGACACAAATTGCGTTGGGGACTCCGGTTGGAAGGCTTGAACGCGAGTACACTCGAGTCATGCGGGTGACTGCGGAAGAATTGGATCTGGAACCAGGAGTGTACATCCATGAAGGCAGCGAGCTTATGGCGCAGCTGCGAGATGAGCTGACAATGCTCCCTGAGCTTGAAGACCTCACCCTGTCTGTAACATCTTGGACGCAGATGTGGGCGTGCCAGGTGTTACCACTCCGGAAATGGAGGAAAAACTGAAGTGCGTCCTAGAACGCCATCGGTCAATTTTCCTTGGAGATGGCAACGCTGCCCCCGCACCAGCGCGCGGGGTTGTCTGCGATTTGGATGTCGGAGATGCGAAACCAGTCGCGCAGCGGGCAAGGCAGGTCGCTCCACACCTGTTACTCAAGGTCTACGAGTTGCTGAAGAAGTTGTTGGAGACAGGGTTGATCGAGTTTTCTGAATCGCCCTGGGCTTCGCCCATCGTCATTGTGCTCAAAAGAATGGCATCGACATTCGGATGTGCATTGACTACCGAGTCGTGAATAGCTTCATTAAACTTTCAAGCTACCCTCTACCCTTGATCGATGATCTGCTGATTGGGTTCGAGGCCGCTATGTGGTTTATGAGCCTAGACATGGCTAGCGGATTTTGGGCTGTACTGATGACTGAACGCGCAAAGCTGATTTCAGCGTTCATCTGCCCGTTCGGTCATTTCCAGTGGATCCGGATGCCGTTTGGACTCAAGAATGCACCCTCATCTACCAGCAGGTAATCAACAACTGCCTGTGGGGGTTTGTAAGGTTGCCCGCAGAAGAAGAAGCGGAAGTCGATCCGGAGGTGCTGAAGTTCTTGAACCTTGAACGCACAAAGTGCGTCCAAGCCTCAGCGGACATTGGAGGCACTTCGAATGGAGAAGACATGCCAGCTCTGATTGAACAAATGACGGTGTTCCAGCGGAACATACCTGCGCCCAAGGTTATGGGCCCGGTCCTTGGACGCAGTTCGTATATTGACGACATTGCCCATGGCGCCGAGACCTGGGACCAGTTATGCGAAGACTTGAACGCACTTCTGTTCAGACTTCGGTATTGGAGGATTTCGGTCAGTCTGCCCAAGAGTGAGTTTGGCAAGCTGTCCATCCCGTACTTGTCCCACGAAATCAGCGCCGAAGGTATCAGAGCTACTCCCAAGATTGCGAAGGGTGTCCAAGACCTGCCGTTTCCATCGACTCTGAAGGGCGTTCAGTCTTTCCTGGGGAGTCTGAACTATTATAATAAGTTCATCGAAGACTTCCCGGTGATTGCGGCGGTGTTGTACGAACTGAACGACGACCAAGTGCGTTCAGGGAAGGATCTCGCCAGAGCAAAATGTGCGTTCAACATTCTCAAGCAGAAGATCGTATCCACTCCACTGCTGCGACACCCGGACCGCACAAAACAATTCGTCGTCATCCCTCACGCGAATCCATGGGCGGCGAGTGCTGTCCTCGGCCAAGAGCACGAAGGCATTGTCCAGCCGGTACGCTTCACCGGGCGAGTGTTGAACGAGTTCGAGGTCAGATACCACATTGCGGAGAAGGAGGTCATTGCCATCTTGCGAGTGTTGGACTCGTTCCGACCCCTACTTGCGGGCAACCCTCATCCGGTGCTGGTGTACACCCGGTATTCTGTGTTGAAGTGGCTACTTGGGTCCAACACTGCGGACGGACGCTGTCTGAAGTGGGGTCTAAGGCTGTCCCAATGGTCTTTAGAGCTTCGACGCGTCCAACGTGATGAAGATGGCCTGGCGGCAATCCTGGGCGCGGGTATCACGCCGCGCGAACATTTGGACGCAGTTGCCGAGAATCTCATTCCGGCCAAGGGGCTCCTCAAAACTCCCTTTCCAATCAGCATCGAGATGTTGGACGCAGATTACGAAGGAGTGGTTCTGAGCTTCGATGGTGCGGCCAAAACTTCGACGCGACAGGGGAGCTGTGGATGCGTCCTATGGCAATTGCCCGGGTGGCGAGTCTTGGATGCACAAGGTTTCATCCTGGAAGACGTAACCGTGAACGACGCGGAGTACCAGGGTCTGTTGAAAGGCCTAGCCATGGCTCTTGGACGCGGATTGGAAAGTTTGGTGGTTGTCGGAGATTCGAGGATTGTCATCCAACAAGTCCAAGGCCTGATCAATTGCCTCCAACCCAACCTGCAACGACGGTTGGCTGAAGTCGAGACGATGAAGGCGAAGTTCAAGGAACTGCGGCTAGTGCATGTCAAACGTGAGTTTAACCAAGCTGCGGATTATCTGACGACCAAGACCCTTGTCCACGGAACGTCGTGGAAGGTTGAGGACCAGGACGAGATGCTCCATCTGCGTACAGTGTCGAGAATATCCGAGCAATTAATGAAGCCCGTCGAGGCGTCAACTGATATGGACGTGGACGCGCCCAAGATGAGTAGTGAAAGTGCGTCCAAGGATGACTACAAAAGTGCGTTCAACGCCGGTGATGACTGCCCAGGCCCCGAATCAGCTCCCTGACTTCTGCGGCCAAGGTTCTGGCAGCCGTCACGCGGAGTAAGACCAGGGAAGGCGTGAGCACAAGCGTGCCGATGGGGCCGCTCGAATATCAAACAGAAAGATGGCGACGAATCAAGGTCCATCAAGATGGGGACACCTACTTGATGCAGATCAAGAACTTTTTGAAAGGGGATGTGGAGGAATTCACCCGCGCCCAAGTCAGGAAGATTGCGAGAGTCGCTGACCAGTACGTGTTGGACTCAAGAGAGGTCCTGTACCGCTTGAGCGCACCTACCCAAGGTCGACCGCGTGATATGCGTTCAGAGCTGAGGCTGGTAGTACCCGAAGGACTGCGTCCAGACATCCTTCACTATGCGCACGAAGATTTCCAAGGTGGCCACCAAGGTATCACTCGAACGTATGAAAAACTGCGTTCAGAGTTCTACTGGCCAGGGATGTACGCAGATGTGGAGGTGTTCGTCAAGGAGTGCCTTGACTGCGCTTCTGCTAAGGGGCGGCCGCCCAACCCTGGACCGTCACCTGGGAACATTGAACCCGCTCGCCCGTTTGAGGTGGTCTCCATGGACTTTGTCACGCACATGCCCAAGTCTGAACGCGGAAATACGTTCTTACTTCTCTTCCAGGATATCTTCTCAGGTTTCGTGATGTGCAAGCCCATGTCGTCCACAACGGCGCAGGATGTCGCCGAAGCCTATGAGGAGTGCGTCTTCAGAAGGTTCGGCGCAAGCTCAATGATTCGGCACGATCAGGATCCAAGGTTCATGAGCGAGGTGTTCACTCGGTTTCGGGAGATGCTTGGCAGCAAGCAGCGGGCAACCCTCGCTTACCGACCCCAGGCCAACGGCCAGCAAGAGCGTTCGGTACAAACTGTGATCAGAAGCGTCAGAGCCTACGTCGCAGAAGCGGACCAGAGTGATTGGGACGACCATGCGGAGAGGCTTATGTTCGCATTGAATACATCATTCGACGCAACTCGGCTGGACACACCGTTCTACCTTGTACACGGTTGGGATGCCCAAGGTACCTTGTCGGCCATGCTTGGACGCAAACCCACCGGGGTGGACGAACGCAGTGCGTATGAGTGGCGAAGGAAACTGCAGCGGGACTACAGTTACGCGGTGGCCTGCGCCGAAGACTTGCAAAAGGCGGCCAAACGAGAACGCTCGGAAGCTCAGACGCAGAAATGGCACGAGCTTTCCGAACGCATGAGGGCTGGATTCAAGCCAGGCGACGCAGTGTGGCTGTATATACCCAAGGTGCAGGCAGGCCTCAGTCGGAAGCTTGCGCACATGTGGCACGGTCCGTTCAGGATCGACGAGATCCATGACGACTTCAGGGTAAAGCTCCAGGTCCAGGATACTGGCTACCGTGTGAACCCTTGGGTGCATATAAGCAGGCTGAAGCCGAGAGCTTTGTTCCCAAAGCGGCCAACCACAAGGATTGAAGTGACCGACGACGATGATTTCGACGCGGCCCTACTCCCAGAAGATAGTTGGGAGCCAGATGCGTCCAATGATGAGTACGAAATTGAACGAATCTTGGACGCACGTTGGGTTAAGCGCACCCGGACGGCTAAACGCACCCGCGAATACCAAGTCAAGTGGAAAGGATACGATCAACCTGATTGGTTACCAGCGTCTCAACTAAGTTGTGGCGCCCTCCTGTATGAGTTCAACCAAGGGGCGAGAGCAAGAGCTCGCTTCCAGGCCATGCAGGCTGGTGACAATCATCCGGGCTTGTAGTGTCTTCCGACATGCATGCTTGGACGCAGATCGCTGCTTATGTGAAACGACTGACTATCTTTGAAAGTGGTTGGACTATTGTATTCCCGCGATGGAGGCTTGGACGCAGATGTGTTCGAAACGGGAGATGTTATGTGGCTTCGTGGTCGGGTGGAGATGACAGAAGGATGACGTAGAAACGTCAGACAAGGGTGCGCCGACGGCTGTGCGAACATTGGTCGCAACTGTGCGTCCAAGGTACAATGATGGTTGAACACACCTTGGGTTCGGTGACGAAGGTTGGACGCACCTAGAGTGGATTGAAGTCAGGACCTTGTGCTACTACATGAGGGTCCTATGTGCGGCCAGACTGCCTTGTGCTGGTGTGGCTTTGGTCGATGATGGAGGATGGTCTACAATCACGGACGTGCACAGTAAAGGCTGAACGTGGAACATGCAGACAAGCGCCGACATTGATTGTGTTAATGTGGGACGCTACGACAAGGCCATGACCAGGAGACGCGGATGAAGCTTGGACGCATTAACGCTTGGTGTGTCCAGGGATGAGGTTGTACTTGAGGTCATCCCCAGAGAGCACTCTTCGACGCAGAGACTCAGGGACGTGCCGCACGCGCTGATGATCATCAGCACACGAGTTCCACTGGACGCGGGCAGGATCCTTCTTGTCCAAGGTTGCGAGTTGGGTCGCAAGCTTGGCCGCGGGGTGACGAGGATTGCTCGAGGACGGCATCAGAACCCAGTGACAGATTTGCGCGGGAAGGTCCAAATGCCAGGCTCTTGGAGAATACTTTCCGGCATGTCCGGAATCTTCAGGAGAGCCTTGACCGCAGTCTTGGACGTGCGACGTACGGAGTCATAGCGCTGTTGGCGCTCGGTGTACAGTTCTCGGGTTTCTTCGAGTTCAAGCTCACGCACTGCACGCTCTTCTGCCTCCTCACTACTGTCGTCGTCGGCATCCTCGTTGCGCCCAAGGTCCATTGTGATCCAGTGGGTCACTTCCCAGTATGCCTGGGCGTTCCGCTCCATGTAGCGAACAAACCGGCTGAGACCACTCCGCATGTCAGGCTTACCCGCAAAGTCGCTCATCTTGTGGAAGTAAAACTGCGTTGAGCGCTCCCTGAACATCTGCGCCCAAGGCTTGCTCTTCAGCAGGGCCTTGTATGCTTTCAGGTTCCAGCGGTGACGCCACAGGAGGATCTCACTCTTGACCGGCTGATATGCGGGGAAGCCTTGAGTCTGCTTGTGTTCGTCACCATAGAATGCCATCAGTGCACCGAAGTACCGGAATGACTTGGTAGTCTTGCGGTCAGGAGTTTCGACCGTGACCATCTGCTCTGGCGTGAGATCCTTGTACGCGATCTGGGCCAGAGGAGACTTCTTGCGAGGCTTGGACGCAAATGCTTTCTCCGCAGAGCCCGACTTTGCTGACACAGGAAGAGACTTCGCCCGCGCTTTACCCTTCGCCTTGGGCTTGGCTGTGGATGCAGGTTTGGAAGACGGCCTGGGCGCAGACTGCGTACTGGAGACTTTTTGTTTCTTGGGCGAAGATCCGACTGGGCCGAGGTTGCTGCGCCCGTGTTTTCCGGTAGCGGGCAAGTGCCGGACGGGGAAATTGCGTTCAGGACTGGGTGTGCCTGCAGGGTTGTCCGCAGATGACAAGATCTCGATGGCACTACCTTCATCCGAGTTCGCCGACCCCTCCCGCCGTCTGAGGCCCTTTCTATCTCTTCTTCCTCCTCTGGTTCGTCCTCGTCTTGGCGCTCAAAGTCGGAGTCTGCCTCGTTGTCCGAGGCCCCAGAGACAGGGGCGTCTGCTGCGATGTCATGCAGATAGTCGTCCAAGGGTGGCCACGGGTCCGGCGCCGTTCCGCGAAGAATCATGGTATCCAGCAGGGTCGCGGCATCCACGAAGTACGGCTCCGGTACGAATCGCGCCCAAGGTGTCCGGTCCAACTTCGCCCAATACATCATGCTCGCGAGCATGTCGGCGAGCGGCGTGGAGTAGAAGAGGTGGTGTACGACGTCGTCCTCCTTCAACTTGGATACGGCGTCGTCCAGTGTGTACCCAAGCATCATCAGGCAGCGGATGTCGCGACGAAGCTTGCTCCACTCGAACGGACCGGGGACCCGAGCGCAAGCCTGGCTCTCGGAGAACTTGGGAGCGAGACGCACGTCGCGAGAAGTCCTGTTCACTTCCTCATGATGGCTTGGGCGCGCCTGCATGGCCCATTGGAGACGGAGTTCGCGACCCCGGGGAGGAGATGCGAATGTTTTGCTCGGGAATATGAAGCTGTTCCCATGCTGAGCCTTGGGCCCAAATGGTGATGTGGCACCTTTGGACGCAGACCCAGATGCAGGCTTGGACACAGGCGAGAGAGGACTGGACCCGTGAGCAGGTGTACAGGCACCTGGGGTGGAGTGCGCCGAAGACTGCTGGTCCGTACCGCGGGCAGCCTCCCGCTCAGCGCGAGTTGGGTATGGTGGAGGCTGAGCGCTGGGGTTGTCACTGTTCACGACATGAAAGATGGTCTTCCAAGAGTCGGGAGGGGTCGTCTTGGCCACGAAGTGCTCCAGCAAATCGTGAAGACGCTTCCAGTCACCGAAGATTGGGGCGTGCGCCTGCAAGAAGTCCATGAGGTCGAACGCGTCCAAAGACGTAGTGCGAAGACGACGCTCAAGCTCAGCAATCTCCGCCTTGGTCTTGGACAGCTGGGTTTGGAGTTCAGTGATATCCTCTTGGAGTGCCCCTTCTTCGCGGCGATGCTGTTCGGCGACCCCGCGGAACTGTGAGCGCAGGTCTCCGAGCTTGCCCTCGTAATCAGCCCGTGTGCGGCGAATGGTGGTGGACCAGTGTGCGCACATGGCACCCCACTCCCGGCGGATGGCTTCATTCTCCTTGTGCAGTTGGATGATCCCCGGACAGGATCTGCTCGGGGACTCTCCTCGAGGCTTGCACGCATCTGCCGGTAGTGTGTCAACATGCGTCGAATGACGGTCACGGAGTTAAGTGTGCGTTCAGCGAGTCGGTCCGGGGTGAATCGGGTCAGTATGGAGGCCACTTCCCGCCGAGTTGGGAGTGCGTCCATGACTGCCGCGAGGTCCCTCCCTTGGATGGACTCAAGACGCAGCTCCGGGAGGCTTGAACGCACATTCGGCCCGACGATCTCCTCCAAGTCCTGGTAATCTGCCGGCAGGAGAGGTTCGAAGGCGAGGATGCTCTGTAGTCCACCGAATCCGTCGCGCAGGTAAGCTCCTTGGCGAACTGCGTCCAAGGTTGCTGGCACGCCGATCAACTCCATCCTGGAGTACGTGAGGTGCTCCGGGGCTCGGCCCAGAACACCTCCTCCACTGACTTAGTCATCGGCTTCACGCGAGACATGGGGACGATGCGGGACAACGTACGCGGAGAAAGCTCGTCATGCGTGACCCAGCGCGTGACATCGCTGGGAGGTGGCGGAAGGACCATCGGCGCGCCGACATCCTCGTCCTCGGTCTTGGATTCGGCTGCAAGAGAAGTCTCGGGGGCGGGGGCTGTGCTAGCCTGTAGGTCGACGTCAGCAGAAGGCGCGCCCTCCAGTGGCTGCTCAGGCTGCCACTCGCACTCGCTGTTGTCACCAACATCGTCAGCGTCGTCCGGGAGGATGATGTCCTTGGGGATGGCCCCTTGCGCAGCGCAAACAGTGCAGCGCCCGTTGTGGAGGTGTTTTCAGAGGCCGAGGTGTCCGCAGGAGTCGTGGTGCTTGTGAGAGCGAGAGGCTCGGCTTCTTCGCTCATTGTTGTGAGCTGAGGGCTTACGGAATGGCGCTGAATGCGCTCAGTGCTTCGATTGTGAGATCCGGCAGTTGGAGTCTCACGTGCCTGGGAGAAAGGGCGCAGAAAGAAGCGGAGACCCGGCAGTTTGGGTCCAAGCTTCGATTGATTGATGGTTCCTGACATGGTCTGCTAGCTTGAACGCAGATTCGACTCTGGACAGCCATGTCCGGAAGGGGCGGTTGACACGATGTGAAACTGGATATTTTTCTATGGGATGCGCTGGGCGCATAATGACGGCACGTGATTGGATAGTTTGAATATTTGAACGAGCAGTTACAAGTGCGTACAAGTGAGAGTAGGCTTCGGCGCAGCTGCGCTGGACGCGGGAGGTCTACCAAGGAGATGTCTATAGGCTGGGAAGTGCGCGCAAGGGTGATACGAATACACCCTTGGACACGGATTTGCACTCAGTCCTGGCCACCCTCACAGTGAAGACAGGTCGCCTCATCGAAGAGGTCAAATCGCCGCACGGAACGTATCCGTGTGTGCGACCTGTCCCTGCCTTGGTCGCAGAATTAACTGCTGCGATAAAAGACTCCGCCGCACCCGCAGTGAACACCAGGCCACCCTTGCCCGCACATTGTGTCTCCAAGATGTTCACATACAAGTTCCAAGACTATGCCGACACGAGTGCGTCCAATGTGACGATGACTCTTGGACGCACATTGCGCTCCATACGTCGACATACGAATTCCAAGTCTACTGTACACCAAGTGCGCCCAAGGTCCATGATGACCCTTGGACGCATATTCGTCCAGGCATAGAATTGACCATTGGCCCCACATGCAGTTATATGGAGTTCATTATGTGTGTCGACTACTATGGAGTGCACAGGCGTCCAAGCCCAACCCGCGTCCAGGCCTCAATTGACCTGAGCCTTGGACGCACATTTGTTCCTAAGAAGCCAGTTTGTGTGGAATGATTGCGCCAAGTTGACCTTCGGGCAAGAATCCAGTGGAAGTGTCGAGTCGACAGGTTCCCCACTATACTAAGATCAAGATGTCTGTATAAGACTGATTTGTACCCAGAATCCTGGACACGTAGGACGCCAGAGAAGACTTAGATAAAACAAACAGAGAGTTCGATTTGCCTTGAAACCCCGAAGTGGTCTTCGAAGCAGGTTTCCTGATAGACTGCGTGCAGGCTTGAAGGACAAGACGGCCCCAGCGTCGCCGGAGCTCCCCACCCGTCAAAGTCAAGTCAAGTTGGGTAGGGGATCTTAGGCTTGCGCCGAGGGTTCCCCATTCCATATCCCAGTTGGGCCGTCTTCTCCGTGGGCGATCACCCATTTCATATTCACCCTCCCAAGTGCGCGCTAGCAGTTAGCGTACAAAGGCAAACCGGAATCGGAACTGCGTTCAAGGATCAAGAGAGGGCCTAGGTTGGCCAGAGTACTCTCGGGCTCCGGAAGGTTACAAGTGTGAAGGCCAGTGGGCCAAGTGTATTCCCTCGCGAGAGGGTGGTGCGCGTTCGTCAAGGAGTGTCCAAGGTGACCCGAGTGTCTTGGACGCATATTCCTGAATCTACTCGGCTATAGACCCCCGTCCAAGGGTCTCAAAGAATAAGAGACGGACATCGGACTCTTTTGTATTGTTGGTTCTACGTGGAGGAGTTTCTCCTCAGTCAAGGCCCACCTCGTCACCTTCGCCGCAGAAGTGCGTCCAAGGGTGGTCGAGTCCCCAACCAAGTTCTCCAAGTCCGACCACTGAACCAAGACTGCCTGGTGGTAAATCCGGTCCGCCAGATCCAGCGATCGAACCCACAGGGATTGCCACAAGGTCACACGCCAAAGGACCCTTGGACGCAGATTGGCGACTACTGATCTGCGCCCAACCTTCCTTCTCGAGTTCGTTCAAGGTTCTCCTAGGCTACGAGCTTCACCGTCCGCGGTGCCGCTATACAAACACCTCCTGGGCGAAAAGTTTCATCGGCCTTCGCCACAGAAACATCTTGCTTTCAGAGTACCAATTTCGGGTGACTCCCGATCCAGGTAACATGATCCAGGTGCCATAATCCAGGTATTACTTGTGACGACTGATCCAGGTGGCTCCTGGCTCATGGACACTGGAGGCGACTATGTGAGCCTGAATCATCATAGGTTTCTATCCCACATAGCTTCCTATCCAGGTGCTGATAACTGGGAAACCCTTATAACTTGACAACATGACGTGGTCCAGGTCCAAAACTTCTGTTCCACGGTAAAACACATTAGTTCTCCCTGGATCTGGACTCAGTTGTCTTGGTTCAAGTCAAAGTGTTCTGGGTCACTATGGTGACCGCCCGCGTCACTCCCCGGGTTCAAGTTGAACTCCACAACCTGACACCCACCGTTGATAGCATCCGACCAATCAGAGGTCAGATTCGAGGGCAGCCGCACAACGGCAGAATCGCGTCGTGTCAATGGTCTTGGGGTTGATCTGCTGATAAGGATGTCGATATTACCAATTCAAATTCTGAGTACTTGTCCGTCGTGAAGACAGGTTCTTGCCAAAGAAGGTGGCTAGGGAACAGTTTGCGGAGCTCTACCGAGTCTTGAAGAAGTACACATTTTAAGTCATGTATCAGCTCAATAAATCTACTTGCTGCTATTTTCCTGGTACCTGACTCGCGCTGTTTAGCTGCAGCAGCTTCCAAACCAGGAAAAACCATTTTCTGTAAATCGTCATCTGATGTTATCGAGGCACGACCTAACCAATAACCACCGCCTTTGGTCGAGAAATCTGCCAGCGCTCACATTGCCTTTTGCGGCAATGTAGTGAGGTAACAGCTTTCCGTGTATTCTTCATTTCACCTATCAGCACGTCGAATCTGATTCTCGTCTGCGCCTTGTATTCTGCTAGCCTAGCACCAGACCCGCGATTGGCATGCGTTCAAACGGAAGTATCAATCCCACACGCAGTGAAACCAGCCTTCACCCCTTCAAGCTGCGTGTTATACGCAATATCGCGTGTCGGTGATTTTCCTTTGTGCAAACGAATATCATACCACAGTTTACGATCAGTAAAATCCGTAAAAGGCTGTAAATCTACATGCCAGCGCCAAAACAAATACATTGCCAAAGCATTCAATGGGCAGAGCAACACCTTCTTGGCTCACATTGTTGCACCATATTCAATTCGGCCCACTTGATCGCTTTTTTCTTTACGTATGATTACCACAAGTGGCGTACAGAGTTGGATGCCCTCATTAGGCAGTGAAAGTACAACCATGTCAGGAAACTGTATGAGCCTCCGCGATTCTCCTCTAGCCGTTGCAGCATGTTCAATTAAGAAATCCGCGCGACTCCATACCGCCACAGACGTCGTCCGTGATAACCAGAAAATGCTGAGCTCCTTCGTGTCGTCAAGATTGCATCCATCAAGCACTACTCCTAAGCCTCGTTCAGCGTACGTTTCAATCTTGTGTTTCTTCTCGTTCCGGCGCAGCATGTCCACTAAGCTCTTCAGCGCTTTACCCCTCGAGTGTGGATATTGACTCATTTTTATCGACTTTTGAAACTGGTACAGATCAACAATTGCTTTGACATATGCGTCCACAGCCTCGTAACTCTGTCTGAGTGTAGTGTCATCCTCCGCCTTCTTCCGTTTGTTACCGCGCGGGATCACGTAGTTGTCGGGATAGTGTGGTAATGCTGATTTGGATTTTTCTAAGGGTAGCAATCCCCGCGCTGTGATTGGTTGGATTTTAACTTAGTGGATGAGTGGTTGTGGAGACGAGCGACTGGTTGGGACAAGACTGTGGCGGAAGTCTTACCAAAGATGGTCCCTAGGTTTCGGAAGCCTGCATCGGGAGTATGTGATCCCCGAAACGCACTGGATGCTCGGTCTGAAGCCGCACCTCGTCCGTCAGCAAGTGCTCAAGAGTGGGTGGAAATCACATTGAGGGAACGTATCCCCTCTGTGACTTGTGTAGCCTTGGTCCCAAAGCGCACGATGAGTGTGACGCTATAGGCTCTCAAGACCCAGTCTGCCCCAACAAAGCACGTGTTGTACAACACACTATATTTCCCAGAAATAGCTACGCTTAATGAAGATGGATTTCCGATACACTAGGACTCTGGAACCGGATTCGGTATCCTGGACGTAGATTGGCGTTCCAGGATGACCAATCCCTGAACCGTGATTCCGGATGTATGAAGTCGTGGAAGTCCCTACACAAACATCAGGTCAAGAATCAATCCCCAGTGCGAGTGATGTGGAGTGCCTGGAGTTGAAGTTGCGAGGGGTCACCCGTTTGGGAAACTTGACCCCCATTGAGCAATGGAGATGCTCCAGGATTGCGCACCCAGTGATTACTCCATAGTCGGACCAAGTCACTTACGCCGTCCATATTCAAGTCAAGATATTGTCAGAAGATTGTTCAAGATTCGTACTTAGTATTGCATAGCTAGTTTGTATGAGGTTTTAACAGAGTTCGATTTTCCCCTAAGTGCTCAAGTGCTGCGAGGAAGCGGAGGCCGAATTAGGCGTTAAGGGCACCTTGGTTTAGGGACTAGCCTCGCGTGGAGCTTCCCCCGTGTTCAAGTCCAGTTGGGAAGGGGAAGTTCTGAGGGCGTGTTGCTCCTGGATTGACCCCGACCCATTCCATATCCTAGTTGGGCCGTCGGTACATCCGAGCGTCACCCATTTCATATTGACCTGACCATCTTGTGTGGCTGGATAGCAGTGACCACCAGGGCGTTGACACTAACTGCGTTGTGAATCGACTGACATAAGCTTTGTAACCGAGCGCTGTATCTGCTGCTCCGCGAGGAGCTGGTGCGCGAACGTCGGGGTGTTCGAGACCTTCCAGGTGTCCCGAACCGCATACGCCCCATCGATCCTGGACGAAGACCCACCACCCAATGGTCCAAAAGAATAAGTGGTGGCTGCATATCGGTATCAAACTCTATATTGTTAATTTGTTATCTTGTACAGGTTTGGCTGTGTGGTCCTGGAGTGCTATCACAAACCGCCTTCTAACTCTTCTAACCCGCTCTCTGTAGCAAGCGCGTTCGGGGAACTCCCAAACCGCAGTACTAACCTACCCGTTACCTGTATCCTGAGCAGGTGTCCTCTCTGGTCGTTGAGTCCAGCGATTGGAACCCTTAGGGATTGCACACAAGGTACACGGCAACGGCTCCAGACGCTCAAGGGCCTTCTGGAACCGCTACTCCCGCATACCAGTCCATTTTGGGTCGCGCCACTGTACACCCCCTGGGTGCAAAATTCTCACCGAGCTTCGCCACAACAGTCTACCAGCTTTGGTTCGTACACAAGTGATCCATCCAAAACTTCTCCTTGGCACACCATCGAGAAAATCATCCTGCTTACTCTTGTGCTGCTTTATCGTGCTTACAGGTCGTGATGCCTCGTGGCGGATCATAACGCCTATGACTGAGTGCTGAAGCTCGGTCGCGTTAGCTGCATCCACGTCCATTTCGTCGGTCATGTTTTAGGAAGGGAAGGTCGTAA
The DNA here is from genome assembly GCA_011947345.1 of Phytophthora quininea. Lineage (NCBI taxonomy): Eukaryota > Oomycota > Peronosporomycetes > Peronosporales > Peronosporaceae > Phytophthora > Phytophthora quininea. The sequence goes on along the minus strand of JAAVTG010000581.1, from coordinate 248,580 downwards.
TAGTGTATCCATTTCAAAAATAAACATCGTCCATTTGCCCATCACCCCCGAGATTCGTTACTACTGGCGCAATCTATGGCTCCACATCCTGGAAGAAGTGGTTAACCTTTATTAAACCGTTTTGAATGAGGGTTAATCCTTCGAGAAGCGTCGAGACCGCACAAGTCCATTGCAGGTGACGCACGCACGCGAAGCAAGAAGCCGACTCCCAGGACGACACCCCGCCCGCCGCGGCCTGGTGCGCTCTTGCCCACTCTATCGACGTTTCCTTGCCCGCGCGGGAGTTGACAGCAGGTGGACGCGGCAATTCATTCGCGCTTCTGCCTCCCCATCCAGCCGCTCGCATCTCGCCAGAGCCTCTGCAGCCACAGGCGAAGCGAGCGCTGAATGGCAATTTCGAGTACACTCGGTGCGCTGCCCGCGAGTCGCGAGCAGCTCTCCATCCGCAAACCCCCGCTGCGCCGGACAGCAGCGACGAGGCGCGCACCGATACGTCGGCGGCCTCCCCTCCATGAACTTGGAGCGGCCGCCCAGCAGCAGCAACGCCATCTCCTCCAAGAATCGTAGCGCCACTGCCCCCACCGCCAGCAGCTCCGCTGCGCCCAAGCGGCGGAAGGATCCCGCAGCCTCGTCAGGCAACGACGACAAGCCGGCGCCCAAGCAGCGCAAGTACGAGCGCAAGACCAAACGCTTCATCTGGCCCGATGACCTCCATCGGCTCTTCGTGGCGGCCATCTTCGATGTCGGGCTCAAAATGCCTCGCCCAAGGCGCTGCTGGCATTGATGGAGGCGGCGGGCCCCAACCCAGGCCTCACGACCGAGCACCTCAAGTCACACCTGCAAAAGTACCGACTCAACTATGAACGCTCGAGAACAGAGTTCCTCGAATACTACGACCGTAGTGCCAAACGCAACCTCAAGCGACGTCGTCGCCAAGCGCAGCAGCGATCGGGTGGAGGCGGCGGGGACGGAAACACCATGTTCGTGTTTCCCATCAGCAACTCAAGCGCCGCTCGAGACATATAACGGATAGTGACAGCGACAGCAGCTCAGACGTTGGAGATGACAACAACAACAGCAATGTGGACGCACAGGGCTCTACCCGTACAGCGCCCCAAGGACATGTCACCCCGACTGCAGCGGCTGCTGATGTTCATGTGCGTAATTTGAATTTTTCGCAGCTGATGCAAAATGGACAACCGGCAACCATGCTTGCTGCAAGCGGAAACCCGCGACAACCAACTCCGCAGTTACTGAGTGGTCGTTTACCTGCACCAGCTCCGCTTGGCAGCAACTTTTTGGTGATGGCTCCCCAGCACTTGCCACCCGGCTATGCCGCTGCTGCTCAACGAAGACAGAACCCAGAACACGAACTTGCCGCTGCAGCAATTGCTGCTGCAGCTTATCGGTACCCACCAGGACAGGTCTCCGCTCCCGTATCGGCTGGTATGCCTGAGCTCTCGGACCCACAGTGGAGCATTCTTAATTCTCTCATGTCACCGCAGATCGCTGGTATGGTTGGGCCAGGAGGCGAAGGAGCCCTGTTCCCAGGAACAATTCCTTCAGGCGAGGCGATGACTCGTGGTGGTACCGGTGGGGACGGATTCATGCTTCACGAGGAGCCTGCGAATAACCTGCAGCAACAGATCCACCTTGCGATGCAAGCCCAGATGAACCTGCATCGTCAAATGCTCACGCGCAAGGTCGAGGTTTCCCAGCATCTTGCTCGCCACAGCAGCTTGGGGACTATTGATGCGAGTTCTGTTCCGAGCAGCAACACTGCCGTGGACTCGCACGCTGCGTCGAGAGGGCTCAACGAAACTTGGAGCAGTCCACAGCAACTCCAGCAACAGCAGCCGTTTCAGCAGCAGCATTATCCGCTGCCTCGACCCTCTTTGCCTACGGAGGCTTTGGGAGCACAACCTCCTGAACCAGCAAGCAGCGCACCAACCGCAGCAACAGCAGAGGGTAGTGTTGTTCCCGCGACAGTTGATAAACCTGTGGCGCCGGCACCATCTACGACCGAAAGTCTCCCAAGCGGAGCACCGGACGGTGTTGCAGCTGCAGCAATGGGGAGCGAGGCCAAGAACGACGATGACGGGATGGATCTTTACCGTTGGGATCGTATTGATCTGAACGTGGAGCTGGATGATGATGACCTCTTCGGCTTCTTGAAGTCGTAGGAGAGACGTCTGGCTGTGGCGTAGTGCATGAGGTAACAATGAAGAAAAACAGTATTGATGTCGGAGTAAACGCTTGTTCGCAGGGCGCCAATAGATACGAGTCCTGTGGTGGTCGCGACGTGACACGGGGAGCTCCTTGCTACTACTTGCTTTGGCGTCTGCAGTAATGGTGACACCGCAGAGTTCGCTTTGCTTTTCCGCTTGGGTCTATTCGGCCATGGGCTCTGCTCCATCTGTGGACAGCTCGGCCGGCGGCTTCTCGTCGTCCAGCAGGCCGCGGATGAACAGCACATTGTTGCAGCGCACGAGCGTCTCTCCCAGGTTACCTGTGAGCTCTCCGTTGATGTACTCCTCGGTGTTGGCCAGCTGCAAATTCATATACGAGTCCACGGAGAGCAGCACACCCTTGTACTCCATCCCCCACTTGAGGCGAGCCACCACCGGCTTGCCCGTCAGGTTGGTCAGGAACGGCTTGGGGTTCAGGATCAGGCCAGACTAGCACAGGAGCACACGCAACAGCAAGGTTAGCGCAGCGCAGCGCGCGGAGAGCGACGCAGCAGTCGACGTACCATTCTCGCGCGGGAAGGCTTCGACTGGAGCTGCTCCAGTCACAAATGAGGCAATCTTTGGGTATCACTTATATTGAACCAAAGGCAACCATCCTACCGCTGCTGCGCGTCCAGCGCGATCACCTTGCGCTCGATGCGCGTGAGAAAGTTGTCGAGCGTCTCGGAGCCGCGTACAAACACGTTGAGCACAGGCACGCCGGGGACGATGTACCTGTCGTGGGTCAGCAGCTGCTGCAGCATGCAGAACGGCGCCAACTCGATCCAGAACTGTGACTTGGCCTCGTGCTTCTCTTCCTTTCGGATGCGAACTACCTCCTCGTCCTCCTCTTCCTTCTCGCCGCTCAGCGCCACGTGCCACTCCTTGGGCGACTCGAACGGCAGCACCATGTCGGCGGCCGCATACACCACCAGCTTGGATGCCACGTACTCCTCGTTCGTGTCCCACTCGGCGAACGGTCCGTCCTCGGGGAACATGTTGGCCAGGTGCTCGATGACCGAGTCCTGCTCGCCGAAGAACTGCACAAAGTCCGACGTGCCGTGCTGGTCGTACAGGAAGAGCACGGGCCAGTACATGACGCCCGAGTCCGGGTCCGTGTCGGCCTTGCCTTCGTACTGGCGCACGCGCTCGTCGTCCACCAACGCGCGCCCCACTCGCACGCCACGGGAGGCGCACAGCTTGCGGTACTTGTCCGTGGTAGCACGACGACGCATGCGCTCGCGCTCACGCTGCTGTCTCTCAACGCGCAGCTCCTCCACGAGTCTCAGCCCTTCTTTCTGCAGCTTGAGCAGCAGTTTGTTCTCCGGGTCGTGTTTAAGTCCTTCCTTGCAGTACCGCAGCGTGTCCGCCGGCTTGCGAAGCATTTTGGAGGCCCTGGCGCCGCGGTAGTAGGCCTTGACGTTGGTGGGGTCAAAGTTGACGGCTTTGGCAGCGTCTGCACGGCAGCTGCCGTAGTTGCGCAGCTCCAGGTGCACGGCGGCGCGGTTGGACAGGATCTGCGACGTGAGCTCCTTCATGTTGTAGGACGCGTCCCGCTCGTCCTCTGGCAGCTGCAGCGCCTTGTAGGCGTAGGCCAGCGCGTCGCTGTAGTACTGCATGGCGTTGGCAAAGTAGCCTCGATGCGCGCGCTTGGCGTCTGCGAAAATGTCGTTGCCCTGGTTCTTCCAGTGCAGCGCCAGACTCTCGGCCGTCTCGCCCTCCTCGATTAGCGCCTGGATGGCCTCCACCATCTCGTCGCCCTCCACCAGGTGGTCCTCGAACAGAGTCATCTCCGGCAGCGCGTCCATGTAGGCCTGGCGCTCGGCCGGGTCCCACATTTGGCTCTCATCGTACTCGAGGTCCACGCCCACCATCGTCCGCGGTGGTCGAAGGAGCTCTTCCTGGTGGTGCTGGTGGTCCTAAAGTGGATCTCGACTGAGTGACATGTCACTCGGTCGAGGTGTCTAAACTCGCCTGCGTTTTGTACCGGTATTAGTTGGCGATGGTCAAGACGGGCAGCAAGCGCGTGCTGGAGAGCGCGGCCGCCGAGCCGGTCGTCGGGGCCAAGAGCGACGTCGTGTGCTGCGGCTGCGGCAAGGACGACGTCAAGTACCGCTGTCCGCGCTGCGAGCGCATCACGTGCTCGCTGCAGTGCTGCGTGGCGCACAAGAAGCAGGTTTGAACGGCTTGAATAAACGGGTGGCTGTCTTGTTTCCAATGCCAACAGCTAACTCGTCCTCGGTCTGACAGTTCGATTGCAACGGCAAGCGAGACCGCACCAAGTACGTGGGCCTCAAGAGCTTCACAGACGCAGATCTTTCCAGCGGTAGGTCGCTCCATTTGCTCTTGTGCACGGCCACCCATTGACCAAGCTGCTGTTGCGTCTCCGTTTCCTTTACAGACTTTTTCTTCCTGGAAGAAGTATCCCGGTCGACAAACAGCGCCGCGCGATCTCGAAGCCAATTGAACGCGAACGCCAAGCGCTACACCACCAACAAAAAGCGGAAGGTGGCCACGAGCAAGCCCAATGCTGGAATGCCAATCAATCCCGACATCCCTACTGACTGGCTGGCTCGCTTTCCCATCGCGGTACAGCTCTTTGCCGAACATACAGCCAAGCGCGGCGTGGTGTTGACACTGCTAGCTCCGGGCATGAGCAAACGCGCTCGCAACACATCCTACATGGACACCAAGAAGAACACTTTGTATTGGCGCGTCGAATGGGTATTTCCGCGTGCTGAAGTAGCGGTGAATCACTTTGAGGAGCGCGCTAAGGACAACGCCACTCTTTTGAGCTGCTCGGAAAGTATCTAACGCCAAACCAGGGCAATGTTGGCGTCCGCGGAAAGCTGAAGAAATATGCCGTGCAGGACTGGGAGACGCATATTCTACTGTTGCTGCGAAAGGAGTTTACGCCTGCGTCACAACCGCAGTACTACCGCCTGGACGGCAACCTGAGCTTAGAGAGCAACCTGAAGCGTAAAGCGGTCGTCGAGTTCCCCATCATCACCGTAGTGTTGGCTGCCGACGCCGAGCAGTATCCGGTGGCGCATGATGCGATCGAAACCATTCCATCGCCAGAGGACTCGGCAGTAACAGAAGCACCCGAGGCCAAGCAACCGTCGGCAGAACCTGAGGCCATGGACGTGGAGCTGTCCGAGCACGACGCGACTACACCAGAGCTGTCCACAACCGAAGACGAAGCGGCGAGTTCAGCAGAGAAGCTCTTCTCACTCTCTGCAAAAGACCTCGTAAACGCTGCTGCTGCGCCGAGAAGATCGCTGATCCAGGAGATAAGCCAGCCACAATAGCAATTTGGATTGAACCGTCGTAGATCTTTTGGAAGGTGACGCTTGACCTCGCGATGACGTCCTGGTTCGCGGACTCGGAGCTCAAGCCGACGGCGTTCTCGGCGTCCTACGTGTGCAACAACCTCTCCAAGCAGGGCGAGATGATGGTCTGTACAGCGGATGCAAAGCATTCGCCAGTAACTAACTGGTTATATGCAGGTGTACGCGACGGTGGACGATGTCGTGTTTGTGGACACCACGCACACGCCATACATGACGCACAAGTTGCCGTGCGCCGAGAAATCTGCCGTGCACCAAGTTCGCTTCTGTACGCTCAAAGACCTCGTGCTTATCGTCGTTGCATCCGACAACGGTATTCAGGTAAAAGCTACTGCTATCCGGCGAGTCGATACGCCTGGTCCCAACGCAACCTTTATGGCAGATCTACGATGGAACAGGCGAGGAGAGTTTATCTGAGATTGCCCTCAAAGACATTGCAGGCGGCGACGTGGAGGGTAACATCGCGTTGTTGTTTCTGGCGAAATGTGTGTGTGTTCCAACACTCGCTTGATCGCAGGCGATACGCTCTACTGCCAAGGAATCTGCTCAATCCACATGAAGCATCCATGCCTTGTCGTCGGTTAGTAGTGCAACATCGGGGAATCATTGTCGACAATCACTATCTGTTAACACAGTCGTCGGCAGGTACTTCACTCGGCAAGCTGCTGGTGATCGAGAAGGAGGAAGAGGCTAAAGCTGGAGAAGGGTCTTCTTTCGATGTATCCAAGACCCTGGCTGCGCATGAAGCGGCTATTTGCTGCGTGGAAAGCTCTTTCGACGGCACGAGGCTGGCAAGCAGCGACAAGAGCGGCGCCGTCTTGATCCGCGATCCTGGCGAAGCGTTTGAAATTGTGCATCGCATCGTCATTGACGAGTATCCTGCGACCTGCTTGACATTCATGGCCGAAAACTGGCTGGTGGCGGGTTACCTGACCGGGTGCCTGCGGTTGTTTAACCCAGAAGATTTCCGCCTGCACGCCGAAGTCGCTGCTCACACGCGCGCAATCACAGCCCTTGACGCGCACAACGAGTTCGTTGCGTCTGTGAGCGAAGACACATTCCTGAATATATGGGAAGTTTCCTCCGGTAAGCCGGGAGCTGGCCCACGAGTAAAGCTCGCGAGCTCACAGCCGGTGCCGAACGACCTCCTCACAGGCGTGGCTTTTGCGTCCACGAACAGCCTTTTCACCGCCACATACGACACCGCGCACCTTAAGCTATGGAGCCCCGAGTAAATGTAGGGCTGCAGCGGCGCGACTCCAATTCTGCCAACCCCCAAGTCTTGAATTGACTTAAGTTGACAATATACCAAAGCACACTTCGACGTGCATTTTCCATGATCACACAAAGTTCAATCGCGCTTGCGCTCCGTCTAATGCGCAGCAACTGCACGTACCCAAACGCGCACGCTCTAGTCGTACAGGCTGTCGTCGTACTCGATGTGCTCTTCCATTTTCTTGGCAGCTCCATTCAGCGAGTTCCACGGCAGCGGCTTTGCCTTGAGCAGTGTCAGTGTCAGTGTGTCCTTGTTCGCCTTCCACGTGACATCCTTGATTTCTTGGAACAGCGTCGAGATCACGAGGCTTTTTCCCGTGCTGCTACCAGAAGCACCGAGCAGGTTCATGGACAGCGACGTCTTGGTCCATTTCTGCAAGCACCGCGTTAAGAGTGATATTACAACGAAGCCCAATTGTCGAAATGCTCACCAGTACAAGTTGCTCGTCCGTCATGTTGACCACGGACTTGTCGGTCAAGAAGATACTGCCAGAAGAAAACAACGGCAACAACCATCAGCCCAGCTTCCTTCCAAACCCGAGCAACCCATCGTTCTGCCGCTACCTGACAGCCTCCTTGCTGTCGCTCCAGCCGTAGGACGACACCTGGGTCTTCTGCGCGGACTCGTCCTGGCCCTTGTGCGCGTAGTAGTAGCTGTTCTCTCCCTTCTGGATCAATTTTTCCTCTCTCTCTTCCTCCTCCGCCCCCGCTATCCCCCTCTCTAGCTTCTCCCTTGTCCTTGCCCACCTTCTTCTTGAGTGTCTCGTTAAGGTTCGCAGCGCAGCGCCACAGGAACAGCGTGAACACGAGCACCGCCACGCTGCCCGCCAGCTGCAGCAGGAACCCCTTGTTCATCTGCACACTCCCCACGGCGTCACCAGCCTCACGTACGCCGCCTCGGTGCTGGGCACGTACAGATACGGCACGTACAGATACGGCACGCCCATTGCCCCCAATGCTAAAATGGAGCAGCTTTACTGAAGCAACGTACCACAAATGCGGCACATTTGGCGTTCCGCAACGAGCGGCTGAGGACCAGCAACTTGCCGTCGACCGACCAAAGCAGATCAAGCGCGCGCCAGGATGAAGCCGCTGTTCGGGAAGATCGTGTCCAACAAGATGCAGAAGTCGGTGCTGGTGGAGGTGGCGCGCATCGTGAAGGACCCCAAGTACGGCAAGTACTACAAGAAGACCAAGAAGTTCATGGCCCACGACGAGGAGAACGCCTGCAACATCGGCGACTTTGTGAGGCTGTCGGCCACGCGCCCGCTGTCCAAGCGCAAGCGCTGGAACGTCGACGAGATCACGCGCAAGGCCGAGGTGTAAGCTGCGCCAAGAAGAGATAGGGCTGATGGCTGGAGGGCAGGCACAAGCAATGCACAGAGAGCAGATGCGAGACGCAGACGCTGTTGGGAGTAAGTTAGAGCTGTTTTTTTTTCCTACGGACGAGGCTATTGTGGTTGCCTACATTGTCTACACGAAGCCGTCCTCTTTCATCGGTGGACTACAGCTCGTCGTCGCTGTCCGACAGACCTACGAACGGATCCAGCGTGGCATCCACGGACGCACAAAGCCGCCGTACTTTGGTGCCCTTGACGGAGCCGTTGCCCTTGCCTATGGGCTCATCGAGCTGCACGCCCACCCCAGTAGCTTGGGGCGATTTCTGCCGCGATATTGCGGCGAAGCTGCTCTCTCCTGTCGCATCCGTCGGTCATCGTTCAGCCTCGTGGAGACGTGCCCACACTCGGGCACCGATAACCGCAATACCGATACCGCAATACCGATAACCGCAATACCGATAACCGCAATCCCCAAAGATGGAGCTGCCGACGATCACGACGCTCAAGGTGCACGACGTGCTGCTGCTCGCCGCCGTCGTGCTGCTGCTGGACGTACTCATGAAGCTCTGGAGTGGGCGCGGCTCGCAGCTGTCGCCGGCCGAGCAGGAGCTGCTGGGCACGTACAACGAGCAGGTGCGGCTGGTGAACCGCCTCAACTCGGTCGAGACGTTTGTGGAGCAGTCCAAGGCCACACGCAAGATGAACGCGGTCAAGAAGGAGATGCAGGAGCTGGCGGGTGGGGCTGTGATGGTGTTGTTTGTGCTGCTTGATGCGGGCGCGTGTGGCTAATGGTTTGTGCACTGCGCCAGTGGAGCGGATGGCTGCGAGTGCGCCGTCCGAGCTGCAGAAGCAGTTTGACCGCATCCGAACGGTGCGTTTACTTGAGCTGCTGGCCCTTACTACGTTATCCCTACCGAGAGCTGACGGTCGCCTGTGCTTGGATGCAGCCGGCTTTGATGGCCGTGGCCATGGGATACTACTGGAACGAGCCACTGGTGGTGCTGCCGCAGGGCTACATGCTGCCTGTCGAGCGGCTGATGGCGATGCCAGGCTTCCCGTTGGGCGCGATCTCTGCAATGGGCTGGATTGGCATTTGCCGCCGCGTGAACAGCAAGCTGCTGGGCTAGATAACCTGCACAAACAACGAGCAACCGAGCACTGCAAGACAACAGGATTCACGAGAAAACCCTCCCTCCCTGGCGGAAGATGGCTATGTGCTGTGTGCGAAGGCGTGCCATGCTCGACTAGGCATGCACGTTCGATTTAAGCTGAGGCTACGCGTGGCTGTCTGCACCTGAAGAGCGCGTGATGGATCGAGCTGCCTAGTAGTCCTCGTCTCCGCCGAACATGTCCATGCCGCCGCCCATGTCGACCTCCTCTTCCTCCTCGACGGCCTCCTCCTTCTTCTCCTCGGCGGCAGCACCGCCAGCAGCGGCACCGGCAGCGGGGGCGGCGCCCACCGTCACCGACGAGAGCTTGGCCTTGCCGGCCGCGACCACCTCCTCGATATTCTTGCCCTCAAGCTCCTTCACGAGCAGCTCGGCCTTCTCCTGATCGAACTCGCCGTCGAAGGCCTTGACGACCTTCTCGAGGTCGGCCACGGACGGGGTGGCGTTTCCGCCGAGCACACACAACAGCAAAGCAGCAACGTGACGCATCTGGCAGCAGCAACGGCAACAGCAACGACGACAACGGTTAGCTAGGGCTCTATCTAGACAGCACGGCCGGCCGGCCGGCCGCCAGCAGCAGCGCACACACACGGACCTTGTTTAAGGAGAAAGAGGTCTAGCCCGACAACGTCAAAGTGCTGCAATGAAGCTATGCTGGCCAACCACTTGGAATAACTACCGCATGACTTCCCGGTAAACGTCCCGGCCAAAAATGACTACCCAGAGTTGCACGACACCAAAATGGCTCGGATTCGCCGCAGTCGAACCAGTAGACGCAGTCCGCCGCAGCGCCATCTCATGACGCGAGCTCACCACCTTCCCGTGCATCCGACTTTGGGCCTCTTGGGTTTTGCTATGGTGCTTGCGTAGAGTTAACTGCTGCTGCACTCGCTGGCCTCCGAGGTTGCCAAAATGCTGAATACGATGAGCCTGCTCGGTTGACGCTTTCACGACGTTGGACTGCGGTCCGTAGCGCTGCAGCTCGATCTGAACGTCGTTGTCTGCGTACACTGGCTGGTGTCCATGCTTCGGGGTGCGCATGCCCATGGGAGATATTGGCGCAACGGGGCACTCGCAGTAACTATGGGCACTCACACTTCTCGCAGGGCTACTTACGCTGCCGGATCGGTTCCGACGAACGAGGAGGTGGAGGCAAATGCTCATCTGATGAGGTCGACATGGCATTGGCACCCGATCGAGAGCGACCGTCGGAGCTGGCTGTCGAGGAAGTTCCGCGACGATGACGATCTCGCGAAGCCTCGCGATCGGACATGACAATTACCATCGGAGGGTCCTGCGGCTGCGAAAGCGGCTTGTTCGCCGCCAGCATGCAGACCTTGCACACCGTCATCTTCCGGAACTTGCCGAGGATCCCGTCGGCCAGCATTTTGAAGGCCTTCTTGTCCAAGCGGCACCTAGAGCAGGTGAACTCGCCACAGAGTCTGCACGCAGCGATCGTTGCACCGCCGAACAACTTTTTCTTCTGCCGACACATGCTGCACTCCAGCGCTAAGGCTGCTCGTCGGTCCGTGTGCTGGCGCTGCTTTCGTGTGAGGCTGCGGGCCTCGTGCTCCTTCCACATGTGCGTGATCCGCTTGGCCTCGGCACAAGCCACCAGCGCGGAGATGCTGAACAGCGAGTCGGTCGTCGCTTTTTCCGTGTTGCCCTGCATGAAAACCTCCACGACGTCAGCTTGATTCTCTTCTTGGTCTTCTTTGTCACTTACAGATACTTTTTCATGTGTGCTGCCAGCGCTCTTCATCCGAGTCGCCCAGTGGCGCACCTTCACCGCCGTAGTCTGGACGGAATGTTCTCTAGGTCGGTCAGCGTCTCCATCTCCTTGAGGATCACGCTGCCCTTCAGCATGTGAACCTTCAAAGTAGCAGGACAAGACAAAAGCGATCACTACATGTGCCACAATCTAAAAGCTGATCCGACGCACGCACCTTTTCACGTGTGACGGGGTCGATCAACGGCTTCACCATGCGCCAGATCATGTTGAACCAGCCTGGGACTGGTTGTGTGGTATCAACACCGAGTTCTGCTCGACTAGTACCATGAACGAATGAACAAATGCTTTCATAAAACTTTTACAAGTGTACGTCGTCATCTCCTTCTGCACGTTGAAATACAGAGCATCCGTGGGCGCGAACAGCCCCAGGCAGCAGCAGCAGCAGTCGTGGCATGATTTTCCAGATCCTTGTTCTCTTTTAATGAATTGGGCCATCCTGCGATTTGGCGATCTAGAGCAACTTCGACATGCAACGACTAGCCATGACTCCACGCTCAATTGCTGCCGCGGGCAGACGCCTGACCAGCCTTTGTTCATCATTGCCCGGGGCTGTCGCCCAGTGTTGGTGGATCTCCTCCATGAACCTGGCAGCTACAACAATGCAAAATGGTTAAAAATGAAAAGACATCACATCGCCGCCCACGCACCAGTTAGTGCATCCTGCAGCACAATGAAGTTCTTCGTGTTGGTCTCGAATGCGGCGACGTTCCAGTTTGCACTCCCGTAATGACCCACGCGCCATCGATAACCATCACCTTGTTGGGCATCAATCCGATCCGGGTGTGAAATCGGAGCTGGACGTTGCTTTGGCGGAGTTGCGTGATCGCGTTTGCAGACACGCGAGCTGTAGCCTGCTGCCGATCCAAGTAGAGGCGCACGGTCACGCCACGGCCCGCGGCGGCAATGAGCTCCTCCACCAAGTCGATGTGCGTCAGTACAAACAGCTCGACGTCAATCGTGCGAGTCGCACGACGTATCAGCTGCAGCAGGAGCGACACCGCACGTCGATGACGGCGGTGCGCTGCTGTAGCTGGTACATCGCCACCCTGTAGTAGGGGCGAGCGATGACCGAGCCACGCCGAGCGCTCTTGCTGCTGCTCGCATCGGTGATCTCGTCCCCGTGGTGAGTGCTGCGATCGCAACGGTGATTGCCGCTTGGTGGTGGCGTGGAGGGCGCCCACCTCGACCCGCCGCCAGGCCACGCCCTTGATGGCACTGCGCCCAAAGACGTCGTACCGTCGAAACGTGGATCGTGAAGGCCTCCGCCGAGCCAGTGAAGTTGGGGTCGTCTCTGAGCAGCGTGCTCACGGCGAGGAAGCGGATGATGGCTCGCCGGGTACCTGGAAGTCATCGGGTTCTACCCGGAAGTCTATTTACAAACCTGGAAAACGCAGAGCTGTAGCCATTTGCGAAGCACAATGGCGGGCGACAAGAACGAGGAGGTGGCGGCGCTCGAGGCGCTGCGGGACTCGTCGGCCGACCTGGTGCGCTACCTGGACAGCATCAACGAGAAGCTGCTGCAGATGAACCAGCAGAACGAGCGTGCGTTCGTGCGCGCGTGCGTGTGTTTTCTCTAGGCCGTGCTAACCAACTTTGCTTGCGCCGCAGAGTCCCTGCGCGTGCTGGAGAACTGGTCCAGCGTCATCGCCATCTCCAAGGTCAGCGTAGCATCATCCGCGGCCGCTTCGGCGGGCAGGAGGCAGGCGGAGAAGCAGCTCGTGCGCACCTCTCCATGAGAGAGACTGGACTATTGATGGAGAAATACAAGCGAGTATTTATACACCGCCATATGAATGACGCCTTTGCGCTTGGAATAGCTGCGTGTCTGGCCTGAACTGCGCGACGCAGTGTTGTTCAGGACAGAGACTGCCGCGCAATTGACACCCATGCGGACCACTGGGTTCCAGAAGCCCTTCTCACGCGACCAGGCTGCGAGCTGGGTCATCCAGGTCGCCTTCATCAGTGTAAGCCCAGGCCATGCTGCTGAAATCCTCCATGTTGTTTGAGCTCACATTGCACTGCGCAAAATCCACCAGAGTTTTGTTGCCTTCGTGGCAACGCTTTTGAGTCGGGAGAAGGTGTGTTCAGCTTTGCATTGCTCGTCCCCCATTAGCGAATGTGGCTTGACCATTTTTGTTTACGCTGTGCGTGTGCAGTGTCTCGCGATCCTTCTTCCCAACGCTGTTTTGGTGACAATCGTGCTGTGGTCTTGGAGCGTCTGCGAGTCGAGGGACCCTTCAAAGCCTGTACGCTTCTGTCGCTTGCCGTGGTCGTTGCTGTGAGTGTGCTAACGGATGAATTGTCTTTTTCGCGCTCCGTGTAGATCCCACCAACGGCATGGTTGCCCTCCATCCTCCGCGTTCCCCACAAGGAATCGCGATACTGCGGCTTGTGCTACAAGAACAGCCCTGGTCTCGACCACCACTGCACGTGGCTCAACACCTGCATCGCAGAAAGCAACTACGAGTCGTTCTACTGCCTCGTGGTCGCTGCTACATGTCAGACCGTGCTGCAAGCCGTCATAGGCGTCCTCATGTGCACGCTGTGGGAGAACGAAGTGAGGTTCAACGCTGCTGGCGGTTGTGAGAATGCAGTGATCGCGTTGCTTTGGATTCACAACGCCGCTTGCATCTCGCTCTCAAACTCGTTCTTTCTTCTGGCTGGCTTCCACACCTACTTGCTGTGTGTGGGCATGGGAACGTACGACTTTATCCTCGCGAACGGACCCGACGGGTTGTGCACTCGCTTGCTAAAGTGCAATTGCCTCCGTCGCTTGAAGCCGAAGACCCAGAAGTGCAGTCACGTTCAGCACGGCAACGCCAAAGGCGCCAAAATCTCTGCTGCTCGATCACGACGAGGGACGCCTCCAACGATTGTAGTTCCATCAGCGCCTTCAGCGGTACCAATGCAGACCCCTCTTGAGCACGCGGCAGCGGTTGCAGTAGCTCTAGAGCTGAGTCGAAGCAACGAGCAGACTGCAGCAAGCAAAGTACAGGAAGTCACAAGTCCGGCGATTACAAACCCAGCCGAAGTCATTGGCAACTCCGCAACTGCTTCAGTGCAGCCCGTGATGGTCAACATGAGCGTGCATGAGAGTGAGGGTGTGTTTGAGGACGTGGACTTGGGGCCAAGCCCATCCAAACCAGTAAAGAAGTCGCCCAGCGCGGTGATGCCTGCCACCTCAGAGTCGTGAGGGATATCGAAAAGGCAATACCCAATAGACCAGTAAACAACCTCGTACGAGCTGCACGCAATGGAGAGCGTTGCTTCCGGTTTCTCGTGTCCTGTGGAGCAATATAAAATGCCACGGCGAAAAGATGCTATTGCATCTCCTGCTCGCTGGAAATTCCACAGCATTTTGCGTTGCGTTTCCCGAATGATTTGCATCGATCAAAGTAGTCAACCGATTTCAGTCGCTTTCTCTTGGAGCCGCTAAAGCTATTGAGAAGCACGACGAAAAGACTGCAAGGGGTCGTGGCACGATCGGGACATGCAGAAGCGGTTTTGGCACGAGTCAAAATGGAACTGATGAGATTGTTGAGATAGCTGAAGTGTAACCGGATTGGCTGAAAAGGCTTTATTTGTAGCCTATCCAAGGACAGAATAGAAATAGCTAAAGCTTGGGAGAATTAGTAAAACCCAGCAATAGTAAGGAAGCAGACGTGGGGCAGCCATGGAAGCTTCGAGAAGTTTTCACCTGCCTGAACTGCGGGGGCGTCTCACTTTCGTTTTGGCGCGCCCTCCCCCAAGCTCGCTTCGCTCACAGTTTGATATACTGGTAGCACTTGTTGGTCCCAGCCCCGTTGAAGCCCATGCCTCCCACGAACGCTCAACTTCGTGCAGAGATCGATCGACTCAACCAGGCGATGGCTGACCGCTCAAAAGTCCCAGGCCATTTGCCCAAGTTGACTGGGGAAAAAGCGAGGGGAAGACGTGAGGGGTGGCCTTTTCAAGTGGAGAACGCGTGTTGGATCAGCGGCATCGCGATCGAGGATACAGGCATCCGTCTACCAGGAATCACTGGTTCAGCGATGGAGAAGCCGGCGTCGGGCTGGTTTCTCCAGTGGTCATCGACGACACCGAGTGTGGAGCACAAGAGGGGGAATTTTCGTGAGCATGTGCTTCAACACTTTGAGGCGTCGAGCTACCAGTCGGTGCTGCGTGAGAAGCTCCAGCGCCTCGATCAGACAGCGGACACCGAGACCAACAACGGCGAGTACTCGGCTCTCATCTTCCGCGTGGAAGGAATGAGCGTGCTCGCCCAAGTCCTGTGCTATGCCAATGGCATCAAGTCCCGTACGCGCAGCTACGTCAAACTTGAGAACCCCGAAACGCTGAGCGAAGCAATGGATCTCGCAGTCAAGTATGAGGCCACCCACTTTGTGGAAGAGGCATC
This sequence comes from Phytophthora quininea, assembly GCA_011947345.1. NCBI lineage: Eukaryota > Oomycota > Peronosporomycetes > Peronosporales > Peronosporaceae > Phytophthora > Phytophthora quininea. The sequence goes on along the minus strand of JAAVTG010000581.1, from coordinate 233,030 downwards.
CGACCGTCAAGTTCGCCAAGAGAAGACGAAGGCTTCAAACAACCGCGACGCTAGCCAAGGGAAACGATCCAAGAGCAAGACTTTCGTGGCAACAGTCGGTTGAAGCCGAGATCGGAGCCCAAAGACGGCAAGTGTCGCGCTTGTTTCTTCTGCAAAAAGCCTGGCCACATTAAGGCCAACTGCTTTGCTTCGAAGAAGGAACAAGCCAAACGGGGAAACGAGAAACCGCGTCAGTGAGCGAGGGTCCTGGCGTGGTCGAGATCGTAGCCGGAACTGTTAAGCTTGAGAATATCAGCCTTAATCTTCTGTGTGAAAACCCTCTGGTATACAAGTCGCGTCCGCTGTTCGCCGTGTCGAGAGAAATCACAGTGAACAATGCGTGCATCAAGACGTAGAGCATGTTGCTCGGTAGTAGTGCCACCACAATCTACGTGTCAAGCCGATGGGCCAATGAGCACCAGCTCAAGACCACCAAGCTCGGTGGTAAGAATATGCGGGTCAAACTTGGAGATAATCACATCGTCGAGGCAGCACTGGAAGAGTTGCAGCTACAACTCGTCGTAACAGGATTAGCCGAGGCGTACGAGTGTGCTGGTGTTGTCTATGATGTCCCTGGCGAGTTTGACTGCATCTTTGGGATCTCATTCCTCGAGGATACGCAGTCAAAGATTAATTGGAAAAGTCGCAGGATCAAGGGAACTGCAACGGAAACTCAGCGACTCAAGCGAGCAAGTGCGGTTAGTGTACCGATCGGGGAAGGCGGACCGGTGAATGCCTCCGGGCTTCGGAGATCTGTCGGGGCGAAAGGCCTATCGGCGAAAAGACCCGATCCCTATCAAGGCGTCGCGCTGGAAACGGGTGTGAAGTCGCCAGCCAACCTTGTTCGCGAAGCTGCGCCGAGTGGTTCCCCCAAGGGTTGTCCGCGGACAACAAGATGAAGCTTCAGTCGGGGAGATCCGACGCAGGAAGATGACAAGAGGTCGTCTTCAACGAAGGACGCTGTGCCTGGCGAGAGCAGAAGCGTCCGGGGCAAAGACACCGTCGTGGAGAAGATGTTCAAGCTTGGTGTTGTTGGTGACAACGGTTTGCAAACCAAATGCATAACCCGAAAGAAACTTCGGAAGTTCCTGAGGATCCGATCCTTCGTACTCTCGAAGGTAGTACGGAGTCTCCAGGTATCCATGCAGCAAGAAGCTGTTCGTAGTGTAGCCTGCCGGCGAGTAAAGCGTAGTCACCGCGAAACAACATCATGTCCCCTATATTTAGGATGATGATCTCTTCTGTGGAGCTCATGGCAACGAGGCGGTTCCATCCGTATCCATACAGAACCGTGTGGTCCTGTGTCGCTACCAAAAGCACTCCAGGTAGCGCGGTCATATCGGCCGCGTGGATGTCGGCTTCTGGCGGGGAGAAGTCACGACGAACGGGTGGGTCTCGCGATCCAGGGGTCGTTTTCAACATGCTCCACTTGGCCTTGGTGGTGTGTGGAAAGAACGTCATGTAGTGCGGATAAAGGGTAGCCGTGATCTCACGTTCCAGCGGATGGGGCAGCTTGGCGCGAGTTCGTAGGGTGTCGAAAGCCTCTCCATCGAAAGTTCCGTTGCTCCGCACACCTCCGCACCACCGAGCGGATATCGTTCACGAACACCTCCGGCACAGCGTTATATAGGATCAGATATCCACGTTCACCCAGCTGCTGACGGGCAGTCATGGCGTTCATGGCTGTCTTGACGTATGTGTGAGGACGTAAATTTGAGAATGAGCTCATATACGAGGCATAAGTGCCACATACATACATGTGCAGAAAGTATGCTGGCGCTTTAAATGTCGTTGGCAGGGAGATAGGCTTGTACACACTACACTAATCATCTCGACGCTCCATGTTGAAGTTACATCGACACGTCAACATATATCTATACAACAACGAAGCAAGAGTGAGGATGCTTATGCTTCTGCAACGAGCATCGCGCTAGTGCAGCATATCTTGGATACACATTTTACTGTTATGCCCGTAGGACACACGCGGGTAGATTCCCTTCTTGGAGGGCTTTGTAATCAGATTCGGGGACAAATAGAACAACATATAGTGGAATTCAAGCGGGAAACAAGTACTCGCTTACACTCAAACGTACGGTATATGATGTCGGATATGCCTAAAGCCAAAAACACATCTCCATTGAAGTGGTCTCTGTAATCAGATTAAAGGACAAAGTGGGAATTGTTGGGCCGATAAATCATTCTGAAGGACATTTCAAACTACGACAAGTGCGTTGCGTTTCCCGAACTCAGGTACAGCTTCAACAGCGATAGCATTTTACAGCTTCAACCGAGACGCGGTGTCAACTATTATAAACCTCTTACAATTTCATGCAGACGTATCCAAAGCTTCCTACTACAGTGCTATCTTCAAACTTCCACAACACTGACGACGGGGTAGTCGTCATCGGTCTTTATGAAGCTGCTTTTGCTTTATGCGGCTGTGCTCACAATTTGAATTTCAGCATGGCAGGCAAAGGCCGCCAAGGAAGAAGTAGCGCGCCTGTGGCGAAGACGCCTGTCTTGGAACCCCAAAGCACACGCAATGTGCATGCTGAGATCACATCGAACCGAACGCCAAACCACCGTATGCAAGACCTTCTTGCTGGCTGCGGCGATGGTAACGGTGCACGCGTCATTTCCACCGCCGAGAATATGGGGGTGCTTGACTACACAATACTAACTTTCGAATACTTCATGCAGACCTTCAAGACAACCTCAAAACGAGCTCAGCAGCTTAGAGCGAGTGGTTCTCCGCATGAAGCTGCTGTGGGTTTCTGGCCACGAGCACAAGAGCTGGAAATTGACCCGACTTCATTTAGTTGACGCCGACTCTCCGGAGCCACTTGAGGAGCAACTAAAGGTGACTAGCCTACTGAATGCTGTCTATTCTGTATGACATTATGTTGCTAACAAATGTGTTGAATGAGCAGGAATTTCGTGATGTTTACGAGGACAACGCACGAGACGTGGACTCGCTGCTTTTCACTGCTACGGTCTGGAACACTGATGTTGATGATGCTGCCCTACCACCAGCGGGAACCATTGTCCAAATCTCGAGGTGCTCAAATCTGGGTCTCTTTTGCGAGACTCAGTGCCAAGGCACGATCCGCCTGGCCAACGTTAGGTGGTCGTAGTGCAGCCACATCCTGGGCTGTCTGAGGTATGCGTGTCAGTTCTTTGGCCAGGTACGCTTCGGTTATGGCAGAGTGCGGTCTTTACTTAAGTTCAAGTAAACTCAATCTAGATAAATGATGAGCCGCACATTCCTTGTGCTTCAGCGTGTCATTCTTCGTTTTGCGCTCCAGCGCTGCAGAGGGACGCCACAATTCTCGGTAATAGCACGCTTTCATCACTAGGAGCCGTAATTCACCTTGCTAACAGCTGTATGCAGATGCCCAAGAAGCAAGGCTCACGGAATTACAGCCACAGCGAGCAAATGCTCCTCGTGACAGAGATTTGTCGCGTTCTCTCGACAGAAGCTGACGGCTGGAATGCCGTTGCGGCGGCATTTAACGAATCGGCTACGCTTGGGCGTCAAGTTCGCAGTGCGGAAAGCTTAAAGCGTAAGTTCAGCAGCATTTTGCGGTCGTGTAGGCACGGGAATGGAGCGCATTTATCGGTGTTGCACAATCTGGTACTTGAAGCGAAGAGCCGCATCGACCAAATCAGGTTCCAGTACCGCCAACATGAGATACGGCTCCTTGCCCACCGTACGAACCGTGTCTCGCCGCCATCGATGAGAGTGGAAGGAGAACATCATGAAGCTGCTGCAACTACAAGCCAAACGCTAGACAGCGCCCCGATGTCGAAGTAACACGCCTCCACGAACCAGGCTCGGTCTGGATTCTGGAATTGAGTAGTATTGTGCAAGCACTCGCACACAAGCTCCAAGACATAGAGCAGTTGGAGAGGGCTGCGCGATTGCGATTAAACAAGCTAGGTTTGTGCGCTGCGTCTTAGATGAGCCCGTGCGCGGTTGAAGTTGTGAATGGAAATCCTGGGCTACAACTTCACAACCGAGGACAGTACGTTGTGCATGTGTGTAGGACAGAATGATATCTAACTGTTGAGTTGGCTGGAGAGTTGAAATTGCCAATTTTACTGGACTACAATTTCACGACACAGGACACAAGGTAGTGCATGCAAGCAGGGCGATGTGCTGTTTAGCGATTCGCCCTAATTGAACGGGAGTCCATTCTCCGATTTACCAGGTTAGTGCACTTGACGACTTGAGCACAGCGGTTAATATTGACTAACATAAGGGTTTTGCTGGTATTGCTGTAGCGAGAGTTTGAACTACGTGCGTCTGTAGTAGTCTACTGTGTTAAGGAGTGACTGCTAACTCAGCTTTTGAACGCACAGGTTTGACGCGATATCTGGACGTGGCATGGGTGCCAAGGGCCGCGGAAAAGGTGGTGCCAAGCGCAATCGTATCTTCTTGCGCGATAGCGCCAGGGGATTTCGAGAGTATCGATCCGTAAACTTGCACGCCGTGCTGGCGTAGTACGCATATCCGGTCTCATCTACCACCAGACCCGAGCTGTACTGAAGGTGTTCCTGGGGGCATCGTCCAGGATGCTGTGGTGTATGTGGGGCACGCCAACCTCAAGACAGTCACCAAGATGGACGTGATCTACGCGCAAAAGCGCCAAGGGATAACGATATACGGCTTCCAGTAGGATAGCTAGCAATGCCAAAAGCTAAGCTAAATTAAGCACTCTGAGCCGGGTTATTAACCTAAAAATTGCTATAAATTTCGCTAGATGCTAAATTCTACAAACTGCGATCTCCCCGGGACCAGCGGCCCGGGTAAACAGTGGTCTCTGAGATGCGTTTACAGAAATACTTGTTTAGAGTGGTATTATCGATTCGACTCGTGTTTTCCAAGGTCAATTGGTTGAATCGACGGAGGCAAATCGCCAGGCCTGTCCAAAAACATTGTTTATTTCATCTGACGAGTGTGCACTCGAGCAGGAAGTACGCAACGGAGAGCGCGATGGAGAGCCAGGATCAGCGCTCAATGGAGAGCTCGCTGGAGCGTCAAGATCAACGCCCACCTGAACAGGCTGTGGAACCATCAACAGGTCACAGTCATCCGCCACGCACGAGATCACACCTTCGCTTCTCGCCGTACCCTTCGACGATGCGCTCGCTGTTGCGCGACAATCGCTCACTCGACGACCAACTACCCCCCCATGGGGACTAAAGAAAGCCACTCCGTCGTGGATGAAAACCAGGGGTTCCTTTACCAGTTGTTGGTGAAACCAATCGTGAAGACAACCGTAGGGCAACGCGATACATCCGGCAATACGTTGCGAGACACCGTCAAAAGCGGAAACTCGTTCGAGAAGATCGTCCAGCAGCTTTGGGACGAGTTCGTCCCTCGGGTGAAGGGCCGAGTAGTGAAGACGGATGGCGTTTGGACCAGAGAGGAGCCTGACTTCTCGGACTGGTCGAATGTGCTGCAGTTTAAGGTGAAGAAACACGTCGTGGATGCCTCCAAGACTGAGCGAACATGGAATCAATGGCTGGTAAAGATGCGCGGACAGACGGTGAACTCCTGATCTGTGAATATGGCGATGAAGTCATGCGGACCCAGGACCTGGAAGAATTCAAGGAAGCCCACGTCGTTCCGGACACGGATCGAGCGGGAGCACCGTCAGAGCGGTCACTTGGAGATGTGGCTCAAAGTCTGAAGGAAACTTGGAAGACTGCATTCCAAGCGGAAGATGTTGTGTGGCGGCTATGGGCAATCATATCACGAGGAACCTGGTCCGCTCCACTTGGGATGCGATGATTCAGCAGCTGCCACCTCAACAACTGGTGCATCTGTTCCGGCCTGCGAACACAGATTTGGAGGTGTTCGTCGCCGACTTAGCAGAATCCACGAACGTGGCCTTGGACTGTGTGAATGGGTCTTTGCAAGACTATGAGCAGCTACGTCTTGACTGGGAAGCCTTTGGTCGACGCCTGGATATGCACAAGGCCATCCTTGAAACACGCAGGGCTGTGTTCATCGCATTCATTCGAGACCTCGCTCCACCGTCTCCGTCATCCGTGCAAGACCCGATGATCCGATTGGAGAACGCAGACGACATCAATCACGCTGATTAGATAAGCTTCCTTAGACGCTCCAGCCGCAGTGCTTGAATACTTTGCTCATGTCGAAGTTTTCAAAGCGGCGAAAAGTCTGAATAACAAATGGAAGCAAGTCCCTCTTGCTTAACTCTGCGTAGTGACGCTTAAATGGCCGCTTCATGTAACTGAACATGAACTCAATGGGATTGAAGAACGGACAGTACGCCGGAAGAAATATGGGGACGACGCCAACACTTCGCAAGTAGGTGACAATCTCGGGGTGCCGGTGACTCGAGGCATCATCCAGGATCCAGACACTGTTTCGACCAGGATGCAGCTGAATTCGCGCCTGTGAAGAATACACGAAACTCTGGCAGCACTCCGTGAACAATACGCGGTCGAAAGTGCCTTCCGTATTTAAGTAATCGATGACTCCATTCATGTTGATGAATGCCAGCACCGAAATACGCGGCTTTCTTTCAAAGTCACCTCGGACCGCGACCTTGTTCCTACGGAGAGTGTAACCTCGCTTACGGATCATACCTCGATTGTCAAATGAGACTTCGTCGGGAAATACAAGGTTCTGATGACTCGATTTTGGAAGATTTTTTCCGGGTCAACAGACAAAGAATGCCAATCTTCCGACAATCACTGGATAGGTCATGCAGCAGTGTTTGCGTACGTACAAGACAAAGAAATTCCTGCCAACACTGAAGAAGAGCTGCACCGAGACTGGAATGGGAATGACATGAGAAAAGTGCCAATGAGAGCGCCGACGAGGCCAAGAGCGACTTTGTTAGTGAATTTAGTGATGATCGACTCGCTGGAACTGACGGTAATGAGAGCGACCACTCTGATGATGCTGAAGATGTTGCCGCTGAAGTAGCCGTTGGCGATGTCGAAAGTGAGGGCGATAGTGATGAAATAAAGGCTACAAATGCTGGCAAGAAGAATTCAAGCAAGAAACGTTGACGATATGAACTAGGCAATTCGTTTGGGCCGTCTCCGCCAGATGCCATCTGGAGGACTGCAGATGACGACATGCTTCCCTCTCTCGCCGATCTTACGTTGCTTCATGCTGCTTCAAAAGACCACTCACTGTCACCAATCAGAATCTCTCAACGCCCGCGGCAGTTGATCTAAGCTTCAGCGGTATGCGAAACGTCTTCCCCATCTCCCTTAGTGCCTACTCACACGGAGTTGCTCACGGAGTCAGCGCATTCACCTGCTTCACGAAAAATAAATCTGCAGTCTTCGACTAGAAACTCGTCTTTGCAACTCGGTGAGCCGTCGACAAAGTCATCAAAGAGAAAACGCCAAAACACTGACACCAACACCCACAAATTCGAGGCCCAAAAGAAGAAGAAATGATCATGCTCTGACAGTCCGGACACTTTTGAGAGTGAGAAACTGAAGAAAATGACTGGTCACAAGAACCGAGCGTCCCTGTCCGTTGCATATGCAAAAATGAAGAGGACAAGATCAAGCATATGCAAAGTAAACTGGCGTTCAACAAAGAGTGTGAGAGGAACAACAAAAGTCTAACATGGCGCTGCAAAAGTTTGATCAACGGCTACGATCTCGCGAGATGGAAGAGCGCCGAGCTTCTCGTCATCACGAATTTTTAATGTTGTTGGTGGCCGCACAGAAGACCCCTGATGAAATCAAGATGCTGATGCAGCTCTACGAAAGCGGGAGCCGGATCCGACAACGAGCATTTCCGTGTTAGTGTTCTAGGTGCCGTAGCAGCGATAACGTTTTTGGTGGGCATAGTTGCTCATATTTAGTGCTGCAATTGCACTTGACTACCCAACAACAAGCCCAAATTAACATCAACGATGGAGCAGCAAAATTCATTGTGTTGTTCAATTATTTTGTGCTAACAAGTTAGTTGTCTCGGCACAGAATTCCACCAGGAGCACGCCCACGAGCGATTGCTTTTGCCTTGATATGACGACGAAATACGTATGGGTCTTCATCACAACTATCCGAAGCTGCTTCGTCGGAATCACTATCAGGGCTTTCGTCATCGCTAGGCCAACCATCACCAAACGATAGCGCCATGTTGTGAAGAACAACGCAGGCTGTAAGCCATAGCAGTATTCGCTTCATGTCCTCGCGCTTTCGTATCTGCACTCGCAGCTTACGCAGGGACGACCATCTCCCCTTCAAGACGGCAATAGTATGCTCGTTCACGCCGCGCACATGAGCGATACATTTGTTGAAATCCACTTGCTCGTTTTCCAAGAAGATGACTCTTTTTGTACGCTGGTATAATTGTGTTGTGCGTTAAGTCAGCGGGGTACGCGGAGTCAGCCACTAGATATTATTCGTGGTCGGAAAACAGAGATTTGCTTGTGTCCTCTGTCAGCCACATCTTACGATACACAGCGCTATCAGCGCATGATCCGGGCCATCCACTGTAAAACGAAATGGTCCAGCGGTGATCATCGCATACAACTTAAGCGATCACGCTGTGCCTGTGCTTGCGATCAAAAAATACTCTCCATCCACAGCAGGCTTTTGTGATAACAAGATTGTGGTTCCATCAATAAACCCAATAGAACCAGGAAATCCTTCTCCTTCCATGGGGCGCGAGATTCGTCTCCTTTCTGCTGAATCTAGCCACACAACGAACTCATCACGAAGATCACTTAGAGCGATGATGCCGCGTGCTGTATAAAGAGGAATAGTCCCCCCACACAATTTCCTTGAGCGACCAAGAGATGCCCCGTTACCGTTGGTTCCAAGCCGGTTAAGCGCGACGGCCAGCTAAAGTCAGACAGGAGTTTGAGATTTCTTGCTGGTGTTGCTGGATATGTTGTGACCTTCAATCGTTGTGAGAATTTTGTGGAACGTGCTGCCGCAGTCCTTCTCTGCTGCTTGAAGTCGTTATTGGGAAGCCGACAAAACACGTTGTACGCGAAATCAGAACTCAAGCGGATTCGCACTTGTGGGACGAGATATCGAACTGGAGCAATTCGGCAAGCTCTTTTGTAGGAGTATCTATGGCGTGGTCCATCCCATTAGTCTGCAGAGCGCTGTAGCCGAGATCTTCGTCGCCCTCTTCCTCCAGTATCAAGATCGCCGGGAGGTCAATGATCTCGATGATGAACTGCCCCTCTCGCTTGATCTTGGCATCTTTGGCGGAGTGCGGAATGCAGAGTGGTAATCCTTGTGTTGCCTCTCGGCAGGAATGCCGTGTATCGCGATGGTCACCTTGTTGGGGTTGTCAAAGTTAGAACTTCGATGTGAACCCACGTTATACTTTAACGCTTCTAAAGCGGGGGATTATTCTGTATTCTACAGAATATAAAACATCTTGAATTTAGTATAATGAGAAAGCGCCAAACTTTATCTGTTGCAAGTCCCCTCGCTGACGACGTGAGTTAGACAAGACAAAATCACACTTAGGCATTGCAAAAATCAACAAAAACATTGCAATTTTACTTCCAGCCGCTCATTTGGAGCTCTCTTATTGGCGACTTTCTGCATGCATCACGTCGTAATTCCTCGATCTCTGTATTTCCCTCCAATCCGATTGCAAACTGATTTTCGCGCCAAGTTTCGCGCTGGTGGACGGGAGCCAGTGGTAGGAAGTTCGCTGACTAAAATTTCGGCCAGTTCTAGACTAGACAGACTGCTAGGATAGTGCTGGCCGAAAGTTTGGTACTACCAACGCTTTGCTGGTAAGTGGTGCTCTTGATTGTCCATCGCTAACTACGCTCTTACTCGCTACTGTTATTGTCCTCGCATTTCGCTTCGTTGTCGTTTTTGCGGCGTCGGCGCTTGCGGGGGTAGAAGCGAATGCGCTTCTTCAGATGCGCAGGAATGGTTGTTCCGTTCGCCCAAAACTGGTGCCAAATCTGGCTGCAAATTTGCTTGTTACCCATCTCTTCACGATGAACGCGATTGCATAGCGGCACGGAACCGTTGTGAATCTCGGTGCAGGTGGGAAATAGAAGCTGGATTCGAAGCTCTTCGTCTTTGGTGGCGTCAGCGACGAACACACCTTGCAGAGATGCTGACGTCTTTTGCTCTCTTTGTCTCCATCTTTCTCTCCTTCATACATGTCATCTGTATTTACGAGCGTGTGATCAACTCAAGGCGTCAGTTCTGTAGACAGCTCCTCTGAATTCAAGTTGCTGCGCAAAGTTTCCTTCGTGATGTTCAACAGCTCCACGTGCACGCGACGCATGTATTCCGCGTGAGTGGGTGTGCGCTCTCCTTTCTTTTGAAGCACCAACTTGTGGAGGATTAATCCATTCACGATGGCCACGTCGACGAATGCTAAGAATAGTTGTCTGTAGTATTTTTGAAGACGATACACTGCTGAATCGAATAGCGTTGCAGCCTGAGATGATCGTGGTGGTCAACACCCCCATTCCGGCATGATACTCTGCAACCAATTCTGGGCCCGGAACTACTGCTCGAACGCTCTCGCCTTTGGCTCTTCGGTTCACCGTCGTCTGAGTCGTCGCGCACCCTGCCGCGACCATGTGTACTGGCCGGGAATCCATCCAAACCACAGCAATCAGCTCCGGAAACTCGCGGGATTGAGCAATTCGATATGCCCCATGTGCCATGCCCTTTGGCCGAGATTTTTGAGCGAACTGGATGGTATGGGGCCAGCCAAGACGGTCGGTGCGATGTGTCCCAACGTAGCAATAGCCCTTGTTCAACAACGACAGAACCAACGCGCCCGAGGTGTAAAAGTTGCCCGCAATAATTAGACATTTTCCGGGCTGTCCATCGAGAGCCTTCACCACGTTCCTGATAACTGCTTTTTGCGCGACACCTTTGCCTTCCTGGTATTGAACCGTGAACTTGAACACTTGACGAGGGGAGCTGGCTATGCTCCCAGGAAGTTGCACCTTACGTGTATTCGGCAAAACCAAAAGTGAGAAGAGCTTCGTGGCGCCAAGTCCGTGGCGCTCAAGGAAGCTCTTCGATGATCACCATCAAACTACCTTAGTCTAACATGTCCGCAACTCTTCCTTCTCAGATAGCTTTGTCCGGCGCTGCCGCAAGCGTTCGCCAGCAGTGTGGTCGAACTGCCAATTCAACACCTGGCATTGTCTTTTCCTTCCAGGTATACTCCAACGCTGTAGGATACAGCATAAGATACAGAAGATTGTTAGAGCCATCAACCATACTCTGTACAGTACAGAACAAATATTCTGTGGGTACAGAACAACTAATTCCGTAACGAGAGAAGTAGAGTTTACCTCGAGCAATAGCCACTCTCTGCGCAGCAGGTCATGTAACATTTGGTCCCGTACTTGTGCGGTTTGTCTTTGTTGTAGATTCGAATCGGGTTGTTCTTGCTCCGGTTTGGAATAGTGCCTCCGTTAAAACTAATCAGCGCCCCCAGTCAGTAGCCTCGGCGAAATGTTTTTCGATGGCTTGCAGCACTGGTCTCACCTTCCATGCTTTATCGGTTGCTGCTCCACTGCTGGTGTTGCTCGAGAAGTGCAGATAACGTGTGACAAACTTGAATCGGTCACGTTTCATGTATCTTCCAAACGTCTCCCACGGCACAGCGCCGTCCTCACGAGTACACCAATGCTTTGTCAGGCCTTCCGTGTGACCACTCAAAGTGCGAGCAATCAACAGTCCAATTATGTGAACAATCTCATGAGTCTGAGCTATTGCTCGATCTCTTCGAACTCGCGACCGTTCTCCGTGGATCTTCGGCCTGGGCTTGCAGCTGTTTGGCGTGCTGCTGCTGAGCTACCTCCAGGATGCATTGCAGTCAATATTCATTGGTTTCCTTCTCGATGTGGATCCACGACTTCTTCGGCAGAAAATAGAAGAACATACCAAGCGGCGACATTGCAAAGGCCGCCGCAGACTTGGTTGGTCCCCACAAGCCTTGATACAAGTCGTCAGCGCCGGGTAGTTGCAACTCGCCTACGTAAAACGTCATACAGAATTAGTTTTTCATAGTCACCTTTATTCTGTAGCATACAGACTTACCGGAATGCTGCTCGTCATAAATGTCCCATCCTGATAGACCAAGACGACGCATGGCGGTGTCGTCTTGCCCAAACGCGTCGCTCTCGTCTTCAAAGTCACTCTCTGATTCGATGATTGCTCAGTCCTGTTGGCCTCCTGGACTTCCACCCAGCCTTGAGGAGCTCCTTCCAGAGCTGCTGGAACGGCTTCTCGTTCGGGGCATTCATGGTCGGGTTGCTGGAGATGGCGAGAAAGGGGAGATGTAAAAGTGATTTGCGTTGAAAGCTTGCACATGATTAAAAAGGCTCCAAACAGAATTTTAACATTTTTATATAGTTTTTATGTGATGCGAAGAAACCGCGTCTATCTTCCGCGCAACAATCACTCAGGATAAATTGACTTCATATTTCGACACGCGAAACGTAACTTTGACTCCCCTAATTTGAAGAGATGTTGAGGATATCGCTGCAGTTATGCCACACGTTTACTCCCTCCACCAGCTTAGTGCTGAACAGCTAAACGCATCAGGTTGGCTGGTGCAGCCAACCTTTGTGACATATCCATGCATTCTCCTGTTGACCTTCCGCACGCAAACGCTGCACGGCCTTCACCCTCACATATTGGACCCGTACTACCCTAGAGGAGCAACATATCTATGTCGTTAAGGACATACACTACATCATAGCCGCTACCTACAAGCTGAGGTCTAGCAGTGTTAGGGCTTTACAGCTAAGTTTTAGAAAATCCACAAATGGCCCGGAAAAGCTCGTTTTGAAATTCATGCCTTCCCAATTTTTTGAAGCAGCCTTTTCACCCAGCCGTTAAAACCGTCAGATTTAGCGAAATAGCTCAGAGTTTTGGCAAGACAGATCAGCGTGATGCTTAATTCTAGGGCATATGTGAAGGAAAAAATATGGCGATCTGCTTGCTGCGAAGCCTGCCAAAGAGCTATGAGAATGTCGTACACAACTTATAGGCAAACGCTACGACCTGAAGACGCACAATGTGATTAATGTGCTGACAAATGAGCATATCCAGGCGGAAAGACTGCGTCTGTTAACCCTTTCTTGCCCATGCAGTCCAAACCAGACCATCCTTTTAGTTTTGTCAAGTTGTACACACAAAGGCCTTCAAACAATCCGGAATAGAGTGCTCTGCAACTTCTCTAAACGCGTCGCTTATACTGTGTTAGTGCCACCTCCTGCAGTAATAAAAAAACGTTGGTGAAGTTGTTGGTCAGCGTCGAAGCGTCAACCGGTGTCTTTAAAATAGCGAATCAAAGCTGTGTGCGTGTTGCGAGCTTCTATCTTTCCTATGGCGCGATGGAAAAGGACGACTGCAGAGCTCTCAGCGACTAAATGGGCGTTCAGAAAAATTTGAAGCGTTTACCACCGTGCTATATTACTCTTGTCCACCCTCTACGAGGTCGTCAAAGCCGCTAGGTGGTCCACATTTGTCATAACCAGCATCTCGAGTAATCTCGCCGTTAAGTTGGTCCAGCCTCCAGAGAAGGCCGTTTGCGCCGACACTCCCAAGCTGCAGCGCATCAAGTCTATTGCAGGCTCAAAGTCTACCGGAAATTTTGCTGGAAGATATGACATCGCTGGAGCTTACTGATTTGCCGGCGTCGATTTTTTGCGGTGAGTTGTACTTTTCTGCGATAGCGACCTCGAATATTACCACTTCTTGAGTGGCAGATCCGTGCGAGATGTCGATTCACCTCGGTGAGCTACAATCGATTTTGTTGCTGAAGGCTGTGGCTACATGCGAACTCAGCAATGGCAACAACGTCGCGAGTTTGCTCCCTTTCCCTTTGTTTACCTCATAAGCTGCTATTGTTGCCTTTAAATGCCAGGGGATCTGCTACTGGTCGGTGTTGGTGAACGAACTTCAACCTATTTGTGCCGATATCTAGGAAATCGTAAAATCTTGGGGCGTGTTCGACTTGCACCTCAAACAGCTGGTTCACAGGGAAAATAGCTGGTTGGACCTTGAAATAGCAATTTCGTCATTAACGTGAAGTAAAACACACCAACGCTGAAAAGCTGGTTCATCACGAAATGACTGGTTCTGAAATTTACCGAGGAGGTGTTTTTCGTAACCAGCAATTTTGCCATTCTCTCAGTAGCGACACCCGTTCATCTTGGAATCGAAGTTCGCGGTGATTTGGCTCTGTAGTGCAATCATGAAAAAGAGTTGATCTTGCCATAGCTATAGGATGTGGAGTTACATACACCAGGCGTACAGCAGTTATCCCTGTCCGTGATAAATTCCTTTGCGGACGCAACAATCGTATTTTGCCATAGTTTACGTTTGAAGCCATATGCGGTATCACATATCAAAGACGAGGTGTTCATAATGACGGACGTGGAAATTGCTGCCTTTACCTGCAATCTTTGCCAGAGCTTAAGATTTTATATTAGATTCATACCGAAGTCAGATACCAGCTGAGACTGCGGCTACAGGTGCTGTTAATGGAGTTAACAACTTGGGCTTCCCCAATATCGACTCTGCTACCGAAACACTGCTGGTGGTCGATACTAATCCTGGTGCCATGGTTTAGGCAGCATCATAGTCGGTAGATGCTCGGCCAACACCAGCATCCAGCGGAGCAAAACACCCGAAAATCGAGAGGCAGACAGATAAAAACAATCGTCACCATTGGAAGATCTTATGAGACAATAGAGTGATAAATGCCTTCAACTACTACTTGCGGGAATGCGTCTAAACGGTTTATACAGCCGAGGAACGGTGAAGTTGCCATTTCCTGACCCATGTTCTTCTCCAGAAAAGTGAATTTGAGTGTGGACACTATCGCCAAGCATCTCCGTAGCTCACTAAATGGTGGCACGATCTTGGTTTGATGGTGCTATCACTAGAATGCTGTCGACTGCAGACAAATCAACAGTGACAGTGCTAACCAGGCGTGTCGGAAGCTAAAATGAAAAAAAAGAACTCCAAGCGCCAATTTGTATTGGCCGATACATAGCCAATATGCAGGGCGTTGATAGACTAGATTAACTGTGCACACGGTTTTGGTGAGCTGGTGGTCACACATTCAAAAAGTGGTACAAAAACCGTGGGATTGCCGTGGTTGATATAGCGCGCGTAAACGCGTTTGTCACTCGCACGCTTGTCGTCGACATGACTAAGCAGTGGGACTCTCACCGCGACTTTGTCATTCATTCAGCTCGCGCACAAGTTTCTATCTGGATAATTAATGGCTGGACGCCCCCGTTGACACGAGGAAATTCTACACCAATAATATCGCGAGTACGGAGACTGATTTTGATGCTAACAACTTGAATCTGACGAGGGTCATAATCTCGTCCAAACGTGTACTTCGTCCTCTAAAAATGGCGTCCTCAACGTGCTGGCCCCAGTAATCGTGCACTACCCTTTGTCTACAAGCTCCATATTAAATAAACAATATCTCGAAAATTGTTACCAACGGTCGTGCTCACATTTTTGTACTTTCATTTGAAACTGAGTGTCTAGGCATTGAATTTCAAAATAACCTCGGTTCTTGTCGAATCGCGTTACCCGACCAGGAATGTAGGCACATCCAGCATCATCAAATAGTCGATTTGACACACACCTCTTTCGCCGGGGAAAATGCCACCCGTTTGTCGATATATAGCGCAGCCGTGACAGGGCCATACCTACGGTGCGTCTTTGGAGCCGATTCTCGTTCTTGAGCCTCGTTCGAAAGAGCAGTAATGCTGTCCTGGGTACTTCGCAATCCTGGCTGATGTTAAGGTCTGAACTTTGAAGAGCTTCATCTAAATTCCATCTTCGCTCTAGAGGACACTTGACTTTGCCGGATGGTTGTCTTGTGATCGCAGCGCTTCTCTTCTGACTCTGTGAGATGGCAGGTCGCTTCCTGCTTGCTGCTAGTCTTCTTGCGCTGTGGTCCTCGACGCTCAGCCTGCCCTTCTTGGCAGCGCTGAGACACCCCGGTGGATTGGTGCGTTCTAGGTCCTGACCACCTTGTTGAATTGGAGAGATTTGCTCATCCTGCAGCATGTTGCTGGGCAAGCGACGACATAAAGGGAATGGTCACTTTGAAATGATATGCACATGCAACTGCATTACGATACTTTGTTCAACATGTTTTTCCATCTTCAATACTGTACTAAAATTAATATATATTATCACGGTGCCGCTGTCGTCAACTTGCCTTGAGGTAGCACCTCTATCTGACTTGATCTTCTCTCCTCAACGTGGGCAGCTTGCATGAAAGCGTCGTACCAGTACATGAGAAGATTTGCGATTTTCACCATCCGCTCGACTCCATCGCGATTGCAGCTAAAGCATCGGCGTCAATCAAAACCGTCTGTGAACTTTGCAGAATCATTCCAGCAGCTCAAGTCGAGCGTCAACCCAGAGACGACCTGCCCGTGTAGGTTCAGGGTGCTGAAGGTGCTGACGGCGATCTCTCGATACTGAAGGTTTCGATCGTTGAGGATAAGATCTTCATCATGCTGAAGAAAACGGGATTGGAGAGGCTAGTTCCATACCAGCCGCCTTGGTCGGACTGTGCTAGTTGCCCGTCAAGAGAATCAGCTGTCGTGATCTCCGGGGTGAGTTGCTAAAAGCAATTTGGTTAATGAGCTAGACCTAGAATGACCTCCTATGACCTTGTACTTGCAACCAGCAGCCCGTCGCTCTCCAGAACACTTTCCTGTCCGCTGGATTGTTGAACTAGCCACAGGAATCAGCCGTCGGGTCCGACCGGCATGCAGACGACGGTGACCTCTTCATGTTCAAGCTCGCCAACCCCGAGCCAAGCAAAGCCGCCGACATACTCGGCGTCGATTCCCGCTCGGTGCTGCAGCTGGACACAATAGCGATTGACACGCGACATCAGCGCGCCGTCCCATTCCTCTTTACTGATAGTTGTGGCGCTCTCCAACAACATAATTATCGTGCCGCCAGCGACGTTCGTCAAGTCAAGCTTTACTCTCTTTGGGACGGTCAAGTCCCAATGCTGCTGCATGAGGATACATCCGCTCCCACCGACCAGAGGTGGTCGCAGCGGCCATGAAGCCGTGATCGAAGTGGCAGTTGTAGCGGTGTAGTTCGTAGTCGCGCTCGATGTGGTGGTTGTGCCATCGCTTGAAGCTAGCGCAGTCGGTGGTGTCGCTGATGCAGCCGTGGAGTCAATGGCAGTGATCAACGCAGCGTGGAGTTGGTGTTGCATTGAAATTTATTAGCTAAACGAGTCGAGTGAAGCCTCTCCGGCCGATGATGAAGCGTAGTCTTCAGCACTAGACGACGTAGTTTAGCTTCTTGTTGTCGACGACAAAGGATAGCTTATCTTCCCAGCACTAGACCCGAACGACCAAGGCTTTGAAGTATTCCCGGTGCCAGTACTGGAAAGATGAAGGACAAACTCTATGTACGTATGCATGGAGTCGATGTTGCTGAACGTCTGTGCGGAGTCGGTGTTGCGCACGGCGATCATCGGGATAAAGCGGCAACAACATGTGTGTGCCATCTCCAAGCACCAGATTAGCGGTAGTGCTTGTGACACCGCTGTTCACGCCTGACAAACCGTGATTGACGAACACTTCAACTTACACGTGGTAGCGCATCTTGATTTCAGTAGGTGCTTGAACATCGCAACGTCTTGATCGCTAATGTACTTCTATTGCAGCATTCGCCATCTTGCCGTGGAGTGCTTGTCCGTCTCGTCTCTCTTTTGGTAAGCGCTGCTCAAGCTTCGCCTACTATCCAGCAGTGCACGACCAAATGCATGGCCAAGACCACGACGCCGTCAACGTCAACTGTGAGCACCAGTTCCGCAGCGTACTCTGCTGATTCACGCAATGACGGCGCGCTAAATGCCTGGTCGTCCGGCTCCAACTGCCTTGGCCACAATAGTATTAACGGTATACTGCGGCCCACCCTGAGTGCATAGCGTCTGGTGGAGTAGTTGTTGAGCCTCACCACGATCTCCGTACCGCAGAGCATAGTAGTTATTACCGCACGACACCGAGTAGCCGCCGTCGTGGCGGGCGATGCTTTTGACGATGACCGTGTCGGTCCGACGCTGCTTCAAGTCAACAGAGCTTGGCACCGCCAATCCAGGACGCTACTTGCCTCACGCCACAGCACCTAACTCATTCTCGGTCGGTCAGACTGCGCTTTCAATATGAGCAGCAGCGTCAGCATGAGGAGAACATCATCCGTGCGGTAATTTTCGTCCTTGAGCTGAGAACACTAGTCATGAGGTTGCTGTTGGTGGTAGATGCCAGTATATCCTTCGTGCCTATCCGTCGACGCGCCTGCAGGAACGCAAAGATGATCACCGCACTTGTCAGTACTGAGTCAACAGGATCTCGAGCAGCCACTGAGGTCGCCGTACGAGCGCACCATGCAGCTGCTGGAGCTCATATTCGGCACAGTTCGTGCGGCGAGATCAAGTCGAGATGCACCGACACAGTAGCATCACCGCGCCATCCACACCTTGTGGCGTCAGTAAGTACTCAGCGTTCTTCCCTTTCGTTGCCCCCCCACACACACACACTTCTTGTCGCAGCTGGCGCGCTGCCGATGGCAAATCCGCGAGAAGCGTTACCGCCCGAGGCGCTAGCAACTCTTGCTTTGGTCGGCGGCGGTCAGCGACTGCTGCTTGGCAGAAGGGGTCTTCCGGAGTGGCAGCCTGGGGTGATGCTCGCGATGCAACACTGTAGTTTACACGTAAATTTCGTGCCGGTTGCGTGGTATTGGCGTGCAGCCATATTCAGCAACCAACCACAGCTCGGCCGTCCAGAATTTCTTTTGGTTAATCAAAGCGAATAACTAAAACGGTCCGTGTTGGACCGCTCTGATGACCAGCGCATCCTCGCCGTACCTTTAATTGCTACCACTTGAAGTTCCGATCTAAAGAGTAGTAGATGAAAACGGTACGGAATAGACCGCTTCGCTTCGCGCTCGCCAAGCTAGTATGGACGCTTCTATGGAATGCAACTCAAGCCATTCGCGAAAGGGTTAAGATTACGTCGCGATGCGTTCAATACTGAGCGTGAGACTCGCCACTGTATCTACTGCGGAAACTGGAGCACGTTGTGAACAAGTACTGGGCCAAGCAGAAGGGTGATAACCGAGGCGCACGACGTGGTTAAATTGGCCGCAGTGCAAACAACACCCAGTGGCGGGATGGCTTTGTTGAGCTTCTGAAATAGTTTCACCTTCAACGAATCTGAGTTGGTCGCCACGATAATATCGTCTATGTAAAGCAACCGCAACATCGTCACATCGCCTTCGCACACGGTTCAGTCGTACACTGCGTAAAGCCCTGCTCTTGAGCCACATCGAGATCAGCTCGTACCACTCACGGCCGGATTGGCGCAGTCCGTAGAGTGCTTGCTTTACTTTCCACACCATGCCTTTCGGACACGGAAAACCCGGAATATGCTTGACAAACTGTACGATTTTTAGCAGCGCGTTCAAGTACGCAGTGGACACGTCACACCGTTACGGAGTCAGGTCCAACATCAAACACAACTCCAAGAACAGTCTAAGCGTAGCCATCCTGGCTACCGGCAAGAAAATCTCGCTGTAATCAATGACAGCCAGCTGCTCATTTCCAACAGCCACAAGTCACGAGCGAAATCTTTTGACGTTCCCAAGGTCATCCGTTTTTGCTTGGTACCGCCACATCGTGTTCAAAGTTTCTTGCCGGACGGTACCTCGTCTTCCGACACGAGTTCCAATCGTCCTTGGCCTCCATGGTTACCATTTTTGTTCCATCCCTTTCCACCATTCCTGGCTCTACAGTGATGCCATGGCAGCCTTGTACGTACGCGGCAGTCGCACTTCGGAGATATGCCACTCATGTTCAACGTCTTCTGCGACAGTTTCCATGGCGTAGGTCACGGTAGAGAAGAAAGCAAAGTCTGGATCCATACGATCATCGAGCTCAATCAATCCAGCCTTTCTTTTCTTTGGCTGGTGCTCGCCACGAGCCTCACTGCTAGTTTCTTCACGCAAACAGCGCACGCCGAGGTGAGAGCCTTCAACACACTGCGCTTCAACTGTAGCAGCAAGAATTTCGTTGTCCATGCTCATCTCGGGCAAGTTAGTCTCAGCTTCACTGACCTGGTCCTCGGTACTCTGGCACGACATGACTTCAGTGTCGGCTTTCAGGTCATCAGCTGACTCTTCATCGACTTCGTGGCGTCGGGGCCATCGTCAACAATAGTTCCGTTGTCTGTGTCTTCGTCAACACCATCGTCTGCGCCAATAACTGCACAATTGTCAGCAGGAACATCTTTATTTTGAGCTTCACCTTCTTCCTTGGTTGGCACTAGCACTTCTCCACGTTCATGAGTGCGCGGCAGATTGAAAACCAACTCTTCATCAGTTGCTTTTGCTGGAGCTTCATAAAAGACGCTGCTGCTCTTCTCTGGCCCATCGAGGTGCACTTCATCAGTGCTCTCCTCGTCATCAAAAGCAGGGTAGTCTTCATCTGGGGTCTTGTCTTGCCAGCTACTCCATCTTGTTGAGCCTCGTAAGACCACTCAACCACTTCATCTTCCTGATCGTATCTCTCCTTGTACACTATTGCTTCATTGTACTTGGCATCCAGCATAAAAACCACCGTGTGTGCCTGCGGAAAGTAGAGCTTGCAGCCAAGATGGCCCTCCTGGTAGCTCAGCACGTAGCCAATCCGGCTGTTGTCGTCAAACTTCGAGCAGTTCGACCCCACCTTGGTGTGGGCGTAAGCTAGAGCGCCGACACAACGGACGTAATGCAAGTCCGGTCGTCCGCCTTACATTATCTCGTATGGGGTCTTTCCAGTGGCGCGTGTATACACTCGATTCTTGAGGTAAACGGCGGTCGCCAAAGTATCCACCCAAAACGAGGGTGGAAAGCCTGCGTTGGCCATCATCGTCTCAACAATCCCGGTCAGCGTTTGGCGCGAGCGTTCGCACAAATTTAAACGCGAAGACCTCGGAGGAATTTTGCTATGGACAATGCCTTGGCACTGATACCAAGCGTCAATCTTGCCGTTGCAGAACTCGCCTCCATTGTCAGTGACTATTTTCTGCACACGACAACCGGCACGTTGACGTTCAGCCCACGTCACGTACCGGCGAATGTAAGCTTTCACCTCACTTACTTCCTTGGACCTCATCGGGTAAGCCGAGTTGTATCGACTGTAGCCATCCAGGATCACGAGAACGACTGAGTAGCGGGAGCTGTTAGTTGTCTGTGGGAACAGCAAATCAGCAAACACGAGCTGGCTCTGGCGGTCGACATGACGCTCCAGTTACTTGTTTAGTCCTCGTGCTTTTGCTTCCCAAGTGACACGCTTCACAGTCCTTAAACTCGCGTTGTTGCAGGCGCAGTCCATTTACCAGCTCGCGATCCGCCATGACCTATACGTGCAGAGGACAAGCGTGGCCTAAGCGCTCATACCACCTTTGAAGTCCTTCCACACCATCAGTCACTACATAATTCACGAACACTCGCGGGGTCGTCACCTTCTTTGAGTTTCCATGCAAGAATTCATTACGAGCAGTGATGGCGTACATTCCAATCGAGTTACGGCGAACCCACATGCTGAGAGTCTCTTCCTTCTTGGCCGAGTAGATATGCTTATCAGTGTCGTAAAACACCTTGAAGCCTTGGACTTCCAACTTGTACTGCGACACAAGGTTCACATTGTCCTTGGCGTAGTAGACATTATCAAGTTGAACAGACACCGACTTGCCCTTTGCATTCTACTAGACTTCCACAGTCTCAACACACTCAGGCATAGAAGCTCCGTGACACGAGAAGAGTGGCACTTTCTCCGACTCATCGAGGTCTCGGCAAGCCACAAAGTAGCGCTTGTCGCCAACTAGGTGACGGTTGCAAGCCGAGTCGAAGCACCAGTTGCACGCATCATACTGCATCCCATGCGCCTTCCTTTCAGCCCGAGCTGCTCTTCCTCTAGCCTATAATCCAGCTCACGATGCAGTACCATTCTTCTTGCCGTGGTCACTTCCGTTCGAGTGCTTCTGCTCTTGGATTTTAGTCGCAACACTGGCCGAAAACTTGGCGTGGTCTGCGCATTGTTAGCAGAATCTCCTCCACCGGAGTCACCACTGTTTCTTTCTGGGCACTCAGCTTCCCTGTGCCCTGGCTTGTGACAGAAGAAGCAGGAGCCTTGCTCAGCATCAGTACGGCGTTGAGCAGCCCGTTCATTGTTCTTTCTCTATTGTTGTGGGGCTTAGCTATTCTTGCCTTAGTTCTGTCCCGCCGTGACTTGTCCTTTTTAGCATTGGCACTGTTCTGGTTTGGCTACCATTCCCGTTGCCTCCACTGTTCTTCCGGTACTGCATCTGCTTCTCGACCATGATGTTGATGTTCTTATCCATCATGAGGATCATAGCCTTTGCTTCCTCCGGAGTGCGAATCTTCTCTCTACCAAATAGCAACACGGACTGGAGGTGCTGGTAGTAGCTGAACTGTGACATCGATCGGATCATCAAGTCCACCACCCAAGGGTCTCCAACAGTCTCTTTCAGCACCGCCAAATGCTCGCGGAGAGAAATCATGTAATTGAGGTGATTCTTAACATCAGCCCCGGGACGACACGACACAGCCTCCAGCTTCTGACGGAAGTACGCTGGGTAAAGAGAGTCGTCGTCTCATTTTCACGGCCTTCAAATCTCTTCGACAGGTAGGTCCACATCTCCGAGCCTTTGTCGTAGCTTATCACTTGAGTCGCTAACGTAGACGAGAGAGCTTGCTATGATTTCCCCAGCAAGTCTCGTACTTGGTAACTTCGGTGAGAGACCAGTTCGTTCCAGGAGTGATTGTACCCCCGCAGACGTCATCCAGGTCGGTCAGACCAACACCCACCTCGTAGCACTTCAGATAGCGCACCATGACGTTCTTGTAGAGCGGCCAGTCACAGCCTTTTCAGTCCTTCGGGCGTCCTTCTTCGTCCAGGTGACGTCCGCGACCTTCGTCGAGCCTTCTGTCTTGTTACCAGAGGTCGCCATTTGGGCTCAGAACCCTATTGCGATGCGAAGCCCACCAAGTCACTTGTGAGTTCGAAGGAGTATTTGGGAATGAATGAGCGAATAGTTCTCCTAGCTACTGCTACACAAATACAAGAGATCCCTTTCCCAGAGCCGTGGCTGCGGGTCAATATCGCCGCGAGTCCAAACTAAATCTCATTTCAACAGAAAAGATTCAACGTCGAGGACCACGCAAGCAGATAACTGCTTGAGCTCCGTCTACAACTACTTGAAGCTCACCTACGCATGCGCATCATAGAGGTAGACTATCGAGGCAGAGGAACTTCGGTAGGATAGCTTTCATATATCAAATTGTAAGCGAAGGGGCTTTGGGGGAGGGCGCGCCAAAAGGAAAGTGAGCCGCCCCCCACAGTTCAGACAGGTGAAAACTCATCGAAACTCGCTTGAACCAGTTTATCTTCGCCTTGGCCAGGCTGGACTGGTTTCGAGTGGGTTCCGCCTCGACACGGCCACCATGGCTACTTCGATGGGGTCCCTTGCTTCTGCTGCCCCCTCGCCTTCGCAGGCGTTGTCTGAGGCTTCGTCTGCCTTGCTTCAACAGTTCCAAGCCACAGCTGGTCTCCGTGTCACCAAGGCTCGTCTGGAGCGCGGTGCTCCGCCCCTCCTGCTCGTCGTGCCCAGCCGTTGAAAGAGGTGCTGCCGTCGCCTTCTCAGCCTGCGTTGCCGCTGCTTCTGGATCTCCGAGCCACTGCTGGGATTCGTGCCACAAAGGAGCGTCTGAGCCGTGCTGGTGCGGCTCCTACCGTGCGGTTTGCGGTTTCGCTGGTAGTATCGCCGTCGTCGCCGCTGACGACGTCGCAGTCGTCGCTGTCATCGTCGCGTCCATCATCGCTTCAGTCATCACCTTTGCGCCCAGTCTCCGACTCTGCTGAAGATGACGATGCTCGGGCCGCAAGAACTTCTGATGCTCTCGATGAGTCGGTAGAGGAGCTGCAGAACCGTTCGCAAGAGCAGGCTTTCAACGACTTCTTTGACATTTCCAACGACGAAGAGGAGCATGTGTCTTCCGATGACGAATCCGAGTTCTTATCCACGGTATGGCCGCCATCGCCGACCGCGTCCGACTCTGAGCTCTTCGACGGTGACAGAAGTGACGACGACGCTGGCGTACTGGATAACACGCTGCAACGCTTGCGGGGTACTGAGTCGGGTGCTTGGCATCCAGTTGACTTGCCAGACACCCCGAAGACGCGCCATGCCAATGGTCGCGAGAATAACTACGACAAAGTCGCTCCACGGGACTATTCGGAGACATGTCCAATCATCCAGCTTCACGACGTCAAGGGCGAGCACCCTCATTTTTGCTACCTCGTGGAATGGAAGACCAAACTTCTGCAATCGAGCTGGGTTTGGGAAGAGCATCTTGTTGCCAAGTGCAGTCTGATGATGGCGCAAGTCGATGTTTGGATCGACGAATTGAGTCCGCTCACTTTCGCCAAATATCCCAAGAAGTATTTCACCAATCGAGACGCTGCGTCTCGAAGCGGTGACTGCTTCCTAGTTGCTGTGCGCGCGGCCTGCTACCATATTTCGGGCTCCAAGCTCGCGTCGCAGGTGGCTGATCTCTGGCCAGCCTTTGCGGTTGAGTACCCGCTCACAATCTACGGCGTCTCACGTGACGACGCCACGAATTTCTACCGCGTTCTCCAAAGTAACAACACCCTCCTGGATTATGAGCTCTTGTTCCCAAATCGTCTTGTGGGTTCGTATACCTACGTGAAGACGTTTGAGAAGTTTGGCCAGACACTGGACACAGGGAGTTCATATTGCGAGCGTCGGGGAGAAGCGCTTTGGTCACTGTGTGGTTTTCCTCACACACGGTCCTGGTGTCGGCGTGACTATTCTCGATAGCGTGAATCCTGCTGTGGACCCAGAACCTCTGTCAACGCTGGCGTACCTGGACCAGGTGAAGTGGATGAGCTTTGTCAAGCACAATCCGGGGTACCTTTGCCGCCATGGAAAGCGCAAGGCGAGGCCCAATCGGAAGAAGACTCGCCGTGGGAAGAAGAAGCAGCAGACACCGTAGGGGATGTATAACAGGAATACATGTAGGCTTTGGCCCCCTTCACGTTCGACTTCTTCGTCTTCGTCACTTCTTCCTTCGGACCTTCTCAAAGTTCGAGATCTGGCCAGGTACTTGTGAGAGGTTTTCTACGGGCTCCCATGTTGGCGTATCCTCCCCTACCCACTCCACAAGAAATTCGGTACGTCTCTTTCGGTGATGCTTTTTCAGGAGTTGTTTAATCACTTGACTAACGCTCCCGTCTGCTAGGACCACATCGCTTGGTCGTGACAAACGTGTTGTTTCCTGATACGGTTTCAGTGACCCTGTGTTAAACACTGGATACAGTCTGTTGCCAGCTTGGATGTTAAGCTCATACGCGTGGGTGTGAACCTTGCGGACGATTGTATATGGCTCTATCCACTTGGGGCCAAACTTGGCCGAGTTGAGCAGATCGGTGTGTTTCGGATCCAAGTTCTATGCGCTCAAGTACACCCGATCGCCAACCTTAAAGTTTTGTTCGACGCGGTTCTTGTCGTAGATGTCACGCATGCGCTCTTGAGCTCGGGCGAGAGCTTCTTGGTACCTTAACATAACTGGCCAAATACAACCGACGTTGTATTTGTTGTGCTGGAGAAGAGGATTGGACGAGCGGTCCTCCTGGCTACAGTTCTGGTGATTGGTAGGGTTGATACCGTGGCAGAATCATTGGTACCATGTGCAAAAGTGGCTGTACAGTGCGTTTGTATTGTAGCTGGCTTTTGCTACCACGACCATACAAAGAGAAGTGTGCATTTTTCTCCACGGTAGCATAGCCAGACCCTCCACGAGCAAAAATACTAAAGAGAAGAAGAGCGATGCCGGCAAACAGATACAAGGCGATTCTCTGCGAGTTTATGGCGTTCAGGGCTGGCCACGCCTTCGACCTCGACACCAGGTTTACCCAGGACAAATTGCTGGAGATCACGCCCGACAATATGTGTCACTGGATGAATTTGCGTGCGTTTGGGGAGCCGAATCCTTCAGAAAACGCAAAATCAGTTAACGCTAGATCCTCTACGTTAGAGCACACCAAAAAGCCATCTCCTTCATGCCACGGCGCACAGTACCTTGGGATTCCATTCGTGGCAAAGGCAACCCGACAGGTCAGAGGAAGTGAATGCAGTTATCAAGAAGGTGAAACGTTGCGAAGTTCGAAGAGAGGGAGTGCAGTCTGCAGCAAGGAAGGATATTGAGTACGACGAATTTATTAACCTGCTCATGTTGGTGAGCACCAGCACTAACAAAGGAGTCCTCAAGCATCTCATGAGTGCTGTTCTTACATTGCAGTGGCATCTCATCGCATGGATAGACGACATGATGAAGATGAAATTCTACAACTTTTCGAGGAGCATGTATTACCCAGGAACCCTACTTTGCCAACTCCGCTGGTCAAAGAACATATCTAAAGAGCGCGATGCACCAGAGCAGATTACCATCGGTAGCATGGATCCCCGCGTTTGTGTGCTCCTCAACATGCCTGCCTACGTCGAGATGAACGGCCAAGAATCGCTGTCTACTTATGTATACGGTAACCCCAAAGATGGTCATCTTGGTGCCCGTCGGTACGTGCAAGATGTGTTCGAAGGCGACAGCTTTCGGAAGCTTAAACAGGGCAACCTGGGTACGCACAGTTTGAGGAAAGGTGCTGCAACTTACGCCAAGAGAAGCGAGCTTTCGAAGGATTACGTCAATTTGCGTGGAAGGTGGAGAACGCGGAAAAGCGCTGTCGACACGTACATCGACAACACACAGCCATTTCTGATGCAGTTGCTGCGGCCACTTTGACTGGACCTCTTGGTTTATGCTGCTACATTCTTAAGGACGGAATGCATTTTTAATGGGCTTGTGCGTTGCACTGAAAGATTGAAAGTGAACAACTTGTTAGAGACTACTTGTGTCGTCTACCTACCAGATCTTAGAACCTTCCAGAAGCTGAATCCATGGGAGGTAGGCAAGTTGCAATACCGTGCACGCTCTTGTGATGAGTGCCATTACAATGCACGCTGCTACCGGTGCGCTATTAGTGGATCACATCGGCCCTGTCATCAAAGAAGCAATGGGTACAGAGGTTGCTGGAGTTCTCGCACTGCCACTGCTTTGGGCGTCACTGGTGCCGAATGAGCGTTATGACTACTGATACCAGCTGCGCTGAAACAACGCATTGTTCATGCGTACGTTGGCGCTGGAGGCAATGCTGCCGTCAATCCTGTGAAGCGTGTTGTCCACCACCGAAATATTGCCGGCACTGTTCCTCTTGAAATTACAGGTGACGGCGCGCAGCTGCAGATTATAGAGAGACACGACCATGCAAACGGCGGTAACAACTCAGAGCGAGCACAACGCGGGCGCAATGCAATGAGTGCCGACAACATCCGTAAAGAGTTCATCACTATCCACTCGCAACTTTTTGGACTGCAACGACAAATAGCGACCGTTTTGAACGACGTGCTCCGTTCGCGGACAGAGAGCCAACGCGATCACCGAAAAGCCCTCGCTGTGATGAGCCGAATTGCCCTGCAACCCGTCGCACGTCGAGTGCAAAGCGATCTCGTGGCTGATGGTGTAGCAACAACCACTGCTTCTACTTCTTACTGACAACGTGTGAAGTTATCCAAGCGACCGAAGGATTTGTATGAGCTGTGGGCAGAATACGAGTTTGGCTTAAATAGCCTAAAGCCGGCACGAGACTTCACCGCAAGTGAACGTGGCGCAAACAAATTTGCTTACTCTCGCCAGAAGCTTTTCTGGGACGTCGTTGCTGGATTTGTACGGGCAGGCTTCACTAGCGACGTTGCGATAGGCAAAGTCTACGCACTTACGGCCGGCAGCTTTCCGTGACTCGTATCCTTCTCGCCCTGCGTCATGACAAGCCGCAAGGAGGACATCCATCACTGCAGTTGTAGTTATGACCAATCAGATCTCCTAAACAAGTTTTTCACCAATCCCATCAAATGAATCATATGAAATGTTGCACACCTGGTCGATATTTATACAGTATCACTGCTTGCCGTTCATGAAACTCTGCTCCACGACGACTCGTCGGCACGTTATCGTGTTGTTCGGCAGCAAGCTGCAGTGGGTTGCGAGGAATGTATCCGAGATCTGCCTCGAAGGGTGCCAGCTTCGTGTTGGAATTGACCGTGGAGTTGATGGCAAACTCAGCATTGGCGAGATGAACATCCCAATCGTCCTGCTGTGGACCGACGTAGCAACGAATGTATTCTTCTAATGTGCGATTCATGCGCTCCGTCTGGGCATCGCCTTGTGCGCGATGTGCTACAGTCATACTTAACTTGGTTTCGCTTGACTTGAAGACATGCTGCCAGAAGCTGAAAACAAACTTCCGATCGCGATCCGACACGATCGACATTGGCATCCCAATTTCCAGGTGTGATCAAGGAATAGCTGCGCGACTCCTTCTGCGGTGACTGTCTTTGTGGTGGGCACGAAAAGGCAACGTTTGGTTAACCTGTCAACAACAACCCAGACGGAATCGTACTTGCGCTCCGTTCGAGTCAAGTCGGCGATAACATCCATCGAAATCGCTCATCAAGGATACTCAGTGGTTCAAATAGTCCATGGGGTTTCGTCAGTTTTGGTTAGTTGCGCCTGCATGGCTCGCAGCTATTAATGAACTTCTGTATGGATTCGAACATCTTCGACCAGTACCAGCGTCGTGCTAGCGTCAAGTACGTTCTCTCATCACCAGGGTGGCCTCCGTAGTAGGCGTCGTGACCCCCCGTAATTGTCTGCCTCAACTTCAATTCGTTACGAACCACGATTCGAGGTTTGTCGTCGGCCGGAGACTGATACCACAGTAGTCCATCCGATTCGAAGTAGTATTGGTATTTCTTATGATCCTGGTTTGTGGCTACTTCTTCACATTGATGTTACGACGAGATATCGCTGTCAAGATGGCCTGGATTTCTTTGTCCTTTGAATACGCCGTTTTGAGTTCGAGATGATCTCTGGCTTCACGGTCACTTCGCTGATCGCCAAGGTGAATGACGTATCGTCGAAATGGGTGACGCTCACGTCGCGGAAATACTTGGTTTCCGGCTGTAAGTCGGGGCGGCTACTCAAGGCGTCCGCGATACCAGCTTCCGCGTCAGGGAGATACGAGAACGTAGGCTGGTACTCAGTCAGGATGTCATACCAGCGTGCAAGACGTCGATTTGCCATCTTTTTGGTGAAGAGACCTTCGAGACTCTTGTGGTCCGTTTCCGCCATTAACAATTTGTCCGAGCATCTGGAACACAGCTAGTGCATGAACAATTGCCAGAAGTTCTTGCTGCTGTGTCGGATAGTTCAGCTCTGCCGATTTCATCTTTCTGCTCGTGTAAGCAATCGCGCTCGACACCGTCGACGACTTAGAACAGGACACCACCAACAGCAAACTTGCTAGCATCGGTCCGCACATGCATGCGATTTGTGCAGTCGGGGTGGTGTAACACCGGAGGCCGCACAACCGCCGTTTTAGTTCTTTAAAGTTCTTCAGCTGCTCCTCACTGAAGCGTATCTTCGCGTTCTTCGCGCTTGTTTGACTTCTTCAGCAAAGCAAACATTGTTGCTGTCAACGACGCATTCTCCGAGCAGAAACGTTGCACATAGCCCGTCAAACCGAGAAAGCTATGAAGCTCTTCTTGAGTGCGAGATACAGGCCAGTCCTTGATGGTCTGGACCTTGTCTGGATCCATGCGGACTCCATTACGGCCAACGAAATCTCCGAGACATGGAATCTCAGAAGGACAGAACACGGACTTGGCTAACTTGACATAAAGTCTGTTCTCGCGCAAGATATTCAAAGTCTTGCAGAGAGCCTCCAAGTGTTCGGCGATGTTCGGGGACTTCGTGAAGATGTAAATGTCGTCGTCGTAAAATGACTTTATACTCTTCAGTCCGGCAAACAGTCTGGATGTCAACCAATGCATCGTTGCTGGCGCATTGCAGACACCATCGGGCGTGCTAGGTATTTCCAAAGGCCATTGGGAGCCTGGGACGCAGTAAACTTCACATCAGCTCCGCGCATAAGCACTTGGTAGTAAGCCGACATCAAGTTCATTTTCGACAGCCAGTATGCTCCCGACATCGCGTCCAGGATATCTTCTTTTCGCGTCATGGGGATGCTTTGACGCACTGTAATGGAGTTCAAGTACCGATAGTCATCCATGATGCGCCATCCGACGGGTTTCCGAGTGCAGAACATCGGAGCAGCGTGTGAACTGATACTTGGTCGGATGAGTTTCTTCGCGACCATTTCTTCGACCCATTTCAAGATTTCTCATTGCTGTTCCGGTGATTGTCGCCATTGCTGGCGATACATCACAAGGTTATGGTCTTTCACGTCGACGGGGCTCGCGCGGAAACTCTCCCAGTCTGTCTTCAGATATCGTAACGCTTTGGCGCTGTTCACATTATCGGGTTGATCGCGTCGCTTAAGTGAACTCCCGACGTGCTTGATTGTCTCGTGGCAGCACCAACATGAAGTCTGGTTCGTCGGCGGTTTTCGTCTTGATCCCCAACTCGTCGCGGTCATCGATGATGCCACCACTATTGACGACCTGTTCTGCTACGTTCATAATTGTCCGTTCGTTGCCACCGGACCGACAACGCTACGCAAGCACATGAACCGTTTTCACGGCTTCCATTTTGGCCGTCCAAGACCCCAAGATCCGTAGTGTGCTCGAAGAGAAGGTCACGGGCAGTGTGTAGGTGCATATGTTGATCAACTCTTTTTTCTCACTCAAGTCGTTTTAGCTTAGCACCTCTCAGCCAGTTTTATCCACTTCAATACATCTGCACGAGAATTCATGTTAATGAGGTAGTTGTAGTGGTGTTTTGCAATATCCCGCGTACGGCACACAAGATTTAACACACTGTTTTGCACAATCACAGCTGCCAGATCTTCGAGTCACGACTTTCGCCACGAAACATAGTAGACATCATCGATTTGCGAGTGCCATGCTGCCGTACACTCATTAGAGCGTGCTGGACCAGTGGTGCAGTAAATATTGTTCAAGGTGGTGTGGACGGGTGGCCAAGGTTCGCTGTAAATCTGAGGGGACCCGCCCGTCGGTAGAGACGGAGACAGATGATGAGTTGGAGTACGTCAGTCGCGGGTCGCATCTCGCGGGTCCGCCGGTTGGTAGCAGACTTCACCTGTAACAAGTGGGTCCTGTTGACTATTCCGGATCTGGTTGTTGACCATTTCGGGTCAACAAGGGTGTCGGAGCAGACAGACAAACATGGGATTGGATGTACTTGATAGCACAATGGGACTGGGCATTACAAATTTGAATGAGCCACGTTTTAATGAAGTGGAGCAGACTCAATCAAGCACGAGTCTTGGTGAGATTGCGTGATGTACGGGCCTCTTACACTAACGATCTTCTCTACGTAGAGCGAATCCTGGGTCTGCCATTTCCGATCTCGGAACAAGCTGATAGACTTGCTTAGCCACTTCTAACTGAACGTGGCAATTCTTCCACTACACTTTCCAGACTGGCAAGAGCTACGTCCACAGCCACCGCGCCGCGCTGCTCGCCAATTGCATCAAGCTTACGCTCTACACGAACGCAGGATCTTTGACCGAGAACGGCAACTTAACCATGCTGCCTCGTAACCTACAGGGCCTTGTGACCTTCAGCGTACACGAATCTGCAGCAGCCCGGAGCTGGAAGTGCCACATAGCGCGCCAGAACTCGCTGCAGTGACCGGACCGGCCAAGCACCAGTGACGCGTCGACACATCGAGCCGCAACATCCTCTCCGCGATCGGCGAGGATGCGCCTGACCGTCTTCTCCATCTTAGACGACAAGGAGCTCGAGCACCTCGGTCTGCTAGGACGCTTCACCGCGGCATTTTTGCCTGCGCGCTCAGTCTGACGGTCGCAGTGGCTCAGCTAACGACAGCACTGTCGTCCAATTCGTCCTTGCGGTAGATGACCAAACTGCAGCAGCGCGTGGTGCGCAAGGCTGATGCCTTATCAATGGTTCCGACCGCAACGGTCGGTCGATCGTGAAGCCACTGGTCGTCTTGCGATCCTTGAGCTAGTCGTAGATCCCAGGCGTCAGACTCTTGGCCATGAGGCTCTTCTTCTTCTTGGGAGTGAGTACGGGGTAGCCGTTGTACTTGGGCTTGCTGGAGGGCGCCGCTGCCGGAGATGCCCACACGCTCGATGTTCTTGATACGACTGTAGATGTCCAGCAGCACTTCCGACGTGAGTTAATCGAGATGTAGCAAAACGGTGAAGCGTTTTGTCACTGAGTACCTGTAGTCGACGTTCTTCGTCTAGAGCATCTTGAGATGGCTTTGCCCATCGTACAATGTCATTCGTCAACGGACGAAATGTTCGAAAAGCGGTTCTTGAAGTGACGCGAGACACCGGTAGGTAAGGTTGTTTTCTTTTGTTTGTAATTCAATTTTCTGAACGCCATTCGGTTACGACCACGTTATCCAAGGTTTCGCCTTGAACTTTATAGACTGTGGAGGAGACGGCGCATACAACCGGGAACTGCTCAATCCGAACGGAGAGCAACCTTGGCATACCTGAGCCACTTGGTGGTAACGTAATATTACTCTGACTATACGAACGACTGTCGTAAAAAGCGGAAAGAGGTCGGAGTCTGTACAACCCACGAGTGATGATGCTGTCGGGCCCCGGTGTATCCGCACGATTATTGCTGGAGGGGGCAACTCGGGACTTTGACTTTCATAGCGGCAGTACCATCGTATACAACGCGAAATGTAGTGTCGGGATGGTAAATTATAGTTTCCAGAGTACCCAAAGTGCCGTTTGCAACAGCCTTTTCCGCTCTAACATTCTGCGTCACCTGAATAGGCATGTCCACAACAAGATCGATGAAAGGGGCCATTCGGCCAAATTTGTTGTCGGGGAGAGCCATCACCATCTTAACCTCGGCTGCTCCAAGATTGTTCAATTTTCCTTTAAAATTTGCGACGACACGGACAGGGTACTCTTCTTCAGGCATCATTCTTGCTGCGCCTGCAATAAACAGGCTATTGATCGCTAGTCGAGTAGTGTTATCAGGCGTTATGAAGGATGGCACGGTTTTGACCCAAGCAGAGTCTTCCGGCAAGTCATCACGTGTAATGATTCGAGAAATAATAATATCAATAAACTCCGGCAACCACATTCCTTTTCGAGCATATTGACACCCACGGCCCCATTCGGGGTCAGCACGAAACCGTGCGGATTCGTCCAAAAGTACCACCTTGTCGAAACTCCGCCACAGCACGAACCCAGCATGCTCGTTGGCAAACTGACGGCGACTGCACAACGGGTCTTTGTATAGGGACGCTCCCCAACAGGCGGAAGCTGAAGAAAATCTCCTACTAACACAACCAAAACGCCACCAAAGGGAACTCCCTCCACGCGTTTAACCACACGCGTAGTCTATCAAGCCGAGCAAGCTGTGCTTTCTTCATCATGGAGATTTCGTCAATAACCAGGGTGTCTAGATTAATAGCTAATTCATGTTTTCGCTTACCACGCAACTGAAGAAGCAAGCTCGCTAGCGTTATCCCATGAAATATTGTGGCTGCTTTTCCAGTTAGTGCTGTTTTCAATAGGCACTCAGAACGGTTCCAGCTGTTGCACAGTGACGCCACAGCGTCGAGTACGCGACTTTTTCCAGTTCCTCCTTCGCCACTCAAAAATAACCGCAGCTGATCCTGATGTAGAATGTCATCACCGCCGCATCCTGAGTACGATAGATCTTCTATGTGGCTCCATCTAGTAAGCAACGCCGCCCCAATTAGTCGAAATGCGTAGTGCTGCTTTTCATTTAGAGTATAGAGCTGTGAAATGGACGAAATAGAATCAAATGGTGCGTGATTTGGTGGAGAACGTGAAGCTGTAGTGCTGTCGATCCGAGTCATAGAGTCTGCAAGCATTGCCTTAGTCAAAAGCTCGGTGACCTGGGTATTGGTCTCGTTCAAACTCCGGCTAGCAAGGTTCTGTGCTTGCTTGTCTGTGCTAGGATCCTGAACCCACTTGCGCATGGTTTGAACGGACGGTAGGAGCCGATGTAGTTGAGGCGAGCATTTTTTCGACTTGAAAAGGTCTAACACCGTAGATGCGCGAGCGTCTGGCTTCGCCGAAGACGGAAACAGCAAAGGATTCAGATGCTGAGTGTCCAAAACGATATCGCCCTTAAACGCCCATGGATTAGAAAACTTACCCTCAGTCTGCAGCACATCTTCTTGGTCATGTTCATCAAACGCGTCTTGATTAATTTCATCAAAATCTTCCGCGCTAAATAACGAGTCACAATCATCACTGTCATCTCCATCGGCACCGTAAGGTTCCGTACCAGCGGTCATTGGCTCTGTCCATGTGATTTTGCAGCACGATCGACCCCACAATAATAATCATCGATATGCTCCATGATAGATTTGACGAAATCGTTACGGGTGTGAACCCAAGTCGTGTACGTATCTAACCATTGATGATTCGATGCTGTCGGCGACCCAATTAAGTCTTCCAGGACCCTAAAAGGCTTAAACAGCACCACCGACAGAATAGCGTGCTTGTACTTTGCTGCTTCGGGCGAATGATCAGCAATATACGGAATTCGAAAGCCTTGTATAACAGGAACGGCTTCTTCGTATCTTTTGCCGAGGCTGTGCGAGCGATGAAGAGGATGCGTAGGTTTGAATGGTAGTTTTTCTTGGTAGCTCTTTCGCTCTTCTTTCG
Organism: Phytophthora quininea; assembly: GCA_011947345.1. Taxonomy (NCBI): domain Eukaryota; phylum Oomycota; class Peronosporomycetes; order Peronosporales; family Peronosporaceae; genus Phytophthora; species Phytophthora quininea. The sequence continues at coordinate 198,151 of JAAVTG010000581.1, read as the reverse complement.
GAAGTACCACATAGCGAATTCGTAGATGCTGATGCTGTTGAGACTGTCAGGCCGATAGATGTAGTCGTTTAAATACGAAACGGCCCGATACCGAGAGGATTCGCCCTCTCCATTCTCGTTAACTATGTTGCATACATACCTGTCCGCTGAGCAGAGCTGCCGAATAATGTCGGCAAGAGGTATATATGAACATCGGGAGCTCTCATAACAGCATGAACCGCGGTACAAATAGAGAGCTGCCAGGGGCCCGGCAACCTCCTGCCTATTATTCGTCATGGTATACACCATGGAAGCAACCCTCTTACGAGCTGTGACAATTGAATCTTGGCCACTCGCTTCATTTAAAGTCACCGCGATAGCTTCTCTATCCTGTCGACGGCAAAAAGCTGCTAGTGCAGTTAGAACGACGGAATCCAGGCGCTTTTGTTGTTTGGTTACGTACTTCGTACAAAATGTGAATCCTGTCGGCAACATCTTTTCCACCAAGTAAAATTGCACGTCGTGATTACACTTGAAAGACGCCATGAATATTTATGACCACCATTCAGCATTGGTAGTCCCTGACCAACGGGAAGTAGGGATGGCAACAATAAAAATCTTTTTCTTGCGAATAAAAAAATGTAAAAAGCTTTTTATTTTTGTAGTCTTGTACCTTCTGACACCATCCACACAAAGTGACAAGGGTATACAGAAGAGATCATTACTAAAACAAAAGGTGCGCGAGAATCATTCGCCAGAGCCACCATGATGCATTGTAAATCTGGCGGAGAATAAGCGCTTTCTCTAGCTCACGGCAGCAATGTGGATGGATACAAATAAGATTTTGCAGCCTAGGAATACATAATCTAGATAATTAAAAATTGGAATCTATGCTTATAGAACCTATTTTTATAGTATCCCCCTCAGATCCCAAGTAAAAAGAGACTGCGTGGACCATGAAGCTCGTTCGGTGCGTGTGTATGCTGCTTGGGCGTTCCCTGGACGTGCACCTCAGCTGACGTTTGCCAGCTTCGCTTGATGTGCTGCTGCGCATGCAGGTTCTTGATGAAGTTGTCGAATGAGACGGTCACGATCGAGCTCAAGAACGGAACGATCGTCCACGGCACAATCACTGGTGCGGGCGGAGGCTTCAGACATTGCTATTGAGTCCGATTTGGTACGCTAATACTAACGGCTCTGTACCGGGGCTTCTTCTCTGGCTTCTGCTGCTGATCTGCAGGCGTGGACATCAGCATGAACACACACTTGAAGGCCGTCAAGATGACTGTCAAGGGCAAGAACCCCGTGAGCCTGGACTCGCTCAGTATCCGCGGCAACAACATCCGCTACTATATATTGCCGGACTCGCTGAACCTGGACACGCTGCTGATTGACGACACACCGCGCGAGAAGGTGAAGGCAGGCGCGCCGGCAGGAAGCGGAAGGGGTCGTGGCCGCGGCCGGGGCCGGGGACGCGGGCGAGCGTAATAGTTCCGTCGTAAAGAAGCCTTGTCTGCTCAAGACGCGATCGTGGAGTCGGACTGAAGAAAAGTGGCAGGCGATCTTGCTGGAGATGACAAGCAGAATGGTTGGCACTAGAATTCCACTCGCAGTGCAGTGCGGATAGGCATTTCTTCTTCCTAAGTTAAGTACTCCAGTTGAGAGCTGTGCGGTTGGAGTCAACCAAGAGTGAGCAGGCAGCAGACGGAGACAGCTCCTTCCGTTAACCCAAGCAACCACGGCCTATTTTCTCGTGCATCATGTCGTCGCTCTTCCTTGGAACCAGGTCCAACCAAAGCTGCAGCACTGCTCGAACTTAGTGTAGCTCATACAAACCCCCAGTCAAACCGAAGATGCCGCAGGACAACAAGCGCAAGGCCGAGAGCTCCGCCGAGGACGCTGCCGACCTCGACGCCAGCAACTTTCTAGAGGACGCGCAGCGCTCTGTTGACTTCCTCTTCTCGTTCGTGGTCGTGCTTCCTGGCGATGATGTGACGGCTACGCTTACCAAGACCACACGACGAGTCAAACTCGGTGTGTGCGTTGAGCTGGACAAATTGCTGGGTCATCACTGACTGGTTCTCGTGTTCGATTAGGCGCTGGCCTGAAGCAGCTCGCAGACGAGCGAATTATCGCTACAAACTCCGGCGTCCTGCGCTATCGCCCAGCCAACCGCTACTGGGTCGAGTTCAACCACAAGCGCGTACGTGGAAGACAACAATTGCTGTTAGTTTGCGGCTTCTTTCGTGTATTCATTTTATGTGTATGTGTTGGGCAATGCGTTGATCTGCAGTACGTCGCATCGATGGATGACGGCGTGATTGGCATTGTGACGGACCGCAACGCGGAGTTCTACCGCGTGAACATTGGAGCTGCGTACGTGCCATATTTTGCATTCATTGCAGTAGCCACTGGCACTGACTGACCTTGCCTATGATCGCACAGTGCGAGTGCGACGTTGGGAGCTCTGGCGTTTGATGGCGCAACGAAGCGGAATCGGCCGAGTCTACGACTGGGATCCCTGGTGTACGCTCGGGTGTGCAAGACGAACCCAGACGTGGAACCTGAAATCACTTGCGAAGGTAATTCACACGCTAATCGGAAAATGCGTGCAGTAAAACTAAACTGTGCCTTGGATCGTAGCCCCGCCAAGTGTGACCAAGAAGGACTGGATGACTGGCTTGGCAATTTACGGCGAGCTGAATGATGGCTACGTGTTCAAGACTTCGATCGGCCTGGCCAAATCGCTCCTGCGTGATGATTGCCAGGTGCTCGCATCATTAGGCAAGAAGCTGCCGTTCGAAGTGGCAGTGGGCGTCAATGGTGTTGTGTGGGTGAACGCCAAGTCGACGAAAAATATCACGATCATTGCCAACGCCATCATGAACTCCGAGACGATGACCCCGAGCGAGGTCAACGCTATGGTCTCTCGGCTGCTGGAAGAGGCCGAAGACGCTTAAATAGAGATGCATGCACACCGCGTTGCAGTTCTTCCTCGTCGTTATTAGCATCGGAGCGACCACCAACAAACTTAGCGTCGAGTTATTTCTGCTGAAGCTTATCCTTGGGCACGAGTTGCTAGCACACGTCAATTGGCAGCGCGACACGAAGGCTCGGGTCTGCAACCATGATGTCTGCCAATGACGACGCGAAAGGCATGATCGCCCAAGAGGAGCGCGAGCTGCGGCGCGTGTTCGACCATCTCAGCTCGTACCGTCAGAAAAAGAAATTGGCGCACTCGATCAACGACTGCAAGGAGCGCCGCCAGCGACTGGAGTCCGGCAAGAACAACCCAGAGGTGTCGGCGCTGCTCAACGAGCAAGGCGCCAAGATGTCGCGCGAAGAGATCGAGGACGAGCTGCGCAAGGTGGAGCTGACGCTGGACAAGGCCGCCGCCGACCTTGCCGCTCTGCAGAACGGCAACTCCCACAGCCGCGTCGTCAAGAACGAGGATCTCTACGAGGCGATCAAGGCGCTCGGTAAAGTGTGCTCCAAGAAGGAGATCAGCGATATGATCTGGGAGGCCGACGAGAACCTGGACGGCGTCGTGGACTGGGACGAGCTGCGCGCCATGTTCAACCGCAACCTGCTGGACCGGACGGAGCTGGAGCCGGCCAACCTCTTCAACGTCGTGCAGTTCATGACGTACGACAAGAAGAACTGCGGGGTCATCACAGCCGACGACACCATGGCCATTCTGTTTGCGCGCTACGGCCAGTCGCAGCTTGAGATGCGCATGAAGCAGCTCTTTGGCGACAGCGACGAGCTCCGGTTCGTAGACTACCTGGAGCGGGTCGGCAAGCAACGCCGCTCGAACGTCGAGGCGCGCGCGAAGGCGTAAAGCGGAAGTAAATACTAGAAAGCCACTCCAACACCAAGCTTAGTACTCCACAAGAAATGTTTGCTCTCTTTGCTTTAGTCTCCGTCCCAATGCTCGGTCCGCACGCCCTCGCGGCGTTCATTCTTGCCGCCAACGAGACGATGTGCACACTACCAGAATCCATCGGTCGGCCGGTTCTTGATGTAGTGAGTGGAACAACACCTCGACCGTCGTCTAACCGAGCGTGAGACCAAGCCCGAACTTGTGCGAGTCGCCCTCGAAGTTCTTGGCGTCCACGTGCACGCTGGTGGTCAGTGTCACGTACGGGCGCACCTTCTGGATGGAGGCCAGCGACAGGAAGCCCTCCGAGTCGATCTTGCCGCAGTAGGTGGTGTCAGCGTCGGCCTTGTACCGGCCGCCCACGACCAGCGTGTTGGAGGCCGACTTGAGGTCGTAGTCCAGCACGGCAGCGTACACGGTGTTGTGCGACAGGTGGTGGTGGAACGAGGCCTGCAGCGCGGCAAAGTTCTTCTTGGTCACGAGGGCCGTGACGAAGTCGCCGCCCGTGAAGCTCGCGCCCACGTTGTGCTGCACGATGGCCGACTTGTCGACGTTGAAGGCGGTCTGGCCGCCCACGGCGAAGCCGCCCTGGGCCAGCACGGCCGAGGCCGAGACCGTGTTGGACACGAAGTCGGCCTCCGAGTTGACGGCCAGGTTGGCCTGCTTGTACTCGGCGCCCAGCACGCCCACCTGCCGGGCGCTCGTGTTCTTGGCCACCGAGCCGTCCTCGAGCTTGAAGGTGAGCTTCAGGCCCTTGGTCAGCACGTTGGGCAGCTCGGCCTCCGTGACCACGCGGCCCTGGGTGGTGATCTGCAGCTTCTTGAAGACCACGCCGCTGGCGTCGTGCGTGAAGCCGCCCGAGACCTTGGCCAGGATGGACTTGTTGGCGCTCAGCGCGCCCTCGGTCGTGAACGACACGCCGTTGGACGCCTTGCTCTTGATCTTGAGCTTGCGCGAGAAGTCGTAGTCGTCCTTCAGCACGTTCTCGGCCGTCTTGGCCAGGTCCTTGAACAGCACGGCCGGCATCTTGCTCGCTCTTCTCTGCTGCGCGGGGCGGGGGCTTCCGAAATGAAGCGCTAGCCGCACAATTCGGCCCCTCCCCGAGAAAGTCGATGCCATCGGGCTGAGATCGGTTTTCGCGGGGGTCAGACCCTGTGGACTCGCAGTGCGACTCGGTGGACTTTGCGCGCGACTCGGTGGACTTTGCGCGCGACTCGGTGGACTCGCAGTGCGACTCGGTGGACTTTGCGCGCGACTCGGTGGACTCGCAGTGCGACTCGGTGGACTTTGCGCGCGACTCGGTGGACTCGCAGTGCGACTCGGTGGACTTTGCGCGCGACCCTGTGGACTCTGCGCGCGACTCGGTGGACTCTGCGCGCGACCCTGTGGACTCGCAGCGCGACTCGGTGGACTTTGCGCGCGACACTGCTCGGAGACAACGAGTGCCATGGAGATGGCGGTGCCCGCGGCACGAGAGCGCCGCTCACCCTCGGCGTGTACTCTGGCGAGTGCCCCGCGCACTGGGGTGAATTGTTCCGGCTGCTGAGCTTGCCCGCCGAGCTTCACGAGTTTAGCTCCATCGTCGGCAAGTCTGGAGGCGCGGAGACCGGTGCGGGAGTTGCTGCCCCAGAACTTGAGGGAGATCGTCGTGTACGCGGTGGACAAGGGACTCGACGTCGACGACGTCATGTGCGTCCTCTGCCTGGAGCTGAATTGCTCTCTGTCAAGGCCTGCATGGTGTCGGCCCAGAGCGCGCAGGCGGCGTTTGATGCTGCCACGACCGCCGTAGGGAGGGCCGTGGCCGCTGCGGAAGCTGAAGGCACGGTGTGCTGCTGCTGCACGCGTCGAGTCTGCCTTGAAGGACGAGGTCACGCGGGGCAAAGAATTTGCCCGACAGCTCACGGAGCAAAATCGCCAAGAACCAGGCCACGGTGGACTGCCGCAAGCGGGCCGCAACAGCTCGCAAGGCCGATCAAGATCAATTGCAAGCTGCCCTTGAGCTAGTGCGCGCTCAAGAGCTGGCTCGTCAGCACCAGCAATGACCTCGGAATGGAGGTCGTCGCGCATCGTCAGGTCTTGATGTTAGTGTTGCAGCACGCGTGCTCGTGGTAGTTGGAGGAGAGTGAATGCTAGAGCCGCCTTCACATTATTGATTCGATGTGTGGTTTCTCACTAAATGACGATTTCAAAGCCTCGCTCATTTGCTTCAGGCTATCCATGCATGCCGAGGTGGAGTCAATCCAGCTCAATGCATTGATCGAGCCACGACACCAACACACAACTCGGACGCCGATGAAGAACGCACCAACGCGCACGTTGGAATAGTTGGCACCGATCGTAACTTGTGCGGGTCGCCACGGTACACTAGTTGCCTTTTTCGTGCAAGCTTTGTGGACCGGCAAGCAGAGCCCATGACGTCGTCGGGCAGCGCAGAAACAGCCGTCGCGCGCCTTCAACGCTGCACGTGGCGTGTTTCGGGCGGCGGGATGATGCAAGATCGTTTGACAGTCGCCGCTACGGGATCGACGGAGTCTCCTTCACGACGGTTGGAGATGCCGGCGGGCGCGCTCCAAACACGAGAGTGCTGCGCCTCTGTCGCCGTCAGCAGCACCGCCAGCACCGACTCGAGCACAGGCAGGCACTGCGCGAGCGCAGAGCATAGGGCGGTGCACACCGGGTGCATCTCGGCTCGGCTCGGCTTGGCGGTGCACGTTGCGGGGCTCTCTCCTCGTGTGATTGGTCGATTTGACCTTTGGTTGAATCTCGGGCGTACTTAGCGCGAGGCATACATTGCTCAAGTGCTTTCAAAGCAGCCCCTTGCAATGCCTCATTCGCGAAAAAGATCAAGACCGAACCGATAGGCTGCTAGCGACGACGACGAAGATGGTGGTGCTGTACAAGGACATTGCCAAGACGGCCGAGAACGTGCTGAAGGACGACTACGACTTCTCGCGCAAGCTCAAGATCAAGACCAAGGCGTCCAACGGCGTGTCCTTCACCACCGAGGGCGACATGGCCAGCAACAAGGCCATCCTGGCCAAGCTCTCGGGCGCCTTCACGCACCAGTCCAGCGGCGTGGTCTTCAAGAAGCTGCAGGTGACCACGCACGGCCGCCTGGTCACCGAGGCCGAGCTGCCCAACGTCTTCACCAAGGGCCTCAAGCTCACGGCCAAGGTCGAGGACGGCTCGCTCGCCAAGAACGCCAGCGCCAAGCGCGTGGGCGTCTTCGGCTGGGAGTACCAGCAGGGCAACTACTCGGTCAACGGCGCCATCGACGTGGGCGCCAGCACCGTGCACAAGGCCGCCGTCTACGGCTTCGATAACGTGCTCGTGGGCGCCCAGGCCGCCTTCAACTACAGCAAGTCGGCCGTCACGGACCACAACGTGGCCCTGAGCTACCGCGGCAACGACTTCACGGCCACGCTGCAGACCAAGAAGAAGTTCAACGCGCTCTCGGGCTCGTTCCACCACCACCTGTCGCACGACACGGTCTACTCGGCGCTGTTCAACTACGACCTCAAGTCGGGCCAGAACACGCTCAGCGTGGGCGGCCGCTACAACGCCGACAAGCTCACCACGTACGCCGGCAAGGTCGAGTCGGACGGCCACGTGTCGCTGGCGCTGGTCCAGAAGATCCGCCCCTTCCTGTCGCTCACCACGTCCGCCCACGTGGACGTCAAGAACTTTGACGGCGACGCCCACAAGTTCGGCATCGGCCTCACCCTGGGCTAAACTAGCGACGGCGCCGCAGCGTAGAACGTGTCTGGCTGGCCAGCCACCTAAATGTATGGAGACCGTCGAATACACACTTTTCCTTTGCCGTTGCGTCCGCCAGCGTCTTCCTGGAAGTTTGAATGGTCTAAATCTGGATTGTCTAAATGCTGCAAGGGTCCAATTCATTCGACAAGATACCCTGGAAGACAAGCATCGGCGAGATGAGCGAGACGGACCGCTTCGACAGCATGCTGCTGACCATCGCGCAGTCGCAGCGCGGCATCGAGCCGCTGCTGGACACGGTGTTCTCGTTCCTGCGGCGCAAGACGGACTTCTTCACGGGCGCCGAGCCCAAGGTGGTCGAGGACACGATCCTCAAGAGCGTGCGCAAGCAGGCGGCGCTGGCCGAGAAGGACCAGTTCCACCGCAAGCAGCAGGACGAGCAGCAAAAGCGCAAGAAGGAGGAGGCGCGCAAGAAGGCCGAGCTGGAGAAGAAGCAGAGGCAGGACGAAGCCACACCGCGCTTCGAGGAGATCGCGGACGACGAGCCGGAGACGAAGGAGACGACGCCTGAGCAACCGGCGGTCAGGAAAGAACAAGACGAGCCGAAGCAGGAAGAAGACAAAGAAAAGGAAGAGGACGGACCGCGTACGTTGTTGATCGATTTGATTGCCGCCGAGCGGATGCTAACGAAGTTGTGTGTTGTGTCGGCGTCTGTTCACTGCAGCACTGGTGGGCAATGGTGGCCAGACAGACAAGTATGTATGGACGCAGACACTGCAAGAGGCCCAGGTCAACTTTGTGGTGCCCGAGGGGACCAAGTCTCGTCAGGTTGACGTGGATATCCGCGCCAGCAAGCTCAGGGTGGGCCTGCGTGGGGGCGAGACATTCGTGGACGGACCGCTGTACAACAAGGTGAAGGTGGACGACAGCTTTTGGACACTAGAAGACGGCAACCGCATCTGCATCTACCTGCAGAAGGACAACCAGATGGAGTGGTGGAAGACGATCATCCAGGGCGACGTGGAGATCAACACGCAAAAGGTGCAGCCCGAGAACTCCAAACTGGATGACCTGGATTCGGATACTCGACAGACCGTGGAGAAAATGATGTTCGACCAGCGCCAGAAGGCCATGGGCCTGCCGAGCAGCGACGACATGCAGAAGCAGGAGATCCTGCAGAAGTTTATGGCGCAGCACCCCGAGATGGATTTCAGCAAGGCCAAGATCAACTAAGATGCGAGTGCAATCGCATTTCGCTTGGAATGACATGATGGTTCTGCTTGTACGTTCGCTATTTGAAGCACTTGTTTGCTTGCTGAAAATACTTCACAGATCGCGAAGCTTGTCGGCGCTATTTCTTGCAGCGTGTTCTTGGAGGGCGCGAAGATGGCCAGACATCCCGCCATTTGCCGTTGTGCAGATACCGTGATCAACTTCAGGGATCCGTACAGCATGCCGCAAGGACGCCACCACGTTGTGTCGGTAGTGCTGGGATACGATGGCGCCGAGTACCAGAGCAGCAGCGTAGCAATGAACCAGTACGTCGGCGAAAAGTCCCAGGATCGTCCATCGATCCTCGCGATAACTTGAACAAGCAATGCCACGTGAAATTCGGCGAGCCCGGGTCCAAGCGAGACTTTGCCACCTCCAGCAAGTTTGCAGACCCAACCGGAAAAGTGCACCAGTACCGAGGCGAGCTGGCTGTGGAAACTAAAGACTTGCTCACTCAGACTTCCTCGTGCTACGGCTACGATGTCGTGCCGTACGTGTCTTCAACTCAACTAGCTACGCAATGGGACAAGCAAGCTGTAGCGGAGACCATCCGGCTAAGGAACGAAATCCGTGCTCGAACAGGACCTCGTCCAACTCGAGGCATGTCGTACGACGATGAAATTGAGTACGTCTCCGAGGCCAAGAGCGCGTTCGAGAACAAAATCAAACTGCTCAAGCCTTCCGTCATGGCCGCGTCAGTGAAGAATGGTACGTTTGCCAAGTTCTCAGTGGGTGTTGCCTCGGTTGTTTCTCACAATTCCACGTCATGCAGATCTGAGGGCGACGCATTTTACACTCGGCCACGAGAAGCTCGACTACAAGACTTCGGCTCACATTGATCGGCTCTCTCCAGAGCAGTTTGCTATCTATGCCACCCGGCATCCACCGCTGCACAACCTGAAGAAGTCTACCGTTGAGATTTCCTGAAGCCGTTAGTATAAAATTTAATGAAGAAATGTACCGCATAGGAATCATATTAATATGGGTTTTACATCACCGAAAATGTGATGCCTCCTGTCGTAGCTTGGCAACAAGCCGTGTCCTCGGGTGTCTGTAGCTTTAGACGTTGAAACTCTCCCCACAGCCACAGCTTCCCTTGGCGTTCGGGTTCTCGAACACAAACTCGGATGAAACCGGCGTTACTTGAAGTCCATGGTCGTGCCGACCACGTGGAATAGCGCCTTGGGCTCCACAAAGACGCGAATACCTAGCATCAGTCGTCACAAATGCACCACCCGTCCGTCAATATTGTTCACAACTGGCGCAGACATATCTGGAGCAGCAGCTCACCATTCTTGCTCACTTCCTCCTCCATCTTTTCCTTCTTGTCTGCGTAGTTCATTGTGTATGAAAGCCCATTGCACCCGCCTGCAGCAGAAAGCGCCAAAGTACCGCCAGAACATTCCATCAGTATCGATCCCTCCCCCATCCTCGCCTTAAGCAAGCCTCCACATTGCAGCAGCTTCACGTACGCGTTCGAACGCCTAGCCGGATGCCAATGGCGTCGGGTTTGCTGTCCAGCAGCTCCTTTATACGCGCGGCAGCAGCGTCGGTCTGCACCGCAGGAACAGAAAGCGCCAATGAGAACAGGCTCACTCATCACAAAGGTACGCGCTAAAACCGGTCGGTTCCTACCAAGTTCAGCGGAGGCGGCAGCTCGCGCAGGCGTCGACGCGTGGGCGGCGTGGCGTGCTCGGCCACAGTGGACAGCATGCGCGGCGTGCGGGCGGCGCTGGAGCGCGAGACCGAGCGGAAGAACGGCGTCATGGCAGCAGCTTCCTCAGCCCCTCGAAAAACGCACAATACTTTTACCCAACAAAAACAATTTAAGAATATTGGCCAATCCGCACGCTTGCCCATCTCCCTCCATTTAACACCGCATTGCCCCGAACTATACAGCGTAAAGCTCCATGCTTTGGCAGCCGCCGTGAAAGCCACCACCGTGATTGTCGAGCACTTCGTGCGCTAGCTGCCAGCAGGGACTCCACTTCCATCGCTCAGTTCGCCATTTGCTCGCTCAAGCCCAAGCTCCGAGCTCCGAGCTCCAAGCTCCAGCGCAATGCACGACGTGTGCATCTGGCGACGAAGACCGCCGGAGACCATGCTGTCAGAAGTCCCCTCGAGCCCGTGCTTGAGGGTAGACCTTGTGTGTCGAAGCCCCGTGGCTTCCCAGTGTCGTGTCAAGCTCAAGTGACCCCTCTCAACCAACCTCCAAGGCAGGAAGAAAATCAAGCAGAAGCGTCAACGCGACGGCGTACCAGCTGTAGAAACAGTTAACTTATGGTGCAGCCGTCATGACGAAGGCTTTTCCTCCGGCGTGGCGCCTTGAAAAACCTCAAGTGTCCTGTGTGCCCGCGGGTGGCATCGGGATAGCCGGTGGTCTCCGGCATTAACCTGCTGATGATGCAGGAAGGAGTAGCTACTAGCACGTCCCGGATAGCGGGGGCAAAGGGGTTAACACCGCAAGTTCCACACGTTGGCCGCCGCCATCAACCTGGAAGCTCACTGTCTTGCGCCTCACAAGCAAACTGTCGTCGTGGGGAGCAGACCCAGGCTACCACGGCGCGGAAAAGGAAGAGGCAACAGGACACATCGGGGTCGGGGTCGTGCGGAAGTCAACGAACATCACAGCAAACCTTTCCAGTCAGAAGTCTCGCGCTTCCACAGCCACCCCGAGAAGTCCGCCAGAGGGCAGAGCGTGCTCATCGCACCCAACGTCGTCGATCCAGCCCCAATTCGGTGTCATCGTCCCTGGCCGACGTCGTGTGTCACGGTGAAGACCACCATGAACTCTTTCATGACAAGCACAGCCAGGCAGCTCCATCTTCCATGGGACGCAGTGCTACACGACATGAACAAAGCTGCTCTTGAGGCTTATTTGATGGCGAACATACATGTCCTATGACTTACAAGAACAAACCGTCCACTTGAAGAGCTTGGACAAATCTTCTTCTCCAAGTGCCTCACGGCTGTGATGGCAGGGCATCCGACGCTTGCTTCCAGCGCCGATTTAGTGGAATCGGTTGAGATTTACAATGCCTGGCGAGACGCACGAACAGGACGGAGCAACAACCACTTCATATCGACGGGCTGGCAGCAGTGTGCAGCTAGGCAGATGGCGACCAGCGCTGGCAACGTTGTCTGTGGGAACTTCAAAGGAAGGTTTCACGAGCATATCAAACGAACATACGAGTGCAGAGCGTACACAATGCTAAATAAGATTCATTCGCCTATCTACACTGGGAACAACGGCAGGATCCTGCTGTGGCGAGCTCGAATTCCTCGAAACACTGATGGGCACTTGCAGGGGCGGAGGCAGCTTACAAAAAATGAGGGGGCAAAGGTTAGGTTGGTCAATTTTTACAAGGGGATTCGTCTATCTGCAATTGTAGCAAACAAATCGATAACTTCGTATTTGTCAATTTGGTTGGTAAAATCACGTTCGATTGCGAGTAACATCAAGTCTGACATCCACAAATCATCCATAGTTGTTCGTAATCGTGTCTTGATTCTCTTCATTGCCGAAAAGATCTTTCTGTACTTGCCGTCGATATTAAGGAAAGATTTCTTGGAACCGTTCACCTCCGCGACACCAATGCAGAGACTTTATACGATGGCTTGACGACTCAATTGGAATTATGGGGCTACAATTATCAAAGTGTCGAGGCCAAGGATATGATGGAGCTGCCAACATGGGAGGCGACTATAACGCCTTCAGACACGATTGCGATCTCGTTGCCCATACGCATATTATGTTCACTGTTTTGCACATCGACTTAATCTCGTTCGTACCATTCAAAATGTTCACAAAGCAAATCACAACTCCCATGTACTCTTTCTTAGCTGCATAGCTCGCCTCATCCACTAGAACCGCGTAATATCCATCAGCCAGCTCATTATGAATTATGTGTTTTCGGATTGCGCTTGCAGAGCACATTGTCATCTCGTGCTGAATCTGAGGTGAGGTGTATCGCGCATTTTTTCCAGCTGATGCCATCGTTCTTGAGAACTCTGGCACCCGCTCGCCACAGAACTGCACCAACTCCATAAAATTCCCTTTGTTTGTTGACGACTCCTGTGCATCAACGATGAGTCAGTTCTTTGCCTACTGGCAACCTCACAGCGTAAACAGCACCTTCTCGTCGTTGCCTCGAAATGGAAGTTCTTGTTTGGCTAGAAGGAGGCAGATGTCGAGGATAAACGTGAGCCGGAATCGATTTTGCAGTCGCTCACTATTACACTGTACTTGAAGAGCCATTGATACGTCAAGCCCTGCAGCCATGCGACTTGAGTATTCTAGATCAGCAGAGTGGTGTTTTGAGCTTGTTTGACCAACGTGCTTTCGAAAGCCATCTTTGGAGATGGCTTTCTTCCAGTTTCTGTATCCGACCCCAGGCTGCGCATACACTGTGACCTCTTTCTCCATCGTCATAACATCTCTAGAGAGATAACAGCACAAGCAGTAGACCGAATCCGTCGTTGTAGAGTACTCCAACCAATGATGTTGATTGTACCAGGCAGGTCGGAATGATCGCAAGACGCCGCCCACCACGTGTGATTGAAACGTAATCTCTCGCGGCTGATACGGTCCCATGCTAACGTAAGTCTGAATCACTTCGCGTAAAAGAGACGGTCTGTCAACTAGTTGCTTGACAAAGAACAAATTAGGAGGTCGTTGAGCAGGATCACGTTTGACAAAGTCTGCAGCTCTGCAAGCAGCAGCTTCCTCCGGCACACCGTTCTTCGAGCACCAATCTGCTGCGGATATAGCAAATATGCCCCGAAGGGGGCTTGTAATTGTGCTGGGAAGCTGACTCACACCTGCTTATCGGAGATGATAAACCAGGTACAGAACGAGGCTTCTTGGCGAAGAAGCTGGTGATAGATGGCTGCGACCGCTTGCCGGACATTGTTGTGCGACCGGAACGAGCTTAGTAAAAACTTATGAAACCACTCGGTCAAAAATGGGGGCTGCCCCCCCCATTTAGGCCCTTGCTCCGCCCCTGGGCACTTGGATGGACGAACCCACATGCTAATTCCGCTGATTGTTACGATTCTGTCGACTGTGAAGAGACTTAACGTAGAGCCTGAAGCAGCACGGGAGGTCGACCCTAACAACAATGATAGAGTTGAGAACGTCAAAATATTCTCCGTTCTTCCGTTCAAAAGGGCTTTCGATGCAGTTATTTCAAGACGTGTACTAATGGATTGTGGTCTCTGCTCAAGAGAGCTGGTACAGACATTTCGCCATTATCACGGAGACCTGGACAAGCAGGCATCGTTTGGAGAGATGTCGCTGCCGCATTCTGGCGAAGCTATTCCATATCGACAAGTTTGAGACCAGTACAAGACGATTCGCCGGTGAAATCTCCACTGACGGGAAAGGTGTTAGTATCACGCTCAAGAAACCAAAACAGAACAGCGCTCACCTAGCTCCGCAGCTCTCCGACTTCGATGAGCTGTGGGGGCTTGACCCCAGCCGCCAAGACCTCTTCGTCGCGACAAACACGCAAGAGGAGAAGATGTCATGGTTTGGCCGTGAGCTCTACGAAGACGTCCGCTATTCAGCAAGCAATAAAACCATGAAAAGCTGGATCGACAGCAATTCAGAGGTGGCAAGGTCGTTTGCAGCCATGCCAACACGGAAGACTGCGTCGTTCGAACCTCTCAAGACGTACGTGGAATATGTCACTCATAAGCTGGACCTGATGCTCGGCTTCGAACAGCGCAAACCTTTCCGCAAACTACGCTTTCGACGATACATCTTTGCCAAGACGAAACTCCAGGCGCTTTGTTTGCAGCTGACTGCACGTGCTGGTGCAAGGACTCTGGTTGGCTTTGGCGATTGGAGCAACACCGACCTCGGCGGCCACATCAAGCGCCACCCCAAGGGTCCAGTCAAAGCATTCGAGGCGGAGCTGAAACGTCGAATCCATCGACGAGTTCAGAACCAGCAAACTCCATGCTGACTGCCATACCGAGCTCAACAAGCAGTTCTCTCTGCAACGCTGCCGTGACGGCAGGACGCGGACTCGCAAGGCTTACAGTGTACTCTATTGTCCGAGCAATGGCTGTTTTGGTACTACTGTGAACCGCGACGACAATGCGTCTCGAAACATGCTATTCCTCCTGCAGTACAAGGTGCAGGGTCTCCGACCGATCGCGTTCTGCCGCGGGACGTAGCCAAACCTCAAGTGTCCTGTGTGTGCCTTCGGGTGGCATCAGGATAGCCGGTGGTCTCCGGCATTAACCTGCTGATGCTGTCGGAAAGGAGTAGCACGTCCCCAATAGCGGGGGAGGGGGTAAAGGGGTTAACAGCGCCCAGCATCAAAAAGGCAACTTGGTCAAAAGGCAACAACGTTTCTATCCAAAGAGCTGCTCGCGCAGCGCCAGGAGCTCGTCGTGGTGCTGGCGGATGAGTGCGCGCAGCACGTCGCCGCCCAGTTGGAAGTTGCGGATCGTACTGACCTTGTCCTTCACCGTTGTCGTCCACTGGTCGGCTTTGGCAGCGTCGTCGCTGCTCGCAGGCTTCCACTCGAAGATATTGATCTTCGGGTCGAACTTGGGGGCTGGAGTCGCTTTCTCCGTCTCGAAAGGAACCTTTTCCAGCGCATCCGTTGCTTCTGGAGGTGCAGACGTTGGGCGAAGGCTAGCTGCAGCGTTCTGGTGATGAGTGACTGGCGTTGGTCCGGGATCCATCTTGGCAGCACCCGCCGTCGGAGACTCCGTCTGCTCCTGCTCCTGCTCTTGATTCTGTATTACAGCTTCTGGCGATGAACTTGCTCCGGCTACGACGATAGGAAGAGGTTTCTGGCCCCACCACTTGCCGTGGAGGTAGTCCACCACGGTCTGCACTGCAGTGTCATCCAGCAGAGCGTCATAGACTTGCACTTCTGCGATGCGGCCCTGGAAGGCGTTGGTGTCGCAGGAAAGCTTGGCATTGCCAAGACTTACCACGTCGTTGGCCGATATTCGAATTCGATTTTCATTTCGGGGCTGTGCTCCACCGCCCCACGCCTTGTCATTCACCTTGATCTCGACGGCATTTTCGTTCAAACGGTACGCCACTAACGAAAATTGCCCCTCAGGCAGCTCGTATTCGCTCTCTTGAAGACCATTGTTCGCAAAAACGATGGCTTCCCACCGTGAAGGCCAAACTGTCCGTATGGCGAGTTTCCGAAGAATTTTTGTCCTTTGAAAGAATCCCCAGACTGTAGTCACCACAAATGCTATGTTAAGGAAACCCAACTCAAAGAGCAAAGTCTCTCTCATAAAAACTTACCTCCACCAAAGCTGGGGCGATGACGAAGAACAGGGTCATGGAGTCGTGCACTTTCAAAGCATCACAGACCATCGGACACGAAAAATACACAACCGGTAGCTGGTGGGGAGTATCTGCCGCAATAGGAACCCAAATGGGCTGTTGCGTGCTTGATATCGCGTGAAATGCCGTTGAACTGCGCGCAATTTGGTTTGCCCAGCTACAGTACCATAAAAACAATAACTGATGTTACGCCAAGGCAAAATGCAGCCCACGCCGTAAAAATCCGCACCTGTTCACTGCGCACGCTGTGGCATCAGCCCCAGAGCTGGCTAAACAACTCGCTAAATTGTGTACTGTGACTCCCGAGTCAGCCGTGAGCCACAGCAGTAAATTCTCTTTGACTGTCGAAGGCACCAATGTCGTCATGTCACTTGACGCTGGCTGGGTATGGACTCCTTCGCCAAGTGTCGGTGGAAGACCTTGCAGTTTCATTTGAGCAATGATCTCTGCAATCTCCGCTGGAGATTGCCCTCCAGCATTAGGTGGTGTTTGCATCGGCACCTGGAGGTTTTCATCGACTACCGCAGCAGGTTTAGCACGAAAATCCATGGGTGAATTGATTCCTGCACTTGTTGGAACAGAATGTGTTGATGGTAATGTCTCCGTTCCTTTGTGGGGGCTTTCCCGAGATTCAGTGCCGAGCTCGTTCTCAAGAGGAAGATCCGAGGCTGGCAGCTTTGTGTCGCCATCAACATCATTCTGAATACCGAAGCGATGATCCTCTTGGTCGCGTTCTTCAGGGCGAGGAGAGTCGCTTGTCAATTTTGTGTAGCCCCTGAAGGAGATGTATCGTGTACACTTGGTCCTGTTGCTGTTTTCGGACGAGCTGAAGCCAGCACCTGGACCTGCTCAGCGTTCTTGTTCATCGGTCCCGGATGCCCACTATGTTCGTCTTGAGTCAAAGCGCTCGTCACGACGTTTTCGCCCCACAGAGACGGGAATTGAGTAGAGCTCACAAAGATAAACCCGGTGACGATGCACAAGTTGGCCACAAGGAGCAGCCTGTTGCAGGCCAACAGTTCAATACTTTAGCTGGCAAACAAAAATGCATCGCTAAATACAACACGCACCAGATCTTGCCTCTGGGACTCGTAAAGGATACTCCTCTCGAGGGTGCCGGTCCTCGTCTGGAAGAGTGCAAATGGTTCGCCGATACGCTGTTGCCATCGTCCTGGTCATCGTCATCGGACATAGGAGCCACCCGGTCTTTCTTGCCTCGGTCATGCCTGGATAGCGCCATGACACTCTACTCCAAGAAGCCCCGACCAAATTGCACGGCAAGTCTCGAAAGTGACGCTTCCGAGGCGACGCCAGTACTATCTTGACCTGCTGTATGCTGCAGCATGCTTTCCTTTGCTAGACCACCTGCATTGCTCATGACACCATACACCACACACAAGTCTGCTATGCTCCACCTTTTCTCCGTCAAGCGCCGCTGCATTCACCTACACGAAAACGATCGACACTCGTCCAAGCACTTCGTCCGGAGTAGAGCAAAAGCAGTCTAACGACCTCTTACGTCTGTAGACTTCCTGTCCTCTCTGCACTACGTCTAGTACGGGTCCGACTCGTTGAGCCACTTGTCCAGCCCCTTGAGCGGCTTGGCCTGCTTCACCGCCTTCTTGTGCTCGGCGACCTTGGCTGGCATGGCCGCCAGCGCCGCCTGCACCTTCTTGACGCGCTCGAACTCGTTGCGCTGGTTCTTGTGGCCCTTGAGCGGCCGCATGACGTGGTGCTTCTGCGGCCGGTCCCAGCTCTCGAGCCAGCCGCCCTTGCCTTCCTCCCACGTGCCCACGAGCCCGTTGCGCAGCGCGTGCTTCTTCACCATGGCCACCTTGCGGCCAGAAATCAGCGGCTGCTTCCACTTACCCTCCACCAGCTTGGGCTTCATGGCGGCCTCGGCCTCGGCCGCGCTCAGACGAAGGAAGCGCTGCATGGTCGGTCTGCTGCGTCTGCGTGTGGCGCAACGTGCTCGGCGATTATCTTCCAATGAAGCGCCGATATCGAGCACATTTTGTCCAATCACCACACCGTACTTAATTGGATAGAATAGCCTCCAGGCCCATTTTCACGAAGACGATGGAGATGGCGGCCGCGCCGCAGGTCGCGATGAACCGGGGCTACCCGATGCAGCAGCAGCAGCAGTTCCAGGCCATGGAGCAGCCCAAGGAGATCAGCACGGAGCAGATCCAGGCCATGCTGGACGAGAACTCGGGTCTCATCGTGGAGATCATCGAGCTCAACACGCAGATCAAGCACGGCAAGGGCACGGCACAGCTCGGGGAGTTCACCGAGAAGCTGGACAAGAAGCGCAAGAACCTCAACAAGAACCTCATGACGCTGGCCAAGTGGGCCGACGAGTCCTCCGAGACCTCGCCACGGCCTCAGCAGGGCTTCCTGCGGCGCAGATGGCTCAGCAGCAGCAATTCGCGCGCGGCGGCATGATGCCCATGAACCAGGCGCAGTACCAGGCCCAAGCTCAGGCCCAGGCCCAGGCTAGAGCCCAAGCCCAAGCCCAAGCCCAAGCGCGATACCAGGCTCAAGCACAGGCCCAAGCGCAGGCCCAGGCTCAAGCACAGGCCCAAGCGCAGGCCCAAGCGCAGGCCCAGGCAATGGCCCAGTACCAGGCCCGCATGAACCCCATGGCGGCTCAGCAGTACGCTCAGATGAGCCAAATGAACGCAATGAACCCCATGATGCAACAACAACAGCAGCAGCGGTATGTCAACGGTGGCATGACCTACGGAGTTCCGGGCAGTGCGGGGATGGGCCAAGTCCGCATGAGTAATTCGATGCCGACGGGCTACGGAGACAACCGAGGAGGCATGGCGCCGAACATGGGATTCCAGGTTGGACCTCAAGGCTACGGGATGATGCCCCTACGCAGATGCAGCGCATGAGCCAGGGAATGCCCCAACAGAGCATGCCAATGCAGAGCATGCCGATGCAGAGCATGCCGATGCAGAGCATGCCGATGCAGGGGATGCAGAGCATGGGGATGGCTCAGCAGGGGATGCCACAGCAAAGCATGGCGATGTCGCAGGGCATGATGATGCCACAGGGAATGCAGCAACAAGGTATGCCTCAGCCAGGAATGCCGCAGCAGCAGGGAATGCAACAGCAAGGGATGCCTCAGCAAGGATGCAGCAGCAGGGAATGCCTCAACAAGGAACGGAACAGCAAGGTATACAACAGCAAAACATGGGTCAACAGAACATGCCCCAGCAGGGCATGGATCAACAGGCGCAGCAAGGTGCACCTCAGCAAGACGTGCAGCAGATGAGCGAACCGCAGATGCCCGATTCCTCGGGACAGCCACAGTCCGGCAACTAGCGAGTGATTGGGGCGTACACAACTCGATGCGCTGTTACCAAATACAACAAACAGATTTATTCATCATTCAACGGTGCATCGAATGTTTCTTGCAGTTGCAGCAAGTTGCCTCGATTTCAAACCGTTTTTCGCGTACCGCAGTAAGTACGAATTTTGGTTTTGGCGGGAAGTAACAATTCGATTTGGAGCTCCTCGCGCATCCCTGAAGGGATGGCGTCGCAAGGCTTGTCCTCGTGGCTGAGCAACGCGGAGGACAAGGAGAGCAGTGGTAGCAGCAAGGACGAGAGCACCGACTCTCCGCTGGACATCAGTCTGACGCAACTGCGCGCCAAGGAGACCATCACACGCATCAGCCCCGAGAAGCGCGCGCTCGTGGAGGAGATCGACAGCGAGGCGGACGACGCCGAGTTCGATGAGCGGGCGCACTGGGCCAGACGTGGCTCTAGAAAAAGGCCAGAGCATCTCGCAGGGCCAAGCAGGACAAGAACCAGCCGTCTATCGCTCTCTTCTGCGTCAAGGAGACCGCTGCCGACTCTCAAGTTGAAGACGAGGCCGAGGCGATGGCCCAGGCCGTTGTGGCCTCTCAGCTGGAGCTAAACGAGGGCTCGATGTCGGTACTGGAGGCAGCGGAGATCGAAAGCAGGAAGGACGAGAAGCGGGAAAACTCTCTTGTGGTTTCGCTGGTGACGCCTGAGAAGGCGGAGAAGGACTCAGTGGAGGAGGTCACGCCGAGCCCAGTCATGATCTCCGGAAGACCCAAACGACAGGCCGTTGTGCGTGCGGAGATCTTACAGCAGCAACAGAAGCTTCTGGATGCCGTTGCTGCTAGAAACAATGCTGCTTCTTTCTTGACTCCGCCACCCACGACGAAGAAGGCGGATGCCAGCGCCAAGTCTAGCGGACGGAAACGGAAACTGGAGATGAACAAGAAGAAGACGTCGCCTAGCACCAAATCGGCGACGAGTGGCAAGTCACCCAGCAGCAAGGCTGCTCAGTCATTTTTCTTGAATGAAGAGGAGAAGAAACAGCTACAGGAAATTGAAGCTGTCTCGTTGTTCCGTGAGCAGCTGCGCCAGACGCGTGAAAAGGATAAAGCGTTTTTCGATGGGAAAACTGTTAACCCATTTTTTCAAGCGCGCACCATGAAGCGCAGCAGCAGCGTTGAAAATGATGATGGATCGATTGAGATCTGCGATGACGAAGGAGAGGAGAGTGGAGAAGCAAACGGACTGGTGGTGGGAGCTGGAGTAAACAGCTCTCGCTTTTCCCAGACGTGCAACTTGTGCTCCCTACTTCCTGCACTGTTAAAGACGTGGATATGGAGTACCCTGCTTTACCAAAGAAAAGTCTTCCAGTTGACGCCGAGATTATCGATGTTGATGCATTACCTGACAGCAGCTTGCTAACCGAGACAATGAATCGGCTCAAGGCAGCGGCGAACGGTCAAGTAACTACGGAGTCTTCATTCTCTGAACAGTTTTGGTTTCGCGAGTTTTGGACGCTTCGGGTGCATCTTGTTCCTCGCGCGTCGATGTCAGCCATGACAATGTGATCGATATTGCGACTGTGGACGATCATGTTGGCCGTCCAGTAACGGAGATGGAGACAACTACGGAAACGGAGGAACAGCTCATCGAGGAGCTTGTAGACGTACACGGTATGCGTGAGAACATGTTCGTGAACTGTTTGCGGGACTTGAGCAGGCCAAAGCGAAGCGGCTGGATCGCGTACAGAATCTCTCGTTGGTGGATCGTTATGCGCCAGTGAATGCGAGTGGGCTTGTGGGAAACCACGAGGTGACGCGAATTCTCTCGTCATGGTTGAGTGCATGGAAAATTGGCGGTGATGATCGTGCTCGTCGGGATTGTTTTGAATCTGAGCTGTTCACTTTTGATGATGGTGACAGTGATAGCGAAGATGAGGTCGGCGACTTGTGCCGTCTGTTTATACTGGACGGCGAGTCAGGGTCTGGCAAGTCGGCTGCTGTGTACGCGTGCGCTGAAGAGCTAGGCTACGAGATTATCGAAATCAATGCTGCTCAAAACCGGTCCGGCAAAAGCATCGTGGAGCTTGCTGGAGAGGCTACTCAGTCAACGAGAGTCCTCCACATAGGCGGAAAGGATGACAAGGGCAAGAAAAACACAAAAAGAAACGAAGGCGACATTCTGAAGGTCGACGGAGTTTAGATCAACCTACTGCGGCTTCATCCTCTCTGGTGCTTTTTGAAGACGTGGATCTCGTGTTTGATGAAGACAAGGGGTTCCTCAACGCTCTTTGCTCCATTGCCAAGCACTCCAAGTGCCCAATCGTGGTCACCTGCGCTCAACTACCCGACGCGTTTCCGCCGTCGCCTGGACGTTTGTGCCGCACGATGCAAAAACCTTCTCACGGCGAGTTTGCAACCTGGATGCGCCTTGTCTCCTTTATTGAAGGACTTACAGTGGCCCCGGCACTTGTAGATGCCCTTGGCAATTTTTTCGAGCGTGACGTGCGGCGTTCACTACATTTTTAGAGGCATACTTGCCTGCGTCCAATTCAGCGTCAATTACTAACTGGCGTTGGCTGCAGAAGAATGCAGCAAGGACGAGGACTGCACATTTGCGCACATAGATGTTCCAGCCTGGACGGTTTGGCGGACAAGGAGCTCGTCATTTGATGCCATGACGAGCAACTTGCTCGCCGAGCTTAAATCTGCAGCTGAAGTCGCTGGTAAATGCCAAGAAGATAAAAGCCGCGAAGAGAAAGAGGACGATGCTGCTGCAATGTCCGAGTTGGCACACGTATTGGATGCGGCTTCGCTGGCAGATACTTGGATGACATGTGACCGCGGTGTCGAAAGCGAGGTACAAGCAACTTTCCTTGTCGCTTGACTTTTGACTAGGTATCTGATTAATATCGTTTTTGACTTTGCGCGGCAGGATTATTTCTTTCTTAAGGAGCGAAGAGAGCTCGCAGGATTAGAGCTGCGGCGCTCGAGTCTGTACATGCTGGAAGATGAATTAAATCCGCTTGGTGCATCATTGCTGCGAGGAAAGAAAGGTGCAGGCGCCTGCATCTGTATGTGTACAGCGTACATTAGACGAAGTACTTGCAGCGTCTAGGCGATCCTCTCACCGGGAAGCACTGGCTGAGTTGAAGCCCAAGTTTGATCTTCCTCTCGCTTACAAAGGGTGCGTTTGAGCTGGACTTGCCTTGATCGCAAACATCTCACGTGTATTGCTTCCAAAGGTGCGGGAACTCGGAGGCTCGATTTACACTAGACTATATGCCGATGGTGGGGCGTTTGGCGTCAAGCACGGGCTTACAGGAAGGTCGGCGACGCACCTCTCGACGTAATCACTATTTAGGAGACGTGCTGGGGGACATGTCCCTCCTCGATGAGTTGCCATCCTTCAACACGTACTTACAGGCGGATGAGGACCAAGTCGTAGCTGCATCCCAGGATTCGTCTGAGTAGGCAAGTCGGGACGTCGTTTACACATGACCTGTCGCTCTGTAAATGTGAACGAAAACTGCTCTTCCATTTGACTCGGCGTGGCGGCTGCCTTCTCTCGTCGCTGCTACTCCACCTCTAGACGCGCTGTCCTTCTTCTATCTATTCCGTAGTCTTCTTGACTTTGGCCACGACCCGCTTGGGGACGTTTGCATTCACTTCCTTGGCTGAAATGTCCACCTTGGTCTTGATGATCTGGCTCAGTGCCGTATGGAAGGATGCGTGGTTCACCGACGTCACCTGAATAGGCAGGAGGCAGGCAAAACCAGTCAGTTAAAATGCTCCGTCTTCTGGCTGAGATCACTCGCAAGTGCCGTACCACCGTGCTGTATTTCTTCTTGTGCTTGTTGTTGCCGTACTTGCAGGCGCGGAACAGCAACACGTGCTCTCCGTCCTCCACCGAGAGCTTGTGAATCTTCTGCTGCGCCTTGGAGTTCGCTTTGGCCACAGGCACTGCAGCAGCAAACGCGTTGGGTTAGGAGGCTACTAGCAGGTCTGTGATTGCACTAGACGCACCGCTCTTGCAGGAGATCGCCACCGAGCCCTTGGAGCTCTGCGTGTTCGCGTAGAACTCGCTCACCTTGGCCAGGAACGTGTCCGTCGTGACCAGCACCATCTTCCTCGGCAAATGATGTTTAGACGATCTACTTAAGACCTTACAGATCCCAAATGTAATGAATTCAAAATTCAAAAAGACTGTGGACGAATGCTACGCCACTACTACTCGACCAACGCCATGTCCAGCAGGTCTCCCGGGTGGAAACGCACACTCGCAAGCGTCTTGGTGTCGTCTACACAGCGGCGGTGGCTGCTGTCCACGTATCCAACCTTCCGCATGAGCATTCTGACAATACGCATCGTCATGGGCTCGATCAGCGTGCAATCCCTAGCAATCACAACGTGCGGACTTCTACCTGCTGTCCCGCGTCTCCGACACGACGCAGATGCTGAGTCGCTTGTTGGGCTTCTGCGCGTCCGTGTTCGAGTCCTGCACCAGGTCTGCGATCTCTCGCAGCGTCGCGTCCGGCCTGCCGACAGTAGAAACAACAGAGATTAGGCATAACAACTCGAGAGCCAGCACCAGTATTATATCTTGTGCCGCAGCGCACCACGTGTAGATGTGCAGCTCGTTGGGAATGGGCGAATCATCCAGCGCTTCAAACGCTTCCGCTCTGCATTCGACAGTTCGTATCCAAGTGTTAGCTCTACCGTCCTGGCACCTAATACGCCACTTTGTGTCCTCTCATAACAGCAGATGCTCGTGCCTGTTGTGGGCGCCCGCGCTGAAGAAGACCCGCAGCAGGAACGGGCAGTGCTTCTCGCGGTCGATCGCGCGCTCCATCGCCAACGTGAAAGTGTATCCAAGTTCGTTTCAATTTTACTTAAGCGAGGAGCTTACCTGCTTAAGTTCAGCTCAATTAGCGGTGGCAAGACCAACAAGCGCAAGCAGCGAAGATGGCGGCGCGCAACGTGGTTCGGTTCCTCAAGTCTGCCCAGATCTCCTTCTCCAGCTTCGACCGGCGGGCGACTGGCGCGTGGTGCGTGACGCTCTGACACTTTCAACTCTCGTGCTGTGGCACACCATCGATCACTAACCGAAAGCCTCTGCTTTCCATTGTGTGGACAGCGAGTTCTACCGCCAGTTGACGGCGGAGAAGACGCGCAAGGTGAACCCCAAGGCGGACATCTCGTTCGCCTCGACGCTCGTGGGATCAGACCCGACCATCAAGCTGGACTTCAGTATGTACACGGCACAGCGGACATTTTGGAACTGCTGGTGCTTGAGACTAATGCTATTCGTGTGTCGCTGCAGTTAACGGCAAAAAGGAGATGATGGAGGTGCCCGGCAAGAATGTGCGCGAGATCTTCGAGCAGCTGGAGTACTTCTGCGCGCAGATTGAGTCGGAGTACGAGAAGGCTGGCAAGCCCATCGAATAGACAAGTTTTCAGTCGACAGCAGCAAGAACGGTAGTCAAGAGCCGATGCTGTTCGGCTTCATTTCGGTCAATTCAGGCAGCGAGCAGATGGTTGTGTGAGACTACTGGACTAGACGTTGAGTGTTTTGCAAGCAAGCTGTAGCAATCCCTTAGATTCGACAGTGGTGTCATCGCGTGGAAGACAACTCTGCATCCCTTGAGCGCATTGTTATCCGAAGTCAGCTGTGTTAAATAGCCTAACATAGTCACTGTTGGTCGATGAGCTCGATTTCCGCTCTCACCCCGTCGTCAAAGTTGGGTTGCACAGCATATATTTTAAAAGTCTTGGCGCGCTCCGACGAATACTGGAGTAGGTACTCCTTGCATGTACGACTGGAACCTGCGCACATATCACGACCCAACACATTGCATCACAACGAGGAAATCACAGAACTGTGGAGCAAACGTAGGTCACCGCAGACGCGAGCCACTCGGAGGCTGACATCTTGGTTGTGCACGTCCGTCACGAAGACCAGCGACGTCTCCACCATTTTGCACATTTCACGGGCGCATCGCACCACTGCCAGTCTTGTGTCCGCGTTATAATACAGCACTGCATGGCACCAAGTACACAGCATCCAGTCCACTCAGTCATTGGCAATGTCCTCCACGCAGTCTTACAACCCATTCCAACCTTGGAAAGCGTACTGCAGCAGCCCAGCGCCGACATCCCCGTAGCTCTTGTTGATTGCGTCGCGGATGCTTGCGTAGATGTCCTCCTTCTTCACCGCCAGCTTGCGTGCGCCCGAGGCCTCCACCACCAGGTAGCGCGTCTTCAGTCGCACCATCTTGTCTTGCTTTCAGTATAATATTTTTGTGTACACCTATTGTATGAGCCCTCTTTTGGGTACACACAAACCACACAAATCGACTCGACATGAGTGGAGACATCGCGGTGCCCGGTCAGCGCTTGGCGACGGCCGACAGGAAGCTCAAGGCTGGCAGCGGGACGTACGTGCGGGATGGAGACATATTTTCGTCCATCTATGGCAAATGGGCGGTCGCAGGGGACTCTGTGGAGGTCACACGCGCTGGCAAGACGTTGGCGTCGGCGCAGGTGCTGCGACTAGGAGACGTGGTCATCTGCCGCGTGGTGAAGATCACGTCCAGACAGGTGATGGTGGACATCCTGTGCGTGGGCGACACGGTGCTGAAGGAGGCGTTCCCGGGAACGATTCGCCTGGAGGACGTGCGCAACCACGACATCGACAAGCTCGTGATGGAGGAGGTCTTCTCGCCCAACAAGCTCGTCAAGGCGGCCGTACTGTCGTTCGGCGATACGCGCTCGTACTTCCTGTCGACAGCAAAGCTAGGACTGGGGGTGGTGCGTCAGCCGGCAAAACAGGA
This sequence comes from Phytophthora quininea, assembly GCA_011947345.1. NCBI lineage: Eukaryota > Oomycota > Peronosporomycetes > Peronosporales > Peronosporaceae > Phytophthora > Phytophthora quininea. The sequence continues at coordinate 171,830 of JAAVTG010000581.1, read as the reverse complement.
AGGCCAGGAGACCGACATGGACACGGATTAGAGGTTAGAAAAAGGAGTAAAATATGCCTCGCGCTATGTGGTGCTACAACGAATTCAAACGGATGGCAGTATCTGCTGTGAATGCGCCTTGCTGGGGTATTATCTCTGCGATCACTCGTCATCTTCGTCCTCGGAACCTTCCTCTTCGATAATCTCAAAACGAGTGAAAGGCTTCTCCGACGAACTGTTTCGCACAGACTTCCAGTCGTGCGATGCTTGGTTGCTCCCATGGTGAATGGGATCAGCTTCCTCTTCGTCTTCGTCATCAGTGATCTCGAAGCGCTTGAAAGATTTGTCTTGCAGAGCCTCAGCTTCATATTCAAGCTCCGCCTTAGCTTCTGTCCGTCGTGGTGAAGTTGCGGTCTGGTTGCTCGCAAGTCCGCCGTTCACTTCGTCGTGTTTGTCCTTGGCCGTCTTCAGAAGCTTTCCCACCTCGCGGTTGTTCGGCTCTAGCCTCAAAGCCTCCTCAAAATCTTGCACGGACTCGGCATATTTTCCTCTCCGGTACCGCGTCATACCGCGACGACTCCATCCCTTCATAGCTAGGGTCTAGAAGAATTGCGCGCGTAGAGTCTTCTTCTGCTGCCGCAAAGTTCTTGTTGCGCAAATGCACCAAAGCTCGATTGGCATACAGAATTGGATCCGAGTCATCGTAGGCCATACTGCGCGTGTAGTGGAGCGCTGCCATGTCCAGCTCCTGTGCCTTGAAGCAGTCGTTCCCTTTTTGCTTCTCGTACGCTGCATACACCTTGCGCGTTTCAGGCTCGAGCTTCTCCAGCTCCACCGACTGGGGAAGCGATTCCAGCTCTTTCTTACGCGCAACAGTACGCCTTTCTCGCTGTTCACGCTGCATCTGCGCCTGCTGACGAGCCATCTCACCCTCGGTATCAATCTCCTCAAGAGCCTTGTCGACGTCGTACTTTTCCCACGATCGAAAGTCGTAGGCTGGGATGGCCTTTTGCGGCTTCTTATCGCCACTCATAAACTTCATCTCCGCCCCCAGTAGCGTCGAGTCCGTGGCAATAGAAACCTTTTGTCCTCGTACAGGAGGCAGCTCACGTGCTATAGGCGCCTGCCTCTTTAGCGCTTCGTTCTGGAGATCCATCGCCGCCGTCCAGCTGGTTAGGTCGTCAGTCTCCGTCGTCAGCTCATTAGCGGTGGGCTCCGACCGCATGCAGATGATCTTGCCGCGCTCTCGCTCCGGCAGCACTGCCAGGATGCGTTCCTCTGTGGCCTTCTCCAGTTCCGGGTAACGGCCTTCCTTGCCCGAGCGCAGAGTTGCCAGGATGCCTTTCAGCTCGTCCAGGTCCGTACAACTCGCCACAAAGCCGTAGTCCAGCATCTCCACATCGATCGTCCTCTTCTTGCGCGTGTGCAGCGAGAAGTAGCCGCTTCCGGCGTGCTCTTGCCCGCGATGGTCATTTTGCGATATCCCGATCTTCTGGAGTCGCGGCTGTTCCTAGCGTCGCTTAGAGTGATGGTCGTCATGTTGAAGTTATTTATAGCACATTTTGCATCCACCCCGGAAGAAACCAACATGGAGGCGGCGGGAGCTCGAGCCAGCAACTCCGTCGTCGTGGGGATGGCGCCTCCAGCCGCCCCCACGCAAGTGTCCGGTCTGTCGACTGGCAGACAGGAAGACAGGGACGAAGACGTACGTTGACTAGCTACAAGCAAAGATTTTGGCTGGAGTATTGACGTGTTGAAGGTGTGTAGTTCTACGATGCTCAAGAAGACGTCCAAGCAGAAGCGTCCAGGGCCTCCGCAGCTGCCAACCAGCCACCGAGGCTCCGAGCTGGAGAACAAGCTCACAGACCCGGGCGACAGCAAGTACATCGTCAAGAACAAGGACACGGGCGAGGTCTTCGATATCCGAGACCTGTCCAGCATGCCTGTGGACTCGTACTCGATCTTCCCCAGCAATTTCGTCGCTCCCCACGAGGAAGAGGTGCGACTGCCCATGGGATATGCGGTAGACCCAGCAAATAGAGTTAATGAGGGGAGCTTTGCAGTCTGAACAGGGCAAACGGACCAAGACGAGAAGACCATCGCTCACAAAAATCATCTCCAAGTTCCCCATGAAGTCCAAGTCCAGAGATCCCATAAAGCGGAACCATGTCCCGGTACAGATGAAATGACACTCTCAATTGTGATGCATCGACTCACGTTTTACTTGAAACTAGGTCATGTGTAACAAGAAGGACAAGCGGGATCTGGAAGAGCTGTGTCTGGCGCAAACGCTGTCAAAGCACACAGGAACGATTTGGACAATGAAGTTTAGCCACGATGGCGCTCGACTTGTATCTGGGGGACAAGATGCCATCCTACGAGTTTGGAAGGTCCAGATCAGCTCTGAAGAAGATGCCAAAGCATCAAGAGAGAGTGAAGAGAAGCAAATTCTGGATTCGGAGCCTGAGCGAGCGTACCAGGTGAGCTAATAGCCAATATTGTTCCCTGCAATCAACTCACTTCTGCTTATTGTGGCACTTTCCCATAACTAGGGCCACACCATGCCAATCGTGGATGTCTCGTGGAGTCGCAGCAACTTTATATTATCTGCATCCATGGACAAGGTTTGAAACGCTTATGTATTATTGTGCCATGCTTCTTACGCATAGCTAATGATGTGCTTTGGTGATATCAGACGGTTAGGTTGTGGCATATTTCCCGCGAGGATTGCTTGCATGTATTTCATCACCCCGATAGTGTGCCTGCGGTAGACTTCCACCCGAAGGTTCGAAAATTGGTTCAATTGTGGACGACGGTGGCATTGACCAGCAATTGTTTTGCTTTATGATTATAGGAAGATAGATACTTTTTGTCAGGGTGCTTCGACAACAAAGCGCGAGTCTGGGATATCCCTGACGGCTGCGTAGTTTCATACGTGCAGACACCCGTAATGATCACAGCGGCCAGCTTCAACCCCAGCGGCACACGGGCGATCGTTGGGCTGCTCAACGGCCAGTGCATCTTCTATCAAGTCAACTCTCACCAGCAGATGAACTATTACACGCAGATTGAGTGTCGAAACAGCCGCGGCCCAATGAAAAAGGGACGGAAAGTCACTGGCATTGAGTTCGACCCAGAAGGCAAATATTTCTTGGTTAGCACAAACGATTCTCGCATGAGACTCTTCTCGGTGGACAATTATTCGCGAATATGCAAGTATAAGGGGCTGGTAAATGGCCATCTTCAAATCAAAGGGCGGTTCAGGTACGAAATGACATTGATAAGTTCCTTCGTCAGCAGTGTTGCTGATTTTAGATGCCTTCCAGCCAGGACGGAGACTTTGTGATTTGCGGGTCTGAGAACGGCTCTGTTTACGTGTGGAACAAAGCGAGGTAAAGTTTCTGCTCGGCGAAAGCTGCGATTTCCACAAGAGTAACCTCATCTTTTGCTGCCTCATTAGATACCTTCGATCCATGAGCATTGTCAAGAGTAGCAAGCAGGACCGTAATTCGTCCTACGAATTTTTCACTGGTGCGTGAACAAGTAACCATGGATTTTATTCGTTGGTGGTGCTAATGAATTTGCATAGCTGCTGACTCTCCGAACGGCATTGTCACGGTTGCCTTATTCGCCCCTGCGAGTACCTTCGCGATGGTAAAGTCCAAACTTGAGGCGAGCGACGATGTGAACACGAATGCGTGCACGGGATTGATCGTCAGCGCAAGTTACGATGGATGCATCAAGTTTTTCGAGCGGTCCGCGAAGTCTGTTTGAGCGGGGATTGACGTCGTCAATTTCTGATGACGAGGTTTTCCTTGGTCAACAACGAGGCTTGCACGATAATCGTGCCAACGCACAAGTATGATAGAGGCGCTTGTACGGCTTCACGGATCGTGTAAAATATTCATAGACCCACGGATCAAAATCGTTTGCTTTGGGCTACAGGCGTTGGTCATGCAGGATGGTCTATCACCGCTCTTGGACTACTCGTCTATTGCTCAGCGTAAATGGTAGGGTCAGCTCTCAACAGTTGATCCTGCTTCCCCATGGCTGAAATCAGGCTCCGCACGAACGACTCGATGTCATTGTGCGTAGCCTCCACAGTCTCAAGAACTTCCTCGTGGCAAGCACCGGCATCCTTCTCCCCAGGGAACAGGGCTTTGTTGGTGATCAGTGACAGTCCGACGGTTTGAATCCACAGTGGGCAGCCACGATAACTTCCGGCACTGTGCTCATGCCCACGGCATCGCAGCCCACCAGCCTCAGGAAACGGCACTCGGTCGGCGTCTCGTACGTGGGTCCGGTGACGAAGCCGTAGACGCCTCGTCGGATCTTGTGGCCCAGGCCCTGCTTCTCCGCGATGTCGAAGGCCAGGTCCTGCAGTTTCTTGTCGTAGCAGTTCGACAGCGGCGTGAACCGACTGCCGAATCTCGAGTCGTTGGGGCCGATCAGCGGGTGCTGGCCCGACAGCCCCGGCATGTTCAGGTGGTCGTTCAGGATCATGAGGTCACCCACGTTGAAGTCGGCGTTCAGACCGCCCGCGGCGTTGGTCACCAGCAGGTACTTGATGCCCAGCAAGTACATGACTCGAATGGGCAGCGCCGTCTCGCGCATCGCGTAGCCTTCGTAGCAGTGGAAGCGGCCGCGCATGCACACCACGCGCACGCCGTCCAGGTCGCCGAACACCAGTTCTCCGGCGTGGCCCTCAACCGTCGAGCGCGGAAACTGCGGGATGTCCTCGTACTTGATCACCTCCTGGTTGGCTAGGCAGGTGCTGAGGCCGCCCAGGCCGGAGCCGCACACGACGCCGATGAGCGGCCTCGTGGTCATGCGCTCCTGCAAAAGTCGTTGATGACGTCGATGCGCTCGCGCGAGGTAGTTTCAACGGTCTGGGCACCTTCGTCAGCATCACCAGTGCCAGCAACCGAACTGTTCCTGACGGCCGTGCCGCGAGGACTCGAGATGTCGGCAGCGTCGTGTGCCGTGGGTGTCGCCGACTGCGGCGGTTGAGCCGATGCCGATGCATTCATGTCGTTCATCATGGTGGTTGCTGTCGTTGTGGACGCTCGTGGACGGAACGCGGCGACTGCCGGGAGCCCTGCTGGAAGCAATGCGATGCTAACCTTGAGTGGCGTGCAGATCAGGATTGAAATAGCAACGCGACTGACGTACGAACAAACTGGTTTTCTACAGGGTTTACAGAGAACTAGTACAACGATCCATTTCTGTGGTGAGTTATCAGCGGTATCAACTGCCGAGAAGGCTTACCTGCTGCTCTTGCGTTGTGCACTCAATGCAAGCCTGCTTCCACGATGCTTTGCGCTCATAATCTCCGGCACGTATATTACCGATAACTTATTAGGATTTCAGTGTTCGCGCGGTGCTGGCTGCCGATCGCGGAAATGAGGTTCCGCACGTACGACTCGATGTCGTGCTGCGTGGCCTTGACGGTGTCAAGGACCTCGTCGTGGGAAGCTGCTTCGCGCTCCTCGCCGGGGAACAGAGCCTTGTTGGTGATCAGAGACAACCCGACCACCTTGACGCCGCAGTGGGCAGCCACGATAACTTCCGGCACTGTGCTCATGCCCACGGCATCGCAGCCCACCAGCCTCAGGAAACGGCACTCGGTCGGCGTCTCGTACGTGGGTCCGGTGACGAAGCCGTAGACGCCTCGTCGGATCTTGTGGCCCAGGCCCTGCTTCTCCGCGATGTCGAAGGCCAGGTCCTGCAGTTTCTTGTCGTAGCAGTTCGACAGCGGCGTGAACCGACTGCCGAATCTCGAGTCGTTGGGGCCGATCAGCGGGTGCTGGCCCGACAGCCCCGGCATGTTCAGGTGGTCGTTCAGGATCATGAGGTCACCCACGTTGAAGTCGGCGTTCAGACCGCCCGCGGCGTTGGTCACCAGCAGGTACTTGATGCCCAGCAAGTACATGACTCGAATGGGCAGCGCCGTCTCGCGCATCGCGTAGCCTTCGTAGCAGTGGAAGCGGCCGCGCATGCACACCACGCGCACGCCGTCCAGGTCGCCGAACACCAGTTCTCCGGCGTGGCCCTCAACCGTCGAGCGCGGAAACTGCGGGATGTCCTCGTACTTGATCACCTCCTGGTTGGCTAGGCAGGTGCTGAGGCCGCCCAGGCCGGAGCCGCACACGACGCCGATGAGCGGCCTCGTGGTCATGCGCTCCTGCAAAAGTCGTTGATGACGTCGATGCGCTCGCGAGGCAGCGTCTCGTCGGCCATTTGGCCCGTCGAGATGCGGCGCACGTGGGTGGCGTGGGTCTTGTCGTCTCTGGCGGCGGCGAGCGCGGCGACAGTGCTGGTCGCGGCCGTACCGCGAGGGCTGAGGCCGTCCACGCTGTGGCTGTGGTGCTGGCGGGTCGTCTTGAGGTCGTTCATCATGGTGCTGGCGGGCTTGGCAGGCGGTGGCAGGGTGCGTCCGAGGCAGCACGTTGAAGAGTGGCGACTCCGCCCTCCAGAACGCGCGGAAAATAGCTCTGCAGCAGCGCATATGCGGCAAGGCAAGCGTCCACGTCCGCGCGTCAGGGCGCTGAAGTTGAATGTGAGTGAAACGGCCCTATTCCGCGCCCAAATCGCATTCACGCGCGCGCATTCAAATCCGTTTGACAAGTCGCGGAGGCTCTCGGGCTTTGCCTGCTGGACATCAATGTTCAGTGACTAGACGTAGCTATCACACCTGTGCAGCGGACTAGAACCACAAAGTAGCGTCAGAAACCCTCACTTTGCAATAAACTCTGTACATCTCAAGTGGGAAGCTTCGTCACTACTCACTTCTGACCATCTTCATCTAGAGCTTCAGGTCAACGGAGACAGAAATCGCATATCGCAGCACGAGCGGCTATCATGACATGATGTAAAACTGGTTTTTATGGGATGCGTTGGGCGCATAATGACGGCACGTGATTGGACGGTTTGAATATTTGAACGGGAGGTTACAAGCGCGTACAGTGGAAGTAGGCTTGGGCGCAGCTGCGCCGGACACGGGAGATCTACCAAGGAGCTGTCTATAGGCTGGCAAGGGTGGTACGAATACACCCTTGGACGCAGATTTGCACTCAGTCCTGGCCACTCTCACAGTGAAGACAGGTCGCCTCACCGAAGAGGCCAAATCGCCGCTCGGAATGTATCTGTGTTCGCGACCTGTCCCCTGCCTTGGTCACAGAATTGACTGCAGCGATAAAAGACTCCGCCGCACCCGCAACGAGTACCAAGCCACCCTCGCCGCACATTGTACTCAAGATGCTCGCATACAAGTTCGAGACTATCCCGACCCCAAGTGCGCCTAGTATTGATGATGACCCTTAAACGCACATCTGGCGTTGTGATGATGGTTGACCGCACATTGCGTCCCATACGTCGACATACGAATTCCGAGTCTACTGTGCACCAAGTGCGTTCAAGTTCCATGGTGACCGTTAAACGCTGTTATGGCTGAACCTTCGACGGAGCGTGACCCTTGGCCGCACATGTTTGTATATGAAATTCACTATGTGTGCCGACTGCTATGGAGTGCACATGCGTCCAAGCCCAACCTGCGCCCAATGCTCAGTTGACTCGGGCCTTGCACATTTGGGCCAGTTTAGTGTGAATTGATCGCGCCAAGTTGAGCTTCGGGCAAGAATCCAGTGGAACCCAGAATCCTGGACACCAAAGAGAGAGAAATCTTTTATAAAAACAATCAGAGAGTTCGATTTGCCTTGAAGCCCCGAAGTGGTGTCAGAAGCAGGTTTCCTGAGATACTGCACGCAGGCTTAAAGGACAAGACGGCCCCAGCGTCGCCGGAGCTCCCCACCCGTCAAAGTCAAGTCAAGTTGGGTAGGGGTCTTAGGCTCGCGCCGAGGGTTCCCCCATTCCATATCCCAGTTGGACCGTCTTCTCCGTGGGCGATCACCCATTTCATATTCATCTCCCCGCGTGTGCGCTAGCAGTTAGCCTACAAGGGCAAACCGGAATCGGAACTGCGTTCAAGGATCAAGAGAGGGCCTAGGTTGGTCAGAGTACTCTCAAGCTCCGAAAGGTTACAAGTGTGAAGTCCAGTGGGCCAAATGTATTCCCTCGCGAGAGGATGGTGTGCGTTCGTGAAGGAGTGTCCAAGGTAACCCGAGTGTCTTAGGCACATATTCCTGAATCTACTCGGCTATAACCCCCCATCTAAGGGTCTCAAAGAATGAGAGACAGCTGCATATTTGTGCGTTTGCACATCGGACTCTTTTGTATTGTTGGTTCTACGTGGAGGAGTTTCTCCTCAGTCAAGGCCCACCTCGTCACCTTCGCCGCAGAAGTGCGTCCATGGGTGGTTGAGTCCCCAACCAAGTTCTCCAAGTCCGACCACTGAACCAAGGCTGCCTGGTGGTAAACCACAGGGATTGCCGCAAGATCACGCACCAAAGGGCCCTTGGACGTAGATTGGAAACTACTGATCTGCGCCCAACAATCCTTCTCAAGTTCGTTCAAGGTTTTCTGGGCTGCGAGCTTCACCGCCCGCGGTGCCGCTACACAAACACCTCACAATCATCAAAGGCATCAGTCGGATAAATGCCTCGCGAATACTGTTCGTGGACCCTGAAAAAGATCACACTCACCCCGAGCTTAACTGCACCGGTGGGTCGATGAAGTACGTCGTTGTAGATTCACCTTTGGAGCTTATCCCATCGGCTGATATGGTTAATGTCTCCTCGAATTTTTATGAGTTGTCGCTTTCGGGCAATCCAACGCAGAAGCGAAAGTATTGTTTGCAATCATTAGGCGGCCCATCAACGCTCGAATCACATACATCATCAACTTCATCACAGATTCTAAGTGCACGGAAAATCTCCGAGACGTTGTGTGAAAGCTTCCGTTGGTGCACGTTGAGCATGGCGGTCGTTCTCAACCATGTATCGATGTATCTGTACTACACGATACGCTTTTTAGCGTGTTGCTCCAATGAAAATGGGGTCATACCACTTGCGCAGAAACTTGTTGCAGGTCGGAATGTATTTGGGTCATATTAACTGTCTCGTTGTTCAAGTTGATTATTAATGAATCGGCACCAGATCGCTTTCTGGAAATTGCATTTGTTGCCATCTGCGGTTATAAGATTGGCAATGAGTGGGCTAACTCGGAGAGCAAACTCGATCTCGATTACACCCTGACAAGATTGTGTTACGCTTTAAGCTGAGTTTCCAAAGGTTGTCGAATCAATTGGTGAGCGCGATTTTCGCCCGTGATCGACCTTGAACGGGGAAATTCGGGTTGAAATCGAGACCAAAGTCACATGTGTATGTTTTACAGTTGATAAAATCTTCTCCAAATTGCCCCCTTGATGGGATACCACACACCGCTGACTGATTTCTGACCTATCGTTCACTATAACCGTCTGCCTGTGCTATGTTTAACGCAGGCATTCGTTGCGTCACCTGTACTCACGCAATATTGAATAGTATCAGCAAAGATAGATCGAATTCTGGCGAACAGCATGGTCAGAGAGGAGTCGGGTTGCAGGTTTTGCATCGACGCCCATGATAACTGTGATGTAGCAACGTCACCACACAACACTTGCATCCATGAATTCCGGTATTCCTACCTCGATACAGCAGCAAGATAGGCATATTTGCACCGGTTACTAGTAGCACTATCGGTGTCTTCCCCGGTCAGTTCAAGTGTCATTTTTCACCTCGCCTTTCCGTCTGGGTTGACCGAAAGGACACCACAGAGGTTCTACGTGCAGATAGACAGCCACGGCAAGCCTGTCTAACCGCTTTCTCTCGATTTGCTTTCTCAGTCGTTAGACGCCGAACCTGGTTTTGCTGCTCCTGAAATGCCAGCCGTCGCTCAAGTAGTGTGACCGGGTTGACACCCGAGTAAAGGCATGTGACCTTAATTTTTTCCATGTCAAGTGGTTCAGACATTGTACAAAGCAGATAATATGCAGTTACGAAGAAATAAGTAGAATCTGCAAAAACCAACTTGAAGAAATACTATCTTGATGCTTGAAACGCCGCCTACACTGCTTGCCGTTTTTGTGTAACTATGTGATCAGTGGCCAAGGCTGTGAGCCTATTGGATGCTAAGGCAAAGATACCTCGTCACCTCTCTAATTTTCACAAGGTGGTGGACGGCATACACATAGAATATGCACTCGTGGGGTACCCAGTCGGAGTCCTGTGTCAGGTAGGCAGGTAGGCTTCCTATCGGCAATCACTAAAACGTTTGGGCGAACTGTTGGAAAACGTAAAAAAATGCAATTTGAACAAAATATCACGTTTGGGGTGTGCGGTAGTACCGCAAGAGCGAGGAAAATGTGCACGTAAAGGGGACGGTAAACGGGGCAAACAACACCGCAACAAGGGACAGCGGTGTGGAGGCTCCTCCTGAACTGATCAGGCCGAGAGTAAGCTTATAGCTCCAACCAACTATTACACGGTCGTGTTTTAAGTGCGAGATCTAACATTTTTGCTTTTCCTGAATGGACAAGTGAGCAGTTTTTGCGGCAAAGGCATGGAAGGCAGTCTCGACGGACACTATCATAAGAACCAATCAGACTGGGAACGCTTTCTGGGAGAAGGTGGCGTTGCATTATAACAGCATCCTTCCGATAACACACGAAAATACACGCGCCCTCAGCAAGCAATCAGGTATTACTGTGTTCGCGAGCTACTTCCACCAGTTTGTTTTGGCGTCCCACACACTAGTAACTGTTATCCTTGAGACCAATGCCGCAACTAATGCACAGGCTCAGTAAATGCATGCTGCCCTCTTCTTGATCTGAGCTGCCGGGGTGAATCAGAATATTTCTTACTTATGGAGTAGTATCAGACATAGTAAAACGAGCCATACAAGCAATATCTCATCGTACTTCGCCTTGGATCCACTTTCGATGACACTGGTGCGTTATTTTTACTTTCTTTTAATTCTTACCGTAGCAAGCATAGTAGTGAATTGGAATCATCATGAATTGTCGATAAAACCATCAATGCTTCCCCTGCCTCGTGAATCAGTGTAAGAAACTCGAGGCAGCCAGTCTTTTCAACCTATATCTCCAGCAGCAGCCGAACACGCGTTTACGTTGCTGTGCAGGTATATTTTCCATATCCGAGAATTCTAGCACGGGAGGTTCACAAACTGGTGTGTTGGCAGATATGCGTCTTCAGCATTGAACAAAAAGCCCAGCAAAATTGTAATTACTGATGCTGTGCCACCCCTAAAGGAGACGCGTTCGTCAGCGCGCTGCAACGTCACTAGCCCTGATCTGATCCACGTTTCCACAAAACACGTCGAAGTCAACTGGTATTGTACATTTCGGCAATTTAGATCACCTGAAGTCGCAATAGGGGTAAGGTCAATACCTTAAATTAACGGGTATAATGCAGCGAAATAGTAAACGTCTCAGTATGTGGTGTGGATCTATCAATGAAGCTATCTGCTTCCGCAAAGATTCGAATGGTGGATATATGCTTGACTTCAGGCTGTCCCCCTTGCTGCGCCAGCTTATAACAGGTTTTCAAGAGACTTGCACGGTCCTATCCTTTATTTGACTTCCTCATCGGAGTCCAATAAGGACACTGACAACCTCTCTTATCAACAGGTTTTGAATTAGCCATTTACGAAGGACTGATGTACCCGTAGTAGATACTACCTAAAGCAGTTTTCCCTACTCAAAGAGGGTCCAACAGGGAACGCTGCCACACAGTCTGATGGGCCCGTGACTCTCCAATCTGCAAGGCAAACCGCTCCTGAGATACGTTTTATGGAACTGTAATGTGGATATTTTCCAAGTTGCGACGGCTGACCTTCGCCTCCGCCATGTGGATAACGGATGTCTATTTGGACCAGTTGTAACGTGAGGCGAAGGTTCGTCGTGGGACACTATCTCTAAATGGTCACTATTGTGAACTGTCGCTTCGTCGTTAATCTTTGGGTGGGCGGCGCCGCTGACTCTGCCCATATTTCGCTTGATATTTGTATAGAATCATCTGTACAGGTGGGATTAGATAAAGCAAGAGCCCGCCATGGCGATACAATCAGAGAAGAATTTTCCCCCGACTTCTCAAGCGTCCTAGGTAAGCACCTTGCCTTGTTGTCATGGCTTATGCCTGCCAGCGAACACAGACCTTCGTGAAGTCAGTGTTCGTTTGGTCGGGCCAAGAGTGAAGAGTGGTAGTTATAGTGTATTTTGGTTTGACCTTATCAATAGGGGATTGTTGGTCGAAAGGGCCTTATGTGTAGAGTGCTAGTCGCATTCCGACACGACTTCCAGCCGGAGTTATACTCCGACGCCGGCGTAAGAGAATCCACAGGGCTAGGTAACCTTCGTCTGCTGGTGCCACGGGACTTTGAGCGTGTGAGAGAGTGTTTGGATGTACAGGCAGAGGCTCATGCCTGTAGCGTCCGTTTATATTTACCTACAGCGTAACATTCGCCTAACGTTTCGGAAGGCGTATTGTTGTGTGCGGAAACTCGCTCCTACCTTAGCGAAAGTTCAATGGATTTCTACACCACACAACCTACGACCCTACCATTTGCAAATGATTCAGGCTCAGTCCGATGAGGAGACTGAAGTCCGACGAAGAGTGCTAAAATGGAGCGCAAATATATAAATATGTATATATAAATTTCAATACAGTATTAGCAAAGAAATAAGGTACAACCGAGATATCCAAAAATTGCGCATGGTTTATTTGTATTCATCGCCACTCGCTCGCTATTTGGGCACTGCACCGCTCCCGACGACGTAGCCTGCTGCCTTAGCTGCGGTGTAGTCTGCACTTCGCAATGTACCACGCAGACTTGTTAAATTGGTGGCAGAATAAGAACCCGAAATTTAACACTTGTTCCACAACAGAACTTTCGTTAGTTCGACGTTCAGGAGGCGGGAAGTGATGCAAACATCCGTCCGCCAATTGACAGAGAAGCCATCAAGCGGCAGCAAATCAGGCTCATTGATCTTAGGCTTATGTTTGAAGTGGCGGAACAAGAACTCGATAGTAAGTTTGTTGTTCCAATATCTCGCACAGCACTTGGGTGGAAGAAGGACTTGTGGTCGAGATTGGAAAATGAAAAGTGAGTGTGATTGAGTTAGTGCTAGCTGTTTTTCCTGGCGCTCTCTGTCCTGCGTTCCTGTCCACTAAATCTCCTGTTCTTGTCCTTGGTGCCAGTTCTGAATAGAGACGCGCCACCGTAAAAACACGCGCCCTGTGTGTGCGACGAAAGTCTCCATTTAGTAACTCTTGTGCGTGCACAGTGTTTGGATCCGAATGAAATTCCCGTAAACGGCAACTCGGACGTCATCTGGACCCTAAATTCGACGTAAAGCGCGGAAATTTGGAGTGATGGAGGCTGCCGACATGCTGCGAAGACTGTAATTCTTGGTCGCCCACAGCGGGGACTAAAGCAAAAATTTCTTCTGGTCGAGATCCAGAAGAAAAGTACTTTAGAGCTTCAAACTTAATTACATAGTGTTGGAACAACCGTAGCTCGGAATTTGCTCAAACTGCTGTTTGAGTCAGTAAAAGTACTGTTGCTGTAGCACTTTTGTACTGCTGGCTGGATTACTGTCGAACTCTACCTATCACAGCTCAATTGTTCGCTACAAAGCCAACCCACAGGACAAATTTGACATAGTCTTTGTATAGAGATTTTGAATCCATGTGTCCGTCGCGACAAACAAAGATTTTTGTGCCAAATTCTATAGATAATGGGAGGTTTTCAGACCCATACTGAAATCAAAATAAAATCTCGAATTTGTTCAAGCTCGTAAGACAAATCGCTCAAAACGATAAGTTTTAGAGGTACTTTTGAACCTGCTATTTTGTCCACGAGGACAATGAAGGAGATGAAAGCTAGTGCCATTTCCAAAATCTAAGACAAAGCATTCTATCCATACCCTTCTGAGCTGAGTTGCAAAGGTATTGTGGTCGAAACAGCACCGTAGAATTTTGGTCCTTTATTTTGTCGTACGGCCGGGCTAAGTGGGGACAGTCATACGACTGTACACGCAAGCGTGTGGCAACATACTCGCCAACATACACAAGCCCGTGGCTCACTCACTCACTCACTCACTCACTCACTCACTCACTCACTCACTCACTCACTCACTCACTCACTCACTCACTTACTTACTTACTTACTCACTCATTCACATCTTCCTAAAAACAGAGATCTAGTAACTCACAACAAGCTAAAGTGTGTGCCCCAGTTGAATGTGTGTAATTTTAGCAAGTGCGTCTTATTTTTAATATATAAATCAACTCCATTGATTCTCAACAAGGAGACAGCTTGGCCGAGTGGTTAAGGCGATGGACTTGAAATCCATTGGGGTAACCCGCGTGAGTTCAAACCTCACAGCTGTCGAAATTCTTTTGCCGCGGCGGACGTAGCCGTTCAATGTATCGTTCGTGAGAGGCTATTGTTGGTGGAAGGAAGCGCAGCAATGATCTTGTCCAATGACCAGATTGTTAGAATGAACTCAAGACTTAAAAGCTCAATACACTCTATTATGCTTATCCTCTTGTCTAATGCTATCTAACGACCGTGTGCTCAGATCGAAGCAAAACAGGAAGTGAGGAGCTCGTCCTCGCTTCCTGCTCCGATTTCCTCATCGCACTGAATTTTTCTCTGTAAAGAGAAGGGACAAGAGCCAACAATGATTGGCTCTGCCGGATAAGTACAGTAGACTACATCGACACTTTATTTAGCATACTAAACTCAATAGAACATCTCTTTAATGTGTCTCGCCCAGTGCGTCCTTTCCACAGGACTGCACCAGGCTCAACACAGATGATCAGCCATTCATGTTCTTTGTCCAGATTATTGACAGGGCTATTTACAGAATGTAGTCCAGGTTGTTGCGCGGATAGTAGACACTGTGTACACGACACCAACCGGCTATCGCCACATTTAACGAATGTACCGTATTTGTCGGATCGAGTGGGACAAGTTTTAGTAGCCATTTTCAAGTCATCAAAAAACCTCACAGGGTTTTTATTGCAAGCGGCGACTGCCATCCATCCCATTTCCCATCATGCCGCGCAGGCCGAAGAACAAGAATAAGATCAAGTACAAGGTAAGCGCTAAAATACTGCAAATCCTGTGTTTACTATGCTCACTCTTCATGCTTGTGCGGTAGAGGGAGAGCGGGCCGTTGATGCGGCTGGTCGGCTGAAGGTTAGCCGCTCGACCATCTACCGCTGGCGTAAGACGCAGGCACAGCTCTGCTCTGCGTCTGCCTCCGCCCCGAACAAGTACTTTGCTCCGTCCTCATCGCCCAGAAAGCAACATGTCCTGTTTCCTGAGCTTGAAGCCCAGTACGTATTTGACTTTATTGTTTTAATGCTGCTGAATTGTACTAATGCTATTACTACAGGTTAATAAAATGGATAACACTGATGAGGAAGACACGAGGACTGTGTGTCACTACTAAGTGTATTGTGCTGATGATTGGCAAGTTCGACGCTGTCTTCTCAGCAGCGAGAACGAACGTTGCACTACTGTCTTGGTCCACATGCTTTTGAAGCGTAACAGATATTCTGTTAGGCGTATCACTCACAAAGGTAGAAAACTGCGCGACAACATGCAGGTACTCAAATTACATTTATTGATCGTAAATTATTATCAACTAAAACTTGTTTTAGGAAATTGCAGACTCATTTTCTAGGTCGATCAACTTTGCTGTTGAAGAGGATGGAATCTTTCCACCATCTTACAGCAAGCAAGAGCGGTATGGCAACCTCTTCAACATGGATCAAACGGGCCTGGGGATTGACAACCCAGGCCGTTTAACAATCGATTTTAAAGGAGCGAAGACAGTAGATGTGGTGCAAGGGATGGGGAGAATGGGCTCGCTGCAGCGTCTTCGTGTGCGCGTCAGCCACAGGGATGAAGCTCCCTGCCTTTATTGTGTTTGCAGGCGTGCCTGGAGGGCCAGTGTACCAAGAAGTTTCGAGCCCCAGCTGGGGACATCCTGGTGTCGTCCACACGACGCAAGCAAAGGCGTTTTGCGACCATGCTACGATGCTAAAGTGGATTGACGAGGTTTGTATTTATTTTCTTTTATTTAACACTTTTCTTATTAAAATTGGTTTGCTTGTCTAGGTTTGGACGCCGTCAACACAAGGCTGCCGCATGCTGATGCTGGACAGCTTGAAGGCCCACAAGATGGACAGCGTAAAAACCGACTTGAGGAGTGCTGTACTAAGGTCCAGTACATTCCTCCAGGGATTACTGGCCTCAGTCAGCCCATGGATGTGAGCGTTATGCATTCGTTTAAAAGCATCGTTCAGTACGCGTTTTTCTTTACTTATTTTACTTATTTGATGTTCTAACGATGTACACTACGCAGGGACCTTTATCGACGCTGGCACATCAACAACCCCTTTGCGTCAAATGCTAGTGAGCGTCGCCTTCTGCTGTCGAAGATGATTGGCGAGGCGTGAGATGATCTCCGCCGAAACGATACTCGGAGGCTTTCAAAGGCTGGACATATTCCTATTGGGCCTCGAGATGCTTCTGGTAGATTCCGAACGCATATCCTTCCCCCGCCGGAGAATGCCGTTCTTCCCGTTGAAAAAGTAACTTCATAAAACTCAATAAATGCATGTTTCATTTTGATAGGTTCTGTGGTTTAGAGAAGGGGTGTCACCCCTACATACTAGCTTTCCCACTTGATCCGAGTGTCCCACTCGATCCGACAAATACGGTATTGTGTCGGCCTCGTCAGTGTTGGCAATAAGGACTTTCTATTCAGCCAATGGACCGGCGAAACACTGTTTTGCTGACCAGTTTTGGCCAAACGGCAACATACACTCGCAGGTAGCTGTGTTCACAGCAATTGATAGTACTCTCATCACAAGCCCGGGAGTTTGCTTATACTACGTTCGGCGGCAACGAACTCCTAATATTCCCATGGGTAATCAGGATATTCAATTGCAGCAGCATGAGTAAACCATCCTTTCAACAATGAAAGACTGTCACGACGAATCTCACCAATATCTTTAGTAGCAAACATGCGCCAGTAGTAGTAAACTGCTATCTTGCACAAAGAGCCAATACCTGACACAACTGTGTCAGGCAACATGTGCACTCTCTCGACGTACGTGGGATGCAACACTAAACAAAGCATAAACAGCGACCCACTCGCATTTTCGCCATCGGGATTCAACACATGTAATCAATGTATCTCGGTGAATATGAAAGTGAACTTTGTAAATCAAAAGAAAAACGATATCACCTGCCGTGTTTTCATCGTGCTGGAGTCTGTGAGGTGCGTACGACAGTGGTGCAATAACGGCTTCAGCGTTGTCAAGGTCTTCCCAGCAACATTGGTGGCCACGTTTGCACCGCAAGGTCGGGATGTTACTGCAGTCACGATATTGGCGATAAAACATTTGCATTGCTGACCTCGCGCGCAACAGCGACGCAGAGCACCCTTGCATCGAGTTCCTGCGTGTCTTGCACAGTGTCCGCAAGCCCAAGTCCTTCCCAAAGAATTCTTCATCACTTTTAGTAGTCGTGGCAGCCACTCCGATAAAGGCGCGTTTAAAGTGTTCACAATGGCAGCTTTGTCCGGCTACCTTGGAAAACGATGACTTATGCCAAACAAGTGATCCTTGTCGATATTTTCGACACATCTGAAAGGAAGTTGGCCTAGCCTTTAGTGGGTTTCTGTGTTGACTTTAGAGCAATATTCAGCTTTTCTCAGCCTGACCCCTTACAAGACACTTCAAGCATTTGATGGGGCTGGGTGTGGCACCAAGAGACTACACCTACAGGGAATGCAGGTTCTGCGAACAATGAACTGGGCACGTCACCGCCCAAGCCACTCGTCGGAAGACCACGCAACTACGTCAGCCATCTTAACAAGTGCGGTATTACAAGGCAAGACAGCTCCCTGCAGTGTCACCAAGCACACTGGATGATACAGCTGCCGCGATATCTCACGAGGCAAGTCCTGCATCCACGGAAGAAAACCCTGTAGCAACTCCAACGTTGGTGCAGGCACGGTCTCAGTCGCAGATTACTGGCCCTTCGCGTGCGCATCGTGTTGGTGATGAAAAAGCGCTCGTCTCCGAAGGAAGGACTGAAGTCTATATTCAGCGAAAAGCGGAAGTTTTCCTGAGCAGACGTGAAAGAAGTTGAGCGTTTTTTCGATAAAAATAACTAATCCTAACCGTAATCAAATTATCAATGGAATCTTTAATCCATCATATTAATTTTATTATGAAAATATAGCCCCACGCTGACAATCACGTTGCCGATAGGTTTACCAAGCAACCATCTACACAACGATTCCTGGATTTATTGTGTTCTGGAGTGACGGGTGTACTTCTTTCACGGCGAACATTGGGTGGCACAGTTCTTACAGAGCAAGCTACGCGAGCGCCCTTCGGCTGTCTTGGATCCTGCTAAACCTGAGACTGTCGTTTCGACTAATTCTAACCGTCCTGGTCGTGTCGTGACGAAGCGTTAACCCGCTCTGGTAAGTGCAACTACATGGAGGAAAGCAAAGCTCTAGACTTTCACACGGTAGCGAAACACGTTTGCGAACGCGCAAGCAAGGATATTGATGTGTCCAAGAACCCTCACAAGGAATTGCTGATTTATCCGAAGGAAAGAAGAATCATTGTAGACACTGCAAGCAGCTCAACAATTTTCACGTCGTCACCAAGACAGCAGCGGTTACCCGATGAAGAACGTGAGGCTAGCGAAAATGAAGATCCTGGTGACGACGTTGATGGGGGTCCATCAATTTGGCTGTAGGAAGAACATTTTGACGAGGTACTGGATGACAGCGAGATTAGTGCTGGATATGAGCAAACTCACCGCAATGGATTGACGGCGTCGCCAACGGAAGGGTCAACAGTAGCGACAGAATCAAGAACAGCAGTGACAGGGTCAGAAGGATAAATAGCAGTGATAACGCCAGCGGCCAAGGATGGCACCGAGTGGGACGAAATTGCTGACGCACTTAAGCCGCCTCTTCCACACGAACATGTAACACAACAACAACAACAACATCCCCAAGAAGCTACGATGCTACCGATTTGCGCGGTCAAAAGGCGAAGCTGTCGGAATTGCTCGGGTAGAGAATCCATCTTTGATAGACGTAGTCGTTGTTCGATGCAAGATGACTGCACAAATGTTTGTTGATCTCTGCGGTTTTGAAAATAATTACCACGCCTTAACGTTTAGCCAGGAGGCCTTGATGGGGATCATGGCCAATGCGCTGATTTATAGGATACCTCGTTGGATATTGCTTCCTCAGTACGTAGCACTGTTCTTTTCAGTGACAGAGGAGTTCCACAAGGGAGAAGACTTGATGACGTGTCTGCTGGCAGTGGCAACTGCTGGTGTCGTTGAGGAGATTGCCAAGATCTTGTTGGCCAAGTGTCCGCAGGCGCGTGTGCCGGACGTCGCGAATGCCACACCCCGACGACTCGGATATTTTGGCGCCGCGTAAGTACTGCAACACGAGACTGATCGCCGTGCGCGACAACATCAAAATCTGGGGTATATCTCCGTACGAGTGTGGTATAGCGGGATTTATCAAAATCCGCTTCCACTGCGCCCAGACACTGACTAACGGAGGGGTACTCTGATATCCGTGGGGATGCTGACGTTGAGCTCACTATGTGTACCCGTCGGCGGGCTGGATCTGCTCTTCGGGTGCTTCGAGGATGCTTGATCTATGAAGATCGAACGTCTTGGCGGGACGTGGGAGGTCAGGAGCAGCGCAGGAATCTTCACTCTGCGTCCTTGAATATTTTACCAGACCAGTAATCGCTTGGATCTACTTGGATCTGGAGCCTGGATCTTGGGTCCAGGTGGGGGTTGCCTTGAGGGGTGTGTTGTCTTCCTTTCCCTTACTTGACGCTTCCAATAGCGTGATCTTGGGGGTTTGAGGGTCGATCAGTTGTCTTGGCCAAGTAGTAACTCCAGTAGACTTTGGATTTGCACTTGGCACTAGTGGATCCAGGCTGCGAGTGGATCTGGCCAATATATTATCCAGATCATCCGAGCACTGCTTGATCCACGGTGATCCCAACGTAGCTGGACTGGGCCAATGTAGATCCCGTGGTTTTTAGCGCTAGGAAGGGCACTTGTGGTGTACAAGGCAAATTCGACTCTGTATTGAGCAAATTATGAGTGGATCCATGGAGATTCCATCCTAAAACCTATCATCTGCACCATTTCTATACCTGCCGCTGGATGTTGTCGCTTGATTAGTCCTCTGGTGTGCCAGATCCACGCCTGGCACGGCCTCCGTTGCAGATCTGGGTTGCCTACGCCTGGATCCATCGCTTCCGCGACATATTCCATATCTGATCCGGGGATCTGAGTCTGGATCCAGCATGTTGGGTTCCCGTATCGACCGCATTTCCTGAAAGCCGCTTCACCACAGGTGCGCCTATCTACGTGGAACGATCCCACATCTCGACAACAACACGAATAATCGTCTTGAAGCCAGTTTGTGAGCTGCCAAAGGAACTCTTGACCGACACATGCCCGTGCATGAGTATTGAACAGAGGACAGCTTGTGAGGCAGGATGCAGATTGAGAACTGATGTGCATTGAGGTGCTGGCGGCGGCAACTTGCCAGCTAGTCCGTTACCTAGGTGTCCAGACCATGAATCTCACCTATGAACCCGGTGGTCAGCCCCTTTGCGTCTGTCGCGCCTCGCCTGTCGCCTTGCCACTGCGTCCTTCCTCGCCGTCTCCAGCTGCAGCAGCCCACCGCCGTCATTTTCTTCTGTACTCCAGCAGTCTTTCCTTGCTATCTTCATCCGCGCACTACGACAGCCCGTCGCTGCTGTCTCCAACAATGAGTGTGTGTATCACTTCCTTTTTCTTCAGCAAACAGCCGAGGATCAGTGCAAAGTCAAGTTGAACAAGATTGGATATCGCCATTATATTCGCTATGATCAAGAACTACAGCTTTTAGCCAAATCGATACGCAGCATGCTTGTGACCTCGTCGAGGAGCGGTATCGAGCTTTGGCCGACGTGTCGTACGACTGTGAAGCCAGCTCAATCTCATCAGGATGCTACGAGCTTATTAGTCGCAAGTCGAAACAACAGTATGCGGTACGTTGGCGAAATTTGGTGTACTATTTTGCTAGTTCTAATAGCAGCTGTCATCGCAGGTGGATGATACTACCAACACATCCAGCTGTAGTTTCCGCCAGACTGCACTTCTTCCCTGCAGGCATGTGATGCACATCCGCCAGACAATATTTTTGACTAAGTCTGTGATCCCGTTGGAAGACACCCCTTTCGAGTTGGAGTATCGTTGATGATGACACGGACGATACGGATTTAGAGGCATCTGGTGGAAACGTGGTCTCAAAGCTACATACCACTCTGGTAAATCGTGCGTTAGGACACATTCAGAAGTATCGCGACGTGTTTGCAGTATGCCAGCGCCTTGCAGAAGTCGTTGCGGACAAAGGGTTCAGTAAATTTAATGCCTGGTAAAATTATCTGAGAGCACTAAAAACTTCTGCGCGTTCAGGTGCTGGTATCCCAATGACGGCCTATAGTTGTGGAGCTGATAGAGTTGTTAGCGATAACAGTTATCTTAGTACCGGTGGCGATGAAGTTCGTGCTGATCTCACCAGCGACCTCACCAGCAATACCGACGACGCTGCTGAAGAAGAGAATAAAACCTCACCACAGGATGAGCTTCCGACAAAACCGTCCCTACAACAGCCCGTGCATATTGACCAGGAAGACGAAGATGGTGATTTTAAAGTAGTCGAAGTGGAGCGTCCAGCTATCATGTTGAACAAAGCAAGCCGGCTTGCCGGACCACCAAAATTAAAGAAGGCCGTAGAAAAGCTAAGAGGAAGAAAAACATCCGGCAAACAATTAAACTTGTCGAACTAATTATCAAGAAGGGTGGTGCAACGCTAAAGGATCTGCAGGATTTGGTTGGTGCCAACAAGTTGTCGAATGAGGCAGGAGGCAAATTTGATGCGATTCAGCCTAGGCTACAGTCAACCGTGTTCAAGTGTCCTAAGGCTCTTCTTGTCGACGGCAGCTCCCGTAACACCGTCGAGATGGATGTCCGCTTCGTTCTCCCGGGGTGTTAGCTCTACCAACATATTGGTGGACTATAACCAATATTTGTACGAACATACTAACGTTTTATGCGACGTTTTAGACCTTCTTGTAAAACGAAGTCTTTGACTGCATGAGAAGTCTCCAAACGCGAGTTGCGTCAAAGGATGGTGTCATGCCTCCAAAAGAATTTTTGCGGTCGTTATTTCGGCCATTGAGCGGTTTTATTTTTGAGTCAACACGATGCAAGAATGGCATGAATTATCGGGAGTGCGAAGAAAGTATGGTCGCTGATAGTTTGGATGGAGAAAAGTGACTGACTGTGATTCTCTCACTACCAAAATCAAGTCTCTGAACCTGTTCAGCTCATACTTTCTCCCTGTTCGAGATCTTACAAGATTTCAAGAGAAAACGTGGTTACCAGAGGTATGTATGTTTGCTGTCACAAACTGGACTGTTTAATGAGCCAGATCAGATCACCAAGGCATCGTCATCCATGTCGTTGATCCACTTTTTCACAACTTCCTACGGACGACCTAAGGGATCCACGTGTAGACCAAGCCGGCCACATCTTCACCAACTGCGTCGAAAACGCGATCGCTTTGTGCCCAATTTTCACGAATATAAACATGAATCATTAGTGTGAAGTTTTATGCGATTTTCTCAAGGCGACGATTTGGATCTACGATTCAAAGGACAGCGAAATCTACCGACAAGAGGATTTTGATAAGCCAGTTCACAAATTCAGAACATGATCGGTCGTGGAGAGCAGCTAAACGAGGAAATTTTCTATGGCTACAGACAGCGGGATGGAACGCTTTGCGAAGTGTACGTGACACATTGGTTTGATTTGTATCTCCAAGGTGTATACGAGCGGGACTCGACACGACACCAAGACGCAACTCTATCGGAGGATCGTCTACAGCACCTAAGGTTTGAGTACGTTGTAAACTCAGTGAACTGAACAGATTCGCTTTTCTAAATACCGAATACTTACCGGTATAACGTTTTCCCTAGCTACGTTCGTAAAAGATCAACATAACCCGGTTATAACAGAAAATGTTAGCAGCCATAGCTTTTCACAACTAAAAACTTATGACATTATACTTCTTCCTTCCGCGGTGCAGCATTTGCTCCATCTTTTCGTCGCCATCAGCCATGTCTTGGTGTAGTGGAACTTGCAAAGATAAAAACAGGAACGCGAGCACCTGCAGACTCACCGCAATGAGAGCGAGTGCTGCTACGTCGTAGTAGCGGTTTTCATAGTCCATGCCCAGCGTCTTCAGATAAACCTCGCCGTACACTGGCACGGCCGGATACCCAGGGGCGTCAAACTTTAGAATCAAACCCTTCAGCTCGTTGGTCATGAGGATTTCAAAGGCGTAGCTGAAGATCGACAAATGTTTCAGCCAGCCCACGGACGTCGGCATAGTCTGCGAGTTGAGCAGGAACCCACCAAACAGCAGCATGACCAGCAGCACGACCGTGGCTCCGAGGTTCGCTGACCCCACTCGTCTCGATAAAACCCCTACAAGCAGACAAATGGCACCGGCCGACACGTTGAACAGCACCAGGGTGAGCGAGAAGAGCAGGAACCTCCCAGCCGAAGCCTGGAGGCCCATAATCCAGTAGAAAATACTCGCGAAGAGTGAAGCGGGAAGCACTCGAAGCAATAACGTGTCGAGTGTGGCTTTGGCGAGGAAGTAGCTGAACGCCCCATAGTACATGGCCCCAGTCTCTCGAAGGAAAATCGGACGCTCGCCGATGAACAAGTCCATGGAACTCATACTCGCGAACCCGAAGAACGTCAAGATAAAGTAAAAGGCCCCCATGCGATTCTGGAAGCCAGCGAGATCGTTGGTCACATGATTAAATATCAGTCCACCAAACAGCGCCAGGCCCAGACTCAGTGCGACGTGAAGCACCAACAGTGATTGGTGTCGAAGGATGTTCTGCGCTGTTCGACCAAAAGCACTCGAATCTCCACCAGGATGGACCGGGGCGAGATGTTCGTAGTAGTACTCTCCATCCCGTCCACGCATTCCGGTGGTGAGCTTCGAGGTGTTCCAGGCATTCCTGACCTTCCAAGGGTACTTGGTTCTTTGGGCGTCCCAGCAGCAACAGGAGACGCCAGCATATTATCCATCCTCGGGGTGTCTAGCGTCAAGTCTTCTTTCATGAACGGCGACGCCTCTGCCCGACTTGACACTGGACTACCAATCGTAAAGATCGGTTTAATATTTTGCAAGCGGACACGTGAGGCGCTGGGCACGGTCGTGGACTTTGATAATTTTGGAGAATCATCGTGTTTCATGTGTGACCGGATCAGCGGAATGTTGGCCGTGTCCGATGCAATGTCCAGAATAAAGTCAGCAATGTTCTCGTGCTAGCCACGATCATATCGAATACGTAAGTGCAAGAAATTAAGCAAACAAGAACAATGTTAACACTCACCTCGGGGCACTTGAAACCAAGGTCCTGGAAGTAGCGCTTGGAGTCTGCAGGCGCACCACTGTACAGTAGCTTACCCTTACCGAGCAGCATGATCTTGTCAAGCGAAAGGAAGGATCGAGCACTGGGCTGATGAATACTCAAAACCACAATGCGTCCGTGTCCAGCCAACTCCTTCACCAGCTGCACCACGGAATGAGCCGAAGAACTGTCCAATCCAGACGTGGGCTCGTCCAGAATCAAAATCTGCGGCGAAGTCACGAGCTCCATACCGATACTCACGCGTCTCCTCTCACCGCCAGATACGCCACGACTGCCACTGCTTCCTCCACCGTTTGAGCCAATGCGCGACTTCGCGACATGAGAAAGATTGAGTTCGGCGATCGCACGGTCCACCATGGCATTTTTCACACGATCAGACATGGATGGCGGAAGTCGAAGCTGCGCCGAGTACGAAATGCACTCACGCACTGTTAACGTCGAGTACAGCGAGTCGTCCTGCTGCACATAGGCAGCGATACGACGGTATCCCTTCGACCGCCGCTTTCCATCCAACAGCAACTCGCCTGAAAAGCGCGATCGCCCGTTCTCCACAGCAGCGAGCGCATTCAGCAGCGT
The DNA here is from genome assembly GCA_011947345.1 of Phytophthora quininea. Lineage (NCBI taxonomy): Eukaryota > Oomycota > Peronosporomycetes > Peronosporales > Peronosporaceae > Phytophthora > Phytophthora quininea. The sequence goes on along the minus strand of JAAVTG010000581.1, from coordinate 146,730 downwards.
CGTTTTGCCTGACCCGCTCGGACCCAACAACCCGAGCACTTGACCTCGCTCCACGCTGCCCGAAATTTTGTGCAGAACCCGCTTGGGCTCGGCCGATGGCTTGCCACTATCCACAAAGCAGCTAACGCGCCGGAACTGGAGCACATTGGCCGATCGGGGAGCGAATTTCAAAATCTCCGTTTCCACATCCTCGTTCTGCGCTCGACGAATACCAACCTTGAGACAACACGAGCACATGCACCCGCACAGCAAAATGCCGATAGCCAGACTTGCACACGTCACAATGGCGATCCACAGTCCGCTAATGCCGCCACCGGAGCCCCCGCCGCTACCACTGCCCGAAGAGCTGCTGCTGCCACTGGCAGTGCGTTCGCAAGCCGAAGCTGTGCAGGTCGCTGATAACGGGATGGGCGAGCCCTCGATCACAATGGCCAGGTGGGTCAAATTGGTCACCTCGATCTTGGCGGGCTTGCCGCTCAGCGTGCTCTCCACGAGGGCCTTGGTGATGCTGGAGCACTGTGGACCGCATTTGCAGTCGATCTCCTGGCACTCTCCATTGGCGGCCCCGTCGCGAACGCGCAGTTGGTGATGTTGCAGTCGATGACGTGCACGCTGTGCACCGTTTCCTTGGCCTTGAAGACTGCGGCCGAGCAGTTGGCGATCCCGTCGGTGTTGCGGTCGCACTTGACGTCCAGCGCTCCGTCCGGGAAGAGCGCCTGCAGGTCGGTGGACAGCGTGCAGCCGTACGTCTTGGAGTCCGCATGGGCGTCGTAGCTGAGACCCGTGACGCAGGAGAAGCCGCTGCCGAAGCTGGCGCTGCACACGTCTCCGTTGCCAGCCAGCGAGTCGGTGCACATGCGGCAGCCGAAGCCACTGAAGCCCTGGCGACAGTCGCATTGGCCTGTGGAGGCGTTGCGCTGCTCGTAGTGAGGGTCGCAGGGGCGGCGGCAGCAGCAACAGCAGCAGTGAAGAATAAGGCCACAGCCAGCAGCAGCAGAGCGGCAGAGCGACGAGTCCGCATGGCCCAAGGAGAAGGAATGCCGGGTGGACCTGAGACTTGCAGACGTCAGTGTCGAGTGCGTGGACGGGCGGATCAGATTGGGCGGATACCGAGGGATGGCACAAGAGAACTTGTCGGTCGAGCCCAGCGCGCAGCTTGTCCATCAGTCCTACAGAACGCCACCACGCGCTAGCATTGCTGTGTGTGGTAGCTCCAAGCCCAAGGCCAAGACCTCCGTGTCGACGGTGTTCATTCGTGTATCAATCTGCTTGCCAGCCTCCGCCTGTCACAGCCATTTCGACTAGACAAGGAAGACTAACAGAGATCATCGCCAAGGCCAAGCCATGACGACGGAGGGAGCTCCTGCATATTCGTGCAGGCTACAAAGTTATCGCCATAACTAAAAGCCTCTGACGTGAACTTTACTCAGCTGACGGTGGAGAATCCCTCAAGCGTGGAATAATCGATCAGCAGGCATCGAAGCGTGGCAGGTTGTCACCAGCGAGGGCGAAGTCGTGGAGTTTTCGGATACAATTGCAGGCATCAGGTGTGCCCAGCCAGTTTCGTCCCAGCAAACAAATTCAAGCTCTTCTTCAGTAGCTCCAGACTGAAGCGCGAGCGTTCAAGTCGAAATGCTTGACATGATGATGGCAATGCAGATAGCGCTGAGTATGCCGGACGCCACCGCTCTGCAACGCGCGAGTATTACCTACCATTGTGGTGTTCGTGGCGGCGTCAAGAAACGATTGACCAGTTCACTACGCGGCGGTCGACTGCCGTTGAAGTGTTCGATGAGTGTTCCTTTTCTTGATGGCGACCCGACCCGGCTCCCGAGAGCAACCAACAGCGCCAGCTACACGACTGATCTGTCAGGCAAATCTGATAATGCTCGTAACAGGCAACGCGGACATGTAATTTTCTTTGGAGACACTGGAGGTGGAACAAGAAAAACAATGCAGTCCGCGCGGCGCGGGGATTTTCGTTTTGAATCCTTCAATTCCATGTACTGGTGGATCTGGAAAATCTTGAAGCTGGTCTGGTCGAGAACTCTTGCAAGTATTTGGAGAAACGGATCCAGCTCCACCGGCATCACCAACTACAGCTTCAGTATCTGCTTTCGGGACCAGATCAAGTGTCCTGCGCGCGTACCGCATGCGTTTACGGACGGCTCAGAGTTACCGTCAACACGGTGATTTGATATCTGCTCGCTGTTCTTCGCATGACTTATCCGATTGCGGCACTACCGGTATTTGCACATGTGCTTGTGATCAAGAAAACGTTATAGAATACGGCTATTTGCTTGTGATCAAGAAAACGTTATAGAATACGGCTTCGCGACCAGCTACATGTATGTGGAGTGAGCGATTCCAGTTCTGTTCGTCCCGTTGTTTGAGTCGAACCCGAGCCCAAAAACAAAGAAAGCAAGGAGAGATGGTATCGGATGGGGACTGGCCAAATGATCTTCGCCATCAGAGATTGGTGCAGTTTACTCTGAGGCAGTGCCCGCTCCGTATAGAACACTGTGGCTGGCGCTGGAGTGCTGAATCCGAGGCTCTCACTCTTGAATTTGCCGACTCGCGCACAATGGGGTTACCGCGCTTCTCCGTCTTGGTGCTGGGATTGACGTTGCTGTCATCAACAATCACTGCGTCTTCGTCATCAAGTTCGTCATCTTCGCTCACTAGCAGCTCGTGCGACCCCGACTACGGACAACTCGACGCCTCGACAGGAAAATGCGAATGCCACGATGGATTCAGTGGCCTTGGATGCCGCATGTGCTCGTCGACAGATGCTTCGGGAGTAGCGAGGACAGCTGCAGCGCAACGTTTGGGGCCGGGTATTCATGTGTCACCAGGCTCAGCTACGACTCCAACAGCTTTGTCAAAACGTACACCTGCACGCTGTCTTCCGACCTGCAGGCACTTTTTCCCGACGGAGCGCTGGATGTGAGCTGCGATCGCGACGACACTGGCTACGCGAATTGCTCTGCTGCTGTCTACCAAACCAAGAAGACGGTGAACAGTGAACATGCCATCGACTGCAACATGACGCAGTGCGCTTTTGTGACCGGAGAGGCGAATGGCGAGTGTGAAAACATTGACTGCAAGTGCGGGTCGGAGTGCTCTAGCGTTACCAAGATGCTTGTGGAGGGCTCATTGAGCGGGAAGCCTGCCAAGATCCAGGTGACGAACTCGACGGACTTGTCTATTGTGATCGAGGGATCCCCACTCCCGCTGTCAGCTACATGTTCGGCGTCTGCGTGTGAGAAGACTGGGAGTGGCGGAAACAGTGACGGTAGCGGTGCACTGGTCAATGCGAGCGAGGGAGACTCCAGCAAAAGTAAAAGCGGGCTGTGGATTGCGATCGTCGGGTGTGTAGTTCTGTCAGCGGCGATTGTGTTGTTTGGTTACGCGTGTTCATCATGTCTGGTGGTGCGTGGCAAGACCGCAGATCTGGAGGCGGCGATTCCGAAGTCCACCTACTCGGCGAATGTGCTCGAGTTCCGTCACGTTAGTTGCTATGCTGACAGCAAAGAAAACTCGTCTGCCGAGCCCACGCGTATCCTTCACAATATTTCAGGAAGTGTGTCGCGAGGCCAAGTGCTGGGTTTGCTGGGTCCTAGTGGATCGGGCAAGACGACTCTGTTGAACGCGCTCGCTGCCGTGCAGAACGGGCGATCGCGCTTTTCAGGCGAGTTGCTGTTGGATGGAAAGCGGCGGTCAAAGGGATACCGTCGTATCGCTGCCTATGTGCAGCAGGATGACTCGCTGTACTCGACGTTAACAGTGCGCGAGTGCATTTCGTATTCGGCGCAGCTTCGACTTCCACTTTCACTAACCGCTCTCGAAAAGAGTGCTGTGGTGGACCGAGTCATGACCGAGCTCAACCTCACTCATGTTGCAGACTCTCGAATCGGTTCTGTGGGCGGCAGCAGTGGCAGTCGTGGCGTATCTGGCGGTGAGAGGAGACGCGTGAGTATCGGTATGGAGCTCGTGACTTCGCCGCAGATTTTGATTCTGGACGAGCCCACGTCTGGATTGGACAGTTCTTCGGCTCATTCCGTGGTGCAGCTGGTGAAGGAGTTGGCTGGACACGGACGCATTGTGGTTTTGAGTATTCATCAGCCCAGTGCTCGATCCTTCCTTTCGCTTGACAAGATCATGCTGCTCGGTAAGGGTAAGCTACTGTACAGTGGTGCGCCTGCAGACTCCAAGCGCTACTTCCAGGACCTTGGTTTCAAGTGCCCCGAGGTAAGCTGCTCTCATTTTCTACAGCACAGCGTTCTCCCTGAGCTAACGTTTCTTCTCGTATAACACAGGAGGAAAACGCTGCCGATTTTATCCTCGATATTGCGTCAGACTCGACTAACATCGAGTCGATTCTGTCGCAGATGAACAAGGGATATACCCGACCAAGTCGGAAGGGCGACTCACCTCCGTTCACGGAGGAGCCAAAGTTACAGTTGGAGAATGTGCCAGGATCGCCGGTGGGCGAGGGAACGGCAAATGAATTGGGAACGCCGGGCACTTCGCAAGCGAATGCTGTAGTTGACTCTACTACCGAAAGTATTCCGTCGCGATCGCTCTGGATTGAAGTCCGCGTGCTGTTCGGACGCACAGCGCAGAACATCCTTCGCCACCGCTCACTGTTGGTACTTCACGTCGCACTGAGCCTCTGCCTGGCAGTATTTGGCGGGCTCATCTTCAACGACGTGACCAACGATCTTGCTGGTTTCCAGAACCGCATGGGAGCCTTTTACTTCACGCTGACCTTCTTTGGCTTTGCGAGCCTCAGCTCTATGGATCTGTTCATTGGGGAGCGCCACATTTTCTCCGCGAATCTGGGGCCATGTACTACGGGGCGTTCAGCTACTTCCTCGCCAAGGCGACACTGGACGCCTTGTTGCTGCGTGTGCTTCCGGCATTGCTGTTTTCCAACATTTTCTACTGGATCATGGGCCTTCAGGCGGCGACGGAGCGCTTTCTGCTGTTCACACTGACACTGGTGCTGTTCAACGTGGCAGCTGGTGGGGTCGCCCTCCTCGTTGGCGTGCTCTCTCGTCGAGTGGGGCCAGCAAACCTGGGACAATTGTCGTGCTGCTGGTCATGCTGCTGTTTGGTGGCTTCCTGCTCAACTCGCAGTCGATGCCTGCGTCCGTGAGCTGGGTCAAGGACTTGTCCATCTTCAGCTACGCCTTCGAGATCCTGATGGCGAACGAGTTGAAGGGCCTCGTGCTGACATTTGACGCTCCTGGGTATCCGGCTGTGCCCGTCTACGGTGAAGTGTATCTCAAGACGCTCGGCATGAACTACGACGATCGCTACTACGACGTGGGGGCTCTGTCAGCCATCGCCGTGGTCTTGTACGCACTGGCCTTTGTGTCGCTGGCGTTCAAGTCCCCAAGCAGCAGGAGATGGCGATGGCCGACCACGACAAAAACGACGAAGTTGAAAACAGCCAAGTGGGGAGAAGCAGACGTGCTACTTGGCTGTTACGAGCACAGGTTGAGCTAGGGGCAAACTGCAATAAAATGGGCATTCCTTGATCACGCGTGTAAAATGATTACCTGTGCTCTTTCTGTCTCTGGCAGAAAGCAATTCCATTCATTCGGCAATTTTCCAACAGGAAACGAAGCTGTTCCTCATGGCCCTGATAGAGCCCCAGAACTCATCGTCTCCGTCCTATGTGGCGGCAGATACACCACGTGGGTCGAACTCGAATGCAAACGTAGAACCCAAAGAGAGAGAAGCTGACAAGACGCAGCAAGTGTCTTTACTCGAGCTCTTCTCTTTCGCAGACGCCACCGATCAGCTGCTCATGGCACTCGGCACGATCGGAGCTCTGGGTGCTGGTGTCCTGCGGCCCATTCTCGTCCTGGTGCAAGGAGACATTATCAACTCCTTTGGCACAACAGGAGGCGGTGGAAGCCCTACCCTATCCATGTCGAGCGTACACACCGCATCCATCAACTTCATGATCGTTGGTGTGGCGGGCTTCATCGCCGCCTTCCTGCAGGTCTACTGCTGGTCGCTCACTGCGTCGCGTCAGTCCAAGCGCATTCGAAGCCTCTACGTGAACGCCATCATCACCAAAGAAGTCGCCTGGTTCGACATGAACGACCCCATGGAGCTGTCTTCGCGAGTCGCCGACGCCACCATCATCATTCAAGACGGAATGGGCGCCAAGATGAGCGACCTGCTGCACTTCACGTCGACCATCGCATCTGGCATCACAATTGCCATGGTGAAAGGTTGGGAGCTCACTCTAATCCTGATGGCCGTGGTTCCATTCGTCACCGTCAGTGGTCTGATGGCCAAGAAGGCGATCGTGGCTGCTACCAAGAGCGGGTTGACGTCGTACGCCAAAGCCGGTGCTGTCGCCCAGGAGTCTCTCAGCAACATCCGCACGGTGCACATGTTCAACTCGGTGCAGCACTTCATGGACAAATACAAACAGGCCCTCGAAGGAGCTACCGCGGCTGGAATCAAGAAGGCGTTCGCCGTCGGCTGGGGCATGGGACTCATGAACATGGTCCAGTTCATCATGTATGCGCTCGGCTTCTTCCTCGGCGCTGTGTTCGTCGCACGCGACAACCTGGACGGAAACACTTGCAGCGGGCCAAACTGCTACGATGCTGGTCGAATTATGACAGTCTTCTTCTCAGCAACCAAAGGCACGTTGGCAATCAGCCAGGCTGGTCCCAGTCTCCAGGCCGTCTACTCCGCTTGTGCCGCTGCCTTCGATGTGTTTGAGATCATCAAGTGGCCGTCGCTGATCGAGCCCACCAACGACGACCAAGGCAAGAAACTTGAGCATGTCGCTGGTGCTATTACCATCGACAGCGTGCGCTTTGCATATCCATCCCGTCCAGAGATTGACGTGTGTCGAGGTTACTCGCTGCAGATCAAGGCAGGCGAGACGGTCGCTCTGGTCGGTCCGAGCGGAAGTGGCAAGAGCACGGTGATCTCGCTGCTGGAGAGATTTTACGACCCACTTGAGGGTCTGTGAAGATCGATGGGGTCGACGTTCGCAACCTGAACGTGAAATGGCTGCGTCGGCAGATTGGCCTGGTCGGTCAGGAACCAGTTCTGTTTGGGACGACGATTCTGGAAAACATTCGTCACGGTCGACCTTCCGCTTCCGATAGTGAGGTTATCGAAGCCGCCAAAATGGCCAACGCGTTTGACTTCATCATGCAGTTCTCGCAGGGTTTGCCACTGAAGTGGGAGAACGCGGAGCTCAATTGTCTGGGGACCAGAAGCAACGCATTGCTATGGCGCGGACCATGGTAAAGAATCCACCGATTCTGCTGCTTGATGAAGCGACGAGTGCTCTGGACACAGAAAGCGAACACATCGTCCAGGCATCTTTGGACCGCTTACTGGCCGAGTCAAATCGGACAACAATCATCGTGGCCCATCGTCTATCGACGATTCGAGGGGCGGATCGCATCGCTGTCCACAGCGGGGGCCGCATCGTAGAGCTTGGGTCACACGATGAGCTGGCCAAGATCCCCAAGGGCCATTACCGCCTACTTCTAGAAGCTCAGTCAAAAGCGCTAGCGATAGAGCGCGTCAACCACAGACCCGACGCAGAAACCTCGACAACCGAGACACTGGTCGACCGTGCCAGCACAAACTTGACAAAACAGTGTCAGAAGGCGATCGGAATCCGCAAGAGTACCGCCGATGCAGAAGTAGCAACCGAGGAAAGTATGAGCGATGGTGGAGCTCACACACACGAGGTTTCTCTTGCCAGCATTTGGAAAATGAGCTTCCCTGACTGGAAAATTATGGCCCTAGGTGGTCTTGGGTCGGTGGTCTATGGAGCGGTGTACCCCATGAATGGTCTGCTGATCGGCCAGTCGATCAAGTTGTATGCTCAGACGCAGAAAACAAAGCGCGAAATGCTCCACGACATGCGATATTACTCGCTCTACCTCTCCATCCTCGCTGTGGTGTGTTGCGGGTCAATCACGGTCATGAACTACGGCTTTGGCGTCGCCTCTAACAGGCTATCCACTCGCGTTCGCCTCACCACGTATGGAGCCATGTTGCGTCAGGAAGTGGGGTGGTTTGATCTCAAGGAGAACTCGTCTGGGGCTCTCGTCTCCCGTCTAGCCAGTGACTCCACTGTCTTACACTCCATAACGTCGGAATATCTGAGCCGCACACTGGTGAGCTTGGCGACTTGCGCAGTCATCTTTGCCATCTCGTTCTATCATGACTGGAGAATGACCCTCATCATGACCGCCATTATTCCGCTTCTCATCGGCTGCAATTTCATGCGCATCAAGAGTATGAAGGGCCAAGTGAACGCCAAGGAGAGCAACGATGCAGACGCAAGCTCCCTCCTGTCTGAGGCGATCAATTCGATCCGTACCGTCGCATCCTTCGGAATGGAAAAGACTTTGACCGAAAGATATACTTCTATCCTGAACGTCTCGAACGAGCAAGACAAGAAATTTGGCATCGCTGCAGGTGTGGCGTTCGGCCTATCCCAAGGTGTTTTGTTCCTGTCGATGTCTCTCATTTTTTACGTCGGTGGCGTTTGGGTCTCGGATGGCTCATTGGATTTCTACGACCTCTTCACGATCCTGATGGTGTTCATGACAGGATCCTTCAGTATCAGCATGGCCTCACAAGGCTCTGTGGACGGCGATAAGGCGAAGCAAGCTGCCACGAATGTCTTCAAGATCATCGACCGCGTTCCAGAAATTGACGCTACGTCGACAATAGGCACTGTATTACCCAACGTAGACGGAGACATCGACTTCAAGAGCCTCACATTCGCATATTCATCACGACCTGACTCCGTCGTCTATCGAGACTATAACCTCACGGTTCAACGCGGTCAAACAATCGCTTTAGTCGGTGCCAGCGGCAGTGGAAAGAGTACAGCCATCGCTCTGCTCGAGCGCTTTTACGACCCGTCGTCGGGTATGGTGACGCTAGATGGCCATGACGTTCGCAGTCTCAGCTTACCTTGGCTGCGTGAGCGCATCTCGCTGGTGAGTCAGGAACCAGTGCTGTTTATGGGCACGATCGCCGACAACATCGCCCTGGGAAAACCCGGGGCCACTCGAGAGGAGATTGAGAGCGCCGCTCGCAGTGCCAACGCCTTCGACTTTATCTCCAACTTCCCTCAGGGATTCGACACGGAGGTGGGCGGTCGCGGTGCTCAGGTATCGGGTGGCCAGAAGCAGCGCATCGCGATCGCCCGTGCTATCCTTCGAGACCCGGACGTGCTATTGCTGGACGAGGCCACGAGTGCACTGGACAACGAAAGCGAGCGAGTCGTGCAGGCATCTCTGGACATGTTGATGGCACAGAAGCAACGCACAACCATCGTAGTGGCGCATCGCCTGTCGACCATCCGCGCCGCGGACGTGATTGCGGTGACCCACGATGGATCAATTGTGGAGCTGGGCAACCATGATGAGCTCATGTGTCTGCGCGACGGCATCTACCATGGCATGGTCCAGCAACAGGCGGCAACAGAATTGTAGTATGAGATTGGATTCAATTGAGAGAGAATTTGTTGATTGGCGCCACGTTACTCGAAATGTATGACACGATCTGAACAACATTTCCCCTTCAACCTTAACGAAAATCAAGCTCGGCAGAGATTGAAAACTCTGCAGTCCTGCGGGGTTATGACCCTCCGTGCGATCGCCAACTCTATTCACACTCAAATACTCTCCAGCAATCGGTAGCTTCCATCCACGTGTAAGAATGTCGAGTTCTGATGTCCAAAAAACGCATTTCTGCGAGTGCTTTCCAAAAACATTCTAGCCTCAATGTCCAAAAGACTCACTCGAGATCGAAACAATTGCCAGAGCCAAGAACAAACCAAACGAGAAAGTGGTCTGCGTGATTCCCCCAACAATAATGACGACGGACAATGTAACTCCAGCCAAGCGTCGTGGCTCAAACGTAAGGTCCACTATCCATTTTGTCATGCGAACCTGCGACCCAAGTCCTCTTGGGTCTGCTTACAGAGTATGCATAGCCAGCTAGCGGTGACAGTACAGCCCCGTTTCCAATCAACCATCGCTGGAAAGCTGGAATTTGCAAGAGCGGTGACCGACCATTGCTGTATCGGGAGGTAGTTTCCACAGCTTCTCAATCTTAGCGACTGCGGCTTCGGCTCCGATTGCCAGACCTCGGAAGTGGAGACCTGGACACACCCACCAAAACAGCCACACACATTAATACTTGCCAAAACGATGCTAACCCAAGCACTCGTACCAGCTTCGGTCGTTTCGAGGTCCGCGACGCGATCCAGACATTTCAGGGCGTCCATAGCGACGGAATCCAGGCGGCGCCTTCTCCATGCCCCTTCCATTGTACTCACGAGGCGCTCTCTCGTCACCACGCGGGCGTTGCTCGTAGTATCCAGGCTGGTGCAGTTGCTCGGGGTTGCGTCGCGAATACGAGCGTTCGTCTCCATAGTCACGAGAGCGTTCACGCGACTCCTCGCCTCTTCTCAAGCTGGTGCTGCTGCTGTGGCGGTGGTAGCGAGAGTGCTGGGGAGATCCGCTTCTGCCTCTCTCGGGAGACTCGCGACTGTGGCGCGAGTGGTGGCGACTCGAATGGTGGTGATGACGGGAGCGCGACTCATCCAGTTCTTCCTCGTAGCGAGAGGGTAGCTCTTCCGACCCGACTGCGAGTCGAACGAGTCGTATCTCGGACGCCCTCTCTCTCGCCTTCAAAATCGCCAGGGCCATCAAAACTGCGACTCATTCGCCGCGGACCGTCATTGATCTTATTCCTATGCACAACACACCAGTTTAGTCAGTTCCCTGACAAAGCCTACCTCAGGTTCCACTTGTCCTTACTTGCGGAAGTTGTAGTCCGTACGCAAATGCTGCCCCGCCACGATGATCGTCGAGCTGTGCGCCTTCTGCGCCGCCTCCACGTCTGCGTAGTCCACGAACGCCGACATGGGCGCGTCAGGCCTCGATTGAGGCAGCACCTTGACATTTTTCACTACAAAAGAGAGAAAAGTTCCTCAACTTCCCCTAAACAAGACAAGAAGCACGAGATCCTGCTACTGACCTTCTCCAAACTGAGCAAAGGCCTGGTCCAGCTGACTCATCTTGATATGAGCTGGGATGTTGGCCACGAACAGGTTGGGGACACGCCGCCGCCGAAGCGCGGGCTATGCTGGTGCTTCAAGGGCGGCGGGTGGCTGCGGAATTGCGGCTTCATGGGCGGGGGCCGTCCATCCGCCGCTGGGCGCCGCTGGACACGGCGAAGGCCACGCGCAGGCGGCGGCCGCCCAGCTCCTTGTCGTTCATGGCCGCCACGGCCGTCTCGGCGTCGTGCAGCTGCTCGTAGTGGACGAAGGCGTACCCTTTCTTGACCGAGCATTGCTCAATGGGGCCAAACTAAGGAGAGAAAAAGGTTAAGGAATGGGAGATTGTAGCACTCGACGGACAGGGGGCGCAGTACCTTGCCGAACTCTTCCTCGACGTCGCGCTGGGTCAGCTCGTAGAAGAGGTTGCCCACGTACAGCTTCGTGGACGCCTCGGGTTCCAGGGGCGGCTCCATCTCGACGGAAATGGATCGGGAAGTATACAAACGCCAAGTGAACGATTATGATGGGATTTCAGTATACTTCCCGTCGCCTTACCGCGAAACGACGCAGACACTTTAGATATGGAGCCGCTGGAGTTCACCGCCGAGGAGAGCGACTGGGTCTTCGACTATGTGCTGAACCTGCTGCGCTCGCCCGCGTGGGAACTGCCTGTCATGTGCTTCATCGACGACAATTGCGCCAGCTTCGACACTGGCGAGGAGAACAAGTTCGTGTACACGGAGCTGCACTCGCAGTTCCGGGAGCTCGTGGAGACGGTCTTGGGCTCGCACCTGGCCGAGATGGGGCTCACTGCCGCCGACTTTGCTGCCATTTGTGAGAAACAGAGGGACAGCGAGCGAGAGTCCGGAGTGTCAGTGGCCGACGGCGTCAGCACCGACGTGGTGAACCAGATCCTGGCCATGGACGACTTTCTGAGCTTCAAGAAGCTCATGGTCAAGCGGAACCTCGAGCTGGAGCTGGAGGCGATCAAGGAGCTGATGGAGGAGGTGACCGAGGATGAGCACGACCTGGAGGCTCAGTTCATGGAGCTCAGTGTGCTCTACAAGCAGGAGGAGATGGAGCAGGCCGAGCTCGAAGCGGCGCTGGCCATGTCCATGAGCGTGCAGAGCGAGCAGTTGAGGATGGCCAACGTGGCTGCAAAGACGGCGGAAGACAAACACGCCAGTGCTGCGCCCGATGCTGGACAGCTCACGCCTGCCGAAGTGCAGCAGCAGATGTGCGAGAGCAAGAAGAAGGCCGAGGAGATCTGCAAGCGCAACAAGGAGTCGCTGGAAGAGAACCGCAACAAGCAGCACGAATGGCAACAGGCAGCTGAAATCTCCGAGGAGGAGCTCAAGCGACGTGAAGAGTATCTCAAGCAACAGCGTGACCGCATCATTGAAAAGAAGAAAAAGGAGCGCGAGACTCAGCTCAAAGAGTTCCAGAACGAGCAGAAGGCCACGGCGCCCGAGCCGCCTCCGCAGCTCGCTGAAAAGCTGCAGAGCAATACTCCCGAGGAGCTCAAGAAGACCGAGGAGGAAGAGCGCAGGAACGCGCTTCGTATCGCCCTGGCACGCCGCTTGAAGCAAGACCTGCTTGAGTCATCGAATGTAGCTGCAGCTTCCGACCCAAGTCGCACAGGGAGCTACAAAGTGCACCAGGTATGGGCAGAAAGCCGGCAAAACAAAGAGGATTGATCTAACTGACAATGTGATGCGAAGGTGGTGGAGCTGGATGAGAAACTGCAGCGTGTGGAGGAGCTGCGTCGACAGAGCCAGGAGCGAGAGAATAAGGTTCAGGCCAAATTGGTACGTCTTCGTTCAGACGAAGATTGCTTGATGCTGAGGCAATGCTAAATGCTATGACAGAAAGCTGGTGCCCGCGCATGAGCCAAATGCTGCGACCCACTCGATGGATAGGACCTTCGGGCTCAGCAGACTCGCTACGTGTCATCTCAACGTACTACAACGGAGCGTTAATCCCAAATGTGCATTTTCATCCTGCATTCGACATTGGTTTGATACGTTTTCGAGATTATCAACGGCCAGCGAGTTCAAACCGCTTTCTGCCTGCTCACTTGGAGTGAAACTTTTGTTGGTCTTGGACATATCTTGCAGCAGCGGTGCTGGGGTGAACTGCTCGCCGTACTGGTCAGCGTAGCGCTGCATCATCTCCGTAAACTTGGTGCTGCCGAGTTGGTCCACGTAACGGAACGGGCCACCGATGAAAGGAGGGAAACCGATGCCAAAGACAGCGCCAATGTCCCCTCCGAGGGGGACGCAATGATTTCGTCCTGTACACAGAGAACGGCCTCGTTCACGAAGCGTGAGATGAGACGGTTGATCGTGTCCTCGTCCTTGAGCTGGAGGTCCGTCTTCTGGAACCTCTTGACGATGTTCATGGCCTCTGCGTTGACAGTCTTCTCCCCTTCTTGCCCTTAGATGGCTGCACATAGAACCCCTTGCCGGTCTTCTTGCCGAGGAAACCCTGTGCGATCATCTCGTCGAACAAGGCGGGGTCGCCGCCCTGCATGCGCACTCCTAGAGCCTTCGATAGCGTCTTGTTGACATGAGAAGCCACGTCCAGTCCCACCTCATCAGCCAAAGTAATGGGACCCACCGGCAGACCCCATTTCGTCATGAGCTTGTCCAGGTACTCAGGCCCTACACCGCCTTCCACAAGCGACAGCGTCTCAGCAATGTAAGGACCGAGGCAGCGATTCACATAAAAGCCTGGCACGTCCTTCACCACGATGCACGTCTTGCCCTGACGAATGCCAAGGTCCACAGCCTTCGCAGCCGTGGTATCGCTGGTTCCACCGTGGCGGATAATCTCCAACAGCGGCATGCTCGGCACAGGAGAGAAGTAGTGCATGCCAATCACATTCTCCGGACGCTTGCACACTGACGCGATGTCGCCAATAGGCAACGCCGACGTGTTCGTGGCGATTACGCAGTCCTTCGGCACGTACTTCTCCAAGTCGGACAGCACCTTGTGCTTTAGATCCAAATCCTCGAAGACTGCCTCGATAGCGAGATCTGCTTGCTTAATGTGGGTCTTCCACACCTCATCTTCATCAGAGAGCGGAACTACATTGGCCATGACAGCGTCGCGGTCGTAGATCGACATGGACTTGCGCTTCACCTTCTTCTCCAAGTTGTCGCGCACATAGTCCTCGCCCTTTGAAGCAGCAGCAGCGTTGCGATCCTTCAGAAGGACGCGCACCCTTTAGCAGCCGATACCTGCGCGATGCCAGCGCCCATGAGTCCAGCTCCCACCACCGCCATGGTCTCCACTGGCTTCTCCGGCTTGCCGTAGCGGTTCTTCTTGAGCGCCGTCGAGCCAAAGAAGATGCTCATCAGCGCCTTGGCCTCGCTCGTCATGCCCAGTTTGGCAAAGTTGGCTGCTTCCACCTCGAGGCCTTTGGTGCGACCGCTCTCAACGCCCGTCTGGGCGGCTTCCAGAATCAGCTTTGGCGCTGGGTAGTGTCCGCCGGTCTTCTTCTCCACCATCTCCCCGCCTTCTTAAACACCACCTGCCGCAGCGGAGTGTCTTCGAGCACGCGGTTCACAATGCCCTTGCTCTTCTTCTTGGGCTTCAAGCTCCCAGCAGCTAGTTGCTGGGCCGCCGCGATGGCAGCATTCTCCAGAGCGTACGGGTCTGCCACTTGGTTCACCAACCCCAGTCTGAACGCCTTGTCGGGGGCGATGTTCTTGCCCGTGAGCATCAAGTCCAGTGCGGCCTGGATGCCGATAAGTTTCGGCAGTCTCTGCGTGCCCCCAGCACCCGGCAGCAGCCCCAGCATCACCTCCGGCAGCGCCAGCTTGGTCTTTTGCTCTGACTCGCCACTCGGTAGTGACAGGCCAGCGCCACCTCCAGGCCGCCGCCCATGCAGGAGCCGTCGATGGCCGCCACGAACGGCTTCTTGGAGGCCTCGAGGCGGTTCATGAAGCTCTGACCGGCGCTGGACATGGCGCGCATCTCCTCCTCCGACGCGCAAGCCTGCAACTCGGCGATGTCGGCGCCGGCGATGAAGCAGCCGGGCTTGGCGGAGATGAGCACCACTGACTTGATGTTGGCATCGCTCTCCACCTCGTCCAACATGCTCGTCATCTCGGCTGTCATCTTGGACGAGATGGTGTTGACCTTGGCCGTCTTGTCGTCCAGCCGCACGATGGCCACGCCGTTGGGGCGCGTCTCCATCGTCAGGTACTGGCCCGAGGCAGAGGACAAGCCGCGAGCGCCGCCACGCAGACGCAGCATCGCCGCTCGACGCAGGATGGATGGGGTCTGCAGCACCATTCACACCTGCTTACTACTGGCCGCCGCTTTGAAGAGTGAAAAGATATCGGAGTCCTGAAGAGCTACACGTCGAAAAGGCGCGCAGAATCCGACGTGATCAGACCGAATTAGCCAATCAGAGAAGAGGCAACTTCAACTACATTTTGACTCAACCTTATTCACGCAGTTTTGGGCTTGAGGGAGCTGAGCAGAGGCTGCTGCAGCATCGTAGGGATGGAATTCTCTTCGACAACGTCGTCGGGACTGTCGTCGCTGGCCAGACAAGTGGCGTCGGCGCCGAGCGACTCGAGGAACTGACGCAGCTCAGCATAGTACTTGTCCCCACCACGCAGCCACGAGTCGTTGTGTGTGCCACCGGGAACGGGGTACCAAACAGCACGCTGACTCGAGGTGGCGAGGGCTCGAAGCCGCTGCATGTGCGAGTGAGGTACCAGCTCGTCTTGCATGCCTGCGATGAACAGGATTGGCTGCTTGAGGGCTTGGATCGCCTTTTCGCTGTTCCAATCCATGCGCAGCACCAGCGGCTTGACGTACGAGAGGAAAGGCATCAGCGCGTCCACCATGGAGGAGATGCTGAGGAACGTATTCTCAAGAATGACAGCAGATACCTGGCAGTAAGACACACTCCACCCAGTTAGTCCTTAGAACCCTGAAGATAAACGAGACCGCAACACTCACTCGAGACGGCTCTTTTGCAGCAAGGTACACCGACACTGCTCCACCCAAAGACCGTCCGAACACCACGAGCTTCGACGTGTCGATGTCGGTGCGAGCATACATGGCGTCCAAAACCGCCTGCACGAACAAGTGCACACTGTTATAAAGCATTCTCCCCACACCGCTAACGCGATTATTTCCTACATCGGCATCCATCTTGAGTCCTTGCTCCGACGGTTCTCCCTCACTATGACCGAAACCCCGATAGTCTACCAGAAGAACATTCACCCCAACTTTCCGGTACAACTGCACGGCGTTCGGCAGCCGATAGCCAATGTCTGCGGGACAACAAACAGCATCGTTGGCTACCGACTAGCTCCCCATGATAAAACGTACTGCCGGCGTTGCCGTGGAAGAAGATGAGGGTGGGTTTCTGGTCGTGGTCCTTCTGCTTCATGAGCCAGGCGTGCACGTGCACTCTGTCCTTGGCTGGAATCATCAGGTCTTCATAGTCGATACCGAACTCCCCGGGTGGCGATATCCTATCGATAGCAGCATCGCTGTTAGTATGAAAAGGATTCAGACCGTGAGGGCGGTTGACGGACCTGGAGGGTTGTCGCGCGTGAACTTGGAGGCCCCCGGGATCGTAGGGAAGTACAACAGCTTGTCCTGGTACACGTAAAGTAGAAGCAGCGCCCCCATGCAGAGCGTGCCGCCAGTGTAGGCCGCGCCCAACAGCCACGACGTCGCACTGGAGCTCTCCGCCATGTTTGGCTCAGGAAAGCGATCGATGCGCAGATCTTTCAGTATTATGCATATACGGAAATAACTGCGTGCTACTGCAACTTCAATCTTTGCTTTGGCGTCAAATGTGTGAAGGAAACCTCGCAGTTTGGTAATCCCAATACAGAGACGATTACAGGATGGAGCACTTCCAGCTCCTCTGCTTGCCCTTAGGGTTCTGCTGGCTGGTGATGACGCATCGGATGGCCTCGTCAAAGACTGACTTGAGGCCCTTCTGCGTGAGTGCCGAGCACTCCATGTATCGGTAAGCGCCCAGCTCCCCTTGAGCTGCTCCCCTCCTCCTTGGTGATCGGACTCAGTTTCTTCTCCTTGAGCTTCTCCAGCGTCTCTTCGTCGTCGCGTAGATCGGACTTGGTGCCCACCAGGATGAAGGGAACGCCCGGCGCGTGGTGGCGGATCTCTGGCAGCCACTTGGACTTGACGTTCTCGAACGAAGCGCGACTGACGACGGAGAAGCAGATGAGGAAGACGTCTGTCTGCGGGTAGCTCAGCGGACGCAGTCGGTCGTAGTCCTCCTGGCCGGCAGTATCCCAAAGCCCCAGATTAATGGGTCGGTTGTCCACCATCACGTTGGCGCTGTAGTTGTCGAACACAGTGGGGATATACTCGCCCGGGAACGTGTTGGTCGTGTACGAGATCAGGACGCACGTCTTGCCCACGGCGCCATCGCTGTCGGTTGCCCAACATAACCCGTTAGCTCTTGGATCTATTGCTACAGTACAGATCTTCAACGAGCCACTCACCCGACGACGACGCACTTCATGTTCTGCATGGCCGACATCTCGCTGCCTCTGTCTGTCGTGTGCGCTGATCTGGTGTGTCCTCGAATGTGAGAGCCCGACTGTCGTTTCCGGGGCATTCCGACACCCTTTCGAGCCAGCCAAAATAAACGGAAAGCGCACTGGACACCAGTGCCACGTCTCGAGCTCGACGTTGTGGAGAGGAATCGCCGCCGACGATAACATTAACAAGAGTGCGCCTCCTACGATCGCCTTCACTACAATCGACGGTGGTCTACGCTACTCAACGTCCAAGAAAGCTGGCCCTGCCTGAAGCTCTCCAGTCTAGCCTCGTCAAACGGAGCTCTAGCGCAGCTCGTTAAACTTGACCTCTGCACAGCAGCCTGTCGTTAATATCTTGCAGTGTATCGAGTGGCAGCAATTGCGACGTCACCTAGTGAGCCTGTGTACTGCTCCAGCTGGTCCACCATGTCCTCCAGCTCGCCCAGCTCCTCGTCAATGTCGTCAATCACCTGCATCTTGTCCTTCATGGCCGCGGCTGGCACAAACAATTTGAGAGGCGACTAGACCCAGCAAACTTCCATTTCTATTCTCAACCTCGCGCCTCCAGCACCGCCGACAGCTTGCCGACGCTCTTGGCCTCGCTGCGCATGCTCGCGTACTTGCTGTTGATGTTATTGACCACCGTCTCCATCAACTGCAAAGACTCAAGCGAGCCTGCCATCGCAGCCACAACACAGCACTGTGAGCTTCCCGGGACGTTGGCAAGCCACGCATCAACGCACCGTCGAGCTGTGCGCCCACATACGCCGTCACGTTCTCACACACGCGCTGCGTGAGCTGCCGCAGCTCGTCCACCTCCTCCTTCTCCATATCCGGCCGAAAATGAATTTCGATTCGTCCAAATTCGAAGACGGACATGGCTACACCAGTCAGTTGCCTGTTTGCTTCACCTTGACTACTTGACTCGGGCTAACTACTACATGGAGTCGCTCCTCTTGAGTTGGAAGCTCTCGTAGCGTGGGGGCGACTGCTCCTTCGGAATGTAGCGAGGGTTGCGCTGTGGAGACGGGTAGTAGCGCGGTGATAGCGTCGAGAACTCGGACGGCGCCGTGGGGACAACGCGACGTTGGGGCGGTAGCGGTACGGATCTGCCTCCATCTTGGTGGACGGCGACTGCTTGCTCCACGGCACGACGATCCACTCGACGCTGAGCAGTTGGAGGAACTCGCGCAGTTTGGGCTCAGCGGTCAGAGGGATCTCCTGGTCCAGCACGCCCGAGAAGTTGAGGCGCAGCGAACGCTCGAGAAACAGTTGCAAGTAGGCAGCTCGGCGCTCCAGGAAGCTGGCCGAGTTGTAGCGGAAAAAGGTCTTGGGTGGCAGCAGCCTGCGAATCTCCAGCGACGGGATCTTGTCCTCTATCGCCACCGCCAGCTCGTCAAACTCCGAGTATCGTCGCTCGACCGTCTTCACCTCGGAAGTTCCGTTCGTGCAGGACAAAACGCTGATCGCGTACTTTGCAATCCCATCCACGACCGAGACGCTCGAGATCTCCACCGTGAAAGAGCCTTCGCTTGGGACGTCGTCTAGCCAGCATAACGGAGTGACGAAGCGAACGCATCGACCAGTCCCTGGTCGAGCCGTGCTGCTGTTCGTGCGGGACAGTGGACCAAAGTCGCTGCGCGTAAATGCACGTGAAAGTGCCTCATTACGCGGGGATAGTCGAGAGGCACAGCACTTCCCGTAGAAGCTCCCGTCCGACGACAAGTTGACGTCGATGTCCAGCCAGGCACTTGGCAGTACGGGGCGATTGCCGCCGTCTTGACCTTCGATTCGAGCATCGCACGAACTCGTAGCAACGATCGTCTGCTCTCCAAACGATAGTGCAAGGCCCAAGAAATCGCGCAGCCTGACGTTGCTCACCACAGACTCTTTAAGCGAGACTAGTCCGTTGAAACCAATCTCGGAGATCTGCATCACGGACGCCAGAAAGCGAACCACTTGGTTGCCGTACTCGTTGAGGGTTCGCTGCGTTCTTGCTGTCATGAGCCTTGTACCGTGCGATGGCAATTTGTCGGCTAAGCGATGCCCAAGGTACTGTAGCGCAAGTGCTTCGGTAAGCTGCGCTAGCTCCTGCTGCGTGCGCTCCACGTAGGCCACGTAGTATTGGCGCTTGGACGCTGGCTTAATGCGAGAGCCATCACAAATCGACCGAGCGGAGCAGCACATGACTGCGATCCTGAAAACCACCTCACCATTGTCTTGGAAAGTCGACGCCATCTTGATGGTGAAATCTCCAGGTGCTGCAAAAGACGGAGACCATGAATTGGGCTGACAGAAGACGCGACAGAGACCCTCGTGGGTCTCTGGGATCTCGACCTCGTCCAGATCGACGCTGGGTAGTGCTGGCAGCGCCAGGCTCTTGCTCTTGCGGACCGGTTTCGTTTGCGGTCCAGGCATTCGGACGACTTCCATCAAGGCGGACGGAGCCTCCTCGTGGGTTGGGCCTGTCTTGTCCAGCGGTCGGATTTGAGCCCCAACAATGTCGTAGTTGCGCAGTGCTCGGTCTAGCTGGGTCTCGTGGATGACTGCAGGCTTTTGCTGGCTCAAGACGGCAGCTTGCTTCTCCAGGAACGTCTCGTAGACAAGTCGCTGCCTCCCAACTGGCATGGTGGCAGGCATCGGCATTGTAGCGATCGGAGTCGATGGAGTTGCCGCGCCACCGCAGGACAGGGACAGCATCGTCCAAGCTACGTCGGCAACTAGGCCGCGTCGAGTCGAAGAAATGTTGTCGAGAAGTGACAGGCACTGCTGGAGCAAAAGAATCCGATCGAGAAAGCCTGGAGGCTTAGTATAGCGTCATGTTCCCTACCATCGCATTGAAAATCCACAGCAAGTGACCGAATTAGCGTTCGAGCATCACGAAGCCAAAATAGTGTGTGCTGTTGACAGCTGAAGGCAACAGTAGTGTCGCCAACACCAACATGCATGGCAACGTCAAACCGATGTCTAAGTAATTATCATACCATCTTCCAAGTCAATGGTCACTCAGTACTGTCGATTTCGGATCGCCACCTGCAGATAATACAACACCTCGGCCGCCGTCGGTCGATCACGAGGATCCACACTCACACAAGTGCTGGCGAAGCGAGCCACCTCCGGGTCGAGAAACCGAGAAAAGCGAACGCGCAGTTTGCCCGTCGACACCATTTGCAGGATCGCTGCGTCCGGCAGAGATCGAACTCCCGTGCTGCCGCTGCTGGGCTCTTTGGCGTGCGAGTACGGTAGCTCGTGCGTGTCCAGCTCCGACATGACGACCCCGAGCGAGAAGACGTCGGCCTTTTCATCGTAGCGCTGGCCGAGCATCACCTCAGGCGCCATCCACAGGGACGAGCCCACGTTGGCCGTCATGGTCCGGTCGGAGCGGATGCGCGATGTGCCAAAGTCCGTGATCTTGGCGTACAGCGAGGGCGTGAGCAAGATATTGCGCGACTTGAGGTCTCGGTGGAGGACGACGGGCTCCAGTGAGTGCAGGTACGTTAGCGCATGGGCGACGTGGTAAGCGATGTGCATTTTGCTGGCATCCATTCCTGCGGAGCACCAGCGTGGAGGTAGTCTTTCATCAAGGAGCGCAAGTCACCGCCGGCCATGAACTCGGTGACGCAAACCAACTCACTCAGCGACTCCCAGGCAACGCCGACAAATTCGACGATGTTGGGGTGCTCCATCGTGGCCATCGTCCGCACCTCGGACAGGAAATTTTCGATGCTCTCCATGTCCTTGCGCTTCTCCGGCAGCAGTGTCTTGATGGCGACTTCTTGGCCTCGATATCGTCCACGGTAGACCTCGCCGTAGCCTCCGCGACTGAGTATGGGCCCCATTTCGACTCGATCGAACGGGATTTTGGCAGCAGTTATAACGGGGTCGTTCTGCAGTGTGTTTCGGTATCGCCTGCTTGACTCTCTGGACGACCGCGTTCCTGTCGTTCTGGTAGCGTCGTTGAATTCGGTATCGCCAAGTGGTATGGCATTGTCGAGAAGTCTCGCCTGTTTGTTGACCGCAGGCACCTCGAACACATCAGAGTTAGCGGCGTCACTTGCTTTGCGCTTGGTTCGTCGTTGTCGCGCAATGATGAATACGAACAAGACGAGCACGACGACCAGACATCCTGTTATTATCCCGATAGTAGCGCCGAGACCGAGGCCAGACTTGGAAGAGTTACCGCCTCCATCAGACAGCGCATTGCTGCCGGCGCTGCTAGAGCTGGAGTCAGTGATGTAGACGATTCTCGTGATGGTCTCTCCGCTCACTGTGATGATGGTGTAGTTGTACGTCGTGGTGCCGTTACCTTGCGCGGTCTCGGTGACCTCGACGGTGTCGAGCTTGGTGCCGTTGAGGATGCTCGAGTCCACTAGAGGAGGAAGCGTAGACGAAGTGTAGTGTTTGACGACTGGAGCTGCCGTTGTTGCTGCTGGTAAAGACGTTGCTGTACTCGGAGTGGGCGAAGGCGTCGTCGAAGCTGGCGATCTCGTTTCCGTGGTAGTGGGAATTTCTGTTGTTGATGTCGGAGCTTGCGTCGTTGGAACCGGCGCCGATGTGGTTATGGGCTGCGTCGTGCTGGGAGATATTGATGGCGGTGACTCTGTTCGGGCGGTAGGAGTTGTAGTAGGAGTCTGTGTGGTTGCTACGGGGCTCGAAGTTTTGATTGTCGCAGTTGGCGCCGACGTGGTTGGTTGTGGTGCCGATGTTGTTGCAGTTGGTGAACCTGTCGATGGAGCCTCCGTCGGAGTTCTCGTTGATGGAGCTGGCGCATGCGTTGTAGCAGTTGGAGCTTGTGTCGTTGCAGTGGGGGCCTGAGATGTTGGAGCGGGGAGATCGTTACCGGAGTTCTCGTTGTTGTCGTCGGCGGCTCTGTGGTGGTAACTGGAGATTCCGTCGGGGTCCGAGTCGTCGGCGCATTGGTCGTGACAGTTGGTGTCCGTGTCGTGGGGGCAGGGGAAGAAGCTGCTGGAGCTTCCGTCGTTGACGACGGCGGCGTATTCGTCGCAGTTGGTGCCGGTGAGGTTGGGACTGGTGAAGACGTGGCCTCGCTCGTGGTTTCGGGGGTTTGCTATGCCTGCATCTGCCGATCCTGAATCGCTTGTTAGCCGTTTCTTCCGAGTTGTTGGGATGAACATTGTACACACTTACCCGAGTCCTGAGCAGCAGCAGCAGCAGCAGCAACAACTAGAAGGACTAGGAGACTAAGGCACCAGATGCAACAGCACCCTCGAGAAAGCGTCATGTTGCCTTCCTCTGTGATTTTTAAACTAGCGAAGGCTGGCGAAAGCGCTGCTCGGCGATCCTGCGTTTGGGTACATCAGCACTCGAAGGAAGCTTTTTGACAATGGCAAGGGAAATTTTGCTGGACGGCTGGACGGAGCGGAGCACTGGCCTCTTACGTCGGAGTCACAAGGGGCGAGCTGCACCGAGAGCTACACTCCACAGGCTGATCTTCTCGCTGGCGCTCGCACTCGCTTCAAGAGTTTGCAACAATTTGCACTCCTTTGGCAGGTCTACACTGTGCCCTGCGCGCAGCAGACCGTTCTGCGCGGAGCTCATTGTGATATCCGTTCAAGATACCGTCGATGGGAACACACTACGTTTTCATTTTAACGGCAAATGCTGTTTTGCTTTTGCACGCAGCCCACACTCGCCATCCGTTCTAGAAACATGGGCTGCCATCCGCCCACTTCATCGTCGCTCAGTACTGTCGATTTCGGATCGCCACCTGCAGATAATACAACACCTCGGCCGCCGTCGGTCGATCACGAGGATCCACACTCACACAAGTGCTGGCGAAGCGAGCCACCTCCGGGTCGAGAAACCGAGAAAAACGAACGCGCAGTTTGCCCGTCGACACCATTTGCAGGATCGCTGCGTCCGGCAGAGATCGAACTCCCGTGCTGCCGCTGCTGGGCTCTTTGGCGTGCGAGTACGGTAGCTCGTGCGTGTCCAGCTCCGACATGACGACCCCGAGCGAGAAGACGTCGGCCTTTTCATCGTAGCGCTGGCCGAGCATCACCTCAGGCGCCATCCACAGGGACGAGCCCACGTTGGCCGTCATGGTCCGGTCGGAGCGGATGCGCGATGTGCCAAAGTCCGTGATCTTGGCGTACAGCGAGGGCGTGAGCAAGATATTGCGCGACTTGAGGTCTCGGTGGAGGACGACGGGCTCCAGTGAGTGCAGGTACGTTAGCGCATGGGCGACGTGGTAAGCGATGTGCATTTTGCTGGCATCCATTCCTGCGGAGCACCAGCGTGGAGGTAGTCTTTCATCAAGGAGCGCAAGTCACCGCCGGCCATGAACTCGGTGACGCAAACCAACTCACTCAGCGACTCCCAGGCAACGCCGACAAATTCGACGATGTTGGGGTGCTCCATCGTGGCCATCGTCCGCACCTCGGACAGGAAATTTTCGATGCTCTCCACGTCCTTGCGCTTCTCCGGCAGCAGTGTCTTGATGGCGACTTCTGGCCTCGATATCGTCCACGGTAGACCTCGCCGTAGCCTCCGCGACTGAGTATGGGCCCCAGTTCAATATGGTCAAACGGAATCCTGGCTGCCGTAATGACGGGGTCTTCCCAGAGTGTGTACCGATATCGTCGGCTGGAATCCGCAGACGACCGAGTCCCCGTGGTCCTGGTCACTTCGTTGTATTCTGCATCTGCGAGAATCTCCCCATTATCCAGAAGTCGAACCTGCTTTTCAACCGCAGGCAGGTCCAGAATGTCAGCCGAAGCAGACCGATGCGGTTTATCTTGCCGCTGCCGTCGTCGCTTGGCAGCAAAGAACGCGAGCAACACGAAGATAAAGACGAGCGCTCCTGCAATGATCCCGATGATGGCGCCGGCCCCAAGACCTGACGATTTCGATGAAGTGCTGCTGCTGCTGCTGCTCCCGTCTGCCAACGCACTGCTGTGTTGGTTCGCGCCGGCAGTGTCGGAGCTCCCGCTGCTGGAGGCTGAAATGTACACGACCCTCGTTTGCGTCTCCCCGCTGGTCGTAATGATCGTGTAGGTGAACGACGTCGACCCGTTGGCTGCCGTTGTCTCGGTGACTTCGACAGTGTCGAGTTCCGCTCCGTTGAGCGTGCTCGAGTCGACCCCAGGCGGCAACGTCGACGAGTTGTAGTGCTTGACGGTGGGGGCTGTGGTTGTCGCTGCCGGAGTTGTGGTGGCGGGTGACGTTGCGGTCGGTGCTGACGTGGCTGTGCTGGACGGTGCAGATGTGGTGGCTGTTGGTGCTTGGGGCGTTGCGGTGGGACTCGTCGTCGCTGGACTGGTGGTGGAAGGAGCCGTTGTCACTGGACTCGTGGTTGCTGGCCGCGTCGTCGCTGGGCTTGTGGTCGTAGGACTTGTGGTCGCTGGACTTGTCGTGCTTGGACTTGTGCTCACTGGACTTGTCGTCGACGGACTGGTGGTACTCGGCGTCGTCGTCGCGCCTGTGCCGGCATCGCCACCGGAGCTGGAGCCTGTGGCCAACAAGACAGGTCATCAGCTTGACTGCAGTGCTATCATTCCAACACCCCCAGTACACGCACGACTCACCTTGGCCAGAAGTCTGGGCTTGCACGGCTGGCACAAGATACAGCAGAGCGAGGCCACAGACGCACGCCAAGACCCGACGTCTCCGTCGCGCCATGCCTCTGACCTTGGTCTTTTCAAAAGTGAAGAGCTCACCGAAGGGTGGCGATCTTGGACGCTGGATTCATACTGGATGCAATAAAGCAAACAAAAAATGACCGAGAGGCTCTGGCTTCACGGCTGCTGCAGTGCGGCAGTGCTCCGCGCAGTGCTTGTAGAGCGTGCTCTAGCTGACAGACGAGCATCGTGACGAGGGAGAAGCTCTGGCGAGAGAGCAACAAGTTGCTTTGGCCAACATCGGCCTCGTCACACGTTGCCGATAGATCAAAGTGCGGCAGTCATTCTCACAATAGATACATTCTCTCGATGGGTGCGAATCAGACGCTCCTCCATTTGACTTGCAAACGGTATACTCTGACCGCCGAAGCGTCTTTCAAACACTTTGCAATCTTCCGCCACCACTACCGATGGCCTGCTCGTGCTCAGGGCTGATCTCGCTCTTCGTGCTGTTCGCGGCCGTGGTGCTCAACGTCGTGGCCTTCTCGCTGCCGCTCTGGACCACCAGCAAGACCGTGAACGAGTCGCTGCGCGCCACGCTGGACAGCTCCGACTTCGCCGCGGGCGTCTGGGGCTTCTGCACCGATGTGCAGTTCTCGGGCGACGGAGACAACGCCAGCGCCAGCTTCGACCACTGCTACCTCTTCCACACCAGCTCCAAGTACGACGTCTCGGACCTGGACCAGGAGCTTGCCAACAACTTCAGCGACTACAGCGTCTGCGATGGCTACAGCCAGGCCAAAGACCAGGAGACGCCCAGCAACTCGCCTACGCCTCTACGCTAGCCACCACCGCCGGCATGAATGCCACTCAGTTCAACAAATTCCTTGACAGATCCTGCGGGGCTCTGGGCACCGCCACACTCGCCTTTGGCGGCATCAGTATGAGTGCAGGCGCGCTGGCCTTTGTGGGGCTGACGCTGGGAATCACGTGCTGCAAGAAGCGCTCCGTATTCGTCTTGGGCGGCAAAGTGCTGGTGGTTGTCGCCGAAGTCACCACCATCTTGATGTTCGCGCTCTGGATCCCGCAGGCGCGTCCGCTCGGCAAGCAAGACGACGTGACGCTGAACGGATCGTTCGTGCTGGCGGTGATCTCGGCCGTGCTGTACCTCATTGCGGGGGACTGGTGTCGCGTCACGCGCACAAGTGAAGGCCCAGGGAAGAAGAGGTCATTGGACACGCTCAGAAAGGTGGCGTGGTTGTCCTGGTGATATGACTACAAGTAAGGTTAGTGGTTTTCTTTTAAATTACAATGGATTTTGCGTTACAGAGAGGCTCTGTAGTTTGTCCAAGAAGGTTGGCGTGTTTCGGGGCAACATAGTTCAGATCTTGCAGCAGGTCATGCCGTCCACAGAGCTCGAAAAATAAGCGTTCCGGTCGATGAGGAAATACGACACTTCGCTTGCTGGTGGTGGTTGTGATTTGGAGCGCACTTGCCGCTTTCACACTCGCGGCGGTGAATTCAAGGTGCAGTGGTGTTGACAATCTTTGGACGAAAAGTGTGCCTGTGGACGAGTAATTGAAAGTTTGCAGCTGCCGAGAGTGATCACAGACTCGACGAAACGCTTGAGTTGACCAAGAACCTCAAGTTTGCTCCACCATCTCGAAAAGATACATCGTCGTCTGCGATCATGTCGTACCGAGCATGAGGGTGCGTCGCATCAAAGTGCAGGAACTCCAGGGCCCAATGGCAAGATAAAGGAGAGCAATCTTCTTGTCATTATGTCTGGTTGTCGTAAGGTGTATGACGTTACCCTCGTCGAAGGTGTTTGACGAGTTCTTCCGCGTGGAAACTGCTAGCCACGGCTGGATGCCACGAAAAAGCGTGTTCAAACGCTTCGACATCCGTAATCGGAGCCTCTCGCAGCATTGCTGCGTACTGGTCCGGAGAAGTGTGGACTTGTAGCACATACCGAGCACAGTCCTGAAAAGCCGGAAACAGACCGCAGTCGATGAAGCTGCTGGGGTTGAAGAGCTGCGACACCGTCGTGGAGTTCCCGTAGTAGATGGGGACGCTACCAGCTAGGAAGGCGTTGACGAGCTTTTCCGTCACGTATCCTGGCGCCTGTGCGTTTTCGAAGGCGATGACGAACTTGTAGTTTTGGTATCGATTAACGGCGTCGTCGTTGTATCGAGCCGGTCTGCTACCTCGAGACGTGTGAATGTTTGCTCTCCCCGCGCATTTTCCAAGCGCGTCCACAGGTTCGACCTCGTTCAGCAAGTCGTACATGAGTTCGCGCTCTATGCGGCCACAACGGGCGTACATGTACGCGCAGAACCTTCGCGGCTTGTGTTGATATTTTTGTCCTTGCGAGACTAACAGTGCGGTCGGGTCGTGGTCAAGTCTCTCTGCGAACGACATGCTCGCCATCGACAGATAGATGTGCTTGTCACGTGGTACATTCGCCACCGTCGAGAGCAGCAGCACTCGCTCGTCCAAGCCGTCAACGTCATGTCTTTCGCCTGAAATCATAACGATACCGCCGAGAGTATTGTTGCCACCTCCGTCGATTGGTCGGGAGTACTTGTCCAAGTACTCGGATACCATTCGCTTGCACTCAGGCGGCATCCCATTTTTGCAGCCGTCCAGGATGGAAAACACAAAGACGTCAGGGCGTCCTCCGTATTTGCGATCAAGAGTGACTTCGTCAACTACCACGATCGGTCGATCGTGCTGCATGGACGCAAAAGTGGACTCGAAAATGATGGAGGACACCGCCGCACCTGGAGAATACGCTACGACCATCGGGGATCTCGCTTGCCCCTTCGTGAATAAGTTATGTCCCCATAAGGCAAGTCGAGACGACTCCACCGTGTGTGACTCGAGCACCTGCGAATAAAAACTCGAAGCTGATTTCGTAGATCGCGTGCAATTTCGCTGCAGGTAACGCCTTTGACTGCCCCTGAAAAGCTCAAGCGAGACTCTGCACACACAAGACGTGACAATTCAGCAAACGTTTGCCGTGATGGGGAGTACAGCACTTTGATACCAGCACTGAAGTCGGAGGAGATGGCCGAGACGATCTCAATTGGGCCCAATTTCTGCGCGTTTACGACCCCAAACCGAACCTGAAGCGACTCTGAAAACAACGGTAGCATTTGCGAGAGGCCGATGGAAGGCGCGTGAGCTGCTGCTTTCAGCCACAAGACGCGATCAAATCCGTGGCAAAATGGCCGTTGCTCCATCAAGTTGCTGTGGACTTCGCGGATGGCCAACGGAGACAAGTCCCCAAACGCTAGGAAGCTGTTCCGACAAGGATAACTGCGAAGATAACCCAGTCGCTCGGTATGCTGAGCGTGTACTCCCATCACAAACATCCACAGCGCAACGGTGAGGTCGTCCATGCCATTGAGATCTCGCAACCGATGGCGATTTTTCGATATAAAGCGCACACAATCCATCGAGAGGAAGAAGTACGCGCCCATGGCAAAAGGAGGCGTCTCTGACAAAGGAAAGACCGCTCTGGACAACGAAAAGCGTTTTCCTGCCTCTCGAGTCGGTCTGTCCTTGCGAGCGTGCTGAATGGATGGCACTTGTCCGCTGTAGTGTCGTGCTTGCGGGCCAAGACGCTCCAAATGCTCCACCAGTTCATCCACACGGACGTACAAGTCGTCGTCCGCAATCATGACATATTGGGCTGCTGAGTACGTCGTTGCTGCAAAATGTAAGAACTCCTTTACCTTGTTGGCGAGATCCACGTACGCGTCGTTACAGTCGAGCTCATCCGTCAGTAAATCGCCGTACACCATTTTCTCCAGCTCTATTGCATGCCACAGCTCCCGTTGCGTAGTGCTTTCTTCATCGTCTTCCATCATCATCTGCTTCGAATAAGGTCGTGAACGGACGACATCCTACGAAGAAGACCTTGACGCGACTCGGTAATCGCTCGCTGCTGGCCCACGTCTCGCGAATGGCTTGCCGCAGAGCGAAGTTCGTCACTACCGACGTCTTGACGCCAATGAGGAGAAAGACACTGCCAGGGTCACCTCTCCTCGGTCTGGGCAGGTCGTTCTTGACAGTCTCTTCAGCAAACTTTCAGGGCGCTGTCGCTGTTGCAGCGACGCCCAGTGGTCAAGGGAGAGGTCGTAACCTTGTCGATGCTTTGCCTGTCTATCTGCCACGAAAGCTCTGGCCTTCTCCTCCAGCTCTGCCTCGTCAACAACTGAGAACGTCGTCACAGGTGTCTGCCAGTAGCGTCGCCCAACCGCACGACCGTCGCCATCCGTGTCGCTCAAATACACACGGACCGACGACGTGCCGACACTCGTTAGCTCGAACGTCGCCGCGTCCAGGCCGTGACAGCCCCAAGACGTGGCATTGACTTCGTAGCAGACACTCCTGTTGCGGTAGAGCTCGTGCAGCTCCTGGACGTGACTCGATCGGATCTTGATCTTGATGGAGAACTGGACTGGAGGCTTTTCGACGGCTCCGTGCAGCGGATACGAGATCTCGACCGACGTGAAGGGGTCGACCACGTCCGATTGGAGACTCCTTTCGATCGAGTCCGGCAGATCTTGGGCATCAGCGATGGCGACCTCGTCATGGGGAGTGGAGCACACGAGGCTGCAGCACAAGGACGTGAGCGTCCAAAGCAGCTTCATCGTCATCCAGAATCAACGTCAACGATATGTTTGCACTATTCAGTTCGAAACGACGCCAATAAAAAAGTATGATCTAGAGCTCGGATCGGAGTAGCTCGAACACGAAGAAGCGCCCAGAGCGAGCGGGAAGTGCAGGCGAACATCCGCACAGATGCGTCTAAGGACTGTTTCGCTCGGCACAAAGTGGGTATCGTCGGTGGTTCTTGCTGGAGATGAAGCGCACTCAGTCGATCGAGGGTATAACATTCGATCCCGGAGCAAACGGCGGCAGCCCACCGAAGGTCCTCGCTCACGCTATCGACGAAGCTCGTCGGGAGACCCGATGCAACACTCTAACGCGCAAGAACCAACCGCCTCCAGTTAACCATGCGTGAAAATATGCCATATAGTCACTCTTTCCACGGTTTGCCGATCCGGCGCCATTGGCGCCACGCCAAGCCCCCACTCGCGATCTTTCCGACTCGACTCGCATCTATTGATGACTTGCACCTTCATGAGGCGTCTTCTGCCTGCTTTGGTTGCCGGGGTGGCGTGTTGGTCGAGTTCAGTCTCGTCGAGTGATACTCCCGTAACCCCGGCCATGGAGCAGTCGAAGTTGGAGATTCTGGAAGGCCTCCAGCTGCTGTACCCTGCTCCAAACGGACAGTACAAGTCCCCGCTGATGTTCCGCTTTATGCTCCACACGCCAGACTACAACGAGATGCTGGAGGTGTATGGCAACCGCCACTGGTTGTGTCTGCAACTGGACGGGGTGTGGCAGCGTTGCATCGCCATCGACAGTGTGACGTTGATCACCGAACCGATCGCAGTGGGGAACCACACGGCTCGGATTGGAGTGACTGACTCAGCCACCCCAGGGACGGGGACGCTGCTAAGGCAGTCGGAAGAAGCATCGTTCGCAGTTCTGAGCGAGGCAGCTTTTACAGCGATGATCGCGCAGCAGCGTCGAGACGAAGCGGAATTGTTTGGGAGCGGTCGCGACAAAGAAGACGTTGGGGTGCTGCAGTGGTTCCGATTGAGGGAGAGCGAGAGGAATAGCCTCGAAAACGTCGTCACGCGGGAAGTCGACTCAGCCGGCCAAGTCAAACCAGTTTGGGTTTCTGAAGACACGCCGACGGACCCTCCGTTCCTAGTCATCGGAGTCAAGACCAGAGTCATTGCAGGCTTCCCATTTCGTCAGGCGATTCGAGAGACATGGGCGAGTATGGATGTTCTACCACGAAAAGTCCGAGTGCGGTTTGCGGGGTGTCGACTGCCAGCAGATAGCGCGGAAGAATTAAAGCAAGCCATCGCCTACGAGCAGCAAGTCTATGGAGATCTGCTGACGGACGTTCTGGACTGTGAAGACTCGTACGCAGCTCTGACTGTGAAAGTCAAGGAGTTTCTACATCTTGTGGGGACCGATCACGCTCTTCGACGAGCAGCGTATGTCATGATTGCAGATGAGGATTCCTATCTCCGTGTCGACATTCTGGCCGATCAACTCACCAGCAATGGGCCGCTTCACGACATTTATGCTGGTCACGTCAAGGACGGTCGCTTGTTCCGCCCCGAACGAGACCCGACTCGACGATACTACCTGCCCGAGTCTGTGTATCCGATGGACGAGTTTCCGCCATTTGCGTGGGGTCCGCACTACTTCATGTCGATGGACGTGGCCGAGTTCATTTCCGACAACCACGTGGAGTTGCAAGGGCTCGGAGGACTCGACGACGTGTCTGTGGCGCTGTGGCTACTGGCCATCCAAGTGCATCCGCAGCATATTGAGGTGTTCCAGAACCTGCGCGAATCGCCATGCACTGAAAACATTTTAGCGTACGCCGACCTCAGTCCTTCAGCGATGCGCATCATCGACAGCAACCTACGATCGGGACGCAACTTTTGCCACGGATTCAATCCATACACTTGGGACAAGGGCGGTGTGTCCAAAGAGGCAGAAGCCTAACAGGACCAACTTCGCTAACACAATAGCAATACAATGACTTGGTTGGCAAGTGTTACGAATTTATGTTTGTGAGGCATATCCACACATTGGAAAGGTTTGCCGAAGGACTTGGCAGTGGAGGTCAAGAGTTCACCATGTCGTGGAAGCCGTTGCTCTACGCTACGTTCTGCACTGCGGCACTTCTGGTAGTTGCTCATGAACATCCTCGTGCCGAGTTCGAGGATCCTGCCACAGCGCTCGCCATTGCTTATCCGTTCGACGGGTCCTTGAAAAAGCTCCGGTGATTTTTGCGACCGAGATCGGCGTGCATCCAGGAAGTGACTCGGTTTTCGCAAATCTCTACAAGGACAAGGAGTTGTGTGTGGAGGCCAACAACAAGCTGGTCACTTGCTTCGGGATCGACAGCTCGGGCCTGATTTTCGAAGACTGAGAGCCTGGCAACTACACGCTTCAGGTGTTCATTACTGATAAAGGATCGACTCGGGGACAAATCCACTGGCAATCTGCAAAAACCACGTTCTTGTTGGTTAGCGACGATGCGTTTGCTAACTACTTGAGCCGCGTCCTGGAGGAGGAAAGTCCGATACCGACCTGGGTACGACCAATCGCTGATGCAATGGGCTAGCGAGTAGCAGCGTTCGCCGGACAAGGAGGTTCAGCAGAAGCTTTTGCGCAATAATTCCAATGTTAAACCGAGATGTACGCAGCTCCGAAGTCAAGAGAGCAACCAGGATGAATTGATCCTATTAGTCGGGGTGAAGGCGGCTGCAGTGACCAACTTTCCACTTCGTCAGGCCATGCGAGAGACTTGGGTCGATGCAAACAATCTCCCCGCGGAGTGAAAATGCTCTTCCTAGGATGTCGGCCGTTTACTTCAGTAAAGCCAAGCGGAGATGGAGATACTGCTTCGGATGAAGAGCGACGGCGACAGTGGGAAGCTGTGGAACTGGAGAAGCGAGTGTATGGCGATCTGTTAACGGATGAACTCGATTGCGCTGACAGCTATCTCGGGTTGGCCGGCAAAGCGAAAGAGTTTCTCCACATGGCAGCTACCCAATTTTCCCATGCCCAATTTGTGGTGGTCGCCGATGACGACGTTTACATTCGCTTGGACAAAGTCGTTGCTCAGCTGCGGGCGTTGGGAGCGTCCAGAAATAGCTACTACAGCGGACAAGTACTGCACATGGAGCCGATTCGAGACCCGACCAATCGCAACTACCTATCAGAGCAGCAGTATCCGCTACACCAATTACTGCCGTTTGCGCTGGGAGAGTATGTGTTCTTGTCGATGGACTGCGTGCAGTTTATCTCCAAGAACCGGCAGCGAATACGAGACTTGGGCGGAATGGACGACATCAGCATCCCGTTGTGGCTGGCTGCACTGCAAGTGCATCCTCAAGAGTACGAGGGACTGAGACTTTTGAGAACAAGACCCTGCAACGATAACATGTCCGTGCTTGGGGACCTGTCCCCACTAGCAATCCGTGCTGTCCACGCAAATATTGCAGCAAGCCGCGAGCTTTGCCATGGATTTCAACGGTACGCCTGGTTAAAACCACCCAGCCTAGCTCCTGCCGGTGGGTTTGTGTATTCACTGCCACAATTTCGAGAGAAGCTGCAACTTGAAATGACGATCCAGGTCGCAACGCTGCTGCTACAAGTGATGACGGTCATCTCCACAGCCACAAAAGCTGGGATCAAAGTCTCAGCCACTCCGGCCAACGAGACGTTCTTCGAGTATTCCCGTCGAGTCTACGGCGATGTTCGACTTTGGTTTCCTGGTGCGATTGGTCTTGCTCCATGCGCTGAATTCGCTAGTCGACTACGGTCAGAGCTTCTTGCATTGCCGGGTGCTGCTCGTCTTGCAGTATGGACCTTTGGCATTGCGTAGTTGAAGCGGACGTGCCATCATCGGCGGAAAGATCGTCATTGCCAGCGCAGGAATGCGAGCTCTTGATGTCCCCGCCTCGATTGTTTGCGTATGGATCTCGTCACGACTTGTTCTGCAGCAGTGAACATCGTCGATGTTCACCCTCTGTTCGACAGCAGCATTGCCTACAGCTCTCAGAAGTAACGAGGCAAACGGCCAGGGGTATCCGCTCACGGCTCTCAACATCGGGTATCCGCTGGATGGCTCCGTGGAGAAGCTGCCACTGGGAATCCCCGTCAGGATCGACATCCGTCCTAACGAGGAAGAAGCTTTCGTGACTCAATATTTCGGAAGACATTTAGTCGAAAAGCTTAACCTCGACGAAGCCAACGCCACGACGCAGCAGTGAACTCAGATCGGCGATCCCAATGGCAAGTTTCATCTCGAGGGCCTCG
The DNA here is from genome assembly GCA_011947345.1 of Phytophthora quininea. Lineage (NCBI taxonomy): Eukaryota > Oomycota > Peronosporomycetes > Peronosporales > Peronosporaceae > Phytophthora > Phytophthora quininea. The sequence continues at coordinate 112,591 of JAAVTG010000581.1, read as the reverse complement.
GAAGATTCACCGCACAAGCATTCGTCGCTGGATATGGCCACGGAGACTGCAGTTGTCTTTCGGATCAAGCCAAAATTTTCTGTGGGGTCGGAGGTTGAGTTCTAGACTGCAATCGAGACACAGGTACAACAAGAAGGTCGGGCATATCCAGGCTTCGATGTGGACTTGATCCCGCGGGCTGCTCAACAGCGACAGCATCCCGACACCGCGACTTTGCTCAGACGCCAGGATGACCACGACGTGTTTGCGAACATGACAGATGAAGGAGACATCGCCCTATTCATTACCAAGAATGCGGAGCACGTCGGTGGTCTCAACGGAATGGACGGCATGAGTGTTGCTCTGTGGGTGCTGGCGGTTCAGGTTCATGCTCGGCCCTAGGGAGGTCTGGAGCAGATTTGTAGGGGGGATCGTACACCAACGATCTGGTTGCGTTTGGGGATCTATCGCCATTGTCGATTCGTGTTGTCCACGACAACTTTCTGGCTCAGCGGCGCGCTGTGTCACGGATACGACCGCTTACACTTGGTTCAAGCCGCACTGGATTCGAATTACGACCACGAAAGTGGTGGATCTGGCTCGAGTTGAGCTGTGGAGACACAGCTCGAGGCAGATCTACCCGCACCATCACCCTGTAAAGCAAAGTGTATGCCAGGAAATGGAACTACTTGGAGCAATACGCCAATTTGATCAAACCCCGCCCGATTCATCATGCTGATGGGCGAGGCTTGGAGTACGGCCCGTTGTCAGTGTTGTCTGCCTCGGCTCCAGAAGATGCAACACTCAAAGCCAAGTTCTGAGCATGTCTGTATTTCCATTGCAAACGAAGTGTCCGCGAGATAATATGTGACCTAATCAATGCTCTACGCCCTCGCATGTACCGGTTTGCTATTACGTTCGACATCGCACAAGCGCCGGGATATACGACGGTAAAGCTGGTGAACCTTCCTGGCAGGTAGCGTGCCAATCTATCGAGGAGATTCGAGGACGACAATCGAACTTGTTCAATCCCGGCAGCTTCAGCAATTGCGGTCAGTTTGAGACTTTACAGAGTGCATGTTGTGCACGTGGACGATTCGCCCGAGGTGTATGAAAGAATGCGTCGAGAACCCCAGAGAGCGACGTATTGGCCTTCAACGAGGCATTCTCGTGGCATTCAACAGTCCCATGGAAGTGTATATTGCTTTCTCACGCCATGGCGGATTGGCACCCAACGGCTGAACCAACTAGCAGCAATGGGGTTACTTTCACATTGCGATCTGGGCCTCGAACGTTGCCACCAGTTCGATCACGACAATGCATCCAGCAATGCCCCAATTCTCGATTCAGCAGCCTCGTGAGACTGTCGCCGAGTGCCCCAACGTCCAAGAGCTCCAGCCCCAACACCTCCACCTCCAGGACTGTTGTCTTCTTTGCGGCCTTCCACCTCAATTCGAAGCCAACGCGTCGACGTGCCGCTGGCAAAGTCGAACTCCTGGATGTGGCGAGTCCGTACGCGCAACAGCGGTGCCGGAGTCATGGCGCCGGCATTGGGGTCGCTCGAGTCTCCGAACCGCTCGACGTCGTCCAGCAGATGAAAGGAAAAGGCACTAAACACTGTGATGAGGAAGTGGCTTGGGCGCTCAGGGGATACGTCGATTTCAATGGGTCTGCCACGCGCTTCGGCCGGTCGAATGATCAAGTTTGGGTTGCCTAGCAGGCGGTGTACAACGAAGTAGGAATCGCCGCCGCTGATCGTCCTGGCACAAGCTTGCAACAACGCACTCACTGCACGCACCCGCTCCTCCGGTGCAGCTGCAAAGCGTTGGATATGGGCGTCGAGCACTTCAAAATGTGTTCCAGCCCGCGGCTCTGTTGTGGCTGACCTGACTCAGCTCCATTTTGCTCGGTCGCTTGCTGCTGTTCTCCTCCACCGTAAAGAGTGTCGTTGATGAGGAATAGTTCCGGCAGAATATCACGCAGTGTCTGCTCGAGTGAGATCGGCTGAGGTCTTGGCAAAAAGATTTGAGCGAAAGTCTCAGCATGGCGCGAAAAATGGCCAAGTAGTCTGCACGTGTACGAGCCCGCGCTGCCTTCTTGCGGATAGCGATCTGTTCCGGTGGATGAATCTCCCATAGCAATGGATCAGTCTCACGTAGATACCGTACACTCCCCAGTTGCTGGTAAGACGCCGTCCATCGCGCGGTGGTGGTTCGGATCTCCTCCGAGTCGGCGTCTTCCACATCTCGACGTTCTCTTTCAGCCGACAGCGGCAGCGACGTCGATTTGGTCGTGGTTGGCGATCGAAATCGATAGAAGGGGTTTTACGCTTGCTGTCGGGGGTCGTGAATGGCCCAAATGACGAAGACGAAGGAATGGGCAACGTCGCCGAGCAGCCTGCAGTAGCGTTCGCCAGCTTGCAGTAAAACGACGCACGATTGAGTGCTGCAATCCATCCACTCACAGATGCCTCTGTTTCCTCGACAACACGCAGTTCAATCGACTTTCGCCTGTAACAAACGGAACATGCGAACAGTGTTAGCAGACGGTCTGTGGGGCATGCACAAGAAGAAACAACGTACGGATGCACTTGGTGAGTGAGTCTAGCTGAAAACTTCAGTACTTGTAGTCGGCGATGAGAACTGGCACTGGAAATGCTGAGCGCCATTGCATGGTCACCACGACCGCGTTGGACAAGCGCATGATCTAGCAGCACTGCACCTCGAGGCAGCCCATCAGCTTCACTAGCGAAATAATACAAGCGATTTCCTTTGAGTTCAAAATAACGTGGCTGCCACGAACTGCCGATTCCATGCTGCTTGCGCTTCTTCTTTTCAGCCAGCCAGTTTTCTCAGGAGCAAGGTTCGCCACGGGGTCAATGATACTATCCTCGTCCATTGTGAATTCGCCTTGTAGAGAAGTGTGTTCAGATGACCCCGAAGGCTGAGACGATAACGAAAGCATAGACCACGATAACGGTAGTGCTGCCAGCTCTTCTCGGATATCCTCTTCCTCTTCTTCCTCATCGTTTTGATCTCGTTCAGTCGACGCATCCTCTCCCAGCTGTTCATCACGTCTGCAGGCAGTGTCGGGTGCATTCTCGTCGATCGCGCCGCAGTTTTTGTGTGCCAGTTGAGTCTGAGAGGCCTGTAGTAATTCGATATCTTCAGCCACCAACGTGCTAAAGGGGCTGGTCTGGAGTGCAGCAATCTGCTTGTGCCCAGGATCCTCCACATCATCATCCACCGCAATCGGTGACAGCGGTTTGGCTTCTTGGACGTCCGTCGACTCGATTGGTTTGGGCTGGTCGGGAAGACAAGAGTTGGCTGGTGTCGTCTGGAGTACTGGTGTTGTATCTGAAGGAGCTACTGGCAAATGAGTACCCGGCCGCTTGGAAATGTCCGCCACTGCTCGGTTGATCAAGTGCGCCAAAGTAATGTGCTCTTCGTGCAATTCTCCCGAGCGAGTGAGTGGGAGTGATACCGTCACTGCCCACAGCTGACGACCGATCCATTGCAAAGAGACGTCCGGATTGATATTGCTGCTGCCACCCGCCGTAGGGCTTCGAGCGTTGCCTGAAGTCCATTCCGAGACCACCCGAGCCACTTTCGAGACGATAGCAGCCCCTGCCTCCATAGTCCAGCACGTGATACAAGCCTTGAAAAAATCGTCTTCTCGATACCACCGCTCCACTCGAGCCTGTGGGAATTCCCAGCTTCCCTCATCGTCCATGGATGGAAAACTTTGGGTCGACACGGCTAATGTTTCCGAGGAAGACGGAACGGCGACTGTATCGATGCTAGCTGCCACAGCCGCGAAGAGATTAGCTGTGGCAGCAACCACATTTTCGACCGGCAGTGGACACGGAGCAACGGCGGCAGTGTTGAGTGGCGAAATACTTGGCGAAAAGCGCTCTTTGATCTTGAGAAATTGGTCTTTGAGACTGGAACAGTTTTCGTGCCGCACGGACGACGTCGGCACCGACGGAAGCACAAAATCTCGAGAGAGCGTGCGCAGATGTGTTTGTGAGCCAGATTGGCTCGAACGAGAGCTGCGGTGAGTGTCGGATCTCTGCTGGCTGAGCTCGAAAGTGCGGTCGCAGCTTTCTGGCGTCGATTCCCATCTGACGGAGACAGTGCCGCGGCCTGTAGCCCCTCTTCGGCTTAGCTCGTTTTGCGGCCTCCTCTTGCTCTTCTCGTCGTAGCTGTCGCGAGACGTCGGCGATGGTTCCTGGTCGTCCACGTCGTTTGTGTCCTCTTTGACCGGCGACGACAGATTGAGAATTGCCAACGGAGACCGCACCTTCCGAGAATTGGCCCCAGTGAATTGCAATTCGCTCGAGCTCTGGAACGGCAGATTGAGCGCCGACTGGCGACGGTGTAAGGACGACATTCTAGTAGATGGGCCTGCAGTGCTGACTTCGGGACTTAGTAAGGCCGCTAAACGTTCATGGGCTGGACACACACCGTGTCGATGCACCCGAAAAACAGCGTGACAGCCAACAGCACTCGGTCGTGCCGAGTTTGACTTGTCGGTACATGGCTCGTTTTAGCCTGTCCAGCGGAATTCTTGGTTCATTGAAAATAGTCGTGCGTTTCGCTGGCTCGGGATGCAGCGGTGACGCAGCTTGCGCGTGTTAATTGGGACAAGATGTTGACCAGGATCAGTGTGGCAATCGAAGTTGCGTTCCCTTGATTCATTCCGTCATAGCCATGCCTTCTGTAGCCTGACTAGATGTCTCCTTAGGTGTGCACAACGACTTGGCTAGAGCTGCGAGGTACCTGCCAGCTGTGTGTGCTTCGTTGCCGGTGTCTTGCTGAGTCTCTTGGCTCAAGGTGGGGTCGTTCTCTGGCTCCTTGCAGTCACGCTGTTGTGTCTGCTGAAGGATCATCTCAGCGAATTCCTTCATTTTTGATTGCTGCTCCTGCTGCATCTCTTCCTCCAGCTCCATCACCAACTGCTCTCTCAGCAGTTCCTCCTCCTTCTCACGAATCTTCTCGGCGCGCACTTCCGCTCGTATCACCGGCCTCAGCATATCCACCCAACCCCTCTTAGACTTCTTGCCTTTGCTGTCTCTTTTGTCCTCTGCCAGTAGGCCTCGAGCTTCCGCTTCGGCCACCAACTGCCTCAAAGTCAGCGACTTCAAAGGTTTCCCCTCTGCTGTACCATACTGTCCAAAGAGTTCTCTGTCCAGAGCTTTTACCTTCGCACGCTCCTTTGCGTCCAACTTTATCAGCTTCATAGCTCGCTTCTGGGCCAGGTGCAGCAACTCGGCTCTCTCCAGACTCGCCACAAACGTCTCCACATCCAAGAAGCGTCGGCCGAACGCGTAGCCGTCGTCCACCAGCCCCTGGAGCTGCTTCTTGGCCAGTTGAGCCCTTTGCAGTGTGTTTGGGTCGAGCACGTCGATCGTTACGTGCTTGTTCTCCTTGTCCTGAGCTTCCGGGGCGTCAACTCCCGCAGCCCATGTAAGCAGCAGCTCTGCCACTCTGTGTTGGGTCTGCAGCTCCCTCAGGTCATTGCTAATCGGTTGGAAGCCTCTCTCCTGCAGTACACTTTGCAGTTCTGCAACGTACTGCAGCCGCAGAGTCTTCTCTGGGTCCTCCTCTTGGAGTCCTCTGGCGCGGCATTCCAGAGCCACTTTAGCGCTGTCTTTTGAGGGCGACACGCAGCCGGCGCCAGCCAGGCGCACCACGGACGGAAGTTCTGCGTCGTACTCGATCACCTCGGCACCTTGGAAATCCACACGCCGCTGGCCGTTGGCTGCGAAGGATGGCGAAGGAGACGCCATGTCAAGCGACTGAAGAGCGCCAAATTCAAATTTGACTCAAGCGACTCTGTATAGGAATATATACTCGTACTTATGCTGTGGTATATACCATCCATAATATATATAAGAATTCCGAACAGGAATAATAACCAAAGTTGAAAAAGTCATGGGCGGAAGTTCGTCGCCGTCGGCGGAGGGGCGACTGACGCCGAACGGCGTTCGCCAGCTCTTCAGGAACGCCGAGGCGCGTGACCACATCCAGCTGCAAGTACTGGGCGTGTATCGCTGTACGAATATCAAGCGTTTAAGGAAAATGGTTGTTTACTACTTCCTAAAGACTTGACGATGCTATTGCAGACTTGGTGGACCCGGCGCTGGTGCAGCGACTCGACGTTGGCTGGGACTGGGGACACGACGCCTTCGACCTGCTTCTGAGTGACGGCAGGCACAAGGCACGTCGCTTTTCGAGAAGCTGCTACAATAGTACTCTAACGTTTCTTGCTGTTGCTGCAGATGAAGGCGGTGCTGTCTCCAGCACTCAACGGACTCGTGTGGAAGAGGGAAATCGTCGTTCGAAGCATCATTTCTGTAGGAATTTCCTTTCAAATTCTTTCTCTGTAGCGTTCTTTTTGTTAATATTCGTCTGCTGTAGGTGCGAGACTTCCAAGTGTTCGCTGAGGACCCAAAAGACAGCCAGCAAACGCACCGAGTGTGTGTGGTACAAGATGTTGTGGTCCCTCAAGATGACGAAGGACTGTCGCCAAAACTTTTTGCGACGGTTTGGAGGCCACCAAGACGGAGGGCTGGCGTTTGTGTCAACCACGAACCCACGGGAAGTGGGGTTGATCCCTCTGGCTGGGGAACGTTGTTACTACCTTCCCATAGGGTCCGACCACTACACGCTGGACTGGGCGTGCAGCTTTACGGATGGGGTGCCAGAAGCGGATTCACCGCTGGACGACTTAGAAATTAACTGGGTAGGCCGTTTCGCTGGAGGTGGCGGCAAAGAAGAGTCTACGAGAAGACTGGCGATTTCTTGGGATTCTACGCAGGAATATTGCACTGACTTGTTCCCAGTAGGAAACAAAACGATATTGAGGACCCTGGAAGTACTTGAAGCGGTCAAGCAAAACGGTAGCCCGGGCCCACCGATCATTGGAACAGTACGGGTGAAATCCAAGTTGATGCACGTCGGGGATCCGTCTGTTTCCAATTTGTTTCCGTTCGTGTTTAACGTCATCATCGGTGAGGGAATTTGATGACCAGCAGCGAGTAATACTTACAGCTGATGTTGGCGTGTGAATGTCTGTAGTGGACGCAATGGGCGTGTGCGAAGTAGCGTTCTATGGAGCAATGTGTGCGAAGTATTTTTGTCGTTGCAAGAAGGAGATTTGGTGCAACTTCGCGGCTACTCTGCAGTATTGCCTCCCAGATTGGGTATACTTCCAGCACAAGCCCTGTGTTTTATTACGGCCCCGACTCAACTGGATGCGTCCTTCATGTTCCAAGTACGTTCGTCGCTTTCCGCATTGCATCGCTCAATTAGCTAATTTTTGCCCACAGAAAAGTATTGGAAGTTTTTGCAAATGGCGAATGTGTGTCTTCCTCCGTTGGAGACCAGAAAAAGCTGGCGGGACGTTGCGTGGACGTCCGACCTGGCTGGAGTGCAGCTTTGTGAATACGTTAAACACACTGTATTGGAGCAAGGACGCGATGAACGATATCAAAACGATGTACTTTGACTTCGTTGGTGTTCTGTCGTATGTCGGCAAGGTGTACCGCGAGCGGAATCAAACACCCAACGAAGGCACGGAGGTGACGGAGTTTCGATGGGTTAAAGTTTTCGACAACAGCTCGTCGTCTGAGCTCGTCGTCAGACTGAACGAGTGCTCTCAGCCTGCAGTCTTCCGATCTGTAGAGGCTGGAAACACGTTCATGGCGACGAAGCTGCAGTGGGTCATTTTACCCGGAGATTGTGCACAGGATCGGATTCAGTATGCGATCACAAGCGTGTATTCTGTGCTTCGATCAAATGAAGCTATCCGCCCGTTTTACTCGTTGGAAGAGTGCAGTCTGAACGAATATTTTGCGCAAAGCATCATGAAAGACGCTGTTATCGATTCTTCGGGAAGAAACGGAGAGTCCAATCTTGGGTCTCATATCGAGACGAAGTATCGACCGCGCAACCGCCTCCCGGCAGACGTCGATCGGTTTAAGGATGCGTTCAGCTTGGAGGTACTTTCGTTGAGGTGGGAAGATGTCAGTGTAGTTGTTGGGGGTTCACCTGCTAACTTTTCTGTTTGGTTTCTTAGTGAAATGAGGCTCATGCTCCCACAGATTGAGGCATTCGGGCACCGACACTTTGGCTTTGTCGGCCAGGTTTGCAATCTGCGCATGGAAAATGACACGCAAATAGTCCTAGAACTTCGCGAAAGCGGCAAAACAAACGAGACGCTGGTGGTGCAAGTCTACGCAAATCCGCTGTACCAGAAGCCGATCATTGAAGGTCGAGGAAAGAAGCTCACGGCCACGTTGCCTCTGATACGCGTGCTATCCCCGAGTGTAGTTGACGTCCTGTATAGAAAGGCTTTGCAGGAAAAGCTGACGCTGTCGCTCACGGAGGAATGCCTATTTAGCGAAGGCCAGGAGTATTTCTTCTCGCTGCATCTCTTCCGGGAGGCGAATAGCAGTGTGACATGGGAGGTTGATGCCATCCTTTCTAACTCAAGACCGTAGAACTACGAAGAAGTGCAAGGTTAGAAGATAAGCAACCGAAGGGATGACGAGCGATGCACAGTGTTCATATTACGTCGCCGCTTCCACGGAAGCCAAACATAAAAATCCAAGCCCCGACCACAACCACAGAGCGGCCTTCGCACGTAATATTGAGATGAAGCGCCGACCGCTACTATCCTGAGTCTCCCAGGTGCAAAAGCAAAAACATACGTCCTTCCTCTTGCGTTCCTCTTTGCCTCTCCTCGTCGAGGCCTCGTTAGCTCACATGGAGCTCACCTAGCCTGTTCTTCGTCTGGTCTGCTCTTCAAGCGATCGATCAGAGTCATGACTTTCCGGTATTTTTCCCGCTCGCGGCCCGACGGATTTTTTTCTTGCCTGTGAAGTACTCACTGGAGCTGTGGATCTTGTAGCCGAACACCCGCGGCGTGTAAGTCTGCGTTGGAGGCGGCACTACAAGCTGGGAGTGCGTCATGAGGAACACATGCGGGAACGTCGCGCCAAAGTACGCGCCATCAATCTCTACGCCAAACAAACACAGCGACATAAACCAATTAGTCGGCGTAAATCAGCAGAATCAAAGGCAGCCAGCAGCTACTTACGACCCGCTCGCTGCGACTTTGGGAAGAAGATGTCTCTACACTTGGGGCAGAACACGTTGACCGTCGTGTGTCGGGGCACGTCCGACTGACCCACCGGCAGCACGGGCTGCCCCTGGCAGTAGACGCGGTGGCACCGGCCGAAGTCTACGTTCTGGTACTTGTCTAACATAGCGGCCATGCCCTTGGTCGTGAGGATGTAGCGCGCGTGGATGAGTCCGTAGAGCATCTCGGCGGCCGACTCGATCATCTCCTGCTGGATCTGCGTGAGGCTGCTGTCGTTTGGGGTCTCGATGTCGAGGATAATGTCGAGCGCGTAGTCGTAGTACGGCACGATGGAGCTGAGCCCCGTGAGGTTGAAGTCGTCCTCGATGTAGTCCTCGTCCACCTCGCACAGGAACGAGTTCTCTCGTAGGGAGCAGAACCAGGCGATCCAGCTCGTCTCCTCCTCGTCGCTGCCCTCGACGTCGTTGTCGTCGTCGCCCAGACTCGAGTCGTCGTCCTCCTCCTCCTCCTCCTCCTCTTCCTCGGACTCGCTCTCGCTCCCGGACGCCTGCGCCTGGGCCGCCAGACTCTCGGATACGCGCAGCTCCTCCATGTGGCCGAAGAGTCGCTCCATCTCGGCCTCCTCGGCCGTCTGGCCGTTCGCTGGCTGGCTCATTTGCTTCCGGGTCGCAGGCTTCCCTTAGCTGCTATGGTTGGATTCGAAACAGCATATTATGACCTAGAGAGGATGTAGCCATCTTGAACAAAATGGACGAGGGAGAAGAAGAGATCGAAGAGCTGCTGGACGATGAGCCCATGCGCGTCGTTGGGCGGCTGTTCGTGGGATCGATCGACGCTGCGGTGAATGTTGCGGCGCTGAGGAGACGGAGGATCGCGGGCATGTTGGCTCTGCTGGTGCCAGGAGAGGAAGAGGCCGTGGCTAGTCAAGTCACTCTGAAGGACGAGGATGTCCCAATTATGAGGAGGAGGGTTGCGCTGGAGGACTCGGGAGATGGCGATTTGCTGCGGAGACTGCCGGGGATTCTGCTGGAGCTGGAGGAGCTGCTGTAAGCCGAGGAGAGGAGCTGCGGCTGTACAGTGCTGCTGGTAGACTGACGGGTGGCTACCTTGGACAGGGAGCAGGCTGAACGGGATGACACGAACGTGCTAGTGCACTGGTAGGAGCTTCTCTATCTCTCTGCTGCAAATGACGGGGAAATTGCAGTCGAGGCGCTAAATGCTGGCAATCGTTTGTTGTTGCCAAAGCGTCGCTGGACGATCGCGATCTGTGGCAGTTCTGGTAGCTAAAATGCTGACAACGGACCGGCAAAGGAGCGTGTCGGAGGTGGTTGACGAAATAAGGTACGCAGGGTTGGCATTGGGGCATGCAGGGCGAGCGATCCTCCCTAACCAAGCGGTTATTGTTGCGTCCCAGGATGATCCGTCCATGGATTGAGATCAATCCGTATTTCATGCAGGACTTACAGCTCTTCCACGCCGTGCTGACTTGGACCGATGGCGGTTCGTTTAGTGCAAGCCATGGTGCAGCTCTCAAGACACGTGCTCTTCCGCGACTGGACTTCAGTGGCGACCTCGTGGATGGCATTCTACGTGGCTCGAAGACGATCACGATGCGTCTCGTGTCGGATGTTGAAGACGACTGCAACTCGGATCTTGGCGACATCTTCCCGAACAGTCTGGTGGTTGCAACATGTGGCGTTCACGGCGATCGTATCACGCCTAGGTCGCCGTTCGCCTTCCTGCGGGTAGACCTTGTGGAGACCAAAGCCCTGGACGCCATTGACAAGGTTGCTCTGCACAAGTCTGGATTCGAGTCGGCCGAGGAACTACTCGCCGTTCTGCGGCAGTTCTACCCCGCCGTGACCGCCGCCACCCCACTAGTGATGCTGCACTTCCATTGCCTGGATAGTACCAAGTGAGAAGCACGAATAGTTGCGCTTTTGATTGGATCAAGACATTGGTTTCTAATCAGGGTTGTTTGGATGTGGTGGACGTCGCTTTGTGGTCTGCTGCTTGTGGTCTCGTGGCGGATCTGTAATAGCTGATGGCTGGAGCAGTTCATTTTGAAAAGAGACATGTGATTAATCGACTTTAATTCAATGCCAAGGCTGGGTCGACGTTGCTTTGTGAGAACGTTGCTGCTGGCCGACATGAAACATGGAGATGCAACATGGAGATACACATACCCAGCCAACACGAAGTGGCTGGCAGTAGTACTCACGCTCTTGTGCTTCGTCCACGGAGGACGCAATAACTCAAGGAGCTGGCAAGTGGCAAAGTCGAGCGATGAGTCGATGGATTCGGGCCTTGGGGACTGACGTTGCAGCCGTTCTTGGAATCTTGAAGTGGCAGATCACGAACGCCAGTGATCAGCCACCGCAGTAGCATCCACTCGCCTCTGCTTGTTGTCAGCTCGACGGGCAAGAAACTTGGGGTCGCGCAGATAGTCAAACAAACGGGATACCGCTTTTCGCAGACGTCGCGGGGCACGAGGTGTCACCGGAGATTGTTCCTTGTCGTCTGCGGCCGCTCGAGGCGACGCGACGTCCAAGACACGAAGGCGTGGTAGACGCGAACGGCTCGGCGGGGGCCGCTCGCTGGCCTTCTTTGAGGGCCTACTTCTTCAATGGCAACGGCTCGAAAAGTGCCCGCCGAGATGTGATCGCTTGGAGTGGCATGTTCGTCTTGGACAGTTGAAACCGCATGCTGGTCATCGTGCGAGACGACGTTGCGGTCAGAAATCGTGGCCATGTGTAGTGTTTGCAGACCTGAAATGCGTGGGGCTAGGCAATCTTGGTCGACCGTTCCTGCTGGCGACAGCGCAACCGAAGCGACGGTGGTTTGGGAGGCAGCGCTCTGCTGGATGGACGGAGCGTCAACAGTAGCTTCAGCGAGAGCGACTTCACAGACACTACGAACTTCATCAGAGCCGGCGGCGTCTTCAGGAGAATCGTTGGGTAGATCATGGATGGACGCTTCATTTGAACTTCGTCGACAGCATCGGCAACAGCAAGCTGTTTCACGCCAGCTTCTTCAAGAGTAATGTCGCCGGCACCTCTGGCAGGAGCACCGAGGCCAGTCGTAGTGCTCAGCATGGTCGCCGGTAGCATCAAACGTGGGAATTTCTTCTACGGTCTTGGAGGCACGATTCGCGGCGAAATTCCGGGCGAAAAATGAACGGACTCCTCGTTCATGCGCGTTCCGTAAGGCGGCGCCTTCTTCTTTGAATGGGTCGGAAACACTGGGAAAACGCGGCATGATCGGAATCGGCGTTGGAGTGACAAGCACTGCGACGACCAGGCTATCATAGACTGGAACGACAGGCTGCGCCACACCAAGCGCATCCGCCTTGACAAGAAGCCGGTCGAGCGACACGTGCGCGGCCGCAGCAAGCACTTCCGACGCTTCGTGGAGGCCGATGGGGTTGCCTTCAGTGTGAAATACAGCGTCGCGCACAAATGCGTCGACCACTTCCTCGTCGTCGTTTGCTTCAGGGTATAGGCCGGTATCGGTGGAGACGGCGTCCGTGGCGCCTTTGCCAGTATTGGCAGATCGAGTTTTCTGGGTCGGAACCGGCGTGGCTCTTGCAGCGAAGGCGTACAGCGCCGTACGCAACATCTACGCCCTCGATGAAGAAGAGTTGGCAGAGGCCATGGCGTTGGAAGAGGCCATAGCAACAGGGTGGACTGTCGCTTCGCAGGCACAGTCGATGGAGACAAGGTCGTCGTGAGGCGCTTGGATGGCTTGGTGGCGTCTTGGGCGGCGTCTTCGGTAGCGAAGGCAGCATCGTGTTGGGCTTCATCAACGACGACGCTGCCGACAGGCTCAGCGGTGACCTCGGTCTGTCGGCAAGGTAGACGGTGCCTTCAGGGACAGCTACGGGTGTGCTGCCTCTGGTGGCAACGCTGACAGCAGTGGTGACGTCGTCAGCGTCGAAGATGACGAGCTTGACGACAGCGCCAGCGGGAGGGTCGACGGTGGAGAACTCGACAACACTGGCGGCAGCAACGACTACGGAGCCGCCGACGGCATGGGCGGGCTCAGCAGTCGAGTGAACGGGGCGACGCACCCAGCAGAGGTGGTTGCTGTCGGGGTCGATCGGCACCCAAGCCCACGAACGTGGGGCGGTGGAGATCGGTGCGGTTGTTTGGCGGGAAAGTGTCTGGGTCATCTACTCTTGGAGATCTTGGGACTTGATCTCGGCGGAGAACATCGGAGACTGAGTGCGCCGCCGAAAAATAGCGGAGCTCGAGTTGCTTGGCCAGCTCCGCCAAATTGATTAAGAAACATGGTTTGGTGATTTTGAAAGGAAGACCATCAAGTTGGCGCACTTTCTCGATCTACAAACACCAAGGAGCTCGTGTCAAGGTGTTTCACCATTGGGTTCACCCCTTTTCCAAAGCTGCGCTGAATTTCATGTCCAAGAGTTCATGACAGGCCTTTGCGTCTGGCTCGATGCCTTGCGGCTCTGGAAGATTTGGTGCGCTGCCAGACGACGTTGTCCATCCATCGGATTGCAGCCGTGCGGCGGCGCGAGCTGTGTCGAGTAGAGTGTCTGTACCAGCACGGCAGCAACTCCGATGCCAGTCAACGACTCGTGTTTCGCGCCCAATTTTGCCCACCTTCTTCGCCGCAAGGCACCGCCGTCATTCAGCATGTAATCGTGTTTGGTCTGCCATTTCCTGCGTCAAATCAACCTGTCAGCAGGAAAAGAAATCCGGTGCAGTGTTTTGCGTGTGCTGCGCTCGTAAACCAAAACGAAGGCTTGCACTCCGACGATTGTGACTGATGGATTGCAGAACTATTACTGGTGCCCTCACAGTCCCGTAGATCATGGCCCGTGTAGCATTTCCTCCTCGTCCGGAAGTGCTGACACCGGATCCAAGCAGCAACAAGAAACGTACTTGGCATAACGCCGACGTTGGTGATCTGGCCGCCAACGGCAACGCAGACCTACCAACTACGTGGTTGTTGAAGCTCCAGCGGATGCTGGGTTTGGACGACATGCGATTGCAGCGGCGGTGTTCCGGCTGCATTCGCCCCTCCGAATGATCAGCTCACCAATATCGAAGCTCGCATGGGCTTGGGCGAGAGAAGTCTACGAGAGCAAGAACGAGGTTGTGTGGAGGGTTTACCGGCACTCTGGGCTTGCACTCCTCCACTCGGATCTGGCCGGTGGTAGGGACGACCCATGGGCTGCCACGCTTGGACGAAACAAGAGTCTGGCCAACATTGCCTAGGACGACTTCGAGGCCTCTGTACCCCTATCGGTGACGAGATCCCATCGCTGTCGTGACCCAAGACGATCGCGGCGGTGACTTGATGAACGGGAGGCTTCGGGGTCGAGACACCGTCCCCGACGCCGTCAAAAGCTGCACGATTATTTGCAAACTGGTGGGTGACCAAGCAATGGGGCAGCATCGAGAATAAAGAGAGGTTGCGACTGACGAATAGCGATGTCTCGCAACTGCTGAAGTTGAGCGCAGGAAAGTTTGCAGCTTTGCCGATCTTCGCTGCGTAGCCATGTGGGAAATGTATCCATCCCGGTGTAGACACTTTCAGATCAAGTTATTTGAGCATCGTGCGCATGGCTTCCGCTGGCTTCTACTCGCTGGCGGACGGCGCCCCCGAGCTGCTGCAGGCGCTGTACAAGGCCCCCGCCACAGGCAAAGGCTCCGAGACGCCCGTGTACCTCGGAGATTCGGCGAGACCCACGCACGTGGACGCGCTGGCGGACCTCGTCGAGTTCAAGGGCGTCCGCCTGCACGGTTGGGTCATTGGCGCCAACAAGACGCACATCACGCCCATCGACGATGTGGACAAGTGAGTCAGCATTGCAGCATTGTTTTTGGGTGTTGTATAGGGTCATCTCACTCGGAGAGCCTTGGACTGCCACAGGATCGGAGAGGCCGCCAAGATGACGCCGCCCGAGATGGTCTTCGGCAAGAACCAGCTGCTGCTGCTCCACGAGCCATCGGGGTTTGCTACAACTTCCTGGCAGTGGAGGCGCTCAAGGGTGCGCACTTCCTAGTGCTCACGAGGGACGAGGGGCAGGAGCTTGTTGCCAACCAGCAGCTCAAAGTAGCCATCGCCAAGCACAACACCAACAAGTGAGTTGGGGAGTGGGCTTGTGATATGAACAGGTTGTTGACCACTTTTGAGTGTTGTAGGGAGGAGGTGAAGGAGCTGGACATCACGTACGATTGGACCTACTCGACAGACTACAAGGGGTCGCTGCAGAAGATCGTCAAAACGGAGGACACATTTGCAGTGAGCGAGGAGCAAGTCAAAACGGAGGTTACGACCGAAAGAATCGACTTTGAGAAGCTCAAAGAGCGGGAGCCGATCCTCTGGTTTGAAGATGTTGGTTTGTACGAGGACGAGCTGCACGACCATGGAACATCCGCCATGTCGGTGAAAGTGGTGCGTCAATTTGACTTCAAGACTTGGCATTCGGTTGTGTTGAGATTTTGTTTCGGATAATGCTGCTGTAGCGTGTGATGCCGTCGGGATTTTATGTGCTGTCGCGCTACTGGATGCGTCTGGATCACGTTGTGGTGAGACTGCATGAGACGCGGATCCACCATTTGTTCGGCACCAACTACTTCTTACGTGAATACACGCGAAAGGAGGAACAGTTCGAGACGTTGTTTGCTAAGGGCCAGCCGAAGAACATGGCCAACTACACCAACATCGACACGTTCCAGCATCTGTTACCTGTGCGCGAGGCAGTGTTTGAGAAGGTGTTATTGCAGTGATCCTTTTCGGCATGGCGCAAAGCCCCTCGAATCTAGAGTGCACTTTCAACAGCAGCAAGTTAATCTATGGTTAAATACTTGTGTTGGGCGATGTGGTTAATAGTCATCTACCGCCTATCGATAGCGCTCAGGCACTTGCGCTCCAACAGCAATCAAGCTGTCTACGTTGGAGGACAAGCCAACCGCAGCAAACATCGTACGGGGTCGAAACGAGTACCACGTCGTACGCCTCGCTTCCGCAGCACATACAGGCGGCTTCATTTCTCGTTCCCGTCCACTGTCACTGCTGTTGCCTTCGCAGTTCACATTTTGATTTTTAGTTTCACCTTCAACATCTTCTCCTGGATCCATTTGAGCTTCTCCATTGAGGAAGAACGCCACCCGTTGCGAATTCATATCCAAGTACACACCCACTGTATCCCCGCAGCAAAGTCCTGCGCTCGACAGACTCGCCTTCCACTGTGTAGGATCTCCCCAGCGGCTGAGTAGGCCACGACTTGGTCCATTGCGCCGCTCTCAAAGTCTTCCGACGGCGCCACCCCCACCAAAACGTTAGCAGCGTCCGTCATGTGCTCTACCAGCACCTCCCAATAGTGACGTCCACTGGTGAAGTACAAATGACGAAGAACTCGCGACCGCTGGCAGCTAGAGGCCTGGCCAGTGTCTGAACAGTCAGAAGGCAGCAGTTAGTAGTAGATAAGCAGCGCTCTCAATGGGTTCTAGGGCCCCAAATGAGATCAAACTTGGTCGCAACATCAACATGACGTCTATAGGTCACTACAGCCAAGAAAATGCGATCTAATGCTCGACGTACGCGCTGCCATGAACTCCAGTCCGACGCCGCATGTGCCTGGTTCACGAACAGCTTCTCGCTCAATCCTAGCATCGTATTGGCCAAAACTCAGCTCAATTATAGCAATCATTCCATTACGAATGCATACCAAAAGCAAGTGGAAACGATGCGACATTGACCCCCACGTCAGTGACAGACTTACCATGCAGACCTCGGGGCTGCCTCCTCGCCACCCTGCGCAGTCCAAGAGCGCGTATCTGCATCGTCTGGAGCTCTCCGGTCAGTGCAGCGGCGATGGAGGCAACTCGCAGGGCTCGCTGGACCTCAGCAACCTCCTGAGCGACGCCGAGGCGCTGCAGCAACTGGTCTCGGACCTGTTTAAGCCATTCGAGGCGTTGCACGTGGACCAGGTTGTGGCGCTGCAGTTGGCAAGTAGTGAGGACGAAGCAGCCAATCAAAAGTCGAAGCACCGCTTTACAAACGTCATTGCAGGAGCCATCGCAGCGTCCAAGCAGTTGGGTGAGGCTTTAGATACATTTCAGAGTGCAACATTTCAGATACTGATGCTGGCGGAGTGCAGGTTTTGGACAAGTGGTCGTGTCTAGGATCAAGAACCACGCGACGAAGCGCAAGAAAGATGACACGTCGCCTGTTAAGAATAGCGCCAAATGCAGTCGAGTTGTTTCGGTGGAGAGTGACTCTGGACTGAGTGTCGAGTGGGGGTGCAAAGCGATTGGCAATGCCAAGAGGATTCTGCTAGCTGTGGACTGGATTAGCAGAGTCGAGAGCGTCATTGCAGCCAGGGATGCCATGACCAAACAGGGATGTGACGTGGTTGGGGTGAGTTTCGTCGTTGCAACGAATGCCAATCTGCTGCGAAGTCTCAAGGCAGCTCAGATACCTTTCACCTGCTCATGGACGCCAGCGAGCGGTGTCCACTTAAACACAGAAGCAAAAAGTGATGCCAAGATGCCGTGTTGCAATGGGAATCAAATTGAGGCCGGCAATGGACAGAGCTCTCGCAAGCGGCAACGTACAGAGGAGACGGACTCGGATCTGTCCGTCCAAGTGCATCTAAGCCATCGCACGGCAGAGTACCAGGTACGTTTACGTTGATTCTGCGATGTTTTTTCCCCTGAGGTTTTTGTAATGCTGATTCTTATCCTTAGGCGAACAATCCAAGCGAGGATCGCAGTCTCAACATCGTCATGGCGACTGATAGAGGTTCGTGCGATCAGTTTTCAGAAAGTTTGAATGTTAATCTAACTCTGTTGGTATCACAGGTGTCCAAGTCAACGCAATTTTCGACGGACATGGTGGGTCAAGAGCTGTCGAGTAAGTTGAACCTTGTCATGAAGTTGCAGCTGATGAGATTGTTTAATTGCTAGTCTCCATGATAGACACGTGCGTGCATCGCTGTGCCAGCGCATTCTAGAAGGTGTTAGTTCCAAACAGTCAAGCGAAGAGGTCTCGAACATCATCACCAGCGCCTTTGCACATTGCGACGAGGAGCTCAAGCAGTCACTGCTGGCCCTCCCTCCGAACGTGCGCCTGTCGAAGGGCTACTGCAATGCTGGATCCTGCGCGGTCGTAGCGCTTTTCATCAACTCGGTGCTCTATGTCGCGAATGTCGGAGATTGTGCTGCAGTCCTAGGAAAAGTGAGTCAAGAAACAAGAGGACTCCAGTCAGTCGAAGTATCGGTTGATCATTCCTGCAGCAACCCTCAGGAAACCAAGCTCGTCGTGGAGCGGTCCCACGACAGAAACGCCATCAGGATGAGTAAAGACGACCAAGCAACAGGAGCGGGTATCATTGGTGTTAAACGCGTTGCTGGAAGTTTGGCTATGACCAGAGCGTTCGGGGACTTCTACCTCAAATCCCCGAGTTAAGCTCAGCTCCTTTTAAGGTTAGTGTTGTGGCCATACTTCCTTTATGACAATACTGTCTTGGTTAACTGCTTTGGCTGCTGTATCCCAGAGCAAAGTGCCATATATTACATCAGAACCGAGCATTACAACCGTATACATGGATGGCAGCGAAAAGTACCTCGTTTTGGCGAGCGACGGGCTTTGGGATGTTATGACGCCTCAGGAGGCTGTCCACATTGTCGACAAATTCGGTGCGCCTACCATTCAATGCTATCGATAGGCACATGAATTAACCTGTGTATTTTATGTAGACTCTGCGCACTCGCTGCTCTTTTCTACTGCAAGTGCAGCCCTCATTCACGCAGCGTTAGAAAAGATCGCACATCGTGATGGTCTGATGATCCACGAACTAATGGCGATGTCTCAAGGCCCAGTGCGAAGACGTTTCCACGACGACATTACCTGTACCGTTGTGTACATCGACCATCAGCATGGAGCCCTGAGCACAGCAAGAGACGACCGCAAGAAAGAAGAAAGCTCCACAACGACAAGCTGAGCGTTTTATTCCGACATCATCATGTTGACATATTCGATGTAGTTGATGTTGCCATGTTGATCAGGTTCCAGCTTGCAATAGATAGGATCAATGTCAGTAGTTCATTTCTTCATGCCAGTGCAGCTGAGTTGCGTACCTGACTGATGAGCTCTTGAGCTTGGTCTGGAGATATTTTGTCCGCGCCGTAGGTCGTGAGAGCCACAAGCAGCTTGTCAGCTTTGATGTATCCTGGAGCAGACGCGTTACCCTCAAACACCTTGAAGGCGTTCTTCACTTGCTCGGAGGTATAGGTGGCGTTGACTTTCCTCGACATGACGGCCACGAACTCTTCAAAGTCGATCTCTCCGTTGCTATCCTGGTCGATTTCGTGGATCATGAGGTCGATCTCTTCCGGCGACGTGTCGATGCCCAAAGTGTCCATCAATTCACCGAGCTCCACTTTCGTGATCGAGCCGCCACGGTCCTGTCGACACGACAACGTAAGGAACGTGAAAATGACAGTGGAAGCTGCCCACGTACCCGGTCTACGAGGTTAAAGATCTCTCGGAACTCGGTGAGTTCCTCAGCAGTCAACGTGTGCGACATATTCGATGATCTGCTGCGCAGTTGCAAGATGAACGAAACCCACGCCGGCGGTCCATGAAACAGCTATTTCTTTTCATTATGCGATGTGAAATACGCGGCTAATTGAAGCAACTACGCAATTGGGGGTAGCACGTTCGACACGAGATGGCGAAAGCTCGATCCTGTGTGGGCGAGTTGAGGTGCTGACTGGTTCACTTTGTTCGTGATCTGAAGCAATCGGAAGACTGGAGCTCGAGTGCGGATCGTACTGCGTAGCACTTCATCAATCAAAGGAGTCAATCCTGCTTGAGCTCCTGTGTTCCCATTTCCTTGTGCGTGCGACCGATGAGTTCGGCTCGCTTTCCAAGCCCTCTGGATGCGACGAACCGCGGCACGCTCACGATTACTCTTTTGCCGGATGATACTCACCACTTCACTACTACTTAGCGAGAAACTCGAGGTTACATCTCTTCTTTGGCAGACTGGAGCATGTCTGCCGATCATCAACACCATCGCCAGACAAGCGAAGCTCGTCGAAGGTGCAGGATGGTATGAACTTCTTAAGATCGAGAAAGTGGCCAAACTATGGTCCAAAACACGACGATCTTCAGACGGAATCACGTGCTGGGTGCTACTATTCCCCACCACTGGATCCACTGAGTCCTCTTGGTTCTCTTCAGGAGCAATTTCCTCGCTCGCTTCTTCGTTATAGTCATTGACATCGATATCATTTTGCTCTGTTGGATCTGTCGAGTTATCTTGCGCTTCGATAGCGTTTGGTGTCGGCATTTCGCGAATCGGGTAATCTTCGTCAACACTAGGTCCCGTAGACTCTTGTTCAGCCACAAGGGTTGGTGAGAGGTCGACTACAGGAGATACTGTTGATGCAGTGTCTCCACTTTCAATTGATTCGGTGCGGTCTTGATCACTTGTGACTTCAGCACGTGGTGCCATCTCTTCATTCTCAATCGGAACCTCAGGTATCTCGATTCTCTCTTCGGTTGACAGGGTGCTTAGAGGCCCACCGATAACCACCAGCGAAATACCATTGAGGAATAGACATCCCATTTGCTTCGGCACCCAGTAGGCGTGGTGCAAGCAAGTCAACATGATGTCGATGACCACAACGACAACCGCCAGCCCCAAGAGCAGAGTTACAGAAACTTTCCAAGTTTGGTGGTTCAGCAATTGCTCCCCGATGCGATCGAGCTCTTCTTCAAATGCAGACTGATATCCAGCCTCGCATGAATTGTTCAATTCATCCGCGACCTCACGCCCAACTGCACGTGTGATTTCTGATGCACCTTCCACCTTCTGCGGGTTATCTAGCTCCTCACAAAGGGACTCGTCATCAACATCCAAAGTACACGTCCCGGCAAAGCATCCAGTTCCTTCGTCTTGCACATCAGCCGCTTGTTCTTCGGAAGCAATGACAATAGCATCGCTGTCTGGTTGTTCTTTTATTATGGGGGCTTCATTGTCTTCGATTGCGTCCGCTTTATCGTCTTGCTCGTCTTCAGGCTCACTTGCAGTTTCCCTTCGGTACCCACTATGTCTTCCTCAGGACGCTGTGAAGGTGGAACGCCACCTATATCGCTACTGTCGACGCGCTTGACAACGTTAGGCGTTTCCTCGGCTTTGCTACTAACAACATTCTTCTCCATCGCTTCCAGGTTGTTGTATTGATCGATCGTCGGTTCCTCAGACACTTCAAGTTCACCATTTACTTCAACAGCTCCTGCATCATTGGCTTGTTCCTCAGCCGCCTGTTCATCCTCAATTATCTCATCGACATCGTTTCTGTCGTAAAAGAAGTCCCCGGTGGCCATCATCCCCTCACTAGACAGAGACGTAGCAGCCACGCTCTCCAGCATCGGTGTCGTTTTCAGCGCTTGAATCATCTGGTCGATCGTCACGGATCGCTCTGAAATGGTGGCCCCTTCAACACCACTCGGAATCGCTTCGTTGCTTCCTTCCGCCTGATCATGACACGGTTTCAGTGCCAGCAGCCATTCGAAGGACCGACTCAGTGCGCTCTCGACAGCCTCAAAGCACTCGTCCGCTTCCACTCCCAGCTTGGGGCCCCTGTGGACGTAGCTGCAGAGATCCCACGCAATGTCCACCAGGTTGTTCTGCATCCACGACGCACTCGCAGCTCCGCCGTCTTGGAGCACACTCTTGGCCACCACGAACCCCGGCACTTCTTGGTCTGCTGTTGGCTGCTTGCAGAACCGCTGGAAGTTGACCACCTCGTCCAGCGCCTGTCGAACGGCATCGCCGCATCTCGTCCTCTCCATCCCGTGCTCTCGACAAAGCCTTGCAATTGCGCCGGCACATGGCGCTTCACGTCGAGCTTCAGCAGTGCCGGTTGGATGTCCAGCAGCAACGGCAACACAAGCCAAGCGGGCGTCGAGTCCAACGTAGCGGCAGTGGTCACGAGGGACTCGGTTGCAACTGTTGACAAGGTCGCCGCTTGGCACAAGGCCCATACAGCCAACGCTTTGGCCTGCATGGCGAAGAATCGTTCGCCTCTCTCGCTCTCGGTTTCTTGCGAACTGAGACCGTGGCTGCCATGTTGAAGCGGTGGATCCCACTGCGCCCCTTCATTTTCCACCATCAACCGCCGGAAACAACACAAAGTGCAAATGTTCATCTGTATTTGTCAAGGAAAGACTTTGCCTACTAGCACGTCCATCGGAAAAGCAGCACGTCGATCCCCCGGCCACAGTTTTAATCGTCCGTGGCGAGCTTGTGGTACACGCGCCCCGTATAGAGCACGGTGAGGAGCGAGATGGCAATCAACGGCGCGAACGTCCAGTTGAGCACGTATTGGATGCCCGGCAAGCCCACGAGCGTGATCATAATGTCCCCAATCGCACGACCGAGCGTGCCAGCCTCCGTCGCCAGGAGACCAGAGTTGAACGTGCCCTTCGCAAAGGCCTTTGGGATGGTCTTGGACAGCATCGACATGTTGACGCCCTCCAGGACATTCGTGGAAATGAAAATGATCACTCCCCCAGCGACGAACTGCGGGACCGAGTAGTGGCCATAGTTGATGATGATGCCCACGCCAAGAAGCATCGCACCTTCCGACAGCATGATCATCTCTCGGTCTTCGTATCGGTAGCTCATCCAGCCGACGATCATGTTGGTCGGGAACATCAAAAGTCCCAGCGCTGCAAGGTACATGCCATTGTTAGTCGACCCCAGCTAAAGTGATACATGGCGATGGTCGAGCTGGCGGTAATGAGGCATTCAAGCACCAGTTTGAGGACGATGTAGATGAAGAGCGAAGCTACCACTGGCACGTTGCGCCACAAAGACGACAGCGCTGGTGGGTGGCCCCCATCGAGTACGAACGAGATAACAGTGGCGTATTCTCGCCCATTTGGGCTGCAACTACCACAATACTCGAGTTGCCCATACCATTCTCCAGCATGGATCGACGGCGCTCAAGGAAGCGCTCCCTCTCCTGACGGTCGGGCTCTTCAAACCAGAAGACCAGGCCAACGAGATACAACGACCACAACGCAAACATGACCCAACCTGGGGACGTCTCAGTAGTGATCTCAATGCCAGCAAAATTGTAGTCGGGCAAGTAGTGCAGGGCCGCAGCCAAAGCAGGACCTCCAGCCATTCCTAGGGCACTAGCAGTCACAAACAACGCAGACGCCTGAGTCCGCTCTTCTCGCGAGTAATTGTCGGCAATGTATCGCCGATTAATGGCTCGCGCTCCCCAAAACCGTTGAGCATGCGCCCAGTCAACGCCATCGCCACACTGTCGTATGTGAGCGCTAAGCCATAGAGCAAGTTGCCAAGGATCAGACACACAGTGGCAAAACTCAGCGAGGCCTTGTACGACCGATTGGCCCACCAACTGTACAGCACTGCGCTCGCAAGCGACGCCACGGGGTCATACCAACAATCACACCGCTCATGGACGCCTCTGCACCCAGCTCCGCCGCGTATTTGCCACTTGTGGGCGCCACAATGTAGTAGTTGGTCATGTACAGGAACGTGTTGAGCATGTTGAGGAACCGGGATGGCTCCGAGGCCTGCTTGAGCCTCTTGAGCATGTCGTACGTCTCGTCGTCCTCGTCCTCTGACGACTCGCCATCGAAAATCAACGACCGCGCAGCCACCGCCTTGACGTACTGTGTGGACTTGTGCAGTCGTCTCCTTGCTTGTCCAATCCGACTCAGCACGGGCTCGTCCTCCGAAATGGTGCGCACCATTTTGGTGGGGGCGCCCCTGTCTCCAGCTGCACTTCGAGTCTCCTCAGTTTGGTGAGCGCCGCTCGGATACTGGCGATGATGGCCGAGATGCCTTCGTCGTGGTACAACTGCTGCAGATGCGACGCCTGCGAGTCCGTCCTGGAGCTCAAATAGGAGCCCATGATCTTATGCTCTTTCAGGGTCTTGTCGTGCTTCTTGAGGATCTTGCGGATGCCTGTGGCGTTGAGCTCGACGAACTGCAGCAATTTGACCAGGTCGTCGCCGACGTGGCGATAGCGGTCGGCGATTGAGTGCATGGCCTTGAGGTCGGTCTGCTCCAGCTGCAGCTGCTGTTGTCTGAGCGTCTGGAGCGTGGTGGCGAACTCGCCCTGCTTGGTGAGGAAGAAGAGCACCACGCGCTCCACCTCCGAGTCCAGCGCGTGCTTGAAGCTCTCCTGCTGCTCGCGCGTGTCGTGGCGGGCCGCCTCCACCACCTTCTTGAGCTTCTTCTTCAGCTGCTTGTACTCCAGGTAGTGGCCCTGCCACTGGCGCTGCGCGGCCGCGAGCTTCTTGGCGAACTGCACCATCGCAGGGAGACTCGAGTGAGTGCCCAAGGCCTGAATCTGAAAGTGAGCCCAACGGTTTTACGTTTGTGCGGAATAGCTTTCGCATCAGCCAATCAAATCGGAGCAAAAGGAATTGGCGGGAGATTATATGAAAGCGCGTGGGGCCTATTCTGTTCGATTAATGGCGTGTTCACGCAGATGATCAGGTAGACAAGGCAAAAACAAGTTTACACTGGCGCCCCACAGAAGATGGCTCAACCGCCAAGGCGCCAACACCGGGAAGAAGAGACTCGGACATGTGTTCCTCTCGTTTTGTTTTGGGTTTGCGCCTGTATCTGCAGAGTTTTCTAGGAGGGACTATGTAAAAACGGAGCTGCCAACAGATTCATAAAAACTTACTACGCTACATACATGCACACGCGGTAATCCTTTGAATCGAGCAGCGGCATGAGACGGTGCGAGGTCATGTCGTGAGATCATTTCCCTTTCAGTCATCCACAGACGTGCAGCGCATTGTCGGTCTGCTGCCGCGACAAACTTCTCGTTTATATTTACAGAATAGCTTCTTGGTCTCATTCTAGGGCGGCTTCCGTACCGTCGATGAAATTGCTATGCAGTAGTTTTATCGCTCGGAAGTTGTCGGTTGGCGTTCATCTACAGCATGCAAACGACGCATGTCCTTTCGAAATCGTCAGTTGAGAAGTTCGGCAGGATGAGTGACCACGGCTGTCTACCAGCCCCAAAACTGAACTAAACGTAGGTAGTTGTGCTGTAAGAAACCTTGTAGACTAGACAATACGCTGCAGTTCTCGTCGACGACCAAGAATATATTTTATTGATGTGTCTTACGTCGAACATTTCCTTCACTCCTCGAAATTCGTATCTCGTGTTTTCCTCTTTGCTGGCAAGAAATTTGGCCAGAACAGAATTCTTGTCCAGCGACGATGTTATGTATACTTTGATAATAACTGGGTCGATACCTGGAGAATACACAGAGAACCTGAACGGCAGTAGCGCCGAAGCAAGTCTACCGCTTGTGATTCAGCCTTGTATAGCGTGCTCCACTTTTCAGCTGGTGGAGTGAGAGCAATTCGAGATTTTTTCTTCTTCTCTCTCGTGTGTTCCGTTTTCCGAAGCCTGGTCGCTGTCCGTTCAATGGTAGCATATGCTTAATGAACGGAGGACATTTCTCAGTCACTTGGTTTCGAAGTGCCTGAGACGGTATACAGCAGCTTGTAAGGTCGGGCAAATGTATCGCCAGCGAATTTTGCAACTCTACAGTGCATGCAGCCCAACTGTTGGGGCAGCGCCTATCGTGGGCAATACGCAGCGTTGACAGAGCAGCAAGCGTGCCGCCAGCCAAGTGCGAGAGATCCGGGAATAGTGAAGTGAAACTTTTCAAGAAGAATCTTCAGTTAAATAGACTTCTTCTCCACAGCAGCAATAACTGCACGTCACAAGCAGCACAATACAGTCAGCGTAAGAAAGTCAAACCGCGTTCCTCGTACAGTCTACCTAACCCAAACTGCTGCTCTCCTAACTAT
Organism: Phytophthora quininea; assembly: GCA_011947345.1. Classification (NCBI taxonomy): domain Eukaryota; phylum Oomycota; class Peronosporomycetes; order Peronosporales; family Peronosporaceae; genus Phytophthora; species Phytophthora quininea. Next base: position 86,640 of record JAAVTG010000581.1, on the reverse strand, counting down.
GATCCAGCGACGCCTTCATGGAGCTGCTCTTGCGGATCGCATGTGCAGTCGGCGGGAAGCTTTGGTCCTGAGCGGATATGCCGTCCGTGTCTCTGCAGAAGGCCGGCAAGTACTTTGCTGACAGTAAGCGTAAAAGGACTCGCAGAGGGATCGAGCCGGCGCCGAACGCGACGCAGACCCCCACTGGTGCGGCGTCAGCGAGCTGCAGTTGAAAAATGAGCCCGTGCCTTCTACGATGATGATCTGCATGACGATCTGCAGGATGGTCACGTAAATGTACACGCGGTTGCCCAGCAGCCCTTCAAAGATATTGGTCTCGTCGTGGATCTTGCGGCAGTTGATCTCGTTGAAGAGCTGCATCCACACGAAAGTGTTGAAGACGGCCGTCATGTGCGGCGTGGGCTCCTCCTTCATCTTGTCCTCGAGGGCCGGCGAGTAATTGGGACGTTTCGCGACGTCTTTAATGCGTCCCGAGTACGTATCGAAGATGCTTTCACCCACGAACGTGAGCATGAGCAGAATCGTTAGCTGGTACGGCCTGACCCACAATGTGCTTGGTCATGGTCTTGGACAGCAGCGGCTTTGTCTTTGGATACGGCCGTCGCTCGAGCAGAGCAGGCGTCGGGGCCTCGGTCGCCAATGCCAACGACGCGAACGAGTCCATGATCAAGTTCACCCACAGAAGCTGCACGGCCGTCAGCGGGGACTGCTCAAGGATGACGGCACCGAGGAATGCAAGTGCGATAGCCACGATGTTGACCGTGAGCTGGAACATGAGGAACTTGGCGATCGAGTCGTAGACATTGCGGCCCCACTTGATGGCGCTCACGATCGAGGTGAAATTGTCGTCCATGAGGATGATGTCCGACGCATCCTTGGCCACTGCAGTGCCGCTGATGCCCATGGCGAATCCGACGTTGGCCTTCTTGAGGGCGGGGGCATCATTGGTGCCGTCTCCCGTGACAGCGACGATCTGCGGGCCGTAAGGCATCAAGTTCGACTGGATCAGCCCCGTCACAAGCGTGTATTTGTCCTTTGGGGATGACCGCGCCATGACGCGCAACAGCGGCCAAATCCTGTCGAATTCGGCCTGGATGATGTTTCCGTTGCCGTCCAACACGCGTCGTCGGAACTCCTGGCCTTCGAGCACCAAGGAGCCGTCGCCAGGCGAGATAATGCCGCATTTGCCTGCGATGGAGCGGGCTGTAGTAATGTTGTCGCCCGTCACCATTCGCACGATGATGCCAGCGCGGTGGCACAATTTGATCGAGTCGGGAACCTCCTTGCGCACCGGGTCCTCAATACCGACGATGGCAATGCAGGTCAAGTCCTTCTCAATGTCGTCGTCGGACCATTGGCTGATCTCCTCCGCCGAGACTTCAACATCGCGATAGGACAGACACAGTGTGCGGTAGCCTTGGGAGGCGTACTTCTCGATGATCGAAGTGCCAATAATCTCCTTCTGGTTCGCGTCCAGCGACGCAACAGACCCGTCAAGACGCTTCATCCGGCTGCAGAGCCCCAGCACCACTTCAGTTGCGCCCTTGGTGTAGATTCGGCAGGTAGATGCGGAGCGCTTGACGACAACCGACATGCGCTTCTTCTTGCTACTGAATGTGAGCATGTGGCCGATCTCGGTGTTGTTGCGGACATTCGGGTAGTCGACGCCACAGTCGCGGACGAACTGTAGCAACGCGCATTCGGTTTTATTGCCCGTGTGTTCTGGTTGTCCTCCTGCAACCTTGGGGGCAGGATTTCAGCGGTCGAGTTGATGCAGACGCCGTTGCAGAAGACATCGCGCGTAGACTCGGACATTTCATCGGTCGCTTGCGACGCTGACGAGAACTCTTGGCCGCCGATCCAGATCTGCATGACCGTCATGCGGTTGGTGGTCAGAGTCCCCGTCTTGTCGGAGCAAATGGTGGTAGCGCTGCCCATGGTCTCACAGGCGTCCAAGTGACGGACAAGATTGTTGTCGGAAAGCATTTTCTTGACGGAATACGCCAACGAGATCGTCACCGCCAGGGAAGTCCTTCCGGGATGGCCACGACCAGCACCGTGATCGCGACGATGAAGAACTGCAGGTAATTGCTAACATACTTGGCTTGCCACTGCTTTCTTTCGTCGCCCATGAAGTTTTCCATTGAAAATCGGATGGACATGATGACGAACACGAGGATAGCGACCAGTGTTCCCAGCTTGCCGATGAGAATCGTCAGCCGGTTCAGCTTCGCTTCTAGCGGCGACTGCGCCTCACCGTTATCGTACTCTTCCTTCTGCTCCACGGTACCATTAGCGGATGGATCCGGGAGTGGGGATGTCGCGGCAGGGGACGGCGTTCCCTTCTTTTCGGCCTCCGCCTTGTCTTTCTCCTTTTCCTTGTCCTTTCCGAGAATAAGCTTCTTGATGATACCGGCCTGGGAGTTCTCACCCACGCACACCACCAGCATCCTCCCCAGCCCCTCCATGACCTTGGTGCCGGAGAGCAGGAACGGGTTGTCGACATTTTTTACCATGAGGTCCGACTCGCCGGTCATTGCCGACTCGTCAAGCTTGAGCTCCTTCTGGTCGAACACAATTCCATCGGCTGGAACGATATCGCCGAGGTCAACTCGGACAATATCGCCCACGACGAGACCGAACTTGCTCACTTCAGCAGGGGCGCCGTTGCGAATCACCTTAATCTTCTCGTCCTCCTTAACCGCATTCAAAGCACGGAATTGCGCCTCCTTCTGGTAATCGTTGATGGCTGTGACCATGGTCACCACCAGTACAGCAAAAATAATACAGGCACCTTCTACCCAACCTGAGTCGGGGTGGTCTCCGACCGTGACAGCTAATACTATGGAGAGAATTCCTGAACACGTCAAGACGATAATGGTCACATCCTGGAAGGCCTCGAACATGAGCTCGAACAGCGTCTTGGACTTTGGGGGCGAGATGTAGTTGGACCCGAACGTATCTTCCCGGCGCTTGAGGTCGGCATTGTCATTGCTGTTGAGGCCCTGTGTGATGTCGACCCCCAATGCCGTTGCGACTCCAGTGATGCCGCCCAACTTGGCGAGCTGCTCTGACTGCTGCTCGTGCTGTGTCTCGATGAGACGGATGAGGTCCCCTGTCACGAGTTTGAACTGACCGCCGCCCTTAGCTTGCTCCGAGTGAATCATGACCCTCGAGGGGCGATGGCGATCTCGCTTCGTCCCTTTCCTACCGGCACTGTCGCAGTGTCAAGTCTTCGTCGTATTCGCGAAGCAACCGTCGAGGCCTCGCCCTCCGTTTTCTCCCTGCAAGCACCTTTTCGGAAATGCTTGCCCGGCCCGAGGCGGGTCGGTGGTTTCGGACCAGAGCATGCGATTGAAGGCCAAATTAGCCGCCCAGATGTTGCTACGGAAACCAATCTGTGGAAACCCCTCTATAAATATGGACCAAGCAGGTCTGCGCATTAACGTTGTCGTTGTGGCAACTGACGATTTCGACTAAATGTGAAATGCGATGCCGATCGCTCTCTGAAGACCACGACCACAGCAGCGTTTTCATGTTGTTAAAAAAACGGTCAATCTCGTGATCGGCTTCATGCTGTCAATTGACCGAGAATTTTGGACTTGTAGGAACCGTGAAAGGCAACACCAACTCTACTGCAGACGAGATCGTCTAACTAGAGAGGAAAAGATCGAGTCCGGTTGGGCCAGCAACTCGGTCGGAGAGCCAAATTCCGCCACCTGGCCAGCGTCCATGACGGCGATCTTCTTGCAGTACATGATCGTGTTGATGCGGTGCGCGATGATGAGCACCGTCTTGTCCACGAACGTCTCCCGGATCGTCTTCTGGATGAGACTGTCCGTGGCCGTGTCCACATTGGCTGTGGCTTCGTCCAGCACGACGATCTTGCTGTTCTTGAGCAGCGCTCGACCGATACACACGAGCTGACGTTGACCCACCGACAGATTGTCGCCGCATTCCGACACTTCAAAGTCCAACCCAGCGCCCCATTTCTCAAGACTCTCGGACATGTGCACCTGCCGCAGCACGGCCCAAATTTCCGCATCAGAGTACTCTCCAAACGGATCCAGATTCTCACGGAGGGGACCACTGAAAAGCACCGGGTCTTGGGGAATGATCGCCAAACTGCGCCGCAGCTCTTGTAATTTGAGGTTGGAGATGTCAAGACCGTCAATCGTCACGCTGCCGCGGTCAAACTCGCAGATGCGGAAGAGCGCAATCATCAACGAACTCTTGCCAGCTCCAGTGCGACCGCAGATTCCAACTTTCTCACCACCAAGAATGTCCATACTCACGCCACGGAGAACCAACGGCAGTTCAGGCCGGTACTTCAGACACAAATTATCAAATTTAATAGCACCTTGCGTAGGCCAGGCGGCATTGTTGATGGGGATACAATCAGGGGCGTCAATCTCCATGGGGATCTGGCGGAAGTGCAACAGCCTCTCCACGCTTGTCATGGCACTGTCAACTCTGTCGACGGACCGCATCACCCACTGCACGACGGACGTCAACATCAGCGAATACGTGAGCGAGATGCCAGCGGTCATTGCACTCAGTTGGCCCTTGGTCGCCACAATGTAGGCAGTGACGACAATGATAATGACAACGGACAGAATATCGAGTCGTGCAGCCAGCCAGCGACCTGCTGACCAATACGTGATGTACATGTTGGCGTTCTCGTCCACCACCGACTTGTTCATGCGCTCAAACACATTCTGCATCTTGAAAGCGCGTATGGTCTGCAAGCCAGAAAGCGTCTCACTGAAGAGATTGTAGACAGGGGTGCGGGTGATGCCCTCTAGACGCTTGACTTCACAGCTGGTCTTCTTAAAGTACTGACCCGTGACGACAAAGACGACAATAATCGGGATGTACGCCACAGCAATCCAGTAACTCGCGAATGCCGACACGACTAGCGAGCCCAATGCCATGGACGAGTGCTGGAACACAATCTGGTACTCTTTCGGCAAAACCGAGTCTAACTGATCCAGGTCGTTCGAGAACCGGTTGAGGACGCGGCCCACAGGTGTGACATCGAAGTAGCGGTTGACAGGAGCAGCCAGAACTCGTCGGAACAGCTCGTTGTGCAAGTTCTTCGAGGTTCGAACACAACTCTCCGTCAGGAAAATCGCACGTCCAAATGTAAGGACCGAGGTCAGGACGATCAATGCAACGTACCACAACGCGAATGACTCTCCAGAGTATGTTGGGTTGGGCATGTTTTGGCCCAGTGACTCGGCCACCAGTCGACGAGCACTCGTACGGCTTGACTCACGGTGTAGAAACCCACGACGAGCAGGATGATCATACTACCATTCGTTCCCGACTCGTCGAAATACGTTTTATAAATGCTTGCTGTGACGGTGCCCCTTACGCGGTCTTCCTCTTGGATGAGCTGGTCGCCACTTTCTTGATCCACCGTAGTCGTAAGCATCAACTCACTTTCAGGTTGCGCTGGCGCAGCCTTTGGAACTGTGCTATCCATCTTCTTGCTTTCATGACCCCGCTTTTGTTCGTCACGTTGATTAGTCCCTTGCTGGGAGCTGGAGGTCTCCTTGATAATCGTCATTACTTCTGGGAACATTGCCGCCATCTCTTCATATGTCCCATCGCCTGCAACAGCGCCGTCGCGAATTACGAGCACTTTATCCGCCTTCATCAACAGATCGTAATGACTGTTAAGCACCAGCACACGTGTCTTGTTCTTGGCCAAGTCCATGATACACTCGTCAAAGATACCGTGCGCCACGTGCGGATCGACAGCACTTAATGGGTCATCAAGCAATAGAATGTCGTAGTGAGACCTGTAGATTGCACGAGCAATAGCCACGCGTGCCTTCTGCCCGCCACTCAAGTTAATCCCCGCTCTCCAATTTCAGTGCGGTCTCCGTGTGGTAACGCATGAAGATCCGAAGCAAGTTGCGAGGCATTCAGAACAGTCTCATAACGCTCCGCATCGAACGGTTCCTCAAACAAAATATTATCGCGCACGTCCTGATTACGGATCCAGGTCTCTTGACTGACGTACGATATAGCGCCTCGCACGTTAACAGCACCGTGGGTGAGAGTCATTTCGCCGAGTAGTCCATTGAGTAAGCTGGACTTGCCGGCCCCGACTGTACCAATGATCATCACGAGCGAACCAGGATCGATTTCCAGGTTGACGCCTTCCAGTCGAAAGTTCTGCAGCTCGCCTTCATTTCCAATGTACAACCGTGAATCCGCCCCCAAACTCGCCGACAAACTTGGTCGAGGAGTGGTCAAGCTCAAGCTGATACGAGCACTGCGGTTTATTTCAAGCATACGATCCGAGATATCCGAGATAGTGTGCCTCGAAGCCTCGTTGCTCCCAGTAGCCGGCGTAACCACAACAATACCGGAATTGCTGCTGGACAGAGGCCACTCGAAGTTGGCATCACGAACCGAGATGGTTCCAACTGCCAAGCCAACCTCTCCACCTGACAAGTCATTCTCCAGCATCGGTCGATCATACTCGTCGCTGGAGAGATATCGGTCAATCCGACCAAACACGATCTGGGCCTGCGAGAGCGAAGCGATCGTCACGGGGAGTTGGATGAGCGCAGTACGGCTAATGTTGACCATGGCGATCAGGGTGAACGCGTCAATAACCGAAATGGTGCTGTTGATGGCCAGATAGATCCCTAGCGTGACGGCTGAGAGGAACGCCGGTGTCAGGAAGAGCATGACTGTGTTGACTTCGTTGTAGAAATGGAATTGGCGCAGCAGCTCGATCTCTTTGACCCGAATTTTCTCCACTCGTCGCGCCAGCGATTCCTCCCACGCGTAAAACTTCATGACGCGAATTCCCTGAAGGGATTCCGAAGTCACTTTGACGCGTTCGTCGATCACATCAAGGAGATCGTGCTGCGCCCGCGCGATGACGTTGCCGAAGCGCGCCGAAAGTGCGCTGATAACGATCAACGTCACTGCTCCACCCGCTGCCGAGGCAAAATTGAACAGCAGTCCGATGAGCACCACTGAGATGACGAAGCTGACCGGTCCGACAACAATCCATGGGAACTCGAGCATCAAATTGAAGACCCGCTCTGTGTCAACACTCATGAGCGTGAGGACTTCACCCGTCGAATACTCCTGTCGAGCCACACACGACAGCCGCAGCGACTTTTGGTAAACCAGGTCCATGACGAGAGATCGCATGTTCGCCCCCGTCCTGGACGAGAAGAAGAAGGCGTAGTTGAGCGACCCGATGGCCAGAATGGACGCGATGGCCATGATCAGCAGCAGCCAGTAGCCGTTCACGTGGAAGCGGTTCTCTTCTCCAGCCAGATATTGCAGGATGGCTTGAGCGACATAGGCCTGCATCGACAAGCCGAAGATGTAGATGAAGCAGTTTCCCAGAATCACGACGATCTCGCGCTTGAAGGTGCGTGCAAAGGCTACCGCCACAGGCGACAGTCCCAACGGCAGTTTGCGCCGTGGATTGTACATTTGGATGAAGCGTTTGCCCAGCGACGCACACGAGTCGATGCTGCAGAGAGGCCAAAAGTCTTCTTTCTCGAGCACCTTCTTGGCGCCCAGAGTCACCAGCGGCTGCAGCCACAGCACCATCATGATGGACAGCATGGAAGCCTTGGCCAGTGGGTTGGGGAGGCGGCTGAACAGCTTGGCAGGCTTGGGATCCAGAGGCTCGTTCGCACTTTTATTGTCGCCTTTGAGGTCTCGGGGCGTGGGCGGCGCCGCCACGTAGTGATCTTGATGAGGTCGATCCATGGGGTGGACACGATGCTGCTTGGAGTCGCTGCTTGGTGGCTAAATTCAAAGTGAGGAGCGGCCTCCAGTGGTTGAGAGGATTTGACGCGTCCTTCTCTTTTGGCTCGGATGCGTGTACGTGGGACATCGGTGGAGAAGCACGAAGTGACCCCTAGGGGTCAACAGCCAGCAAGGAGCGGAGACTCGTGAGGTCATGCCCGCGTGAACCAAGCAGCAAGCTGACCGGCAGACCCAGGGGATTTGCATCGTCGATCGCCACGATGCAGTGTATAACGTCAGCTGTTCATCATTCGCTGCGGTCTTCCCATCAGTTTACGATTTTGTCGGCGCACTTTGATCGTCGTCATGTGTCCTTGCAACATGAGACGGGGCCGTTGCAGGTGGACACTGGAGGACACTTGCATGTTTGCGCAAATGTCTGTTGCTTCTCCATGGCCTTCCTTCTTCACTACTCACTGTTCAATTCGCCACCTTGTCGACAGGGATCTTTCTGCAAAGCTTGCCCATGACGACGGACCAGTACTACGTTCCCGGCCCGCAGAGCCCCAAGGCCGAGGATGCCAAACGCTGCTTCCGTGCGCAAGAAAACCCCATTCGCACGGCGTCGCTGCTCTCTATGGTGACCATGATGTGGCTGCAGCCGCTCATCTCTCTCGGAGCACAGCGAGCTTGAGAAGGAAGACGTGTGGGCCATGTGTCCGGAAGACACGTGCGCAGAGCTGCGCGCTCGGTTCGAGAAGGAGCTCCAAGCGGTTAACAGCAATGGCAAACCTCCACTGTTGGGGATCCCTCGCGTGGCATTGGCGCTCGTCAAAACCTTCCGCCGAGAGATCGCCGTCGTGTTTGCGAGTGACCTGGTGTTCATTGCCGGCTCAGCGCTGAACGCCTTCTTCGTCCAGGCGATCCTGGACTACCTCAACGACTACGACAATGTATTTGGCATTGGCAGCGGATATATGCTCGTAGTTTTGCTGTCCTTCGTGGCGCTCGCGGCAATGATGTGCTTCAATTTCGCGTGGTTCATCTCATCGCGCGCGGGGGTCAACATGCGATCGCTGCTCATGGATGTAGTGTACCGCAAGTCGCTGCGGCTGTCAAGCAAAGCGCGCCAAAAGTACACTTCGGGCGAGATCATGACGATCGTGAGCGTCGACATCGACCGGGTCTTCAACGGCATGATGAACGGGCCGTGGGTATTCCTCGCTCCGATTGCTTTCGCAGTCACAGTAGTGTTGATTGGAGTAGTCTTCGACCCACTGGCCGCTGTCGCCGGGCTGGTGCTGTTGGTCGTCGTTCTAGCAACATCCTTCAGACTGGCCAAACGGATCGGAAGAGCGAGGCGTGACCTCCTTCCCGTTACGGAGGAGCGTCTCCGCGTGACATCCGAAGCACTGCAGGGAATTCGCGTCACCAAGTTTTACGCCTGGAATGAGTCAGTGGCGACTCGCGTTGAACGAATCCGGCGAGAAGAGGTGCGGCGCTACCGCCGTTTTCACTTCCTGCAGATCTTGAACTCGGCGCTGCTCTTCCTCACGCCAACATTCCTCGCTGGAGTTACGGTCGGTGTGTATGTCATTTACCAAGGCAGCTTCTCCGTGATTCAGGCATTTACGCTGGTTGCAGTCATCAATGTGAGTCGCCAAGGTGTCAACGCCTTCCCGCTGGGGATCTCCGATCTCTCGCAGTCAGCCGTGGCGTGCCATCGAATTGACGAATTCTTGGGCAGCGACGAACTTTTAACGGCGGGGTCAAGTGATGCAAGAAATGCTAGGCGGTCGAACACGAAAGGTAGCATCACCGTCCAGAGCGCTTCCTTTTGTTGGGCAAGGATGGAGATTTTGCAGAATGACGAAGCTGCCGCATCAGACGTCTCTCATCCAAAAGGCTTCGCTCTCGAAGGAGTCAATTTCCAGGTTGACGCTGGATCCCTCGTCATGATCGTCGGCGTTGTTGGGTCTGGGAAGTCGAGCCTGCTGCAGGCGTTGCTGGGGAGATGCGGACACTCGCTGGCCGAGTCGAGGTCCACGGAGATATCTCGTACGTGAGCCAGGAGGCGTGGATTCGTAACGCAACACTGCGCGACAACATCGTGTTCGAGGGAGAGTTTGACGGCGAGCACTACGAGAAAGTCGTTCGAGCTGTCCAGCTGACACTTGATCTCGCTGCTCTTCCAAGCGGCGATCGCACTGAAATTGGCGAGCGCGGGATCAACTTGAGTGGTGGCCAGAAAGCTCGTGTGAGTATTGCTCGAGCGCTGTACAAAAAGTCTGTAGACATTCTGCTGCTGGACGACCCGTTGAGTGCTGTAAACCCTCACGTGGCCCACGCGATCTTCGAGCAGTGCATTCTGGGGCTGGCTAGCGACAAGACGCGGCTACTGATTGTCAACAACCACACTACGAGCTGCTCAATCATGCCGATAACATTGTTCTTGTCCAGGACGGGCGGGTTATCGCGGAGGGTGCCTATGATCACATGATCGCCCGCTTCCCAGAGCTGTCATCCAAGCACAAGACGTCGAGAATCGAAAGCCACAAGGAGCAACACAACGTGACATCGTCGGCAACTGAGGCGAGCGGCTCCTCCAGAGCATCTTGCAATGACACCAAAAAGGGTGGACAACCAGTCAGCGATCAGCTCGTGACCAAAGAAGACCGTGTGAAGGGCAGGGTGACTGCCCATGTCTACAAGACCTACCTTGACGAGACAGGCTTGAGCGCGTACTTGGTTGGGCTGATTGTCTTTGTGGGGTATTCCGCCAGTCAAGGTCTCCTTGTCATTGTAAACTGGTGGCAAGCATACTGGGCCAGCAACATGCGAGTTCACTCGTCGTCTCACCCGGACTCATGGTTCGGCGTTTGGTACTTTGGCTTCATCATATTCGGGGCAGTGGCGACTGTGTGCCGCAATGTGGTCGTCATGCAGTTGCTGCTGCACAGCTCAAAGAATCTGCACGACGAACTGTTTCGACGGGTCCTCGCGGCCCCAGTGAACACGTACTTCGACGTGACGCCCGTAGGGAGAATTCTCAACCGCTTCTCCAACGACCTGGACCAAATGGACTCGTTATTGCCGCAGCAGTGGCAGAATTTTGTTCAGAACATTTCGCTGAGTGTCGGCGGCTTCATTGTCTGTGCGATGGCGAGTTATTGGATCGGTCTCTCATATTTACCAGTGATCGCAGCGCTCGTTGTGACGGGGTGTATTTCAAAAATCTTCCCGAGAGATTAAGCGACTCGAAGGCATTTCTCGGTCTCCAGTGTACAATTTGCTCGGTGAAACGCTCAACGGCTTGCAAACGATCCGAGCCTTCAAGATGCGGGGGACGTTTGAAGAGCTCAACGCTCGAGCCGTCGACGAGAACGCGTCGTTCTACTTCGTTTACTGGGCTGCCGGACGCTGGCTCGCTGTGCGGCTGGACGCGCTCTCCGTGGTAGTCATCTTTGTGGTGTCGCTCTACCTGGTCGCGACGAAAGGCCAGCTCGGCATTTTGCTCTCGGGTATCTCTTTGGTGTACGCACTCCAGCTAACATCGATGGTGCAGTCCACAGTACGCGACGTCGACCGCACGGACAACGCCATGACCAGCGTCGAGCGCATCTTGCACTTTCGTAAGATCCCGCAAGAAGAAGACGCGGAACAGCACCCACCGATCAGCAACAATTCTTGGCCAGCGCAAGGAGTTATCAAGTTCGACAACCTGTGTCTGCGGTACCGACCCGAGCTGCCTCTCGTGCTTAAAGGCGTCAACATGTCGATCGCTGGCGGGGAGAAAGTGGGCATCTGTGGTCGCACCGGTGCCGGTAAAAGCTCTCTGATGGTCGCTCTGTTCCGCATCTGCGAGTTTGACAGCGGCACCATCAGCATCGACGGCACGGACATTCGGGAGCTGCGGCTGGAGGACCTTCGACGCCGCCTCGCTATCATCCCGCAGGACCCGGTGCTTTTCAGTGGCCCGTTGCGAGACAACCTCGACCCGTTCGGCGAGTACTCGGACGCAGAGATCTGGGGCGTGCTGAAGCAGGTTCATCTGTCGGACGCGGTGGCGTCGTGGGGCCCTGGGCTTCAGTTCGTCGTCTCCGAAAAGGGCGACAACTTGTCGGTGGGACAACGTCAGCTGCTGTGTATTGGCCGTGCGCTGCTCAAGAGCAGCAAAATCGTCATGCTGGACGAAGCCACGGCCAACGTCGACTCTGCCACCGACCGCCTCATCCAGCAGACCATCCGGGAGATGTTCGTAGACATGACAATGCTCGTCATCGCGCACAGCATCAATACGATCTTGCACTGCGACAAGATCGCCGTTATGGAAGCCGGCGCGGTGGCCGAGTTCGCCTCGCCGGCGCATTTACTCGCCACGCCAGGCTCCATCTTTGCCGCCCTCGCCAAGCGATCGATTGACGACAGATTTTAGCCAGTTACTAAATAAAACGCAAGAACTTTATTCTGTATATTTTGGGGGATAAAGTGAGCAGTGATGACTCATCTATGAGCGCATTTTATCATTAACAAAGAACACTGGAAACCTCCCAAAGACATCCTCGTATTCTGTATCGATTTAGCGCGACCGAATTTGATATGGTTTGCACTGATTATTTTGGATTTTCGCGACTCTGTAAGATCTTACTCCAAGTCGTCGATGTCGTCCCCATTCTTCGCTACCAAGACGCCTTCTCTAACCATGAGCTCGTTACCATCCTTGAGGGACGCGTCGAGCAGCGATTCGGACGACAGCTGGGAGAAGATGAGCGAGCTCGTGAATATGACAACAAAGAAGTAGACGATGAAGCTCTGTGTTTGGATTACGGCAGAGATTTTCCAGGTGACTGTGGTATGGTGATTTGCCTGGGAAGCGGGGACAAGTCGTCAGCCATCGAGCTGCGTGGCGAGGATTCGTCTGGGGTTATCGCCAACGTGATTGGCTGGATTTTTAAGTGTGGTGAGGTCTCAGTTGTCATGGACGAGGGATCACTTTTGTGGATCGACCCACTATGTCCAACAGAAGGCACTATTCCCCAGAGTCTTCTGAGACGAGGTCAATGTTCTTTGATCGCCCAAAAGGTATAGTGTCCCAGATAAATTAATATATGTACCTTAAAAATCGAAAATACCCCGAAAGCTGACGCCCTGATCTCAAAGATCCGAGATCCAGGAACGTGTTCGGGCGGCGTGTACGTAGTGCAATCCCTGTGGGTCCGATAAACCCCGAGGTACTATCCACCGCCGTTGGATCTTAGAGAAGTTTGATGTGTTGAGGCTGGTCACGAGCGACACGACTTCAGACTCCACGAAAACAGCCAGATATTCAAGATCTCTACTTGAAATCCGGCAATCGAGGCGTGAAATCGAGGAGTCCAAGGTCATTACTCAGGAATCTAGACTTCCAGACACGAAGCACCCCAAACAATAGCAGAAGTAACTAAATACAGAGTTCCTTGATATGTCACGATATGTAGTCCTTGTTCTTGAGCCGAGGACTTGGGCTTGAGCTGGTCTCAGTTAGGCTTTACGTCCGGGGCTACCAGCAATGTCGTTACGCGCACCACCCCCGAAGAGGGAAGCGGATTTGAAAAAGCACAAATTACCTCCCGAGCATAAGACCTAACCGGTCAAAATGACGTTGTTGATAGATGCGGTGGGAGTCGCTCCTGGAGTTCATGGCCGAAATGGATATTCAAGACGCTGTAATTGGCGATGATCGCGATATTGACGCGTTAAGAAAAGGTTAACATCGTAATAAAAAGAGGCGCCTTTTTTGTTCATGTACATCTCGTTTACAGTTTCAATCAATGTTCTTGGGGTGCGCTGTTGGATATCTAGAATACGGTATATCGGTCTAAAACACTGCTTTTTTCTTGTTGATCAAATGCAAGGACGTTCTAAAAGCGCTGTAGAACTGATCAAATAGCTTGCAAAATGACGCGATACTAGAATGGCAGTATTGTGGATAGGTAGATGAGTAATAGTGGCGCGGTTTACTAAAAGACTAGGATCTGTGCGACAGCATCATGGTGGCGATTGGTACAATGCGGCCGACTAATTTCTACCTCTAGTACTCGGTGTTGTACAGTGCTCGCCAGGCTTTATGAACATGATGGTTTTCGGCTTCAGCTCGGCCAATATCAGTCGTTTTCAGCCCAGATTGTACTATCATAACTTGTTTTTAAGGGCTTTCGATTGGCGCATGTTTCGTCGGCCAATGGCGAGTCAGTCAAAAGGTTTACCAGAATATTAGATATGACGGTGCGACAAAAGTAACGAACACAGTTTTGTCGGGGTGGTAAGATTGCGTAAGTTTGGTCCCAACCATTCATTTCGCGTTGTAATTGCGTTTGAGCCAAGACCAAGGACTGGTGGATGCTGTGGCCACTTTCGAATCGAACAGGATGACAATAGGCAAATTACTGACGGACCAAGAGCGCAAGTCGATCAAGTCGCTTTCTGCGTCGGGTGTGCCGCTGAGAACCATCGCTGCGGGTCTCCACCGGTCTCTGGGGGCGTGCCACAAGGTCGTTAGCTCTCCTGCAAAGCAACACGTCAAGCCTTACCAAGGAAGCCCTCCGTCTGCGACCGAACGCGAGAAGAGGAGGATCTTGAGAGCGGTCTCCACGGAGAAGTTGTCGGCGGCAAAGGTGAAGAACAGGCTCCAGTTGGCCGGCAGTGTGCGCACGATCCAGCGCGTGCTCAAGGACGTCGACTGGCTTACCTACAAGGAGATCAAGGCCGGTCCCATGCTCATGAAACGGCATCGCGACGCACGTGTGAAGTGAGTTGCCGACATGACGCTCATGGACGACCTCGAGTAATGCTATATCGTCTTCAGCGACGAGAAGATGTGGAGCCTCGATGGTCCAGATGGCATGCGATTCCAGTGGGTGGATTCTAGACGCCCTGAGCACGTCAACATGCGTCGCCACACAGGTGGTGAATCGGTGAAGGTGTGGGAGGCTTCGCTGGAGGAAAGAAGACGGAATTGAAGATTCTAACTGGCAAGCAGGACTCGACCAAGTATATCTTGACGCTAGCGACGCGTTTGCAACCGTTCATCGATACGGAGACGCAAAGTTTTCAGCAGGACAACGCCTCATGCTACAGGTCGAGGGTAACAATGGAGTGGCTTCAAGACCAAGAAATTCGTTTTCTCGATTGGCCAGCGCTGTCACCAGACCTCAATTCGGTCGAGAACGTCTGGGGAATCATGACGCAGCATGTGTACGCAGGAGGACGCCAGTACGACTCGGTTGAAGACCTCAAGAAGGCGATTCTGAGAGCGTGGGATATTATCCCGACTACAACTTTGACAGCACTGGTGCTTTCGCAGCGAAAGCGCTGTGAAAAGGTGCTGACGAACGGGGAATCATATATATCGTATTAGCAATGACGTTGGAGAGCTTTAACCTGATTGAATTCCAATCTTACCACTCCGACAAAACTGTGTTCGTTACTTTTGTCGCACCGTCATATGTAATATTCTGGTAAACCTTTTGACTGACTCGCCATTGGCAGACGAAACATGCGCCAATCGAAAGCCCTTAAAAAACAAGTTATGATAGTACAATCTGGGCTGAAAACGGCTGAAATTTGCCGAGCTGAAGCCGAAAACCATCATGTTCATAAAGCCTGGCGAGCACTGTACTACGTCATTGATCCGTCGCTGCCACTGTTGTCCACTTTGTCAACAGGCGGGACTTCCGTGGCAAGGCAAAGTAACCGCATCGCGTATCGCTTGCGGTCTCGTAGTGTAATCTTGGTTTAGATGACGCCCATAGGTTTGGTGTCGTCTGCACGAAGGGGATGCGCACGCACTTGGACGTTCGTGAAGGCTACACAAGCCCGAAAGTATTTCGCCTCTTGCCACCGGTATTTGTCTCTGCAAGTGTAAAAAGTCTTCCGAAGGTGTTTTTCAACCGTAATACAGTCGGACGAAAATGTTGAAGTTGGTCATCTCCTCCTCCACCGTGCGCGGCACAGTTGAACTGCAACGCTTCGGGTGGACAACGTGGTACGTGTCGGCAATGCCTTGGTAGCCTTTATCGGCGAGGATGATCCGTGAAGCAGAAAGCGCTCGAGGTGAGGGCCGGCGTCCGCCATGCCCTCTCCCGGCGTCTCTTTAGTTGCTGCGGCTTTGTTAAACGCTTTGTTCGCAAGGAAGAACAAGATGATGGTGACTGAGCCGCAACAATATTGAGAGCACTTGATAGCTAAACCCATACAATTTGATCTTTACGCTGTAGTACTCTGCCTGTTCAGCCTGCGTGCCGCTGGCATATTTCCTTGCTGGGATGTAACATCAACAGCGTAGCTCGCAACAGACCAAATGCGTGGCCCGACAACACCACCTTTCTCATCGTGTCGGTGCGTGCTGCTTGCTCATCGTATAGGTGGTACAGGCGCGGCGAGAGCAATTCAAGGAAGTGCACAAGCAACTAGTCAAACTTGGGCGCTTCAATTTCAATCAAGTTGGCGAGCATTCCCCAATCACCGCCGTTCTTATGACGCTGAGCGTCACGAAAAACGCATCAGCAGCAGTGTGCTTGCACTTTTGCCGCGGTCGACATTTCACCGCGTCGCCATGTAGTCCGCGACAAAGCGTAATTCCTCACTATCTCAGTAGGAGTGAAGTTGGCCAAGACCAGCACACCGTTGGTGCTCTCGCTGAACATGTCGTGACTTCTTCCCGTCGCTCGACGGCAGCGGGTCGAGACGATGGCACGTGCGTTTGCTGCCTCTTTTACGGCAGCATTGCTTCTCAGGTTTTCAATATTCCGGGGCAGACAGGGGCCCAAAACGTAGGCAAGACACCCCTCTTTCCAACAAAGCCATTAAATCGCGATAGGTTCATGAGTATGTTTTTGTTTGACGCCGCCTCATTTGTGTCGCAGGGGATTCACAGTTCCTTGGCCGGTTTGTTACTGAGTGCTCACTATCTGACAGAGAGAAGCGAATCCGGCCCGTCTTTGCTTTGAAGTGTGCAAATAAAACGCGCAATAAACACAGAATTAGGTTTACAATCATCAAACCATTTCGCTCGCCAACCAACCAAGCAATTGACTGCTGAGACCATTCGGTAACTTGACTGACATGATGCCCAAGTCCGCTCTGTCCGCCGCGACGCCGTCCACCAAGAAGCGCAAGGCGTCGGACGCCTCCTCTGCCAATGCGCTGCAGGTCCATCGCTGCCGCTTCGTGGACTGGATGCCCTTCGCCATCCACGCTCTGAGCTTCAACGCGTCGGGCGAGCGACTGGCCGTGGCGCGCGCCAACGGGGACGTGGAGCTCTGGAGCGTCGGCCGCAAGTGGCATTTGCAGTTTGTAGTGGCCGGATCCACGCAGAGCCAGGTCTCGGCGCTCTGTTGGAGTCTCGACGGCCGCCTGTTCGCTGCATCGCTGGACGGTACGCTCTGGGAGGTGGATCTGCAGCTCCTGGCCAAGAAGCACGTGCTGGACTCGAACGGAGGCCCCGTCTGGAGCATGGTGATCAACGCTGAGGCCCAGCAGTTGGCGCTGGGCTGCGAGGACGGCCGCATCCGACTCTTCTCGTTCGAGAACAACGAGCTGTTCTTCCGCAAGAGCTTCCTGACCTCGGGCGGACGCATCGTGTCCCTGGCGTGGCACGACAAGGCACAGAAGATTTTCTCGGGCAGCGAAGCAGGGACAATCAACTGCTGGAACGCAGCTACGGGACGCAACGAGTCGAGGATCACGCTCGAGAGTCTGGCCAAGCAAAAGTCGGTGGTCTGGTCGCTGACTGTGTTGGAGGACTTGACGCTCGTGAGCGGAGACTCGAGCGGCAACTTGAGCTTCTGGAACGCCCCCACGGGCACGCTGCTGCAAAAGTTTTCGCACTTGACGGCGGACATTCTGGCCATCTGTGTGGACGCCAGCAACAACACGCTCTTTGCCTCGGGTGTGGACAACCAGGTGGTGGAGTTACGACGCTCGACGTCCCAGAGCGGCAACAGCACCTGGGCCTACTCGTACAGTCACCGCGCACACAGCCACGATGTGCGTGCGTTGGCGCTGTCGTCCAAGTCCGTGCTGGTTTCTGGTGGCATTGACACTCAGCTCGTGTGGTACCGTGGCAGCAGCTTCAACGTGCACCGACCGTTTAAGATTGCGTCCATGCCGTACCGTCAGACAATTGCGCTCGCCAACGAGAAGCGCGTGCTGATGGTGCAGAAGTCTACCTCACTGGATCTGTGGCGTTTGGCCACGCAGTCGACTGTCACGGGTCAAATCTCCAAGAAGCACAAGCTGCTCTTAGAGCTCCAGTTGGGTGACGCCTTTAATCTGTCGTGCTCGGCTCTTGCTCCGAACGCCACTTTTGTGGCTTGCTCGACGTCGAAGGAGCTCAAGTTGTTTGCGCTGGATACTGAGCAGGACTACCAGCCCCGCAAGATCACGTCGCTTCCTCGTAGTGCTGCTGGACCTGCGCGTGTGCTCGCGTTTTCTCCCGACTCGACCCGATTGGTGGTGGCGTCTTCGTCGCACCAGATCCGCGTGTTGGACCTGACGAAGATGGAGGTTATCAAGACATTCAATGTGGCCACACCTGCTCCTGCTGGAGGAGGAAGCCGCTGCGCAGTCTCCGATTGTGTCGCTGACTGTTTCATCGGATGGTCAATGGCTGGCCACTGGCGATGCGGCGAACAACCTCGCGGTGTACAACTTGGACTCGATGCAGTTTTACTGCCACCTGCCTCACCCCAGCGAGATGCACACCAGCATCGGCTTTAACCCGTCCGGTAAGACCCTAGTGGCGACCCTCGTGTCGAACAGCTTTGTTTGCTACGATGTGGAGACCAAGCGCCTCTCGGACTGGTACCGCAAGACCCACGAACAGTTCCCGAAGGAGCTCGTGGAAGGCAGGAACATCAAGGGCATGACTTTCGACCCGGCGAACCCCGACTTTTTGTACCTCTACTCGCAAGCCAGCCTGTACCAGATCAATATGGGGAAGCAGCTGGACGGCCCCGCCAAGGTCCCTCCCAAGAAGTCTCGTCGAAGTCGTGCCATGAGCATCGGCACTGAGTCCGACAGTAAGAATGCTGCTGAAGGCGACCTAGTGGAGCTCGAGGACGGATTCTGCCGTGTGATTAACCGCTACCGCCCGCTGTCGTTCGTGGACTTTGTGGCGGAGAACGAGATGATCATCGTGGAGACCCCGTGGCTGAAGGTGCTGAGTCGCCTGCCTGGCGCTCTCCACCGTCATAAGTATGGAAAGTAAATAGATTGCATTTTATCCAAGCCTCCGACTAGTTCGAGTCGTCCACTCTGCCAATGACTTTCACGTTTCGACCAGAGATGTCCTGCCATTGCTTGTCGCCGCAGTCGTATTGGCAGCAGTGTATTCGTCGCTTTTGTCGTAGCCCACAATGGTGCAGTTGTACCAGCAGTCGTATCTACACCACAAGCAAGAAAATCGTGAGAACACGAGCTAAACCTTTGCCGACAGCAAACCGAATGCCCACCTGAATTTATACACACTCAGCTCCAATCCAATGTCTCGCACTGAATTGGCAATGGCGGTCACTGGGCGAGGGGATTCTCCGAGATTTGGTTCGGTGGTAGATGGTGTTGATGAAGATATTTGAGGTGAAGCTGCGCGTTTGTCCTTGCGCATTACGTTGTTGTACGGAGATTCGGACCGGAACTTCTTCAAAGCCTTCAGCCCCTTGTGTCCTTGGCGAAGAATGGGGATAGATCGTCGAGGCGGTGATGAGGGTGGTTGACTGTCGGATTGGTTGTTGCCATCCGACGACCTCGAGGAATTGGTTCGCAGACCGCTCTTCCGTGAGACCTCGAAAGTACTTCGATTGCCTTCCCTCGCAGGTCTCGATTGCTGCGGCGTGGAGGGCTTGCGAGCACCATTCGACAAGTATGGGCTCGGTTTTTCGTGCGCTGAGGTCGACACCCGTCGAGTTCTAGGCTCCGAAGCTCCAGTACGCGGACCGACTCCTGCTTGAGGCGTGCTGCGTCTTGCAGCACTGAGGTTTTCAGCACCGGACACTGAGACTGTTGTTGCTGCAGTTGTAAGCTGCTGCTTCACCAGGTTCATTTCTAGGTCGATGCAGTGATCCAATTCGGCATCGCTGTGGTCGTCAATGTCGCGACCACAAATTGGACACGGCTCCTCCTCGTCTCTGCTGGAGTCAACGCCATTCCCGTCCGTCCCGTCGTCTGGTATTTGATTCCCACCACCAGACAAGAGTTCGAGCTGCCGTTCTAGCGCACGCCGTTCAGTTTGAATTTCTTGCAGAATCGACTCTTGCGCTTTGGTTGCCTGTTCGAACCGCTCGTTTTCTGCGTTTTCATCGGCAAACGCGGCGATAACCTCAGGTTTAATTCGTGTTTGACTGCCCAGAGCATTTAGATCGAGTCGTAGCTGATCCAATCGCAAAGTCGTTGTCGATGCAGTATGAGGTCGTTCATCAATGGTCGTACGGTTGCTTTGCTGTGCCGGTGGTGTTGGATGTTTGATCAAAAGTGATAGAACTTCGCTGTGCTTTGCAGTTGGAGCTGGTGAACCTTCAGAAATTTTACGGAGGCTGGCGATGGTTCGACGCAGTTTTTGGTTTTCAGCTGTGAGAGATGCCTTCTCTTTTGCTAAGCGACCAACTTGCTCTTCCAGCGCTGCTACCTGTTGATGGGAGGTACTTTGCTTCAGTAGCAATCGCAGTCGAGAGATCTCTCGCTGGGCTTGAGCAAGCAAGATCGCGTCGTCCACCAACTCGTTCACTTTCACTCGAACTGTGACGCGTTTGGCTCGGTCTGCGAATTGGAGTGTGGAAATGGTTTCATCCAGAGCTGTCTCCGATGGGGAGACTGTGGCGATCACGACAGTTCGAGTGTTGCCGCCCAAACTATCCTGAAGCAGCCGAGTCAATTTTGAGTCGCGATACGGAATGTGCGTCCGCTTTGGGTTGACAAGCGCAGAGATGACATTGCCTAGCGCCGAGAGACTCTGGTTGATATTGGTCAATTCCTTGCTGCGATCGCACCCCATGGCGACATCCAAGTCCCATTTCTCCGAGCCTGCCAAGTCCACCAGGTTGAGCTTAGCACGCCGGATGATTGTCGTCGCGCTCTCCATCCCTCTTGATTCGACCTCAACCGAGAGCTGCAGGAGCGCATGACTGCGACTGCTCTTTTCGTTGTACGTCGTTGCACGGATCGTTCGATTCCGGTTGCCTGT
The DNA here is from genome assembly GCA_011947345.1 of Phytophthora quininea. Classification (NCBI taxonomy): domain Eukaryota; phylum Oomycota; class Peronosporomycetes; order Peronosporales; family Peronosporaceae; genus Phytophthora; species Phytophthora quininea. The sequence goes on along the minus strand of JAAVTG010000581.1, from coordinate 65,690 downwards.
CTTCAACAGCTGCAGGGTTTCTTGGACGCTCGTCACACGGAACTCCGACAGACCACTCACGTAAATTTGCTTTCCATTGCCTTTGGTCATTTCTCGCACGGCGAGAGGGTCTTTCATGTGCTGCTTGTTTTCTTGGAGTAGATCGAAAACGTCGTTGTTGTAAATCTGCATGTACGAGCAGTGGACGACGCCAGCTGAGCCATGGCGACTTATGGACCGAAGCTCTTCAAACAAACTCTCGATCGCGCGAGGAATGACCCCCAATTTGGAGAGCATTCGGGCTCTTCGGACGCTGGGTTCGTCATGTCAAGATGGTGCTCCAGATCGTTTCCCTGCGATTGTCGTGAAAACGATTAGTATACATTCGCCAATGCACAACTAATAGTTGCCACACTCACAGCATTGTATGCGTCTTTCCCGTTCCTGTCTGCCCGTAAGCAAATATCGTGCAGTTGAACCCCTGAGCGACTTGCTGAACGCCATCTCGCAGGTAACGAAACACATCGGCTTGCTCGGCCTTGTCGTCAAAAATGTGGTCGTAGGAAAATCGCAGCTCGCGGTCTGCTTCGTGCTTGGCCTTCTTCTTGGATACGAAAACTTGGCTTGCTCCGCTATCCACTGTCAACAGTTGGTAGGGAGATTGCAGCTCGCGCTCATTCGGAGGACGGACTCGCACCACTACGCGAACACGTTCAGCGGCTTCAACGACTTCGCCCATTTCCACACCGAGCCGAGCCGATGCTTGACAGGAATATCTACTATCTTTAACCCTTGTAGCGCCAAAATATTGCTTTGGCAGCCGCCATGGAAGGAAGCCACCACCACGGAAGCTGACTGCCGCCAGTGCTTGACGGACCCTGCTTCCATCGCTCAGTTAGCCATTTGCTCGCCCAAGCTCCAGCTCCAGCGCAATGCACGACGTGTGCATCTGGCGACGAAGACCGCCGGAGGCTATGCAGCCAGAGGTCCCCTCGAGCCCGAGCTTGAGGGTGGACCTCCTTGTGTGTCCAAGCCCCGTGGGTTCTCAAGTGTCGTCTGAAGCTCAGCGACCAAGCTCAAGTGACCCTCTCAACTCCCAAGGCAAGGTGAAAATCAAGCACAAGCATCTACGCGACGGCGTACCAGCTGCAGAAACAGTTAATCCTTGGTGCAGTCGTCATGACGAAGGCTTTTCCTCCGGCGTGACGCCTTGAAAAACCACAAGTGTCCTGTGTGTGCCCGCGGGTGGCATCAGGATAGCCGGTGGTCTCCGGCATTAACCTGCTGATGCTGTAGGAAGGGGTAGCTACTAGCACGTCCCGGATAGCGGGGTAAAGGGGTTAAGGCAAACTCGTTTCGAATTTCAATACAGTTGCGGATCGATTTCCTTGATTGCTTCCATGCTATCGATTTGCGTGCTCGGGCTACGATGTCGGCGAATCCAGGTTTCGGCAATGCCTAGTTTCTTCAAAATGCGTCGACTTCTGGAGGAGAGAAGCACGTGACGATCACTACGGCGTTGCAATATGCCACCAACGTCTCCAGCTCTTTTGCCGGGAAGGAAATTCGATGAAAAGGATTCGACGCCATCGCCTCCACGTAGAGCTCGTAGACGTAGAGAGAAAGCTCATACAATTGGTCCTAGACAAAAACAAAAGCATCAGCTCAGGAAGAATATTTAATTGCTGACTTACCATGAACAGGTGATTGCAATCCGTGGCTTCTTGACAGCAGGCTTCTATTTGCTCGAGAGTGGCTTGCAGTTCATCAATTGACCGCATGGATGGAGCTACAACAAGAGCTTCCAGGATCGTTTGCTTAGCATTAGTGATTGTTTCCACCCAAACCGCCAACTTCGCTTCGAAGCTCGCAATTTCCTTCATTCTGGGGTTTGTAGGCCAGCACACTCCTCTTTTCCTCGCTGTGGCAGGATAGAATTGCCATACAACTAGTACAGACAATCCTGCCACGCTGACTATGACGAAACACGAAACATTCAAGAAGGTCAACGCTGCGGTGACTGACGTTGATACAGTGAGAGCGCTCCGGACGCCATTTGCGCACATTAACACTGAGGACAGAGGGCACATTAGAAAGTATCCCTCGAAAAGCAACTAATTTATGGGTTTTTATCTCACCAAATATCCCATTGGCCACAAGAGTCCAGTCGACGAGCCTCGCCAGGTATGAGCTCGACACACAGCGATACGGATGCCTCCACGTCCGCCATATCGCCATGGTAATTACCCCGAAAAAGAAGAAACCCCTTGAGTGCCTTGATTTGCTGTGGAAGGCGGGGCCGATCGCAGAATCGAGAAAGCGATCAACAAGAAGAGCTTCAGCACGCACACCTGAACCGGCATCTCCACCGAATGTCTTCGGAACGACGCATATTGAGGCATGTACAGCTCCAGATACGTGTCAGATGTGCCTAGCATGAATTCTAGCTCTCTTGCTTGCAGAAATCGCTCGTGGCCTTTTACGCTCGACTGGCTCAGAGACTCACGAATTCGACGTCGCAAGAACCACGGTAGTCCAAGCAGAAAGCAGCCTCCCAGCCCGCAAGTTATCAGCATCACAGCAATAACGTGCCCTGCACTTCCACAAGTTCCCATGTTAGTGGGATCCGCCACCGCTCCATCAGCGTTGCAGTTGACCAGCCGAAGCACCGCAAGTCCGACCGGCACGTACAGAAACTGCAGCAGCTGCAGCAACACGTTCTCCCAGATCGCATTTTGGAACAAAAAGTCGCTCCTCCCGTGCCGATACCAGAACTTCTTTGCAGTGTGGAGAGTCAATACCCCACCCCAAGGAACTAACGCCCAAGCCAAGGCATAGAGCCAATAGTGATGCATTTCTCCCCACACGGAAAAGGCCTGCGACGTCGACCCCATCGCAGCGCCAGTGGTTCGGAAGCTGAACACGTCCAGGTTGAAAGCGTTCGTCCAGCGGCTCGCCTGCAGCCAGCGAGCAGGCCACGGCCACGGTTGGGAGAGCTGCCACATGAGCGCAAAGAGCTGCACGCCATCCGTCAGCAAGACCGCCTTCTCCAGCCAGAACCTGCACACTTGATGGTATCTGAAGGCAACAACCAACTGCGGGGGCAATGGGATGGCACTTGGGTTGTCGATGGAAGCCCCAGCGTCTCGCTCAGGAGTCACCACCTGCCTCCCCATTCTTAGACTGAAAAAAGGCAACTATTGATACCAAATTGACTTCAACTTGAGGTGGACCACGCAATCTGTAGTTTTAGAAGCACACAAAATACAAAAGAGCAGCATGAGCGCACTGCCAAGAGGTATGCAATGTGTGCGCGCAGTTTAAGGAGGCAAGCTCATGCTGCTGTGTTTGGGCGACCTGTAGGTGCCGTGGAGAAGCTGCTGCAAGAGGTGGTGGGCGACGACATGCCCATCTCCAAGGAGACGATCGATTGGGTCAACGAGTGCGCTGGAGGTCGTCAATCCTGCAGCCTATTTGACTATTGCTGTTTTTTTTACTGCTTTTTTACTGCAGACTTCGTGCAGCGAGTGGGCCAGGAAGCCAATACTATTGCGGAGGATGCCACGACCAAGGAGAACTATCGCATCACGGACGATCATGTGATGACAGCGCTAGAGGTGCGGACTGCTGGAGCTTCAGAGAGCAATTGTCATTGTCGCGACACTGAGCTGTGCTGCTTTAGAACCTTGGAATGCAGCGGTATGCAGAGGACATCAAACTGCAAGGGTCCTCGGGGGCACAGGTGAAAGTAACATTACGAGGGATACTGCAAGATGTTAATACCCATGCGCTTTTCGATTTTTCAGACGACGAAGAAGCGGCGGATAGGGCCTCGCAAAGCAACAGCGACAGCATCCCACGAAGAATTGTTGGCCGAGCAAAACGCACTGTTTAAGCAAGCGTCACTGAAGGCGACTAGAGAAGGATGGTAACTCATTTGAATTCGAAAGACGTCTCTATTGTGCAGCTCAGTCTTCGAATCAAGGCAGCGCTTACTCGAATTCGACAACGACGGCCCGATGATCTGACGCATACACTGGGCTGGATTCATGAAGCATGCCCACATCGTCTGGGTAGTCCTTGGTGTCCTCTGTCGGCGCCTGGCCAATAATCTCACACTCCTTAACGTCTCCTTCGCCGCGATAAAGCACGAAGTCGATGCGCTTGGACGGGTTGTCACTCGGAAACGTGAATTTGTGCTGTCGATCCTCTGGATCCGTCGACCGAGGACCGGCTTCCTCGTGCACCTCAAGCCACGCGTCCTTCATGTCGGTGGTCTGGCCGAGCAGCTCAGCCTCGCCACGAAGGAAGCGGATGCCAAGCGAGTGAGGCTCCGAATTCAGATCCCCGAGCAGTACTTGCGTTTTTCCCTTGCCTTGCTTCATGTACTCCCAAATTTCGACCTTGGTTTGCTCGCGGGATCGCTCGCTGAGGGACAAGTGCGTCACATACACGTCAACTTCTCCCCACTGCGGAAAGTCGATCACAGCGTGCAAACACAGCCGCTGGTGAGAGTCGTTCGGATCATTCGGGTCGCGCGTCAACAGCAAGTAGTCCGTCGCTACAATCGGGTGCTTGGAGAAAATAGCCGGTCCCTCTTCAATACGCTCATACGGCGCTCTCGAGTTCAGGTAGCTCATTGCTGCTTGATACACGTACTGATACCCTGGAAGTCGATCCGCGAGGTGCATTACCTGTGCATGATTTCCAGGCTCGCCGAATACGCCATCGTACCGCACCTCTTGGAAACCCATGATGTCGGCACGAGATTCTTGGACGAACTTGACCAGGTGATCCAGTCGCTTCGTGTATTGGCTCCAACGATTCGCAGCGCCATACACATCCGAAGACGGATTCGTGTTCCACACGTTGTAAGACAGGATGCGTGGTCCGTTGACACCAGCCGCGCATTCTGCCATTTCCAGTCCGCACTCGGCGTCCTCCTCCGTTTCGATATCTTCCAGCTGCTCCAACGGTGCGGACGTGTGCTGAAACACATTGTGCTCCCCTCGCGATCCAACGCCACCACCACTCGATGCCTCAAATTGAACTTAAGGTCCTCGAGCGTCAGGTAAAAGTTGAATCCGAAGGTAACCTGACTGGTGAAGCGGTACGTCTGTCCATGAGCGTCCATCGAGTCCTGCAGGATCTTCATCTCGGACTCGCCATTGTCCCCCGTGACTTTGAGAGGAAAAACTGTCGCTTTAGCCACCTTGATCTCGGGCGACACGTGGACGTTGGCGTGGCTCTTGATGGTCTCGACTGCTGCTCGGAAAGCAGCCTGGACACTGGGGTCCGTCTCCACGCCCTCGGGGAAGGTGGGGTCCAGTAGGACACTTCCATACAACAGTGCGTTGCCATGTGGCGATTGCTGCTGCAGTTCGAACAGGTCGATGGGCTCAAAGTCCTGGCGACGCAGATGGATTCCCCGGGGCGGACGAGAGGAATCTCCCCGTGAAGCGAGCGCCGTTGGGCAGCAGCGGCCAAAAGTCCCACTGCGGGATGGCGTCTGAAGGCTGGTGAGGTGCTCCGAAGGATTGGGCAGCGGCGCTGGTGGCCGTTAGCGCCGCGGACAGCAGCAGCGCCATCGCCATGATCCGGGTATGAGGTTCGCGGCGGATTGTTCACACACAATTGACACACCAAATTGAAGGATCAAGGTGTTGATGCTGCTTTCGCCGCGGCAGGTTTGCCAGCATTTGCTCGCCCGCAGGAAGGGCTGCTCTTGCCGCGTTGCAGGGCAGCAACGTCGGAACGACTGGGCATCATCACGCTGCGCCACGACCGCCGTGTTGTAATAGGCCAGCGTGCCGCAATGTGTTAACCGTCCTGTCGCCGCAATCCATGTGGTTGCTCGGCGACAAACTCAGGCTGCTTTGTCAACGGATCGGTCGTCGCGCGGCCCGCAATTGCGGCAATACAGCCGAGGCCGACCGCAAAAGGTGGCGCCGGCACATGGTATTAATACTTGATCGCGAGCTTGTATTGCGCCCGTCGTGGACAGCCTCCAGCGCGCTGATTATGGTGGGGAATCTCGAATGGAAAGTGGCGGCCCGGATCGGCCGCGATCGGGGTCGCCAAAGACGGGCAGCGTGGCGCACTCTTGGCCGAAATTTTGCCGTTCTTGCGGCCGCACTCGTTGCCATAGAGGAAGGACACGATATCACGCGTCGTCGCTTTCAATGGCCATCATGGTCCAGCTCTCGGCTGCAGTTTGAAACCGCCAGGCCACGGAAACGTCAGATTGGCCGAAAGAACGAGACGCTCCCTCCTGCGCACGGTTGCTTGCGTTCTGCCATTGCGGCGCCACCTGCGCTGTTATTGTTGATCTCGCGTGTGGCGAGTATTTCCAGCGCCAAAAATCTTATCGACCTGTGTCGAATACAGCACCGTTTCCCCGGCAGCTGCGACGCATTTTTGTCTGTCGAACGGCGCCGTCATTCGCGTACACGCATACTCTCTTCGGGTGAAACGCAGGCGCGGGCGGAAGCCAGTCGAGGACGTGCCCACAACCGAAAGCTCAGCGTCGAGGAGAGGTCTCCTCTCCGCTTGGCTCGTGCACCCCCTACCAGTCTGTCCTGCGCTTCCGTCCAAGACAGCGGTATACCTCCCTCACACACATCAGCAGCAGCAGCAGCAGCAGCAGCCATCATGAGAGCAGCGCTCGCTGCCTTCTCGCTGCTGGCGAGCTCCGCCGCCGCCGCCAGCAGCACCGTGTCGCTCTACAACATCAGCGACCCCACGTACGGTTCGTGCCGCCTCAAAGGCATCACCTCGGGCACCGACAACTTCAAGTACTACGCGTCCGTGTCCAGCAAGGATGAGTCGCTCAACGACGCCTGCGCGCGCTGCATAACCATCACGCGCGACGACGACAGCACCAAAAGCACCACGGCCTTTGTGCTGGACGTGTGCGACGGCTGCTCCTCCGGCACGCTGCAGCTCTCGTCCGACACAATGTCGGCGCTGGACATCAACACCACTGGCTCAAGCGTCAAGGTCTCGTACGAATTCGACTCGTGCCCGACGTCCATGATGACGGGGACATCAAGGCCTGTCTCATGGAAGGCGCGTCCGCCACTTACGTGCCGTTGCAGTTCTACAACTCGCAGAAGGTCATCACAGGCGCCACTATCGACGGCGTCACGGCCACCAAAACGTCCTCGAGCTTCCTTTGGTCGGCCAACTCGGGATCGTCGTCCAGCACCTGGTACAAAAGCGTCGAGTTCTCTGTCTCGTCGGACGACGGCGAGACCCTCAACAGCACATTCGCCTTCAGTAGCACCTCGAGCTGCGCCACCTCGGAGGTTCAGTTCAACTCGGCATCGACGGCGGACGGTGTCAAAGGAAGCACCAGCTCAAGCTCGAGCTCGTCCATCGGCGCCATCGTTGGAGGCGTCGTGGGCGGAGTCTGTGCCGTGTTAATTATCGTAGGATCGGTCATTTCATTCGACGACGCAACCACGCGTCCAAGGACGAGGATCCATGAGAACGACATGGAAAACCAGTACCTGTCGCCCACGGCCAAGCCAAAGGCGGCGCCTGCTATGGGTGGCGCGGCTGCGTTCCAGTCGGATCACGATGACCATGACGACCATCAGCCACTGGCCTCACCGACCGTGGACTACGCCGAGTCATTCTCGCCTGCTGCCATCAGCTCTAAAGCTCCCAGTTCCAACACGCCCAGCGCTACCGGTTCTAATGCTCCTAGCTCGCACCTGAGCGACTCGCCGATGCAACCTGCTGCTACCACTGCTGCGGCTGCAGTTCCTGCTGCAGTTGTGGCGGCAGCATTTAACGTGGATTCGCCCGCGTCTTCTGCGGCGTCGGAGCACTCGTCCCTTGCGATTTCCAACGAATCGTCCGCTCGCTCGAACACACCGGAACCGACGTACACGGAGCCGACGTACGCCTACAGCTACAACACGGCCCCGAGCCCTCGCCGACAGACGTCGAACGCCATGGCTGCGCCGACACTTTCAGCACCAGTTGTGCCTCGTCAGGCTTCGGGAACAGGTTTTGGACAGTATGAGGACGAGGAGGAACGCTCAAGTTTTGACATTGACGACATGCGCGAGTTTGATGCTCGTGCCACGTCGTCTGGGAAGAATTTTGCTCCGTACAGTGCCGCCGACCCATACGCCAACACGGTGACGTCGCCGCAGAGCTACGTCCGCGCGACGAGCTTGCGCCGTCCCAACCGCCAGCCCAGCAACACGCGAATGTCTGGCCGCGAGTCGAATCGTTTCTCGAACAACGCGTCGATGCTTTCGAACGACAGCTACGCCTCAACTGCTCCTCGCCAGACAAACAACAACTCGATGATTTCCAACAACACATTGAACCAGTCGAGTGCATCTCTGGCAGCCAGTACAATCCAGACGCCAGCGGACAATTATTCGTACAGTGCTCGGTCCACTGACACGATGACAGACAACTCGTCGCTGCAGGACAGCTACTCGCCCGCACCTTTATCGTCGGGCCAACAAGACCTGTCGTCGTCCCAGCGAAGCCTGCGTGAGAGCGGTGGCTACAGCCGTGAGTCCCTGAACATTCTGGGCTACCCGTACTCCAAGAAGAGCGGACGACACCACAACGTCACAGGTTAGCTCCCTATTCTTTTGACTTATCACTTATGCAGCGCATGTGGCTCAAGTGGACAGCAGCTTCCTGCTAGCGCGGGGTTTTTGCATTGACAGCTAGCTAGCGGCCAGTGTTGCGTTGGTCGAACAGGGAGCTGTCTGTCCTCAACGCCCATGTTGTATTCTACCAACTTCACCATGGAGTCCATCTTATAACATCATGTCCTGTGTTGTTTCGTGTGATTTCTGTGGTGCTCTCTTCAGAGATGCAGTTCTAGGGGATGCTGGTTGTATTACTTTATCGGTTTTGAGTGGCGCGTTAGTCGCGACAGCAGACAAGAACCAGTCAAGCGCAGACAAGCCAAAAGCTATTGGAACCAAATCAAGAAACTGCTGCTCTTGTGGTAACGACTTGGCCGTTTGTGTGTTTTGTTTCTCTGCAGTCCAGGCATTATCTGCTAGGAGTGGTCGGAGGGGGCCAGTAGAGACGGAGAAACGTCGGTGGCAATGTTGTTTTTACGCTGGACTCGATGGTGCAGGTGGTGTCGACATAGGAGACCAACAAGTTGACCACGACGCGTGACCCAGATGCTCGAGCACTTGATCATCTCGAACAGCAGGTGAGCTCTCTGCAGTGAAGCGTCCGGGTCGACTTGCAGCGCAGTGGAGTCGACGTACAGGCGGTTGTGGATGAAGTCGACTGCCCCTTGTGCTTGCTCCAGGGTGAGTGCGGAGCTCCCTCGCATTTCGTTCTCCTTTGTTGATCTTGTTGGGGTAACATTAAGCACCGGCATGGGGAGCTGGAGCACCGACTGGAGTCTTGTTTCGCTGGGAGCCATGCTCAGGATCTTGCCGACGGAACTGTGATCGACACACCCGATGAACGTCCGATTGTCTAAATTGTCAACCACTGGCAACGCTTGGACCGACGCAGCGTCTAGCACTTGCTGCAATTGCGTCTGCCCCATGTCAAGTGTGAGCAGTGGGAACTTCTGAAGCATGACGTCGCGAACCTTGATCTCCTCAAGACGTAGCATGGGCAAGTGGCAGAATAACCCCTTCTTGGCAATGACGCTGTCGTAGACAGATACACGAAGCGCGCAGCCAACGCCTGAGGCTATCAACGTGGAGAGGATCAGCGGGATGGTGTAGACGAGTTGTCCAGTGAACTCGAGCGCGATCACTGCGGGCAAGCGCAGGTTAATTTTTTTAAACCAGTCGAAGGAGACTTTCGACTGGTTTCCTACCTGCCACGGACGCTGTGTTGGTAGTCGAGGCAACGAACCCAGCACCTCCAGTGAGAGCGTATCCGCCTGCCACAACGCCCGATGTCGGGAACATGACCTGCAAAACCTCGCCGAAAAATCGACCAAACATGGCGCCTGCTACGAAAGTCGGCAAGAAATCTCCAGCTGGAATTGGCAGCGAAGTTGACAATGCTGTCGCGCCAAGGCGAAAGGAACCTGCGAGTGGGAGCGCTGCAAGCAACGACAACGACGAGTTGGTGTGCCATCGATCATGTAGAGATGACCCCGAGCTGAATAAATCTTGCACCACCTCTCCAATCGTTAATCGGAACAAGCCCTCAGGAATGCAGAGAACTACTGCGAGCGGAAGGAGCAGTGCCCACGATGCCAGTACGACATGCTTGTCCGCTGCCCACAGCTTCCATCGCTGCTTGAAACCTGTCGAAGCGGATGCATATAATGCGCCCAAAAAGCCCATGAAAACCGCAAGTGCGGCAAAGGCTGCCACTTCGATGAATTGAAACGATTCGTTGGCGAAGTTTGTGGGGAACATAGGGTGATACGTCGCAATGGAGCTGTCGTGCACCATGATGACGGCTTGTCGAGTTAGCAAGGCACTCATTGCCGCAATGAACGCTCGCCAGTAATTCTGCAACCACGACAGGGAACGTTACCATGGAATTGATGACTCGGTTGCCAAGTCTGCAGACCTACCGAGACCATGAAGACTGTGCTGGTCACCTCGATCGCGAATAATGCGCCGCCAATGGGCGAACGAAAGGTGCAAGCAACACCGATAGCGCAGGCAGCATCGTAAATCTGGCGCCGCATCAAGTCGCTGTCGTAGACCTGACGGCACCAGCTCAAATGCTTCATGAGACGATGCGCGATGATAGACGACGTGTGCACGAACGGCCCCTCTTTGCCAACAGAGACGCCACTACCCAGCGCCAACGACAGCCCTCCGATTTTAGAGACCAGCGTTCGTGCTCGAAGACATCGACTGGCGTCCCTGCGGCTCTCGTACGAGATGATGCTCTTCATTTCGGGAATGCCGGATCCCGCGGCCATTGGGTCGAAGAATGCTGTCCAGACAACGCTGGCCGTGGCAACAGCAACAGTGAAGACGCTCCAGACAGCGAACTCGGCGTAGATGTTTTCGAGGGGGCGATAGCTTTCACGAGTTCCCTGCGAGTCCAATTCAAGCCTAGCACTGACATTCCGATGATGTCATTGACGAGTGCAGCTGTCGGCAGGGAGTACTGTGAGTTTCGCAACAAGTTTTTGCAGAGTGCTCACTTTACCTAAGACCCCGAGCAGGACGAGCAGCAGGGCTTGCTTCCCTTCCTTGTGCTCGAATCGAAGAAAGCGTTCCAGTTGGCGTGACCAGGTGCGTTTCGAGAGGACGAAAGCTGCCCATTCGCCGCGGACCGATGCTTTCTTGCTGTGATCTTTCGCCACTTCCGGCAGCATTTAGGTCGGCTAATACCAAACTTGAACGCCCAAAATGGCCTGGCCAAAATGCATTCAACGAATCCCACATTGCAATCTGACACACGTTGTAGGCCCTTGTCCCATATGTGGCTCGCATTGAAGACGCTGAGTGTTTGACGCATCATTTTCGTTGCTGTAGGCCAAGACCCGCGACGATGGAGGCGCGCGGGGCCTTCCTGGCGCCGGTGCTGGTGCCCGTAAGCAGTTGCTTCGTCAACCTGCCTCCTGCCTTCGTGCAGGCCTTCATCGGCAGCCCCGACCTGGTACATTAGTGGCCACCTTCTGAGAGCGCGTAAAAATTGACAGTACTGACACATTCTTTTGAGCAGATGGGGGCGGCGCCACTGTCTTGGAGCTGTCATGGGAGACTCTGGATGGCTATGTGCAGCGTGCGTGCGTGGGCTGGATCGGTGGTTTGGTGAAAGACACCATGAGGAGGTTCACGATGTCATCGTACAGGGATATCTAGACTTGTAGGCTGACTTTAATGTTTCTATTGGTCGGTTGTTGCGTACAGCGACATCATTGAAATGTCAGTGGAGTTTGCACGCTGCATGGGGATTGTACGTTGAAGAAATGGCGGTTTTCGTGTAAAGAGGGAGGTTTTGAGATTGCTGTTTCGTGACGTAGCAAGAGTTTCTGGAGAAGGCTCCGCAGGCGTTTGTGGGGGTCCATGTTGTGGAAGCACTTCCTATTGCTAGGCAAGTGAATGTAGAGCCTTGCACGCCAGACGACTGGGAGTTGATTCAGCTGCACGCTGGGGCGATTGAGACGGAGCTGCTGCGGCAGGTACAGACCTTGCAAAATGACTACAAGGTGAAGACATGCTGATGGGGGATAACGTTGTTTGGATAGATGTGCGTCGTGAATGATAAGCTCGTGAGCCCCATCTGGATCAACCAGAACACGTTGATTCGTGTGCGAGCGTCTCTACCGGTTGGAATGTACGTGAAAGTGCTGCTCTCCACCTAAGGAATGACAAATCATGACTCTCGTGGAGTTGATGTAGGGAACACGCTCGTTTAACGCCAATATCCGAGGTCATTGTAGCCCCGAAAGAACGTCGACGACAGGAAGAAGCGCGTAGTTTGAGCCCAGACCTCTACTACGAGCAATCCCCACCGCTGCTCGTGCAGGTATGGATAATTACGGGATCTAGATTAAACCCCTTGAAACTTAACTACTTCGTTGATTACGACAGGAGAGTGCCGGCAGTTTACGAAATGTCACCGACGATGAGGTGTGGGTTCACCCTGAAACTCTAGCGCTTCTTGATGGTGCTGTTATTTCTGATGCTCCGTCAAATGCTCAAGAAGCTCCTGTGGTGGCTGTGTGGGGCTTGGAAACCCAGTCAGAGACTGTAGTGTCATCTGAAGCCACCGAGTCTGGTGAGATTTCTCGGTGAGTTGTTTACATGATGCCATTCAGATCTTGATTTGTCCTCACTAAGGTGCAACTTCTATAGGAAACTCCCGACGTGCTACGTTGCAAGGTTGAAAGGATCTCATAACGTTGGGCGAGGCAATATTGTACTCAATCATGGTGCAGTTGCCAGTCTAGGAGTTACTGAACATACCCCGGTGCAAGTTCGTGTGTTGAAACTTCCGGATCTTCCTCCAGCTTTTGTGAAATTTTCAATCTCCGAAGACCTCGAAGGAGATAATTCTGGACTAGCTGGACGTATCCAGCAAACTTTTTGCGCTGGGGTTCCATGGACTCCAATCACATTATCAGCTCAGGTTCTGTGATTCGACTCTGTCTTGAAAGTGGAGAAACCATTCGAGGAGTGCTTGATGTCGAATACGACGCTGACGAGGCTTTCACCGCTGAACAATTGGAAGGTAAATTGTTCTCTGTTAGACCGATAAACGCTATCTCACTGATATCAGTTTTATTTATTTTTTGACAGGGGTCCCTGTCGGTGCGTTGGAAAAATATTCCGTTCTTGGTGGAAGCAATGGCAGTCATGTGTTGTTACCAAGTCAAGTGACAATATTAAGTGCTACGGGGTCTCAGCAGCAAGTACTAATGAAAGTCCGTGCTAAAGCTGCTGCAACAAATGCCCTAAATCACTCCATGCTGCAACTGTCGCGTGGTGCAAAACCTACGCTGCGTTGATGAAGGCAGTACGACCGATTTTGTCGCGAGACGCGTCAACTGCGCGCGTTTTGATGGGTACAAAACCAGCAGGATGCGCTTTGCTACATGGCGAACGAGGAAATGGGAAGTCTACTCTTCTCCGCGCCTTGACAGATGAGGTGGAGACTTCCCTATGCTTTTGGCGTATACAATAACTGTGGAATGCCGAAACCTGCGCGGACTCAAGATGGAATCGGTGAAATCACGACTGAGCGATCTATTTGACGATGCCACTGCACACGCTCCAGCACTTATTGTTTTGGATAACCTGGATGCGTTAGTACCGGAAGAAGACGAATCTGCTGGCGCCGCAAATGAGCAATCGCGTCGAATCGCAGAACTGCTGCTCGTACTGATGAACCAAAACTGTCAGCGGATGTGGAAATCGACGGCTGAGTTGAACGCGTCCTTCAAGCGGGAAAACGAATCAAGTGAAACTCTTTCGGGTGAAGAAAACCATCTCGCTCGAGTCAAACTGTTGGAGACGCTTGGCAACGCGATGCAAAGCAAAAGCGTTGCTGTGGTCGCTGCTGCTCGGTCTGATACAAGTATCCACAAGACATTACGAGGCTGCGGACTTTTTGATAGGCCTATTCGCGTGTCCGCTCCGGACGCAGAGCGGCGCGAGACACTGATAAGAGAGATGCTTCAAATGAAGATTGAGAATGCGAACTCGACGAAAAGGGAGGCCAAAGCAACACGGCAGGTTGAAATCGACCCTAGCATTGATTTCGGACTGTTGTCTTCGTTGACTGAGGGCTACAGTCTTCGTGACTTATCAAGCGCCACCGACCGTTCCCTGCATCAAATGTTCAAGCGCGAAGCTCTGTTAAAGCCTTCCAAAGGCTCTGATGTAAACCGGAAACTCCAACATAGTGATTTTGTGGAAGGTATTGAAGATTTCCAACCTACCGCTTTGATCGGGGTGGATTTATTCAAGAGTTCTGTCAAATGGAGTGACGTTGGCGGATTGCAGCAGGTTCGGACAGTTCTCAAAGATACACTTGAGCTCCCGACTCGCTACGCGAAGCTATATGACAACACTCCCATTAAGCTTCCGGCAGGTATGCTTTACGGCCCGCCTGGCTGCGGGAAGACATTACTGGCAAGCGCGGTAGCACACGAATGCGGGCTGAACTTCATCAGCGTCAAGGGCCCTGAGGTTTTGAACAAGTACATCGGTGCCAGCGAGCAAGCGATCCGCGACTTGTTCGCGCGCGCTGGCTCGGCTGCTCCTTCTGTGCTCTTCCTCGATGAATTTGACTCTATCGCTCCTCGCCGAGGAGCCGACAATACTGGTGTCACTGATCGTTTGGTGAATCAACTGCTCACATTCCTCGACGGTGTGGAGGCTCGAAAGGTGAGAGAAGTTGTAGTGCGCTGTTTGCTGAGCCGCAAGTTTCACATTGCGCTGTTTGCAGGGCGTCTACGTGCTGGCGGCCACAAGTCGGCCAGATATGATTGACCCAGCGCTTCTTCGCCCAGGCCGCTTGGATAAATCTCTTTACTGCGGTTCGTTGGGCTGTTATTGTGCACATTCCCAACAGGTGATGAACTCATAGCTCAAATTGGTTGTTGCAGGTTTCCCAACTGAGATAGAGCGCTTGGATATTCTTCGTGCCGTTTCAAAGGACATGGAGCTGTCCGATGAGGCGATCGAGTACCTTCCTGAGGTTTCGGCAGCTCCGAAAAGCGTGCACTTCTCGGGTGCTGATCTGCAGGCGGTGCGTGTTACTTGGTAGAGTGATCTGCGCTCTCGACTAGGACCTGACGGTGTTGTTCGTGGAAACAGATCATGTATTCGGCGCAGCTAGAACTTGTACACGAAAAGCTCAACGGCGATCACTCCAGGTTTGTTCCGTGGCTCTTATCGATCTCAAGAGCGCGTCACTAATGCACTCGTTGCACTTCTTCCGTCAGTGTGATCACCAAGAGCCACGTGCAGACGGCATTTGAGAGCGCCAAGCCGTCCACCTCGCAGTCCGCTCGACTCGAGTTCGAGCGCATGTACGCTGGCTTTTCCAGAGCTCGCAACACAGATTTCTCCGTCGCCACCTCGGACGCTTCTGCCAGCAGCGATTCGCTCAAGTCACACGTCAAACACCAGCGCACAGCACTCGCCTAAGAAAAAGAAAGGAAATAAAGTCCGGCATTTCATCACTCTTCTTCTCACTATAGTGACACCACTTGGCAAGCCAATCTTCCTACGTAAACGAGCATGGCCAACATCGTGGGGCTCTCGAGTCTCAACAACAGCAACCGCAACGACGAGCGCGAGGACGGCGCCCAGCCCAACCAATACTATGCCGGAGGAGCCTCTGACCGCGGCGGCGGCTCGGGCCTGTCGGTCATCGGCCCCGGGGCGACGACCACGTGGCCAACATCATCGGACGGGCGCAGCAGGACGCCAGGGCGGCGGCGGCGGCCGGCGAGGCGGTGCAGCCGCGCCACGTGATCACGTTCTACCGCGAGGGCTTTACCGTCAACGATGGACCCTACAGAGCGCGCTCAGATCCTGCCAACCGGCCGTTCCTGGAAGCTCTGGAGCAAGGGTGGGTGTGTCATTGCTAGGGTTTCTTCATTAGGGTTTCACCAATCGACCCATGCACTCCTTGTTCGCAGACACGTGCCGCAAGAGCTAGAGGGAGAGAACCGCAATGAACCGGTGGAGATCAGTCTCGTGGACAAGCGGGAGGAAGACTACGTAGCTCCTCCGCCACCGGCGTACACGGCGTTCTCGGGAGAAGGCCAAAGCATGGGGTGGGGTGCACTTTGAAGAGAGAAGAATGGGGCGAGAGAGTGCTGATGAAATGGTTAACATGAACAGATCGACAGCGTATTCCGAGGACGTGGTGATCCAAGGGGCAGCAGTGCCGGCGGAGCGCCCAGTGATTGACGACAAGAAGCCCACGACGACGCTGCAGATCCGTCTGCACAATGGCCAGCGTCTGCGCGAGACGCTCAACTTGGACCACACCATTCGCGACCTGCACGCTATTATCCAGCTGTGAGTTTGCTTTATTGTGGAAGTTGGTGAGGCCTTTGACTGATTGTGGATTTGAGCGATAGCAACGACGCTGGCGCACAGCCGTACACACTGCTGGCTGGGTTCCCTCCTCGCCCCGTGCCCACTGACCTGGAGCAGACGATCGAGCAGGCAGGACTGAAGGGAGCCGCCGTCACGCAGAAGCTCATTTAGCTTGAAGATAATGGAGCAATTGTTCACTTCAACTTGTAGCCATCTCAACTTTAACGAGAGCAGCTAACTTTCACAACCTTCGCATGTCAGCTCCACGCCGCGGCGGAGGCAGCACCGCCAAGGCGTTCTTGGTCCAGGTCTACGTCGCTCTGCAATCTTCCGCGCGAACAGTCCCCACCATCAACGGCATCGACTGCTCCCGCCTGTGGATCCAGGTGCGCATCAGCGATTTCAGTAGAATACCTTGTGAATAAATATCGTTGGATGGCTGCACCAGGGCGTCGTGGTGCAGAACTCTGACGACGGAGAGCAATGCGTGGTGGACGACGGCACAGGAATCGCCAGGCTGGAGCTCAAGACCTTCTTACGAATGCTCCTCCTGGGGTCGACGCGCGTCCGCAAGTCGGTTCGTTCTACGCTTCTCTCCACTAAAGTTGTTCCTACTTAGACGTGATGTTGCCCAGGTGACTATGTCATGGCAATTGGGCCGCTGCAGAAGGCAGACGCAGGCGCTTCTAACTCAATACGAACGCTGTTGGCCCATCAAATGATGAGGCTCGACACAAAGCTGCAACGCGAGCCGACGTGGTTCCTAGAAGTGATCGAGTACTGGACCTCAGTCGTCCCCACAGCCGAATAGAGAAGTTTGCACTCGCGCTTGTTCATTTTCGCACCTTTGAGAGGCTTAAAAGCGAATTACGCGACATCACTATGGACAGCTCTCTCTCTCTATCGATCAGCGCTTGCGCGTGCAATGCGCGCAGCAGCAGCAAGACCTGAAGAGGCATCACTCGCTTGAGTGAGCCCGAGTTACTCGTCCTTGGGCTTCTGGCCAGACTTCTTGGCCTCCGACGCCGACAGTACCTTCGGCGGCAGCTCCTCCTCCTCTTGGTCGTCCTTGTTGTCCTTCTGCGCCACATTCTTGTACTGAGCCAAGTCGTCTGCGCCGAGCCAGTAGTCCAGCAGAGCCACCAGGATGGCCACGACGATGGCGATGACCAAGATGCCGGCCAGCACAGCCAGGATCGTGTGCTCCATGGCCCACTCGATGGTCGTGTCAACGATCTTGGAGAAGAGACCTTCCTCTGGGATGGGTCCAGTCGACTCGGCGTTCTTCCATCCGCTCTCGACAAAGTCCAAGAACCTGAACAGCGCAAACAACTCAAAGTTAAGACTTGACCATGCTAATGTTTGCCAGGCAGCACGTACGCAGGAAGCGAGCGCCCGCCCTTGTACTTGTACACGTTGCCGTTGTTGATGTAGAAGAGCGACGGGTATCCGTTGACGCCAAAGCGAGAGCACACACGGCGGTGCACAGTGCAGTCCACCTTGGCGACCTGCGTGGAGCTGCCTGCCTCCTTGAGCGAGCGACTCAACTTGTTCCAGGTCGGCGCCTACAAGAAGAACGACCACGTCAGCATCACCACAACCCCTTGAAGTTATCTCCCAAAGTCCATACCAAACGCTTGCAGTGGCCGCACCACGGAGCGTAGAACTTGATGATCCACGGCTCCTTGCTGTTCAGCACCTGCTCCTCGAAGCTCGTGGTGGTCAGCGATACCACTGCACTCTTGCGCTCGTTCTCGGCCTGCTCAGCCGCCGCCACCTTCCTCTGCTCCACTGCAGCAATCAAAACAACACCAACAACAGTCATCAGCCTCTCATTGACTCTCCTGGTCCAAGTGACGTACCAAACTCCTGGTACGTCAGCACCTTCTCCCCGAACTGCTTCTTGTGGCCGTCAGTGGCGAACGCAGCCATGGTGGCCACGTCACGGCGGCCGTTGTAGTCGTAGTACAAACCCTGCTTCACCACCTTGAGCGTGGGGTAGCTCTGCACGCCGAAGCGCTCACAGATGCTGCGCTCCGTGGTGCAGTCCACCTTGGCCACCGTCACGTCCGAGCCCTGTAGCTGCGACGCCTGCGACAGCTCATCGATCACCGGCGCCAGCTTCTTGCAGTGGCCGCACCAGGGCGCGTAGAACTTGACGAACCACGTGCCCTGGCTGGTCTGGTGGTCGAACGTCGTCTCGGTTAGCGCCACGGGCTCGGCCTGCGCGCTCTGCGCGGCCATGGCGAGCGTCGACAACAGCAGCAGGGCGACGCGGAGTGCCATGATCACTTGGGGAAGGGGGGAACAAGGCACTTTTTGTATTGGACTTGTGTTATTACTTTTGGAGCCGAATGATGACGCCCCTTTTGCTATTGTGAATATCGCGATAGAATATGGCAAAAACTTGTTAAAAAGCTCATTTCGCTGGCTTTGCCGCTTTCTTCTGCTCAAGAAGTCTTCGGTACTCGATGGCGTCTTCTTCGATGTGTTGGTGGACCTCTTTGCGCTTGGCAGAAATGTCTTCTGGTAAGAACTCATTGGACGAAATCAGAGGCTCGAGATTGTCGTCCGTCACGTCCTTGCCGATCACACCTTCGTTCCGACCCAGCAGCTCCAGCTCCACGCAGTTCCTGAGGATCACCTCGGCGAACTTCAGCACGTACACACCGCAGTCGTAGCCGTTCTGCTGCTGCGGTGCCTTCACCTTGACTGACAGTACGCCTTCTGGCGCATACTCTGGTAGTGCATTCTTCACGTCTTCGCTTAAGCGACATTTGTAGTTTTCCCACTCCAAACGCAAAAACCTAAGTGCAAATGTGATGAGTGAATACAACAGGCAAAGCAACATTGCTTTCATCAGAATGCCCGCCACTTACATGCGGAGATTGCGTACAATGGCTGCTTTTCGGTGGTATGATCCAAGTGGGTCCAGCACCGCAATGCACGAAAAGGCCTCGTCGTTATCCTGAAAAAAGAAAAGTCGTGCCAGTTAGCCCAATGCCATAGTAACTATGCCGATGCACAAACACTCACATCGTTTGCTTGGTCGCCCGTCGCGGCAAGTCGAGGATTTAAAATGATAGCGAGGCTCCAGTGCAAACTGAACAACAACCAAATACAAGAGTAAGTTCCTGTCCTCCTCCTCCTTCAAACCCAACGCAGCACTTACTCTTTGTTGATGGGAATAAATATGATAGAGCGGTCGAAGAACTTTGACCGCGCGAGCCATGTCGACACGTTCTTGTATCCAGTCTCCAACCGTGCAGTCGAAGTCGAACCCTTACCAGCTCGCAATCTGGAGTAGAAGTGCGAACTCAGGAAAAGCACTTTCTCCTGCACAAGTTCATTGTCTCGATAATCCTCCAGTATCATACGCCTGCAATAGATAAAACTCAGCACAGCGAATTGGTAATCGGCAATCAACTGCCATGCACTTACTTGAAGTAATAATCGATGATGTTGTCGTTCAGGTACCGCCGAGGTTTCAGTCTTGACACGTCGCGCCGAATAATCGTAACGATATCCGACGTGCAGGGTGGCAGTGGATATGTCAGCACCGGAGCGTTCCTTTCGCTGCTTTCATCATCTGATTCCGACGAGCTGTAATCAAGACAAGTCTTATTAGAACTCACCATTAACAGAACTGAGAGGAGTCAATCCGCACGCACCTCTCTACTTCTCCTTCCTTGTTCCTTCGCCGCTTTCGACGCTGAATTGCTCGATAACTGAACGGCTCATTGACCAAATTTTGAAGATATTTCTTTGCTCGCTCCTTGCTATCTCTGACAGCAAAATACAAAGAAATGTTAGCGATCAGATTAAAATCGCATTGAAACCACACTGTACATTGACACGATATCCGCATGACTCCGCAGGATATCTTTAATTCCTTCGAGGTCAGTGTCCCCAGAGGCATCTTCCAGCGGACGGAGCATCATGTATGATTTCGTATCGTCTTTGGTTCACAATAAGCATACAAAAACGTCAAGCTTACAGTATTCAAATTAGTCCCATCACACTGGCATACCTGACGCTGTTGGATCGTAGAAACCCTTCATCACGATACGATCCGCTGCTTCTGGCATAGGACACTTGAATACTAGAAACGATGCTTCATCAACCAATTGTTCAATCCGTTCGGGTTCCTCAGTCCCCATCGCAACGTCTGTCTCGAAGTCTTTGGCAATTCCATACAGCCTGTACACAAACAAATAATTTTAGTTCAACTATCAAAAAACAACATGGTGTTGAGGTAGTCGTACCGAACATCCCGCAATTTTTCATAGTCCAGCAAGTAGTAGGATTTGAACGGCCACTCCTCATACTTCCCCGAATGGAACTCAAGCACACACGGTCGTTCTGGAAAAACAGGTTTGCAACGCACTGGAAAAGGCCAATCATCACGTCGCAGTCCCGAATCTTGGCAATAGACGAAGACTCGATCTGCTTCAAGTCAACTGCCGCAGACCTGTCCCTCCCCGCCACCTTTTGATCTTCTTCCTCGTCAGAGAGAATCACCTTGGCGTCAGTCGATCCATTAGTCGAGATAGTACTTTTCGCATTGTTGCTGCTGTCAGCTTTTGCTTCAACGTCGGAGTCGGAGTCCGAATCCAACGCGATCGGTTCTGCCGCAGACCCTTCAGTACTATTCCTCCGTTTCCCCAACCGAGTTGGTCGCGGGTTGCTTCGTATTGTGAAGGAGTCCGAGCAAATCCTCGATAGCGACGAAAGCCCTAATTTATCGCGATCCCGGAGTTCGTATCGAGATCTCTGCGGCAGGCTAGTCGATCCAAATCTTTGCCGCTTCGGTGGAGACGTCCGACGCTTTTCAGCGGCTCGCAACGGCAAACGTGGCTTGGGGTTTCCTGGTGCTGGTCTCTTGTGCCAACCACTCGAAGTTATTGGTGGGGTAGAGCTATCAACCCGTTTGGGCGCGGGCGCGCTGGCAGCTTCCAAGGACGACCCAAGTCTTTGCGCCCCGATCCCTCGATTTAAGGCCGTTCTTCTTTGTCATCAGACCCGTGATAAATTCGTCTTGCTTCTTCGGTGGGATAAATTTCTGCAACGATCAAAGAACAAAACACAAGGAGCTCGTTAGATGCCTCCTTCAATTGTTTCCCACAGCCTCGTACGGTTTCCAGCACTCCGTCCCCATTGGTGTTGATAATGGAACTCCCGGGCGCCGCCACGCTCTGGCCGCTGGCCCGCACTCGGCCACTACTTTGGTACTTGGGCGCTCTGTTGGTCACAACCCCGGTTCACGCTGGGGCCTGTCATCACGCGCTCGCTCATGACTCGGCTCCGACCCAAAATCGAAGTCATTGTGTGTTTCTTCCCACGACTGTCGCTGGTAGTTTCCAGGGCTAATGGCCATAGCATCGTTAATGTTAGCCAACGCAATAGAACACTTGCTCGAACAGCTCAAACGCACGGTCTGGAGCGGTCGGCCACGCGGTCAAAGGCTTCCGTGTTCTGGTGGTGAGGTCCTTCCGAGGAACGTCCACCCGACGGCGCCGACATGCGGTTGGAGTGGTGGCGGGCAGCGCCGAAGCGGTGACGGTCCCCCATCGCTTCGCCAATGATGCGCTTTTGTATGACCCGTGGGGTACACTGACAACGTAACCCCGTTCAATTCGATACAAAATGGCATCGGAGGCCGCGCCGCTTCCTGCAGGGTGGCTGGTGCGTGTGTCGCGCTCCAAGGGCAAGATCTACTACTACCACACAGCCACAGGCAAGACCCAGTGGTCGAGACCTACAGCCGACGATCAAGAGGAGCTGGAGACGCAGCAGCAGACAGAAAGGAAGCGGCGAAGGGTGGAGGAGACAATAGTCCAAGAGCAGCAAAATGACAGGAGCAGCATGCTGCACACGCTCATCGCAACGTCGATGCGTGTCGGGGCAGCTCTGTCACTAGAGGCACCAAGAAAGCGGTGGTATTTACGCCCTGGAAGCACCAGCTGGAGGCAGTGGAGAAGGTCATCGCAGCGATCCAAACAGGAGACGGGGCCACGGAGAAGTTCCTGTTGCAGCACAGTACAGGAGCAGGCAAGACGCTCACGATTGCAGCGCTGACTCACCAGCTATTGTACGTGAAAGATACAACAGAGCTGCAGTTCCACACGGTTGTGGTCATGCTCGACCGAGTCAAGCTGAACGAGCAAGTGGGCGACGCTGTCGAGCGGTACTTGAGGCAGAATGGCGTTGATGAAGTTTTCCGAGCTGAGAGTATCGACCATTTGGCCAAGTTGTTGGATGTGTCGGAGATGAATGACACACAGAGGTCGCAGCGAGTGATTATCACCACAACCCACAAGATGGGACTGCTAGTACGTGACGACGTGCTGTTGACGCGATTGCTGCACCGAAGTGCGAAGTCAAAGAAAAGTGGAGAAGGTAGTGAAGGAGACTGTACTTTGGATGATGCATTTCGGCGTGTTGCGATCATTACGGACGAGGCGCATCGATCGCATACTTCGTCCACACGCGAGGCTATCGAGAAAGTCATGAAAGCAGGGGAAGGGAGTCACGCTCTACTAACGGTACGTTTGGTTGTTTGAGCTTGTTCCGAAAGGTTCATTATTTTTATTGACTCTTTTGAAATGGTGTTGGAGTTGTAGTTTATAGGCTTCACTGCAACACCAAATTCTGATGCGCTCGAGCTGTTTGGTTCTCCATTTGATGAAAACTTCCAGCATCCATTCCATTGTTACCCAATTGAACAGGCCACAGCCGACGGCCGAATTATGAATGTGTTGGCAGATTATACGTGCATACGCTGCGAGATCGAGACATCAGTATTCCCCACATCGGTGCAAGAACTACTCGATACGACGCTAGGTGCTCGGCGACGTGTTCTCGACCACGCCAGCGATGACATTGCCGTTCTAAAGGCCAAAGCCTCCATCATGATGACGGATTTCTTGCACGTGAAGCATGACCATCCGAAGGTTAAATGTATGATGGCGGTGCGCAGCCGCCAGGATGTCGTGCGGTACTATAAGTTGATGAGAACATTTATCGCGAAGAAGCGGCTTGGATGGAATTGCTACGCGGCTTTTAGTGGAACAGTAATGGTAGAAGATGATGCCGGCGCCAAAACTGTCACCGAGCAAACGCTAAATGGTCAGCACGTTACGCTCGCCGTAAGTGATATTGTTATAGTCTGCGATAAGCTGGACACGGGATACAACGAGCCGCTCCTCGCCTGTATGTATGTCGATCGCTACTTGCGTTCCAGCGCTCACATTGTGCAGCTTCTAAGTCGACTGAACCGGCGGCACAAGAGCAAACCCATTGTCCGCGTATTAGACTTTGCAAACCATGCGGCTCAAGTTCGACGCGGTTTTACAGATTTTTGGCAGGAGGCTAAAGCGCCGCGAACTGCAGATATGATCGACGAGGCAGCCGAGCAATTCGACTTGGTAACAGCGATTGCTATCCTCTGCGACTTTTTCCCTGAGCTATCTAAATCGCCAGCAGATATCGCGGACCCTCGTATGTTTGTGCTGAATCAAATCGTACCAATGGAACGCGATACTTTTCAGCAAGTGATCGATGCGCTCCGTGGCGCCGCTGTGGCATTCAAGAGACTTGAAATGGCAGACTGTAATGACGTCTTTGATGCAATGTCGCCCTTCAGGTACATCCACCTCAGCTGTCGGCTTGGTACTTTCACTATTGACGACTTGTTTGTTGGAATTAGTTACAATCTGCTTTCTCAGCTGAAGAAAGAGACTGAAAGTCATCTTGTTGCAGTCGATGCGGAAGTCGAGTTAACACTAAGCAAGATCAAGGCCAAGATGTCGGCCAGGGTATGTCACTATCACAAGTCATTTTGCGGAACGCTGTACCCTCAATCCCTCCTGGTACGTCGTCTACACTACTGGAATCCCATGAATTAGACATAATATTGTTGTTTTTCAGGACCGAGCGAATTGTGGCTCGACGTTATCAAAGGCAGTCCCGTGCCTGCTGCAGTTTGGCCAACTGGAGCAATGTGAAACGTTTTCGCTATTGACGGCTGCACGGAACAACCACTGCCACGTTGAGTGCTCTGCTGCAGCACAAGTGCTGGATGCAACGAAAGACGTTTCGGTTCCTACATCGCTGGTCAAAGGTACCCCAGGCGTGGTCAATCGTATGCAGGCACGGTTAGCTGCGATGCGAAAGGAGCTTGCCGTGTTTGTACAGGATGATTGACAACCCCATGGGGTTGTCAATCGAATGTGTTCCGCGCTCTGTTCATCTCTTCGAGAAGCAAGGATAGTCCCCGGTAAAGCTCTTGGAATTCGTTCTGTGAATAGGCGCAAATATCGAGCGTCCGTGATGGTGTGAGGATCGACAAACACAAGCGGTCGTCCGTCTTGTTGGCCACGGACCGGCGGAATACCGAAGTCTGCTTGCCTGTCACTATTCCAGTGATTTTCTCAATTGGGATACCTTTGCTGTGAGAGAATAGGCCTGCGCGGTGTTGCAGGTCGTCATCTACCAGCTTTTGATGGTCGGCAGAATCCTCAGGCGGAGGCTTTCTCCAAATTATGTAAGAGCACAAAACATCCGTGAAGATGAGTTTGGTGTGAGGTTTTCCTAGCCGACCGTGCTGCCAAGACAAAGGGTTAGAATATAGCATACAAAACAACTGCTGGTAGTGTTTGACGTACTTTTACCACTAGGAACCCCCGCTGTAGTCTTGCCTTGAACTGATCGATGTATGTTTCTTTCTGAATAGTTGGGGGCATCGTATCGTCAGGACTACGCTCGTTCTGCTCATCAAAAGGATTTTGCTGCTGATCCCTCCTTGTTGGGGAGGGTATTGGTGCCGCCATAAACCGTTCGTTGCGCTCAACCACCTGAACTGGGATCGGTCGAACAAACTCCTTCAACGCGCAAAAGAAATCATCGTGGACAGGAGACGTCAAAAACTGGAAATGAATCGCTTCGCTGCTAAACTGAATCTGAATCCGGCGCTCTTCGTGTCTTCCTGGAGCTACGATCCGGCTGTCTTCCAGAGTAATTCCAGTGATATCTGCGATGTCCATGTTTAAAGCGGCAAATGGTGCACCACGTCGCTCCCAAATGAGCGCCATACAATCTGTCGATATGAACAATTTCCCTTCGCACCATCCGTCCCAAGCTCCGCGCTGAAAAAAAAAAACACACCAGGTTAGCATTCTATCTACATTGGTACAACCAGCACCTACCGAATCAACGTTGATTCCTGTCAACAGCGTTTTAGCCTGTTCAGGTGCCAGCCTAGCATTGGATTGGGGTGCATGGCTCTCAACTTGATCATCAGTTGTATAATCTACGCTGCGGCTTCGCGATTGTGGAGTGTTGGGGCAGGACAATTGATTCTGTGTTACGACAGCAATCTCAGCAGCAGCCATTTCCTGTGCTGGTAAATCGTCACCAACTATTTCCGAGTCTTCAAGGGGTTCGTGCATTCGTCGTCGCTGTTATGATCATGGTGAACATAAGACAATGATTCATCGGACAACTCTAATATCCACATATTATCGGCTTCCGCGCTCCCAGGAATATCGTTTGACGCAACGTCGAAAAGTGATATAGTCGTTTCAGTGTCTCCTCTTGGAGCATACGACAGATTTTCATGCTCGCTTCGAGCCACACTTTTACGCCGTCCCCAAATTCACTGTCGTTGTTTGTACTGCGACGTGGCGAGTCGACGTCGTTCTGCGGGGAATGCTGCATGGTTCGCGAAACATTGCTACCGTTAGGGCTAGCAAAACTTGAATCCTCTGACAGCCACGGAGAATCGAGATCAGACGGACTAAGGGCCCAAACATGGGCTCGGTTGCGTCTTTTACTGAGAGCAACGGTGACTCAGCCTGTGCACTTGTCAGCATTTCGAGAGGACCTACCGCCAACTCTGTAGGGGAATTGTTCTTTGACAAGGCAAGTCGAGCTAGAAAGAAAGCACAGTTTGGTTAGATGAAGGGGTTACAACGTTGGTGAAGAACATGGGTGTTACCCGAATGTGTTGGTGATGGGATTAGCGTTGGTGTCGGGGTTGGATTGGAGTTAGCTGACGGTAATGTTGCTCCAAAATGGTCGATTTCAAGAGGTTCGTCAATAGTTGGCAATAGCTCGGCATCTCGAGAGAGTGTACCGGCACTCACCACGACTTCATCCGAACCAGCAATTTGTGAACTAGGTTGAGGGTGTAAACTTATTCCAGCCAATGCTATTTGAAAAAGAACGCTTGCTGCCTCTTTCAATCCGTCTTGATTTTGGGGATCAGAGGCTGTAGTAGTTGGCGTGTCATCCTTTAAAATCGAAGTGGTTACAACAGTCGGGTTGTTTTTGTCGGTTGGAGCTGCGAGAGGTTGGTCGTCACGATACTTTTGGTACATTTGAGTCTGCATTACTCCATTGATGAAGTGTATCTCGGTTTGGCTAAGACACTTCTCCCCAACTTGATTCTCTGCAGGACCCGCACAATGGCAGACCAGATCCTCGATATGTCGGCGCATACGGTGGATCACTAGGTTGATAGACAAAGGCAACATTTTGTCTCGCGATGAGCTATCCACACGCTCCAGCATTTCTGTTGTAAATCTGGTAACGTCACTTGACAAACTTGACCATCCTGGCATCTCGAGCTTGCCAAATGCGCGCTCGTCTTCCGGATGCAATTGTATACGATTATCTTCGAGGTACAGAATGCAAGTTCCTTTAGAGCAGTCAAAGTTATGAGGCAGCTCGTCGACCCCACAAATTAAAGGGACTGGGGCCTAAACAAGCGATCGAAGCAGATTATACGTCAGTACGCCAATCCGATCTATTTTCTGAGCATCCAAACGCACCTCCATGTACTCGTGCATAAAGGGTGGGAGCACGCTAATGACAGGGCCTGCCCAAGTAAGCGGATGTAATAGTGATGCGAGCCCCAGGGTTGTTGATGAAAGTAGTGGTATCTCATCCGACACCACAATTACTTTCATCTCTACCAATAGAAATCCCAAGAGCTGAAGGATTCGGTTCATTGTCAGATGCTCGAACATCAGCGGAAGCGACCATTGAAGCAGCAGCACGGATTTTTCATCTGTTTCTTTTCTCTCGTGTGGTCGAGATAACGTTAGCTCAGCGTTTGGTGGTGAAAACACAGCGATAAACTCTGAGCACCCCTTGTCGGGCAACGGATAATCCTTTATCCTATGCAGTATATCGTCAATGTGACCTGCATGCTAAACAGTTTCCAGGTATGCAACATTAATACTGACCCTGGCGTAAAGCAAATTGTTACAAGAGCATGGGCACCTTGTTCGTCACGATACTGCTCATTGCATCAAAATCACTCGATTCGAGCTCGCACCGCAAGCTATCTGTCGAAGCATATGCACCAGCGTAAGTGATTAGCCTTCACAGATTCTTGCTAACCTAATTCGTACCAAGAAATCCCTGTAACACCCCTCGAAAAAGGAAATAAATGGAAATTGTGCAATGATGCAGTAGCACACTGGTATGGCCATATCTCCGCGGCTGTCACGGAGATTTATCACCCCCTTCATGCACATTGCATACTGCACGCT
Organism: Phytophthora quininea; assembly: GCA_011947345.1. Classification (NCBI taxonomy): domain Eukaryota; phylum Oomycota; class Peronosporomycetes; order Peronosporales; family Peronosporaceae; genus Phytophthora; species Phytophthora quininea. Next base: position 37,663 of record JAAVTG010000581.1, on the reverse strand, counting down.
TTGTCCCTGGAAACCTCCTCCCGAAAGCATCAACACAAAAATCCCCTTCTCTGGGTGAATGTCCTCCTGCCGATACTTCTCCTTTGTCATGTTTAGCCCCAAACTCGCAACTTTCACGCCGGACGGGAAGCAAAAATGCTCCAGACTTTCAGCATTGAATTGGCTTTCTGGTGGGTGTGCGAACGCCACCGTCGCTTCGTACACATTTTCTCGTTGATTCCAGTAGTTGCGGATCGCCACGTCCACCACATCAACTCCAATTACTGTCAGATAGTCAAACAGCGGCGGCGACGAGTTATTAGCACCAATATCCGCTAGCTGCTTCTCTGATATATTGGCCTTTGTAGCAGTCTCGAGCCGGCCCAGCTCGCTCTCCACCGCCGTCTCCATCATCTCCAGCGAGCTGTACATCTCGTCCAGGGGTCCTTTGCTTTTGGACTTCCTCCGACATCTCTGTCCACGTTGATCTGGGACACATCGATACCGCTCTGCTCCAGCCACGTGTTGATGGCCAGATACCGCTCCAGATCCACGACGGACAGCACCGACTGGCGCTTGGGACTGCCACTGACCGACTGCGTCCTCTGAATGGAGCGGCTGCTGTCTCTTCGAACTCCCGTGGACAGCTTCTCAGCCGACGAGGGGCGTCTCCAGCTGGGGGACGAGCTGTCCGACCGGTCGGGCGATGCCTTGGGCTTGGGGCTCCACTTCTCGCGCAAGTGGTTGATCTGTTTGACGCGCGTCATGCCACTGAAAATGGACTTTTGCTTGGTGATGCTGGTGGCATCCTCCTCGCTGTCGCTCATGCTGAGGAGGTCTATCGACGAGACGCAGGATCTCTACTGCCGCCGAGCTGGCATTGTCGAGAAGTGCAACGGACGCTTCAACACACAGTTGGGTGACCTACAGTACTGGAGCATCTGGACTTTATACCAGATTTTTATTGATTCGACAGTAGAAGCGCATTTCTAGTTTAATGGCATCGAGGTAGTGCCACTAAACCGTGGCTTGTGTACCACCTGCATACGCAAGCTTGAGGAAGAGGACACAAGCGAAAACGGAAGTCGACGGCGCGATGGCCACCAACGCGAGCGCAGGAGGCGCAGCGCCCGCGAAGCCCTGGGAGAAGCGGCAGGCTGCGGCGGCGTCCGCTGGTACGTAGCAACTTCAGCTTCATTCGAGCCCAGAGTCATAGTAATTGACTGTTTATTGGAACGAATATTTCAGGTGGAGACTTGCTGGCTTCTGCGGGTGTGGCGCCGCAGTCGACGGCTGCTACTGGAGCTATGGGATCTTCCAGATTAGCTACAGGAGGGACTGCCACCTCTTCAGCTCTTCTGGCGGGTAGTACGGGCGTGGCAAACACTTCGACGGCTTTGAACGCGGCGTCGACGCTCAATGGGACGTCTCCCTATGGAACTGGCGCTACGACTGCTTACGGAGCGAACGGGTATGGGACGAATGGATACGGAACTACTGGGTACGGAGGTCTGGGATCGACGTATGGCACGGGGTACGGGGAATCGGAGGAGGTTATGGTGGATATGGAGGCATGAGCTCCTACGGGGGCATGGGAGGCTATGGAGGAGGCTATGGGGGGCTACGGTGGCTATGGAGGAATGTCGAGAATGGGCTACGGAGGGGATGGGCGGCATGGGCGGCATGGGCGGCATGATGGACCCCAACGGAGGCGGCCTGGGCTGGCTGTCGAGCTTCAATCAGATCGTCAGCTCCATCGGACAGATCACAGAGGTATGTAGAGTGTTTGAAGTGGTTTGTGTGTGTGCTTCCGGTGGTCTGATTTTGTGGGGGAAATGTAGCTGTTAGGGATGAATGCAGAAGCATTGAACTTTTGTATCGGTGAGTCAGCAGCAAGACATATCGTTTAACAACCGGCACGGATTGTATTTCTAACGTTTCTGCTTATCTGCGAGCAGGTAGTTTTGTCCACTTCCTGGAGCGGATAGGAGCCATGTGCGCTGGGATCGCAGCCATGTTGGCTCCCAGACCAGTGTTTCCTCCGGGCGACCCTCGGCATGGTTCGTTTCGAAACACGGATCTAAACTCCTAGTAGTACTTTTGCTGACTGTACATTGTTGTTGCTTTCACGTAGGCGAGCCGCCAGTAACAGAAGAAGAAGAGCGAAGTCGTCTCCGCCGCGTGCGTATTTTCCAGTTTATGATTAGCATGGCTGCGCTGGCCTGCGTCTACAAAGGTCTGCGGTGGCTCACTCGGTTGCGCACCAAGTCCACCCCGAAGCTTCTAGTCGCCCCTCCTCCCACCAGCATGGGGCGGGACCTGGAGAGCATTTTCCAGCGCACAGTTGGTGTCAAACGCTTCTGACTTAAAAGTTCTAAGAATCTGCCCAGATAGCTGTAGTAGTAGGGCTGTTCGCTGAAGGAATGGTTCCAGAGTTCAAATGAAGGTTTTTATATATTCAACACACCAATCCACGTGTGCGTTCTTCCTTTCTCTTTATCCCCCGCTGATGGGCGGAATGAGCGCCACTTCGTCTCCGTTCGCCAGCGCCACGTCGTCCTCGGCATACTCGAGGTTGCGCGCCAGAGCGATGCTGCCGATGGTCTCCGCCGCGTGCGGGTACCTGTTCATCAGCAGCTGACGCAGCGTGGCCAGCGTGGCGCCCTTTTCGCCGTCCAGCTGCAGCTTCTCCTCGCGCAGACCGATCTCCTCCCGCGCCGACGCGAAGTACAGCACCTTGACCTGCATCGCCATTCGCAATATATTGGTCAATATATTTGGTATCTTGAAGAGCCGCCGCATCGGAAGACTTTTGGCCAGAGATGAAGGCGGCTGACGCAGCCGCGGCCGGGAGGAAGCCGTGGCGCTACTACTACGTCATGGCCTTCCCTCTTACGGGCAGCAGTATCGTCTCCCTGGACAAGGCACGACGCTCATAAGACGACGTACAGTGGCGTGTAAACTACTGACTTTATTGCTGTGGTTTGTTTTCGTACTGCAGCTTCAAGAGATGACTGAGGTGACGACAGCAATCGAGCAGAGAGAAGAGAGGTATCTGGTCAAAGTGGCGGCAATGAACGCGGCGCTGGAAGCGGAGAAGAAGACGGCCGAACAAAAGCAAAACCCACACTGGCCTTCCACGTGGCGTGGGCTCTCAGGAGACTGCATTTCGTGTCGATTTTGCTCTTGCTAGCAGGACTGGGAGTTCTGTACAAACTGCATGCAGAACACAAAGCCCACGAAATCACACCGCAGCCACTTGTGCAGATTACGGCGGGGTGTCTACTTCTTTACTTGTGGTCAACGTTGGAGGTTGGGTGGCCGCTTATCGTTGCAGTATTGGTGGAGCTCGAGTGCTGCTCGTGGTTGAACTTGGCCTAATTGTTGGGCTCGCATTTCTTTTGGATGAGGTGAACACGGTTCGTGGCAGTCAGATTAAACTGCAGGACGCGGTGGATGCTGGAAGAGACGGACTTACTAAAAATGTCATGGATTTAATTCTCAACGGAGCTGAGCCGTCTTTAGTGCAACGATTTGTGTACGATGCACCGAATGCATTTCTGCAATGGTTGCGAGTGCGTTGTAGCACTAAAAAGACTGGATACGCTTCGGTTGCGATTGATAAGCATGAATTCTTTTCTCCATTCTGGGATCAGGATGAAAAGAAATGTGTCGTTGCAACACTAGTTTCGTGCCTTCGCATCGGTGGTGTCATTCAGGCCGTAGTCATCACTGGACTCGTGCTGACAGCACTGGAAGTATTTTTCACTGGAATGTTATTGGCTGTTAGCGATCCCATGGTGCCCATGAAGAAAGCCAAGAAGCGACGGAAACAGCGTGCTCGCTCCAAGGCCAGTTCCTCATCACTGACCCCACAAGCAACAGCGAATGCACCAGTCTTTCGGTTCCTAATGTTTGGTACCGCACTCTTCGGCTCATCGAATTCGATTGCAAGCGCAAACCTGCTTGGATTCTGTTCTATCACTGATTTCGACTCTCTCTTTACGTGGTTGCTTGTCGCGTGTCTTCTATCGGGCTTGTCATCGCTCTTTGGGGTGATGCTCGTTCGCTGGAGACAACAACTGGCAGGCTTTTTCCTGGTTGTCGCCGTGGCCTCTGAGATTTTCATGATGCTCGAATTGATCAAAATGGTTGCCAAGCATTTTGGCGCTAGAGTTGCAGCAGAAAGTGACCAAGATCGAATCGACTGGCTACGAAATGTTTATGGCAAAGCTTCGGCGCAAACCTGCTTCTCTATCAAGCGATGGATTTCCCATGTGTGTGTGGACACTCCGTTAAAACACCGCGCAGCGTTTGATGGATCCTGTCAGCGTGAGCTTACGGCATTATTGCTTGTTTCGTTCAATGCCGCTAACTCATATCTGGCGGGATCTATCGGTGTGAAACTTATGGTATTGATCCAGCTCATTTTTCCTACGCTTCACCGAGCAGTAGTCGCCGCCGTATCCTTCTTGTGTTGTCTCTCGCGAGACCAAGAGCCGATAACTGCAACCAAGAACAATCTAGCACAAAAGCTGATCATGTATAGTGATGCTGAAGCTCTGTATTTGACGTCGATTCGATACAAAGAGGCTTTACATCAGGATGCGTCTGACGCATTTCGGAAAGAGTGGTCGACTCGAACGGGCCGAGAGCTGACAGATGACAACAAGACAACTGTGGCTATTACTGCTAGCGACTTTGGTGCGATGGTGCGCACGCTGGTGCTGCGGCGTCTGACTGCTGTATGCAAGTTGGACGTGAGTTTAAGGGTGTCCGACAATGGTGAACTCTTACTTGTACGCATTTTTGCGTCGGACAATTTGCTTTTGGCGACACTGTGCGATTTGGAAACCTATTCTTTGCAGTTTGCTGATGCGATTGATCCAGGACGGCGGTTTTGGCACAACAAGAAGGAAGTACTCGAAGATCAAAAAGTTTTGGACGCACACACTGCAAAGTACAAATTAAAACTGCTACTGAAGGGGAATGCAGTGCCTCCCAAAGAGGCGGTATGGCAGCCAGGCGAATCGTTAGCGCGAGTGTCGGCTCGAATTCATGCTATTTCGCGCATAATGCGGGTTTCAAGGGGCAAATCCACCCCAACAACCAAGCCCCAGCTTTTGTGAGCTACTCGCCCATGATACAGCGTCAGTTCTTGTACAAGAAATACCCCAATCGACTAGATATCCCAGATACGTACCGACGCTCAGCAGTATTACGCACCGTTGATTGCATCCGCCTAACCCGTCGAATCATTAACATGGAGTTCGACATGAGAGCGACAATAGCCAATGAGCTGGTTACCTCGATTCATTGTCTTCATAGTTCTAGCCGATACGATTGGAACTCGCGTGATGCACTGGCGTCGTCTTGGATAGCGTTCTGGCGATCAAAATTTCTCCCAGGGGAATTTCAGCCGGACAAACACCCAGTGATGAGCTTAATAGGCCGATTCGCACCATTCCGACAGCCCCTGCAAGACATCAGGGACTACTTTGGAGAGCTCATCGCCTTTTACTTTGCGTGGTTTGCATTTTACTCAAATATGATGGTATCGCCCGTGGCTATCACCATCCTGTTGGCAGAAACCACGACTGATCACTCGATGTTTGCTGAGCTGTGGGTACTGTACACGTCGAATCAAGAAACGAACAAGTCTGCGGACACGTTGTCATTCTGTCAACTTATGCTGGGTCTAGGAGTTTTGATTTGGGGTTTTGTGTTTGCCAAACTGTGGCAGCGTAAAAGTGTTTGGTATCAACTCCAATGGGGAGTTGACGATAGCAATTCAGCTACCAATGTCAGCACCAATGAGTTTTACCTCAGATCCTATCGGGATGTTGAGAACAAGGCATCAATGCCGACTGTTCCTGGTTTTATCCGTGGGATTGGCGCGTGTTCGGCATGTTGCTGGAAACCACTGTCAGGGTTTTGTTGGTGGTTAACTACTTGGCTGTGTATTCTGGATGCTGGGAACACTCAACTTGCTGCTCGTCTTCGCACTGATACTAGCTCAGGGATCAATTGTTCGCATGATAGGCGAGAGGCTTGCTGTTCGAGCTAGCTGTCTATGTCAGGTGCTTTTAGTGCAATGCAACGAAGCTGGTATTCCCAGACTGGCGCGTGCTCTGAGCTGGTGGGAGAGCCCCCTTCACTTTACCGACCATCGAGCCGATCAAAGATTCGTCATTAAAAACTTGTTTGTGCTGGAACTGATCAACAATTACACTGGTTTGGTGCTTCTGGCTGTACGTGAATGGGGTGTTTGGCCACGTTTGGTGCGCTGGGTAGCCCTATTGCAGCCACTGTACAGTTCTTACAACACGAATATTGGAGGTCACACAGGTGTTTTTGTTGAGATGGAGCTTCTGATAAGTGCGTTGATTTTGACGCGAATCACCTCTCATGTGTTCATGATCGTGTACACTCTCAGCCGTTCAAGCGCAAAGCAATTTACAGAGACATTTTACACTCAAGGAACGCGAGAAGATGAAACGCTGCTTCCGCCGTATCCTGGGCCACACGAGAACTATGCACAAGCTATCACACAGCTTGGATTGGTTGTCACTTTTCTGGTGCATGTCCACTGGTGCCCGTGCTGGCATTGCTTGAATGTGCCGTGAAACTTCGCTCAGATGCAGTGGATCTCTGTTACGTACGGCAACGGCCCGAGCCCGAGAATGGTGGAAATAATGACGATGACGTCGGACTTGGGCTATGGGCGCCCTTCGTGCTCGTCATGCTGAAGATTTCGGTGCCTTTCGCAGTTGCGTTGGCGCTCTTTACAGCGAACAATTTTGCCAACATTTCTGTCGAGCGTCGAGCAGGCTTGTGGATAGTTGTGGTTGCGTGTATTTTACAAAGTGCTCAAATATTCTGGGCGTTGGTACCCCGTGAAAGCCGTGTGGTGGAAGAAGCTCGTGCACGCAGAACTTTACTTGTGGAGCGCTACTTTGGTCCCGCTGAGGCTGCTGAACAAAAGCCACCGACTAACCAAATGGACCAGGGGAAAAGTTTGGTTGACAACGAGACCAGCGACGTTCAAGAAACCTTGCTTTCAGCAGAACAGTCGCTGCGTCATTACACGGATCGACTGGATTTACTTCACCGCTTGAACGCTGCCATAAAGGATGACTCGAGGTTTAACAAAACTCCTGCTGCCTCAAAAATGGACCCGACTGAAGGCTCCGAGAAGATGAGAGAGGAAGAAAGGATAACCAGTTATCTACAAACAATACCTGACACTCAGTCACTTTACGAAAGCCCAGTGAGATGGTCGTTGACACTGACGATTCTTCACCCCTAGTCAACAGAGCGTAATGGCGACGTCTCATGAAGCGATTACAATACCTCCTATTGACACTGGAGGTGACGTTAGCGTTCGGTCGCCCCTTTTGAAGATGTTTCCTTAAAAAGTCACGCAGGCAACAGTGGAGATGATCAAGCTGAAGAGATTGACAGCGCGCCGCAAATGCAATTCTCCCTCGACTCGATTTCCAGTCTCAGAAGCCGAGGAGTTCTGTATCGAGGATTAGTGCTAGCGCTGAAAGTAAACACAGTTCGGTACTAGGGGATGACATCCCGGAGCTACCACCTCCACGACGACTTTCGAAGCTGTTCAAACGTGTCCAGCCGTTGGAATTGCCAACGCCAGCTCCTCAACGTGCACCACAAGTGGAACTTGTGCCTCCCCAACACTTGTCACTCAATCCCCAGTTTTGCAAGAACCAACATTGAGAGCCGAGTGGCCGAAGAAGCAGCTACGCTTCGGGAGCAATTCGATTTCGTGTCCACTGCCCGTACGTTTCCATCTCATACAAATGTATTGCTTTTTGTTGCTTACATTGCGTACACTGCTTCAGATGAGGAGACTACGATGGAGCGAGCTATCATGGAGGCGCAGAGACGCCAGACACAAGTCCAACCCCTCTCCACCGTCAGGCTACACGGGCGTGGTGCTGGCAGGACTCGAAGCTGTAGATGAAGCTGCAAGCCGCCGTGATTTCGATTTCTCTGCGGATGACTAGGTAGATTTCATGAGTGAGGCCCTGGGCTGGTGGCTGAACGAGAGCGACTGTGTATTTCATTTAGCGCTGGTCATCGGTGATGTAGCTGCCCTCGTTCATTGCGAGGACATTGGCGTCAGTGGTGATGCTGGACGGAAGCTCGCGAGGAACGGGACTGATGATATTGTCTAGAACAATTGGCAAGGGGGAAACGGTTAGCAAACGCACATGGTGCAACAAGACAAGGTGAACTAGAAGTGCATCTTACTTCGTCGCGATACCGGTGCTGCCGGATTTCCTGTAGCTGCGGAAGCAAACCTTCTTGGTTCAGAATGATCTCCAACCGCAACGCCCTGTTGGCACTTTTGCGGGAGGAATTATTCACGTGCGATGTGAAGGCTGGTTTGGCTGGTGGCGATTTCAGGGGTGAGCAAGCTGTCAGTGCCTTGGCAGATTGAGTCTCTCGTTCCTGACGCTGGAGTTGGTGCTGGAAAGGAGGCGATAGTGGGAGGGCTAAAGCATCCTCACCTGGAGCAGCACCGAAGAATCCCTCCTGGTCTCGAGCAGTTCGTCGTCGGATGTCTTGGTTGCTGGGAAGCGCAAATTTCGCCTGGAAGTCGCGGCCTGTTGCGTGCGGAGTCCACTTCTCGGGCGACGTTGGTTCGCGGAATTCATGGTCGCTTGGCGGTCGGTAGGGTGTGCGCGTCGAAGCAGAATTTTGCTGTGCTGCTTGGGTTGCCAGCATGAGCCTGGCGGCCACGGCACTTTTGCTGCTGCAGTCACAAACGGTGGATACTGTTGTGCGTCTCGAGGCGGACGATACGAAGGCGTCGCACGGCGGATATCACGCTCGCGGGGTGAGGCCGTCGAGCCCGCCTCGGCCGCCAACGTCAGCTCGAATGCTGCGAATCGATCTTGGGCATCAAACGAGCACCGCCCCGTGCTCTGAAACTTGTTCGCCAGTTCATCCGGAAGCTCCAGTTGCAGCTTTGAGACTGGACTGGCGGGTTCCAGCTTGCTTGGCGTCCTCGCGCTCATCCAACTCATGGGAATGAACAAGTGCGCCAAGACCAGGAGCACTTTGGCGTTTTGTTTCGCCAGCAATAGCCGCCAGCATCGACTTGGCGCATAAGATCAACGACTTTAGCAATCGAAGACGTCAAACTCGTTCGCACGCAACTCGTTGCAATTAAAATATTGGCAGACGCACTCTATTCAGCACTCCAAAGCTCCCAGCACGCGGTCTTGCCTTTCGAGCTTGGGTCACACAGCTACTAGTAAACTTCTCCTCCAGGCAGCTATGCCTCGCACTGCGTGTTCCAGCGCCACTCGTACTGCTGCAGTGCGTTGGCAAAGTGCACCAGCGCGGCGGCCACGACACAAATGTGCCACAACTGGTGGCTCGAGAACCACAGGTCGAAGCGGCCCGGGTAGAACCGCTCGGGAAACTTGGTGGCGTAAATGATCGCGCCGCTCGTGTAAAGCAGCGCCATGAGCAGCAGCGGCCCGATCATGACGGTGACGTGCGGGTCGAACAGACCAAAGTGCCACACCAGGTGGCTGACAGGCACGACACCGAAGAAGCCCAGCGCCAGGAAGATGCACGTGCGCGCCACGAGGAACTTGGGGGTGCTGAAGACCGGCATGAGCGCCACAGCGAAGGTGATCGCGGCCATGGTCGAGATGGACACCAGGTAGCCTGTGCGCAGCCACGGGTGGCAGTAGAACGAGTAGTAGATCATAGGGTAGAACGAGCCGGCGATGAGAATGGTGATACCAGCATAGTCCAGTCGCGACAGGAAGTTGTACGCCGGCCGGCTGACCACGAACATCAAGTGGAACACAGCGCTGCACGTGAGGCAGACGACGGCGCTGGCCATGAAGGCGAAAATGGGCCAGTGCGGCACTTGGTGGGCGCCCTCTGCGCTGGCCAGGATGTGCAGTCCGTTGCGCACGCTGTCCGCCACACCGTGGAGCTCCTCGAGCGCGTACTTCATGGGCAGGTCGGCGCCAACCTGGCTGGCGACGTCCTGCAAGAAGACCGACAATTCTTCCACACGCTGGCCGAGCTGCGCCTTGAGTGACCGCACCTGCTCCGAATGGGCGTCTCGCACTTGTCCGCCGAGTCTGGCCGAGAGAGCGCCGAGCTCGCTCCGCAGCAGCTCCATCTGGGCGCCGACCGAGTCGGAGAAGCCGCCGACGTTCTGCTCCAGGAGCGCGTGGAGGCGCTCGAGACTGGGCAGGCGGTGCAGACTGTGGTCGAAGATGACACTGGCCACTTCGTAGTACTTGGCGGGGGCCACGCGCCCCGTGGGCGGCGGACAGAGCTCCGGGACGCCCGTGGCCAGCAGCAGCCGCGACGTGTGGCGGCCGTCGAGTAGCCACTCGGGAGAGCTACTGCCGCACCAGCGCTGCGGGGACGTGAGGCCTGCGAGCGCGGCGGCGTCGGCCGAGGGCGACAGCGCGTGGCTGCTGAGCGCCAGGTAGATCATGAGCAGCAGGAAGATGAAGGAGCCGACCATGTGCGTCCAAACGTTGAGCGTCTCGTTGTGCAGCTCGAAGAGCGACAGGAAGCACTCGCGCGCGGAGTAGTGCAGGCGGTAGCCCGAGCGGATGTACGAGTTGTCGGCCAGGTAGGCGAAGCCCTCGGCGTGCAGTCGCTCGAACGTGTGCAGCTTGGTGCTGGCCAGGGGCTGGACGGAGGACGGGGGACTGCTGCATGGCGGTCGCCTGCTTCTTCTGGGTGTGGCTGCGCAGCAGCATGTGGTGGCCGGTTTCCATGGGCTCTCGTCTGCCCTCGTGTTCGTGGCCGTTAGGGCGTTACTGGCGGGGACTATTGATAGGCGTTCTAACCGACTTATGCGCAACACAGCGAAAAGAGAAGTGACTGCACCGGAAGCTCTGTCACAGAAGAGTTAATCTGTCTAAATAACCCCGTTCGAATCCGATAACGTGCGTTGCGAGAGTCACCACGCAGGTTCGAATCGGACGCTCATCGCCCATGGGACGCCCAACGTGCATGGTAGAGGAAACTTCATAGCCGCTTGGATCCTTGCGGGGACGCAGGAACGCCCCTGATCAAGCCTTCCAGCTCTGCCTCGATTTAACCTTTTAGCATCGGTGTGCTCACAAAGAATGGTCGCTCCGCGTTGTAGGTGAACATGACGGTCGAGAAGGGCCATTTCGCAGGTGCTTGGCGGTCACCGTCTTTGCTTTCTAGAGGGCAGTCAGCACTTCCTGTGGTGGCACAATGCTCAGATTTCCTCGGCGCGATCCCCATGACATGGAACGCCGAGAAAAAAAATCTGGTGCAAGCAGAGGACGACAATGCCAGCCGGACAATGTGGCATTTCGGAAAGGCCTTCGCACCGAAAGGAGAATGTGGCTGGCTTGGATGGCGTTTTGCTGGTGGCGGGGCGAACGAAGTAAAAGTTACTCTGCTGGGCGCAGCTCGCCATCCAGATAGTTCTTGACATGACTGTTGATACGAGAACGACAGCAAGTTCACTACTCGTGACGAACCACCTAGCGTTGCGGATCCCGATTTGTTAGCTACATCGCTCGTGCGACCGCGTGTGATGCAAAGCTCACTCTCGTCGTCTCCTCTCGCCAGCAAAACGGTGGACTTCACGGCAATTCAGCAACTTACTTCTGCAAAGATTACCGCTGCCAAGCCCGGTGAACTTAGCAACCTTGACGAGATGATGCTGGAATCTATTTCTCTGCTTCGATGATAGTCGCGGGAGTATTAAGCGCTGCTGTTATTTTGTTTGCTGTGGTCAAACTTAGCGTTTCGGTATGCAGTTGGAGGCAACGAGCTGATCGTCCGCGTATGTGTCTCGCTCCACGCAAATCTCGTGGCGTACGTTGGCATTCCTGCCCGAGAGACAAAGGCATCCGACTGCGCTTTGCTGCGAACACGAGATGGCACGTTATCGTACACAGTTTATTTGTCCAAGCAAGATCGTAAGACTGGAATTTGCCTTCGACGACGCGTTCGCAAATGGGATTATCAGTGCGTGTACAGATCCGACACGTCGGACGAGATGGTCAGGTCGTCCGTGATCTTGTGCACGAACTGCTCCGGGATCGGCTTCTCCACGTAGTCGTCGCTGCCTGCGGCCTCCGGGAATGCCACGTTCATCTCTGAGCTCTTGGATGTCACGAACTGCACCTCGCGGCCCTCCCACGAGATGTACACGAGGCAACCGTCCGTCTTGTCGATGGCCACTGACGGCACCACGCCCTTGCACTGCACTTGCACGCCCTTGCAGTTGACGACCTCGATGCTGGACACGGCGTTGTCGAAGATAAGCTTCGTCTTCTTACACGAGTCGAACACGATGTTCTTGGCCTTGCCCTCCAGCAGGATGGTGGCGCCCTCGCAACCAAAGATGTACACTTGCTGCTTCATGTTGATGCCGCTGACGGTGAGCGGCTCGGGTCCGGTCTGGTACTCGATCTGCCAGTTGCCGTTGCGCTCTTCGCAGACAGCGGGTTTAGCGACCTTGGTGGGGGCCGCGGTCTTCTTGGGGGCCGCAGCGACAGGGGCGGGAGCAGCTCCGTCAGACTTGTAGTCCTTACGCCAGGTCTGCATGTCCTTGGTGACCTTCTTCAGACCAGCAGTCTTTCCGCTGCTCTGGTCAATCGACTTGATGCCAGCAAACACGTTGGCCATGCCTCCAGCAGGAGCAGGAGCAGAAGCAGTTGCACTCTTGGCAGGGGAGGCCGCTGCACCAGGCGCGTACGCAGCCACGTCTCCCCTTGGGGTTCCACACCACACCCGTGAGATGGTGAAGTTTGATGTACATTGCGAGCTCAGTGATAAGCTGTCGTAGCGTCACCACGAACTCGACCTGTCTCGGATTGCTCTTCTTGAATTGCACGCGGATCTTGTTGCCCCAAAAGTCCAATCCTTCAATGAACGACTCGACGAACGGCTTGGGTGTGCGCTCAACGCAAAGCCATCCGAGCGCTTGGACAGCCTCGATCACCGCATTTTGATGGTTCGCAAACAGGCTGCGGTTGTCTCGAAGCGCGCGCACTGTTTTCATGCAAGTCTGCAGCGTGACCAGGCTCTCTACATCCGTCGGCAGTAACTTCGCAGGCTTCGCACAGTGAGTAGTCATCTCGATGAAAGCGCGCTGAGCCGCAAAGGCTTTCTCCAACTCCGCGCCCAGTCGTTTGGTATCGCCTCCCAATTTGAGGCAAACGTTGAGGAATGGCGGCAGGAATTCGCCTGCGTACTTGTCGTAGGCCTGTAGTTGAGGAGGAGCCACCTCCTGGGAGTTGGTGGTGATGCCAAGATAAGCCTCCACGCTCCCCAGGCGGGCGACAATGTCATCCAGAACGCTTTGTTGCACTATCACCGAGTTTGCCGTCTCCATTTGATCAGGTCAGCGTTGCTTTTGAAATGTGCACACAGCGCCAAAAAAGGCAAGTGTATTACCGTAGCGGCCTAATCTTAGTGATTACGCTTAAGTTCGATTGGTTGAAACAGTTTAATAAATTTTATGTGTATTGTAAAAACCAAGTGTTTTGTCACACGCGAAGGCGACACAAATCGGGCCTGTAGCCAAATAAAAACGCATGTAAATCAACACTGACGCAAACTAAATAAGTGTGGAAAAGAAGCGACGTGGCTGTAATTCGGTTGCGTGTTGCGCGGCGCCGTGTTGCATCTCCAGCTTGGTTTTCCTTTACCGCAAACGCAAACAGCTCCAGACAGAGCAGTCCGTTATCTTTTCGGCGGCGCTGGTAGTTGGTCGTCACTGTAGTCACCACAGTGGGCCAGTTTACGGCGGTAAGAACCACCCAGTCTTGTTGTGTTGCACCCTGACTTGGCTTAGCATAGAGGTTAGTATCAGGACGAAGCGTTCTAGTGTCGTAAGCAGCGAGCGCTGCTTCTATCCGCTCCTCTGCACTTGCATAGAGCGATTCGTAGCTGGCATCGGGGTCAAATTGAAACTCAGCATTCTCAGCACGGACATTAGTTCGGCTCGTCCTGGTGATAGAACCGATTTTAACTGAGAATCGCGCTAGTACTTGCATTGCGCTGATCCTAGTAGTTTTATATGTGCGTGGTGCCTCGGAATGCCGAGTTTCACGCTGACATTGTGACCTATTTAGAGACCAAAACCGGCGCATTAGTATAAAAGCTACAGATGTGATTGGTCTTTAAAATGAGTTTAAATAATAGTACGTAACTATAATTTAGGGTACGACAGAAACAAATTACAGCGTCCTTCTCTTAATTAAGTTCCAAAACGACTGATTTACTATCTGATTAGACATTCCAAGCGCTTTTCACAATAGTTGATTCATGTTTTTCGCAACAAAAATCTTGCAGGTGAGTGCGACACCATGTTTTACTTTATTGCGAACATTGCTAATCTCGATCTTATCTTGTCTTTACTATTGGTAATGTTGATCTAAGTTAGAAACATCTGTTGATGCGCAAAACATAAAACGCACTTGTGCTGTAGAACTCCACGTGAAAAATCGTTAGTAGTACGAGTAGACGCCGCCCACAACATCAATACGGCAGCAAAGAGAGTCAACGAAAGACAGGGCTAAAATTCGAAGGCCTAGATTCATCCCTGGCACCGGGGCTGACTAGCCTGGAAACCTGTCCACGCAAACTTCCCAACCACGCGGACACAAATAGCACGAACTAGATGGGGGATATTCAATCCTTAATACAAGCGCTGGCAATTTAGTTGTCAAGCTATCCACTTAACATTACCACAAACGCTTGGCTTATCACGGTGAGACTATTGCTGGTGTTATCCTAGCGCTGTGTTAGCTCAGTCACAGCCATTGAAATCTAAAAACGCTTGGTTGTTATCAGAGCGCTTACGACACTTGACATCTTGCGCTGATAAGTGGTGAAGCAGCAGGAATAGGGCCTGGAGCCAGTGCAAAAGAGATCGAGCGAAGAAACCAAAAAGTGATCACAGAAATGATTGACATATTTACTGTCTGTGTCTGTGTGTGTGAACAGGAGAACAGCCTTTGGCTACAAAACTTCCTCGGTCGCTAGCTGCGCGTGTGGCTGGCACTTCAAAATCCATTTTAAGTGGTGTCAAGACTCTGCCAGCACACCTGCTAGTTACTCGAGATTCCACCGGCACATAACACCAGCATAGCACCCACTAAAAGCAAAAATCAAACGCAGACAGTATCTCCACGCAGATGTACACAGAGCACGAAAAATCAGAAGATCCACGTCTCCGGTTATTCTCATACTCTCACTTCATGTACGTCTATGCGTAGAACTTGCTCCACCGGTGCGACACGTACCACCGGAAGCCACTTCAGGTTTCACATCACAAATCAACTTGATCTTCTTATATTCCAAGCCAGGAATGTGTTACTTGGCTCCCAGCGGATGTGCAAGTTGTCGGCCAGGTAGGTGATGTTAGGCGTGCAGACACTTGAATATGTGCAGCTTGGGGATGGACAGAGGCTGAGCGCACAAGGACACCCCATTATAGATCCCACTGGTCAAAATTTCGTGGGGAAAATTTTTTGCTAAGTCCGAACGACTTCCCAGGAGAAGAAAAATCCCAAACACCACCAGACTAATCTCCATAAGAACAAGATGTAGAGAAATACTTCGCAACAAAACAAAATGAGTTAGTTTCAACTTGCTGCTGTAGTAAAGAAGGGTGTCCAGCGCTGGTGACAACGACGAGTCTCCTAAATTTCCAGCTTCGGGCTTTGTGGCAAGATATATATTAGGCATACCTGCGACGAGTTCGATGTTGAAGAGTACTATCTCAGACGCGGTCAACGGTTGTGGGCTAAATTGTAAATAGTAGACTGGGATGTCCAAGATACCGAGACAGTGTTCTAATTTGAAAATTCCTAACACGCTTAAAACTATCTAGAGTTCTGAAATATACATATTATAATAACTACCCAGTACATAATATTTTACCGTTTCGGTTGTTACTTGCTTGACGAGGGTTACCATCTCCAGTTCCAACATCTTGCAGCACGCTATCGCCTCCATGCACTGGCGATTCACACTGTATAGCATTTCTTATGGAGCCCGAAAAAGCGTAGACATGTGAACAACAACAGATTGGTTGTAAAGTTATTTTTATCAGTACATTTCGGAAAAGGGAAACTAATTAAAACAGAGCTGGGGCTGGCTAGCTTGTTGGCACAAACTCCAGTACAAAACAAATTGTTGCCTATATGTCACGCAAAGCGGGTAAAGTTACAAGTGATTTTGCTGTAACAGAATTACCTGAGATTTTTGCGGGAATGGTGATCACGTCGCAGCAAATCAGAAATTCAGTCAACTCGCAACTTGATGGGGCTATTACGGAACAAAGAATTTGCTCAGATGGACGAAAATAGCTGCCTAGCCTTTGAAGATGACTGAAAGTGTACCTGTGGCACCGTGATTCAGGCGTAGCGTCTTACACTCCGCCTCAGCTTAACCTCCTGGCTGCGCCTTGAAAATGATGAGCGGGTGCAGCTTCTTGCCGATGGCTGCTACCACGAGGAGAACTGAAACACGGTACGAGTACTGCTTGCCGAGAACCTTTGCGCTCTTATTTACTCCCTTATCTACAATGATGAGTCGTAATAGACACCAGTCTTGTCAGCGTTAAAGATGGCATGTCTAGGGTATGCACTACGCACACTTGCACCCGTTGTTTTTGCGAATTGTCTTTGCTGGTGTTCCAGCTCCTCTGACGTCAATAGCGTGCAATTAGGGCGGCGAAATAAGAAGCCACCATGCGTTGCACTAAACGGTGAATACTCTTTGGCTTTCGTGACGCCTTGTACTGCGTCGCCCACGTCGCGAATTTCTCATCAAGGAAGGCAATAACGTGGCTGGTCTAGAGCGGAAAATTGCCACGCCGCATTTCCTTTATACATTGCACCACGGTGTCGCAGTGTGGACATATCTCGGTACGGCCCTGGCCGCCGAGGCACACGTTGCTGCTCTTGTTACCCCCGTGACACGCCTCTCTAAGCTTACCAGCATTTTTGACCCAACCATAAATGTTTAGCGAGCACCTCACGCCGTTGACCCGAGCTAGTGTGGTGATGCACGCGTCTGGAGTCACCAGTTCTACAATAGAGAGCTTGAACGCGTTGGTGTACACACGCCAACCCCTTCAGCCTCGATGTTCAATGTACTGGTCTCCGACGCTACTGCGGGTGTGGCACCTTCGTCCGCAGTGTCAGCAAGAAATCTGTGATCATTGGCACCATTGGTGAGCTCGTGATGGAAACTGCAATCAGAATCAAAGCTCATACTTGGAGCGAGGGCTTCTCCGTCGACAGTGGTCGCAACGAGATCACAAACATCGTCAAGAATGCGCCACAAATGCAGTCGTGTTGCGTCGTCCATTGAGTTTCGTGTCAGTTGGCCTACTCAATGATTGGCTATAAATTTTGAATGAAGGCGAAAAACTCACTTTTTATAAAACCTCGCTTGTAACTTATTATCTGTCTGTAATATCAATACGTCATAATCTGTACAATAAAATCAGGTATATAGGCGAGGATTTTTTCTCCACACACTAAGCATGAAGATGTGTTTCTGGCCATGATGTATACACCATCGGTAGAACTTTACAAAAATTTTGATCGAGCCATAAGTTGGGAAAGCTTGAAGCGTTGCTGGAAATCGTCCAGTCAACGATAGATTAACTATGCGACGTAAGTTATCTGCCGGTAGTACTACCGCAAATTGCATCGAGGTCTCTTGGAACCTTGTTTCCGCTTTTTCTGCTAGTTTTGGTAGTCGAAATGAGCTTTGAAATGGGATACTACGGTTGATTAATCTTAACATAGAGCAAATATCGGGTGCCCTATCATTAAGATATTTCCGGCACCATTGGCGATCCGTCGCAAGTAACGCAACCTGAACTCGGTATCTCCGAGCACTCGCAACAACTCATGAACTCTACAGCTCGTAGTCTATCGGTTTTGAATGAAAATGTGCGTCTGCTCATGGCGATGAGTGATGACCGAGACGGATTTTCCCACTCGCAGTGATACTGCACGTTCGTCTACAGACTCCTGTAATTTAACCCTTTCACTACCGGCCAAATCTGCTGAGCTTAGAGGTCCGCAGCGGACCTCTAACAGTTGCAGTAGACGTCATTGATTGGATTAAATTCTGCCAGATGGATTAGGTGGTAGAGCTTACCACGACTTAGAGAACTGCAGCGGACCTCTACTATAGCATCTCCTTTGTTAGTATTGTGATATTTTGAAGCATTGTCGGCCATCCAAATTTCACGTTGACAGTCAGTTTTGCATTCTCCCCGCAGTGGCATGGACATAGCTGATCTGCTCAACGTCAGTGTGATGTAGCGACTCTCCAAAGGATCGCAGCAGCCAACTGTCGCCTTTCCTATTTGCGGAATCAAGGTACCATTTTGGGCCAATCCCAGGATCAGACGAAGGTTCATTAACCTCAGGGTGTCGCTACTCTGTGTGTCACTATACCGAGGTGGTCACTACTCCGAAGGTTCGTCTGGTCGCGAGGTTGAATGAGTGGCCCTGCTAGCACTGACCATATTTCACTTGATATTTGTATAGAATCATCGGGAAGAGTAGATTCAGAGAGAGTAAGAGCCCGCGAGGGCGATACAAACAGAGCAGATACTTCCCCTTACTACCCAAGCGGCCAAGCATCCTAGGTAACCATCTTGCCCTTTGTGTTGGGTTATGCCTGCCGGCGAACACAGACCTTCGTGAAGTGAGTGTTCGTTTGGTTAGGCCAAGAGTGAAGAGTGGTAATTATAGTGTATTTTGGTTTGACCCTATTAATAGGGGTTGGGTGACAGAACCCTTGTGTGGAGTGCTAGAGTCGCATCCCAACGTGACTTCCGGCCGGAGTTATACCCCGGCGTCCCCGTAAAAGAGTCCACGGGACTAGGCAACCTTCGTCTGTTGGTGCCACGGGGTTCTGTGTGTGTGAAAGAGTGTTTGGACGTACAGGCGAAAGTTCGTGCCTGTTACGCCCGTGTATATTGCTAGCAAGCGTAGTCAGTGGGCGAAAGACACCCGGCTCGGTCAAGATCGAATTTGGTCCCTTCAGATTACGCCCGAACATTCGCCTACCGTTCTGGAAGGTGTATTGTTGTGTGCGGAAGCTCGCTGCTACCTTAGCGAAAGTTCAGTGGATTCCTACACCACATCAGTGACGACGCTCTCGACTGGGAGTTCGAGGTGTCGGATGCAGCGGAGGGTGAAGACGATGAGGGCGACGTTGGTGTGTCGGCGTCGACAGAGCGCCGAACCGACAACGGGTACGTGGACAATCTGATCCGAGAAAGTGGCATGTATATTATTCGCGAGCGAGAGGTGAAGGCGACTTACAAGGAACGCGGTGAGCTCGGTCTTTTCTCACTATTTTTTACACGTGAATTTTGGGACGCTTTACAAATGTGGACAAACAAAACGCTAAAAGAGAAAGGAAAGCCCAAGGCAACTGTGTATGAGCTGGATGCATACATCGGTTTGAAGGTTGCATTGAGTTTCAACCCTGTCACTCAAATCAAGGAGCTATGGTCTAAAAAGTTTTTATGGGGCAGCCTGACTTTGGATTGACTATGGCAAAGAATCGCTTTGAAAGCATCCGTGCGCGTTTCCAGATTCACGCGCCCGAGAGCGTGCCAGTCGAGCGGCGGAAACAAGATCCTTTGTGGCACAGCAGGCGTCGAATGACGCAAATCCAACAGAAGTTCGCGGTGTTCGCTGTACCGGTCGGGGCTGTGAGTCTCGATGAGAACACGGTGCACACAAAAGCACGTTCATCAGCAAGAACTTTCATGCCTTTGAAGCCAGACAAATATATAGTTCGATTTTATTGCGGTTGTAGGGTGGGAGAGTTTATATGCATACTCTGTGTGGGATAACGGGTCTGGCAATCGGACAAGGGTGTCTCCTGCTGAGCGATATGTGGACGTCTTTCCGTGCCTGAGAACGCCGCTGTTCAGAACGATCGAGCGCGCGGACAGCGCCATCTAGCGAAAAGATCCGAGCGCACTGTGGGTAGCGATGTGCGTCCACTTGACCAAGATGCACGCTGCGCCGAGTCGCCACCGCCTGCTTGTTTCCGATAATTTCTACACTCTGCATAATTTAGCTAAATCTCTCTTGGCATTTACTGACGGCGAAATGTGAATGCTAGGTACAGTGAGAATCCCGCTGCAAGGAAAGTGGAACGCGATGGAGCTCGAGGCTTCAAAATCCCGTGTTGATAATGCTGAGCGTGGTTCGTGGGAGCTAGTGGCAGCCGTGGATGTACCGGTCGACTGGGAAAAGCTCCAGGAGAAGCACAAGCGTGCGCAGAAGAAAATGCCTCCAAACCTGCAGACTCCGTATATGTCGCTGATGACTCTTGCAGCAAACGCAGGGTACATTGTGTTCCGCGACAAACAAACAGTGATTTTCTACACCAACGACCTGGCAGGAACACCGTCGCAACGGGTGCTCACGAGCGACTCATAAGGCGATCGAGCTGTGTCGTAGACTTGCGCCGCTTTGTCGCTGGACCGGCGAGCAAGTCATGCATCGAAGGACTTTCTAGGTACCATCAATGGTAGTCGCGTACAACTTGTTCATGAACGGCGTCGACAGGGTTGACCAGCTCAGGAGCACAAATCCAATGAGACGCAAAGAGTAGCGTCTCTCAATGAGTATCCTGACGAGGGCGCTTGATTTGGCGCTTATAAATGCGTTGTCCCTGTACAAAAAGATCGCCGGACCTGCAGCTACGTGTACGAAGTTACGCGACTTCAAGAGGAAAGTAGCCGAACAACTGACAACCGTACAGCGAGAACGACTCGTAAAGGAATGCCGCCGGATACCTGCACCAAATGCACCAATACAAGAGCTGGTTGGAGCTGATGACAGCATCCACGCAATCATACCCAACTCAAAAGAACACTCAACTGGCAAACTTACGTGTTATCTGTGCACGTTGCGGGGATTCTCGAAGAAAATTCTCTTTGGCTGCACAGGATGCCACCGAGGTTTCCACGTTGCGTGCTTCGGCGCATTTCACTACCGCGATGCACTGTCCTCCACGTCTCTGACGGTCCGCTCCGCGCTTGATGCTGTGTGTGCTGCAGCATCAGGAGTTGAGCCTGTACACACACGCCTGAAGAAGAACAAAACAGTAACGTATCTAGATCAACTCGAGCTTCCAAACAGCACATAAATAGCAAGCAAGATGTACCTGACAGTGGCCTCGAGGTGCGTTATTTTCTTCTGCACGCATAGCGGCACGTCGATCGCTTGCGTCCTACTCAGACGGCCGTTCTTCTTGTAGTATTAGAGCTGAAACAGAGCCTTCTTCACGTGGAGGGTGGCCGCTGCCGGCGGCTGCATGGCACCATTCTCAACCTGCAGCCGACGATCTCCTTGCCGTACTGCACCCACTCACACGTCGCGTCGTTGCAGTAGCTGGGGCACCTCGCCGCCAAGCATCCTTCTCTGAGTTCGAAAATTCAAATTTGAAATGCAACAGAGCAAATGTCGTCTACCACATATATTTTGCAGACCGCCTATTGGCGGAATATCATGGTTAGCGCAATCTCATTGGTCGAGGCACGGGTCCGCTCCGGACCTCCAAAAACTTCCGGTAGTGAAAGGTTAACCAATACAAATGATACAGCGGCTGTCGAGTTGGTGGCGATGGCATTACGCATGAGTCATGCATACATGTATGAAGGAGCGACTGCTCCAGTCGAGAGAGTTCACATTAATGGGTTGTGAAAGGGTTAATAGGGTTAACCCTTTTACTACCAGGCAAAACAAGAGCGTTAAGACACCAAGAGGACTCGTAAACTCAGTCCCTTCGGCCATATTGGCTAAAGTTGCCAGAGCAATAGCCTAGTCGATAGCATCGACGCCTTCGTGTTGGACTGCAGCTGGAACTGTGACCCGGAGTCAAAGCCCCGTCTGTCCTCGATGTCGTTCAGTACGTCCAAGATCCTGGAGTCGAACGTCCGCTCTACATCGTTCGACTCCTGGCAGACAGCATAGACAGAACTGGGCGATATTCTCGAATATATCCACTGAAGACTTGAGCTGCCCGGCGCGATAGTAGCTGATCAATACGGTCTTGGGCGGGCATCGCTGATATCAGAGCCCAGATCAAGATGAGTGAGGATGTATCGGAGCCCGCCGCTTGAGCTCTGCGGTGGAGGTGGGTGTGAGTAATTTAGCCTTTACGCTATCGTAGCCCGTAGTCTGGTAACGCACAGCGCTCCAGAAGTTGCGGGTTGCAATAACTAAGAAGGTGGCACGAGTCGCAGAACTGAAACAGAAGCTGTGTTCAAAGAATTCTTTACAAATTGGCGGTGCCTCTGAGTTGGCGAAGTCCGGGCCCACTGGCTGGTGATTAAGTCGATGGAACGGTGGTTGTCCAATTCGTTCGAAGGATATCCCTGATGAGTGTAGGAGGCTTGAAACATGATATGCGGGATGGCACCGGCGGCCTGTCATTAAGCTCGTCGTTGGGCATTTCTTGGCGTAGATCGGCGAAACGTTGGGTCGCACCACTCCACACTCGAGATGCAGAAAGGAGACAACCAGTAATTGCTTTATTCTACATGATGAGATATCACTAAAAATGGTCGGCTTTCTCAGACAAATCAACAAAGACGTCGCAGGACAGAAGGGTAAGGCATTGTTTTCTTATCGCGAAGGACTGTGCGATCGCACACACACTGTGATCAGGGGGTCATAGGTTATATATTCTTCGTTATTTCTAACTAATAGAATTCCGATATTTCTAGAGGCTTTGCCTGGTACTCTTCTTTCCGCACTTTATGGGGGTCAACGAACAGTTTTCATTAATGAAGCTTATGCGATGACGATTAACTCAGTCTTATAAGAGGCGAAGAGAGCGGCGCCCCCATAGAGCGTCTGTTCCTGCGCGATACGTGTGCGTAGCGCCGCCTGGCCGAAGAGAATGCGAGCTGATACCCGGGAATCCTTGCCAATCCTGACTGCGGCATGCTTGACCACCTCGGCTACATTGGCCATTGAGATACAAGACGGCTGTCCGTTGCGATTCGTGTACACCGCCGCCGGTACGTCTGCGGGGAGGTTCTTTTGGTTTGAAGTAGGATGAGAGATCCGAAATTGGGGTACAGAAAGGAGTGTCCTGATCGTGGCAGCATCCTAGACGTGGGCACTCCGTCTTGCATCGTCTTTGAGCCGATGAGGCGCAAACAGACGGACCGGGCTAGGCGCGGTTCCAGGGTAGTCTGACCGGCTTCGTCCAGGACGACAATGTCACGCGCTCGGACCGCAAACCACTTGAAATTCCCGCTACTGACCGCGACGATCTCCGAACGTGTTAAGAGGAAGAAGAACGCCAAGCACAGGACCCCCAGAGTGCATGATCAAAGGGTTCTGCCTTAGTGGGACTCCTGAAACAGGCTTCCAGAAGCTCGATCGACACGACTTGCTTCGACGCGATATGTCGAGTCGGCGGATCCCTTTGAGTAGCATCTTGATGTGCGGGCGCGCGATTGGGAAGTCGAATCCGAAGGCAGTGAAGAAATGCCGAATTCCATAGAGAACCACTGCAATTGTGTCGCTGCATACGGAGCCGCCTGACCCACAGTTAAAGCGGAAGCCGTGGAGTACAAAGTCGGATATGTGTGCACTCGAACGGCCAGAGGGATACCGGTTAACCAAGCCGGAATGCCGTTCCGTGAGGCCCATGCATGCCTCTTGCTCAACGCTCGTTCGTACTGGGCGAATGCGGAGTCGGCAACGGAGTGAGGGCAGATGTATGTTGCCAGATATTGATCAATCCTTGAACGTCCACATTCGGGGATGCCTGCAACTGACCCGACGTTGGTGATGCAAAGAGAGTCTCGAACGATGAGCTAGCTGAGATGCGAGGGCCGGCGTGTGCGCGCGAGTTATTCACCCCGGAAACGTGGGATACCTAGAATCGTAGCTGAAAGAATGTTTCCCACCAGCTGAATAGGCGTATGATGACTTGGGCCCTCGGATTCCGCAACGAGGGCCCATTCTAAAAGTGACAACTGATGTGTTGTCGATGCGACAGTGCACGTCAATGGGTCGGCGGCCTCATGAAAGTTTCGAGGACCAGCGCGGACCCCACTCGTTGACAGCGAACGCTCACGAGAGTAGCTCGCGAAAATTGATGCCAAAACCGTTGGCGGGGCCGGACTTGAATTCGGCAATCAACGCGATTTCGCCTGCGGAAAACGGGTAGGTCAGCGCGGTACGCTAGAGGATGTCCAGTGCACACAGGACAAAGTCCGAAGCGATCACAACCTCCGGGGGCGGCAGAGTGTTGAAGTACTCCAGTGAAATACCATTGAGTGGGGGGTCGTGAAGGATAAGCCACCACCATAAAATAGTTTTTATTTTATTATAAGTTAAAAAGTCTTGCTGCATTAGCAGGTGGCCCTCGCATATCCGTAACCACTGAAGGGCTGGTCCAGCAGCGAGGATGCAGGGTGCGATGTGCCTCAGGCTCCCCAGCAATAATCGGTAATTCTTACGCGTCAGCGTTTTGAAAAAGTAGGCCGAGGCCACGATGTTCCAAGCCTGGGTAATCTTGGATTCCGGTATTGACACCGTTTCCGTCACGCAGTCGAATTCAAGCCCGAGCATGCGCTGGTGTGTCTTCCACGGCGTAAACTTCTCGTCGTTAATAGCCTCAGCGCCCAAAAAGGCCGTCATAGCGAATCGAAGAGACCGATCCATGTCCGCGAGGAAAGTTCCGACATCTGCCGCCACATTGATGTGATCGTCGACCCAGTGGTAAGAAAAAAAGCCACAGGAGTTGTCGGTATTGAAATGGGATCCGTGTACGTGAGACACCGCTCCTCCGACGATTTCGTAGAATCCTGGGCAACCCGTCCAGCCAAATGGAGCTGACAATTCGATAACGATGACGTTTTCCTCTTCAATCCGTCCGGCGAAAAGAAATACACTGTTGCTGTGTATGCTAACGTTTCGGAAAGCAGAGGCCACTTCGCCAGCCATGACACCAATCTCGGCGTTCGGGTATTTACGTTTTACTCGAAGGATCTCAGTCGCCACCGCGTCACAATGGACGTAGTCTGCCTTGGTAATGCTGTCTTTTCAGTGTAATCGTTGACAGACTCACCTTTAGGGTACGAGAGGTCATGAATCGTACGACCGCTGACGCTGGAATTCTCGTTGCCCTTGTCAACAACCCCGAACGGGCTGATAATAAGCTTCGGTCACTGTTCGAGAAGGTCTGCGTCCAGCAGCAGACATCGCCATGAGTCTGTTCTTTTCGTATATTTTGCGTAGATGTTGATTCGGGATCGGGCTGAGCCGTGGTTCGGTGGTCGCATTTGCTGATGTGGTGGTTCGCTTGGAGTCGCACTTCAACTCCCTCTCGGGCTATCTTCAGCAGTTGATCAAGGTGTTGGTAGCCGCTGCACAGCTTTGTCAACACCGCTGGCACCACGTTCTTGTTGGGACGATAATCCTTGGTAGTTTGGCACCGTATCATCTCGACAAACGCAGGTGATGTAGCTCCTGATCTCCGCGGAAGTCCGGACATCGCCTGCTGTAGCGGCTTGTTCAGGAAAACTCTGTTCCTGTCGCACCTACTTGCGAGATTGGGTAGTCGGGAATCGGGGACTTGATTCCATGTATGCGCATGTGACCGGCCAGCATAGAGCTTCGAATTTCCTTGAGTAGCTTGCACTGAGTCTGAGCATTGACGTGCATCCGGGCGGCCACCTCTTGTGAACTACCAGGCGAAGCGGTTTCCGTGGTTGCGACACTAAGATGCCAGCCTTGGTTTCACCATCTCTTTATTTGGAGGACGTGCTGGTACAGCGTAGACTGCCGAAGGCGCGGCTGCAGTCATGCAAATTGGAGGAGAGGGACACGCTGCTACGTTGTGTGCAGTGGCTGTACGTGGCGGAGCACCCGTATGCGGCTGTAGCGTGATGCTACTTAAATCCACATTACTCATAGTAATGGAGAGCACGGAGTCAAGCATTGGCTGTATAGCCGGCACCGCTTTGTGGAGCGGGGTATGCGTGTATGGTCACCTGTGACTGTGTAGATTGTAGTGGCTGTGCGGCCTGAAATAATTGTGTAGTTTGACTGGACTGCATAGTCGATGAAGAAGGCTGTATAGCCGAACATAACTGTATCGTCGACAGTGACTGTATAGTCGGAGATTACTGATAGTCTTAGAGTGGTCACTAGAAATCCCGTCAAGCTGGGGGTGTTGAGCGTGGTTTTTGGCGGCGTCAGCGGGTTTCAACGAAGAATTCACCGGGGTTTAGCTGGGGTTTCCGCTCGCGCGACGATGTCCTCGTAGGACGTGCAGTGGGTGTTTGCAGATGGTAGAGTGGCGGACAGGCTGAAGTCGCTGGTGTAGTTCACATTCGATGAGCCGTCCTCAAGGCTGTCCAGCTCCGAGGACTCCTTGAAGTGCATGAGGGTCAGTTCACGAGATCCAAGATGCCCGCTGCAGATGGTCATCGATACGGCCGGAGTCCCTTGGAACTTGGCACAGACGGGCTCTCGCATCCACAGCACGAACGACATGACAGACAGGGGCTTACCTGCTGCGGTCCCAAACGACCGAAACATGCGGCTGCCGGCCATCAAGTGCGCTTGCGGCGGATTGTAGTCACCCTTGGTTTTCTTGCCGCTTCCGGGAAGCTCCTCGTCGTGAGGTGGCATACTTCGTCAGGAGGAAGTTTGCCCTTCACGTTCGGAGCGGTGGTCGTAGACGTCACAGGTAGCGCTCTTCCCATCGACGCTTGAGCATCGACGAGGCCACGAAGCCGAAGGATCTCTTCCTTGAGGACGCGAAGCTCATTGGCAATGGTAAGCGCCTCTGAAACAACAGGAGGTACCGTAGGTAAGGGTTCGGCCGCTGTGGTGGGAACTGATGCGCTCGCTGTTCCCGGCTTGAATGACGACATGAACTCAGCGAGGTCGAAGCCTTCCTCGCGACTGGTAGCACGTGGCTCCCTTACTGCCGTGTCCAGTGCGTTCTTGGCCTTCCTGGCCGCCCGCGGGGGTGCCTTCTCCTCGCTCTCAGACTCGGAGCCACGAGCATTGGCCCGAGCGGCGTTCTTGGCGGTTCCAGCGGCAGATGGTAACGGGTTGGACCCCTAGGTCGCCTTCTTCTTCCCTTCCGCGCCACAGTGAGGGACGCGTCCGATGGGTCTTTGACGCCACGCGCTTGCTAGTCCGGAGCGGGGAGGGTCAGACACGCGCCTCGCGGAGATCGCCGTACAGGGCCCTTCCCCGTCTGTCACGTAAACGACGTAGGGACTCGCTGCTTGGCTCTCGCTGTCCGACGAGGCCGTCGTTGCTCTTGGCGCAGGCGAAGAAGGTGCGTCGGTAGGATCGAGGTGGTCATGGTTCTTGTAGAGTTTTAAAAAAACTTGTTTCTTGGTGTGTGCTCTTGGTTCTTCAAAATTCGAAGTGAGAGACGATTCAGTGGTGGGCATGGTGTGGTGCATAGTACACAGTAGTATACAGGTTGGAAAACACAATTCCTTGGCTTCGCCCAGGAGTTCGCCTTGTTGACTTTTGTATTTGTTGGTATTGTTGTCCGCTGGAGCTGCCCATGAATAAGCTTTATGACGTGATCTGGGGGGTTGCACCTGCATGTCCTTTCGAGCTCTGGATCATCTTCAGCACTGCTGATATGGTTTTCCTCTTTCCTGTTGTCCATGCGTTCACTATGATCAGGCAATACCTTGGTTGCGAAGGCAATTTGCCCAATTTGTATTAAGCTTCGCTGCACATGACTGTGCCGGAGCAATGGTGCTATGTCACACGAGGACTCTCGTATGATTCTTTAGAATACTTCTTGGAGAAACACCAGAGATTTTCACCACAAGGTGGGTCTTAGGAAATTTGGAAGTGTCAGCAATTTTGTGGCACCGTTGAAGAAACGGTATCTTTTATCGTCCAATTGAAGTCGCGGAATCGTGACTTCGTAGGAGTCAAATAGGGCATTTACCGGTTGGATAACTGTCTATTTTGGCTTCCCGGACTTCAAATTTGACCCTGATGGGGGCAAGAATATCATACGAGAATCCGCCAAGTTTCCCAACCCAGAATCGACAATGAGTGAAGCAACCAAGCCGCTGCAGAGCCTGCTGGACGCGTTTAGCGCCCGTCTTGCGCGCGTAGAGGCCCAGCTGGGTGTAGAAGCAGTTCTGACCCCGCCCCTACTGCTGCTGCCGCTGCCGCTCCCAGCGCCGCCCCCGTACAGCTTTCCCCCAGCTTGAAGCTTACGATGAGTACGTGGCGCAGTATCTGCCACCTTTCCTGGCTGTGAGCAGCAAATTGGGCGATGACACCCGCAAGCTCGGAGAGGTGACGGAGAAGGCGTTCGCGGCCCAGCGCACCTACCTGCTGATGGCCAGCCAGTGCAAGAAGCCGGCGGCACTCAACCCGGAGCACCTGAAGGAGCTGCAGGCCTGCATCAAGGAGATCAACTCTCTGCGTGACAACCGCAGCGAATTCGCCAACCACCAGAACATGGTGAACGAGGGTATCCAGGCGCTCGGCTGGCTCTGCGTGGAGCCCGCCCCTAAGCCGTTCATCGAATCGTACGTTGGCGGATCCGACTTCTGGGGCAATAAGATCCGCGTGCAGTTTAAGACGTCCAACCCCGACCAGATCGAGTTCGTGACGTCGTTCAAGAGTCTCCTGACGGAGCTCATGGCTTACGTGAAGGCGCACCACACGACGGGTGTCACCTGGAACCCCAAGGGGGAGACGTGGCTGCGTACACGCCTGGTGCAGCGGCCTCCCCTACCAAGAGTGCAACTGCTTCTGCTCCTGCTCCTGCTGGAGGCATGGCCAACGTGTTTGCTGGCATCAAGTCGATTGACCAGAGCAGCGGAAAGACTGCTGGTCTGAAGAAGGTCACCAAGGACATGCAGACCTGGCGTAAGGACTACAAGTCTGACGGAGCTGCTCCCGCCCCTGTCGCTGCGGCCCCCAAGAAGACCGCGGCCCCCACCAAGGTCGCTAAACCCGCTGTCTGCGAAGAGCGCAACGGCAACTGGCAGATCGAGTACCAGACCGGACCCGAGCCGCTCACCGTCAGCGGCATCAACATGAAGCAGCAAGTGTACATCTTTGGTTGCGAGGGCGCCACCATCCTGCTGGAGGGCAAGGCCAAGAACATTGTGTTCGACTCGTGTAAGAAGACGAAGCTTATCTTCGACAACGCCGTGTCCAGCATCGAGGTCGTCAACTGCAAGGGCGTGCAAGTGCAGTGCAAGGGCGTGGTGCCGTCGGTGGCCATCGACAAGACGGACGGTTGCCTCGTGTACATCTCGTGGGAGGGCCGCGAGGTGCAGTTCGTGACATCCAAGAGCTCAGAGATGAACGTGGCATTCCCGGAGGCCGCAGGCAGCGACGACTACGTGGAGAAGCCGATCCCGGAGCAGTTCGTGCACAAGATCACGGACGACCTGACCATCTCGTCCGACGTGTCGGATCTGTACTCACACTAGACGCCGCCATACGAGTGATGCGACAACGCAGCAGCTACACGAGTCCGGTGCGGTGTGTTGCTGTCAACGTTTTGCGGAGATGCTTTTCTTTCGTGATGTTTGATGAATGAAACACTTTCTTTTCTTATGGCTACAAGTCGAAACGTCGGGTCGTGTGATCTCGAACAGGATGGCAAAGACTATTGAAGTGGTGACTCCACCGGTGTCGGCCCTGGAAGAGCAGTCGCCTGCGCCAGAGGACCCTCCAGGCCCGAAAACTTTGATCTCGCTTGAGCAATTACAGGAGTTAACTGCAGCTGGGTCCTCAACCGAGCGTGTGGAGCTACTACAAAGCGCGCTGGGGTTCAGCACTACCCTGTGAATCCACGAACGAGTCTGTGGGTCAACTTCTGCTTTGGAGTTTTGAATTTTGCACGTGACGACGCACACTTGCCGGCCGACAAAACCTTGTGTCTTCTCAAGCTTGCGCACGATGTCTACGTCTATTCAACTCAGCCGCAAGCAGCCCCAGAACCAGAGTCATTACCAACTGAACCGGTCGTATCCTCTGTCGAGAGTGAAAGTGTTCTGCCCGAAGGAAATGGTTGCACGCAAGATAATGTCATGGTCAAGTCGATCCCGACTACAATGAATCCTGCGTTTGCTGACGCTTACCCGACGGTAGAAGCTGTCTACGATGCGTTCCGCGATAAGATCCGGCATGCCAGCGGAGTGCTGACTAACACGACTCGAGACCAGTCCCTTGACGATCCAGCCCCGATTGCAGCTCCGTTTTCGCTGGCAGAGGTGACACAAATCGTAGCGTTTTTCACGTCAACGTTCTTTAGGCATTTGCGCGCTTATCAGTTCGTGAATCGCGTGCCGCGGCCCAGCGTGGTGCGGATGGTGCCCCTGCCAACGGAGACACCACTCCGCCCTCCCTCGCTCGCGGATGCTGTGTCAACAGAATAGCCATTAGAAATATGCTATCGCGACAGGAAAGAATCAATTGCCGAGGCCGGTTCAGTAGCAAGTTTGCCTCGAGCGCAAGTGGATAAACTGTCTTTGATATTTGGTCATATTGCAGCCTTCGCTGCTACTCTCTTCACCTACTGATGCTCGGCTCCACGGGATGGCACTTGTATCTAAAAGTTTTGCCACCCTGTCGTCTCGCCTGCCTGCGTCGAGTTGAGCCGAGGTTACCTGTACACGCACTCGCTTTCAAAGGAGACTGTCTGTCGTGCGCGTCCTTGCTTGCGTCGCGATTGCCGTCTTGTAACGATACAGTGAGCCGCTGGACTTACCGAGATACGTAGCCCTTGATCGTGTCCAGGTCGACCTCCTTGAGCGAGTTGATAGTGCCGTTGAGAATGATGAACGAGCCCACGATCTGCGACGTACGCACGGTGAGGCCTCTCGGGAAGAGCAGCGCAAGCGCCGTGGCCACCATGTAGCGTTGACGTGGCGCCACGGACTTGGGCACGCGCACCTCGGCTCGGCGGATGAAGTCGTCCATGTGCTGGGCGTACGTCTTCTGTGGGTGCATCAGCTTCATCGTGGACAGGTTGTGCGGGACGTGGGACAGGTAGCCGGACACGACACCGGCCGCCATGCTACCAATGGCATTGTTCAGCGCGGGGCTGTCCGTCACGGAGAGACGCTCCTCAAAGTAGTCGGACAGCTGGTTCAGACCCACGCCGAAGATGACTTCACGCATCATACGCGGCGCCGTGCCGCGGATCCAGCGCGTGGCGAGCGACTCCGGGTTCATGTGGCCGGCGTTGAAGGCCTCGAGCATGCTGCTAACGGGGTCATGATCACACCGGGCGACACGGCCTCAACGAGCCGCACCGTCTGCGGGTACTCGTACTGGTCGGCGTCCACATGCTTCTCCAGCAAGTGCCGGATGCCCTTGAAGCCGTTGATGTATACGATACGCGTGGGGATCTGCAGGTGCATGTCCGGGAAGAGCTTAGCCACGGGCTGGCCTGTGAGGCGCGCGTTCAGCAGCGAGTTCATGCCGCTCCGGTAGAAAGACTCGATCGAGGCGGCCACTGACGTGGCGAAGTAGGGCGTGGGTTTGGCATGCTGCTCGAGCAGCGGCGTCTGCAGCAGCGAGGCCTGTCGCCGGATCTCCTTGCTGAGACTGTGCATGATCTCGCGCGAGGCCGTCTTGTCCTCCAGCACCTCCTCAAGCGCTGTGCTCTGCAGCGAGAAGCCCGTGACGGGCGTGAGGCAGCGCACGCTGACGGCCGCCGGGTCCTGCGTGAGCGCGTGGTTGGAGCTGATGGCGCCGTGGGTCATGACGTCCAGCGTGTGCTCCTGGCCGTTGATGATCTTGGTGCTCTCCACGCGGCCGTCCTTGAGCAGCAGCATCTCGGTCTGCGGTTCACCCTGCTGGTACACGACGGCGCTCTTGGAGAAGGACACGGCCTTGGCGCGCGCGCAGATCTGGCGCAGCGTCGGCTCCGAGCACAGCTGGAACATGCCGCTGTTGGCGGCGGCCTGCATGCAGTCGTCCATGGCGAAGGAGGGGCGGGCGGGCGGCGACGGTCGGCTTCGGAGCCTCGGGGCGAAAGCGACAATGAGCTGCAACGACGGGCAGAAGGCAAAGATGATACGATCATCTTGTGAAGGTTTTGAAGGAAAGGTAGCTTTTTCAGTCGTCGAAAAATGTGTGATTGCTAGCAAGGAAGTCTGTGTGCTGCGAAGAACTCTTTTCGCGAGCAGCCGAGTGCTGGCGGTCTCCAGGCACATCGTCATAACAGTACGGAAGCATCCTGCAGCCAAAAACTGAAGTCGCTTTTGGAATCAAATCGCACAAGATGTCTGTTCCAGTCTGACGATGTCGAGTCGACCACGCGTCAGCATCGTGCTCTCCACTGGAAGAGCATAGAAAGCATTGCTTGCAAAGTTCGTTGCTCCAAACAGCACCGTCATGAAGTCTACAACGAATTCTAAGCAAGTCGTGAGTGCAGACTTCACCCGGTAAAGCAATGCTAGGATCCCTTGGTTTGAATGCTCAATCGAGGAGGATGAGCGCCAAGGGGCGTTGACTGGCCCACGGCACGCAGGACCTGCAATTACTTGTGTTTTGTATGGCGACCAGGCAGCAGAACCAAGCAGAACACGTACGAGGGGCGCCGGAATAAACAACTGGATTGGAAGCGAAATGCGGGGAGAGATTGGGCTCGCCGCGGAACTGGGGCGGCTTCGTCATTAGCCCGGCGGGCGCGGAGACGTCAAGCAGTTGCTGTTGTTGTTGCTTCGAAGACGCAGGATCCGCGGACTCGCTGTCAATGTCAAGCGTCCAGCAGTCGCGGCGTTGATGGGCTTGCGGCGAGGCGTCTTGCGCAGTGGCTGCAGTGTCATGGAACCCGGCTCAGGGCCGCTGATGAAGCTCATGGCCATACCGGTGGCGTTGCTGTTGCTGTTATTGCTGGCAGTGTGACGCGGGTCCAACGGCGGTAGGTATGTCCGCGAGATCTCCTCCAGTACGCTGGCCTCGGCAGCAGCTGCCTGGGCAAGTCGCTCGGTGCGTCGGCGCTCAGCGATCAGATCCTTCTTCTCGCCGCGCCGTAGCATAGCGTGCACATCTTCGACCACGGGGCAGCCGCCGTCTCCTTGCGGCGTTCGCGAGCGTCGTAGTCCACTGAGAACCGCCACGGGCAGTGCAGACTTGCGTCGAGATTGCTGGAAGGGTCCATCCCGCCCTGCATGAGCACGCCCAGACATTCGCCACTCAAAGACCAGATCTTGACGTGTCGGTCAAAGGACGACGTCACGAGGCTCTCGGGCTCGGCGATCATCTGCACCGAGTAAACCACGTCTCCGTGAGCCTTCCAGCGGCGTACGAGCGAGACCGGAGGCTGCCTACGCAGATCCTCGTCCTCGGACCGTATTTCGTCGTCATCAGTCGATACCAGCGGCATCCCCGCCGAAAAGAAGAAGGATGAAAGCGGGTCCCGCGATGAGTACGCTGCCCACTCGGGCGTGTTGCGGGCCTTGCGCACCATACTGGCAGCATCCACACGCAGGTTCCGCTGGGCATTCGCGCATTCCATTGGCTTTGCTAGTGGTCGCAGGTCGAAGTTTGTCGCCAACCGCATCAAAAGCGGCAAAATATTCCAGACGCTCAGGAACCCTTTGTCGTCGCCCGTGATGATCAGGAACGAGGTGTAGTCCAAGGTATCATGATCCTCGCCATCGTCGCCCAGCGACTCGGAAGAGGATGTTGAACCGCGCCGGGCGGAGTGTGTGGCGATGCAATTCACGGCAGCGGTTCCGAGATGATCGTGCTGGTTGCGAAAGCGGAAGACGCTTTTGCCCTTGTACCGTGCTGCTGGTCTCATTGCCCAAAAACTAACGTTTCCCGTGCTATCACCCGAAAGAAGCAGCGGGAACGGATCCAGGAATTGAAGGCTCAAGATACCGCTCACGTGGCCGATGCACGTTGCGTCAAGTCGGCCAAACTCGTAGTCCCATACTTGCAGCGAGCAGTCAGATGACCCTGACGCTAACAATGATAAATGGTACGAAAAACTGAGCGCCGTGATATCGGTGTTGTGGCCTCCAACAAGCCGTCGAAGCAGTACGCCACGGTCCGAGTCGCTTTCATCGTGGATATTGATGGCGCAGTCCCACGACACGCTGATGACCGCCATGTGTTCCGCGCAATAGCACACCTTAGTCACTTCAGCGACGTGAGCACGGTTTCCTAGCTCTGGGTACGCAAATGACTTCATCTGGGACCCATTTAAGTAGTCGAAGACGTGAATATTACCGCCTGTTGCAAAGCGAAACTCAGAATGCTGTCATAAGCGAGTTGCAGTAACCTACGAACGCACCGTGGTCTCCTATGATGAACTTGCGCTCCCGAAAGTCTAAACACAGCGTAGTGAGATCTGTTGTGCTCAAATCTCTGGCTTGACGCGTAAGAGAGACGCCAGAATCTGTAAGCAAGCAAAGACCTCGACGACAAACACACCAGTAAGCTCACCTGTATCGAATCAACTTGCCAAGGCGAGCATCCCATATTTTTACATCTCTTCCTGCAGCGGTGATGAAGGATAGGGAAGTTGGATTATAAAGCGCGATGAAGACTGGATGGTCGTCCGTTAGCTCTGGATTCTCTAACTTCTCGTAATCAAACTTGACCAACTGCCAGTGATAGCAACAAGTAGCTTAGAATCTGAGCCAAACTTCCTAGCCTCCCTACCTTTTTGCCGGCTGCAACGATTCGCTTCTCCGACGTGATAGTCACAATGTTCTTGACTTCGCCCATGTTTTCAGCTGTGAATGTCTGCATGCAGGCAAAATTGCGAATATCCCAAACTTTAAAAAAACCATCGACATCCGCCGTTATAATTTGCGGCGTGTCGGGAATAATTTCCACGCCACAAAGACTGTTGTTGTGTCCATGCAAACGCAGTATAAGTTGGTCCACATAGGGATTCCACACAAGAGCGTCAAAGTCGAACCCTGCAGACACCAAAAATCGATACTCGGGAGAGTATGCAAGTGATCGAACTCCTTTAGCGTGCCCGTCAAGTTGCTGTTTATGCTTCCCAGTATGAACATCCCAGAGACGAATGGTGCGGTCCATACTTGCCGAAGCTAATGACTCGAGCGACGGTAACTGGGAAACAAAGACAAATTAGAAAACAATGGATAGATGAAGAAATGGATAGCGAACCGTAAGTAGATCCAGCACAATGTCATCGTGGGAGCGAGTCAGTAATCTCCCGTTCACCTCGCCACCCATGTGGTGTTTTTCTTCCATCCGCTCGGCGTCCCAAGCGTAGACAATCCCGCTCACGCCTGCAGAGAAAAGCGTCGAAGACTCAGGGTACCATTTCAAACAGTTTTGGGATGTTGGCGTGTGGCAGCTTTTGTGAGACGCAACGTAGTGTCATCGTAGAAGCGGAACTGAAGGTCGGACGACGCCACGATGAACTGATTGAACTGGTGATAACACACAAAAGACCACCTCGTCAGTGCTAGCAGGACGTTATTAATCGATGGTGGCAAACCTTGGGTAGATGCTCTGCACACTGCACGAATCCTTCGGGCGATTTAATCGTTCGGGTTAACTCACAGTTGACATTGTAGATTTTGAGGAATGGACTGCAGTTCTCCACGAGAGCAACGAGATCACTGGACGGGAAGTAATAAATGTGGTCGATGAAGGTACTGTGCTTCGACGCGTCTTCCCACGGTACGTGGTGGTACTGCTGTATGGAGTTGGGCTGGTGGCTTTTCACCGTGAGTCCCGTGTCCACGATGAAAGACGTGAACTCTTCCCACTCCATCGACCCGTCACCATTGATGTCGATCTGCGCGAAGAGCTCGCATAGATTCGCCACCAGCTGCGACTCCGACAGGTCGTGCAGCCGCGAATTCTCGTCCGTCTGGGCGCTGCTCTGTACGAAGCGCATCATGACGTAGACGAACTCGGCGATGGACAGCCCCTTGTCCTTCTGGAGGAACTCGTTGCGCAGCGTGCTCACCTTCTCCATGTCCATCATCATCATTATGTCCATCGTGAAGCCCTTCTCGGGGTCGTGCTCGTAGGGCCGGCCGTTGTTCTTGCGCAACGAGCTACAGCAGAGATTGCAACATCACTCAGCAAATGGAGAATGTAGGCAGGACCAAACGAGCGTACAGTTCATGGGCCACTTCCGTCAGGAAGGCGGGCGAGATCCGCTTGTCGCCTTCATCCTGAGCGTCTCCGTCCTGCATATCGTGATCTTGAAGAGCCGTATGAAGTCTATCTTTCACAATATAAAAAATAAATTTGTACAAACTATGATTGATCCCATTAACTTGAGGATTGGGCTGGTAGCGCTACACCAGCCTGCTTCGCAGCCACAGTATCTGCAATCGCTAGAAATTCTACAGCATTTTGCGTTGCTTTTCCCCAGAATGATTTGCGTCGATTTCAATCAGCGTAGTCAACCAATTTCAGTCCCAGCTCAATCTTGCTTTTTCGCACCCCAGCACCAAACTTCCCCTTGTATAGGACACCACCGGTCACTGGGGTGTTGAATAAGCAGACTCAACGACATCAAACGCATCAAACTCATTAAACAAATCGAACTAATCCTCTTGTGCACCGCTTTGAGGGACGGAAAACTACACCGGCATCGGCACGACGTTCTTCTACGACCGCGTGATAAAAGACTGCAGGGGAGAATCAACGGTCAGGATATGCAGAAGCTGTCGCCTACGACCGATTCAGCGTCTCCCGTTGCTCTGCGTTGTGTGCTGTTTATCTGTTGTCGCTCGGCGTTCATATTCTCGTCATACTCAGCGCGCGCCATCAGCGTACGCTCGACACAAGAGCTGGACGGAGCTGCTAGTCGCTCAAGAAGATGGTGGAGCCTTCTTCGAGGTGTGCCTGGTCGTGGACACCACCACCGGCCGCTTCCACGCACCCCGTGGAGGAGCGCCCACCCAGAGGTGGACTGCATCCCTCGCGGCAAGTTTCAGTAGGAGTACGCCGAGATCGGAAAGGTGCCGTCACTGCAGCGCCACAAGAAGCCTATCTACGCCGGTCTGACCTTCCTGGTCGTCGTCATCATCGGCACCTCGGTCGGCGTGATGGCCGGCTCGAGTGAGAACGACATCACGTCGTCAGCTCAGGTCACACACCACCACACCACCACCACACCGCCACCCTTCTGTAATCGGAGACTTTGTGATAACTACCATTGCTATCTTTTGATGCAGCACGAGATGCAGTCGTCGACCAGCTGTACCGGCCCCGATTCGGTTGGCAAGTCGACTCAAAATGTCGAGACGGCTGCCAAGGAGTCGGTGTTGCAGTCATCCGCAGTTCGAAAGAACTGTGCAAGAACTATTTTTACTGTAAGATATGGAAATAGGGTACAAAATTTTCTAGTCTCGCCAAAACCAGGTATAAAAAACCTAATAATAGCTGCTTTTGCCAGAACTGGGTACTCAAAAGTCTGAGCAACATATCAACATATTTTTGCTCAAACTAAAATCACATTATTGATATTGAGGTCACGCGAGCCTCCCGGAAATCGGTCCAATTTTTTTCGTTAAAATATGAAATAATCGTTGGGGTTAGGAAATTGATGTTAAGCCACTAACAACAGTAAAAACTGCTCTTAGTGGCGCTCTCGTGTCAAAGTGGTATGCTTGAGA